>CM060702.1:86243839-87468839 GCA_030686995.1 Artemisia argyi
TATATATGTATATTTATATATGTATATATATATATGTATATTTATATATGTATATATATATATATATATATATATATATATATATATATATATATATATATATATATATATATGTATATATATGTATATACATATATGTTTATATATATGTGTGTATATATATATATATATATATATATATATATATATATATATATATATATATATATACTAGCTTTCAAAGCCCGCCCGATGGGCGGGCATGACTTTTAAATATCGCTGGAATATTTTTTTATAGCGAAAGAAGATGTAAAATTACATTTTAAAACATACTCCGTAGGTAATAATCAAATGATCTTTAATATGAATTTAAGCAACTGAATATTATTTAGTTAGTAAAATTACATTTTAATACATAGGTGGTTTTCAAAAGAATAGCAGACTTATGAATATTGTTGAAAAAAATAAGTTAACAATAATTAAGCTATAAAGATACCAATTTTTTTTATTGAATGCATTAAGAATGAAAAGAAATAAGCGGTTATCGAATATGAAAGGAAAAAAAGTTTCAAAGTGGTACGTAAGAACAAAGTATCAAAACATAGCCCGCCTATGGCTGAGCAAGCCTGATGAATATCGTTTAAAAACTTAAGTTAACGAAATATATGCTATGAACATACCAATTTTTTTTATTGAATGCATTAAGAACGAAAAGAAATAACGGTTATCGAATATGAGAGGAAAAAAAGTTTCAAAGTTGTACGCATGAGGCATGAACAAAGTATCAAAGTATAACCAGGCCGATGGGCGAGCAAGCCTTATGAATATCGGTAAAACACTTTAGTTAATGAAAATAAGTTATAGACACACCAATATAACCTGAAAGTCACCATTTCTTTCTAATCAGTATAAGTAGACACAAACATGATATAATCTAAACCAATAAAAATAGCGAGAGAAGGGTTATGGAAAATAAGGCCGTTTATTTAATTTACGAAGTTGTTTTTTTGAATATTGTATGTTTGAAATATTTAGTCTTTATCGTTTAATGTGAAAAAAAAAAAGATATAATCGTTCCAATTTTTATATTGAGTGCATTAACAATCAGAATAAATGAAAAAGTATAAGCATGATCTTTTAGTGAATAGGAAGGCCGACATAATACATGGCCGTCTGATTGACATGCGTAATTGATATGCTTAAATGTATGCCTAATTCTGAGTGTCATCATCCTATTGGTGACAGCAGAAATGCCCACATATTCACAAACAAATAACCACTTTACACATCCATTTATGTATAAAATTAGTTACACATATTTAAGTCTCTCAATCATTTTACTACTTTTATATGGCTGAAGTTGGTTGGTTCTTTTGACCAATGCTAAACTACATAGATAAAGTTATTTTCTCAACAGTGTTCAACTATATTTGCAATCACTTAATAAGATCACTATTCTTTCACAATTTGTTATCATATAAAAGTGTGTTTTCTCATATAAAAAAATCCGTAGAGCATAAGCATCATGGCCAATGTAGTCCTGGTTTTTATGTTCGTATAGCATCAACATTATCTTTTTAGTATATTTGGAATTGAAATTAAATTTTTAAGTTTTTTTAACACTTAATTTCATAATACATTTTAAGTAAGACACTAAGTTTTTTTTGACACATTTGAAGTCATATTTTAAGTTTTTCACGATTAAGTGGCGTAAACCAAATTCAACAACCCATGACAACAACCAATACAATGGTGGAATAAATTATAAAGACATAATATAATAATCTTGAATGAAACCGGTCGAGACAACCAAATACCCACTTGATACACATGAGCCACCACTTTACAATACTAATAAAACTTCATACATCATTAACGTTTATAACGAAACATATAATCTTACAATCTGTGATACATACTTTATAACTTGTTATTCATTCATAGAAACATTATCACAACCAATAAACCATCTTTTATTAAATGTAGTACATTTACGTCAAGAATAAAAACAAAGAAAAGTCCAAATATAACATTTGACGTCAACCATAAAAGGATTATACATATCTGCTATTCCAATTATCCATATTTATTACTACCTCCGTCACAAAATATAAGTTCAGTTTGACTTTTTGAATCGAACTTTGACCGTAAATAATTTTGTTTGTATTGTATATCACTTGATGAAAATTATACCAAATAAAAATACATATAAAACACTATCCATTTATATATTTTTCATCAATTATTATATAATACAAACAAAAATATTTAAGGTCAAAATTTGATCCAAAAAGTTAAATTGGACTTGTATTTTGGGACGGAGGGAGTATTTCATAAAAAGTCAAGAACCAATAGACTCTTGATAAACACAACCCCAATTGATATAGAAATACCAAAAAGGTTGATAGACATTAGCAACAGAAGTGTAACATATCAAAAGGGATGATCGTAAAAGCTACCTTGTATGACTACTGTAAACAATATTATTAACAAAATGATTTTATTAAATGAATGTATTGACAAATATGAGTGTCTCGTCAAGATCAACTACAATGCCAAGACACCTATGGTTTAACATGACACGGCAAGACTCGTAAAGTCCTTGTGCAACAATAAATTCCCAGAAGTATGAGTATAAATTGTTTTCCTTAGAATGCATAGGTACCAAATGGAGCTCCTCATCATCAAGTGACACAGCTGGAGTCTACACATCACACAGAAGAAATATTAGAAATAGTATTAGTCACCACGAGGTGCTGGTAACAACATCAAGCCTCGTATTCTAACCGGACAAATATAATATCACACATATGTATATGTAAAATGTGAACATTTTGAGCTGAGACTTAAATCATAGAAAAAATATCAACAGGCCAACATGAGCGTAATACTGGCGACAATCATCAAGAAGCTGTCAAATTGTGCTTCTGCGCACATTGATTAGCTGTAACTTATTCAATGTTTGATGTACTTTCTGTACCTGCATAGATTTCCCATTTACAATATATTGCAACAATAACTTTCGTTACCACTTTAATAGTCCCAATTTGACAATGTAAACAACGTGACCAAAAGATATCGATAAAGGACAAAGCATTTTCTAGTCTACCATTTAGGACATTAATGATAAAAATCATAAGGCACATATACATATTTGAGCAGTCCGCAGTCAAAGTGGTCCATTTAGGGGGTGTTTGGGATTGCATTTGCAAAACAGACTATGCTGCTGCAAAACTGGTTTTCTCTTTAAGAAAACACAGATAGTTACTTTTTTCCAAATGATTTGCCAAACACTGTTCCTTAGTACCTATGTTTTGCCAACTCAATAATCACATAACTACCGCAAAGCACAATCCTAAACACCCTCATAACTCAAAAAAAACTTCTATATATGTTTACACTGCAACTTATATTATATAACTGTCAACGTCAAATCTTTCGTTTCACAAACACCACTCAACCCTTCATCTACTTAATCATTTTTAACGGCACAACTGCAAATAAGCGGGCTGTTAGATAATATTTAGCGTGCTGCTACTACTACAGTTGTCGTTATCAGTTTAACAGGTGTTTCTTTACCATTTAAAAGTAACCCTTGAGTCGATGGTTGATTAAAAGTTCTGAAGTCACATATATACCCTAGTGTACAAAATCTAGATATTGAGTCAACAAACTACAGTTGTGGTACAAACATACAATATATTCATACTACGCCATGGCTGCAAACACAACTGACATCATGCTGCCCCGCCAAGATACGGGTCACTTTCACCCATCATGGTACAACAAAGGCAGAAAAGCAATAACAGCTTCATTGCCTATAATAAATACAAAATAGGAATAACTTGACCCCGTAAGCTAAACTGGGATTCTCTTACGAAACTGGAAATAATCAAATATGATCATTCTGCAAATTTAATAACTTGCCCCAACATGGCTGCAAATCTAACCCTTTACCTCGCCGTGGCTGCAAATCAGTCCAAGTGTGAAACCGTATGGCTCAAATTTGCAAGTATGACCATACCTACAAAACCCCAAACAGACATGGTAAATATCGTAACAACGGATTTAACTGATTCATATGATACGGGTCAGTTTGGAATTTTTATTCACCATAGGTCAGATGGATAAAACTCATACAAAATGTCAGAAAGGATTACTTAGTAAAATGAAAAGTCATCTTATAATTTATAAAGTTACCTTATAATTTATCCAAGTTACTTTCTGCCAATATTTTACACTATCCTCAGTTTGTTAAAGTTCGGATAATATGTCTAACTGAATGTTCAGCATGGAATCATATACACTATCCTCAGTTTGTCTGAACTTCAACAAATTGCCAATATGATTATCTTTTTTCTAAGAACAATATGACTAAATCCAAACATTTTCACTAAATAATACTATTAACTTACAATAAAGATTTCACTAACTTTGAAGACATGGGTCATCTCTCCCAAATATGCCTAATTGAATCCATCAAATACGCTCACGTATAACAAATCCTGCTTTATCATAGTCTTAATTTATTGAGCTCCTTATCCCAGCAATTACATCAAAATAGTCTTTGATTATTGCTTCAGGACCATCTAGGTTCTAAACCATAAACCAAAGCATGTAAATAAAAATAGCAATCACTAAAAACTTATTGAGTTTGTTTGGTCTATAAGAGTATTGTATTTAGAAACTCAAACAAAAATAGCATGGTATACTTGAAGCTCAGTCTTAAGAAAGTCAATGATAATAGCTGGGATAAGACCTCTGATTCCGCCACCATACATGCTAATCACTGTGATCAAGTTCCCACAAGCTGGGGGCTTTACTATTGTGTTAGATCTCTTCATCTCCATACTCCAGCTGCAAGACGACTGCTGTAGAAGACAATGCCAAACCATTACCAATGGATCTAGTAGTAGGTTGTATGCTAAAAAAAATATGGACTTTGGGTGACTTTCTACCTGTTTGATCCATTTCCTGTTAACTTTATAATTCTATTTGACCCATATGAGATCTAAACTACCCAAAGCAAACCATTTGTAATTAAATATATAAAATTATTTTCTACAATCCATTCGAGTCTGGGCTGATCTTTTTTTTATCGCTATGCCACAATTATTTTATTTTGATTCGGTTGAGTCACTTCCGACAGGGCCATTGGAACTCAATGACTATAAGCCTTTGAACAGGCGTCATGATGCCCAAATTTGTGTACTTGGAGCTAAATTCCAGAAGAAGCTGATCAGTTTGCCATTTCAGTACCCGAGACTGGACAGTGGAGAGTATGTAGTTGCTCTATCAAATTAGTGGTTCAAATACAGATCAAGATGATCGTATAAATGTCTTGAAATAAATATATCCTTCCGTCGGCCGATCTATTAACAGGTTACCTGCATAAATGTATTTATAATAGATTTTTTGAATTATAGGCGGTGTTTGGGATTACTTATGTATGTGTTGATTATATACAAAATATGCAGATAACCACTTAAGTAAGCAGTCCCAAACATTCTCATACACTTTTAACAAACTCTTGGAACTTACCTGATTGTTTTAGGATATTCTGACACTGGAAGAGGCTTGTCAATGGTGTTTTCTTGTCATGTATATATTTCAATTCCAATGCAGAACTTGAATCCAAGTAAGCAAATCTCTATATGTTGACATGTTTTTGCAGTCTCTACCTCTCACATCATTTCTCAAGCCTCTAGGGCCCACTGACTTAAACAATTAATTGAACCTGACATAAGGTTAATTGCTCGAACTGAACGATCAGTATATGCAACATGGGATTCATCAATAGATATAACAACAGAAGGTCTAAACATCTTGTTGAAATTCCTTGTTTGATTTAATTTACAAAAGCCGATATTGTTTCCGAATTCCTGTTCTTAAATTTCGTTATTCACATAGTAACTGTTAAATATACTGTTATATTGTAGCCAAATTACAGTAAACTCGCAAAACTATAGCTATCAATATTTTTGCCTATATAAGTGAAATCTACATATGCATGAGGGTTAGATATATATCAGTTAGCAAAACCGATATGTAGGACTACTTACGAAGGGGAGAAATTAGAGCCATCACAATCATAATCATCAATACGGATCGACCAAACTATCTATTCTAAAGACCAGCGATCTTACTTCCTTCACATTGTTTTTGCTGCAAAATATATATATTGTCCCCTTTTTGCACTCTGTCATTGTTAAACAAAACATATTATTAATCATTGTGCCGGTATCCATCTAAAAATATTACTTCGATGACAGAGTTAGAAATATATAATGTACCTCCTCCTCACATAATCTGGCAAAGCTTTTTGTGCCTGAGGTGTGGATGAACTTTACCTTTGCACGATTGGCCTTATTTGTGGCACTGATATGCTGAAATATTACACATAAATATATCACTGGCATTACCCACTTATATAAATCCAACTTGAAATCAATATTCAATTCTATGGAAAGTAAAACAAACCTACCATTTGTCAGAGCTCCATTGAGTACAAAGAAAGACCACTGATCAGGTAGGACCCTGTGATCACGGTCAGCAAAGCCGTTCTTCATCAGTTGCATATTTATCATAATATTTGGATTGAAGATAAGACTTGAAGTTTCTCCATTTACATCTTATGGACATCAACACCGTAATTGGGGTGTTTATTTGCACTCTTACATGTTGTCATAGATAACTCTCTTCCTATTATGAGGTCCATAGACATTTTCGATCCTTTTATGAAAGCGTCTCCAGATAATCATAACTTTGACAGATGATATTTTTTAAGCTTGATTACCAGATTGCCACTATCTAATAGTTTACCTAACTGGCATGTTTATAGTAGTGACAAACTAGTGCAATAATCATTAAGATGATGTATGTTACTAAAAGAGAGATCGATGAAAAATGTGAGTTAATAACTACCCATTTCATTTTGAACATTACATTCCTAAAGTGCAGATCAATCGTGTTCTTACGCTATCAAAAGTTGTAGCAAAGTCCGACCATTTATTAGTATTAGGCTATTAATCGACAAATTGTTTCGTGTAATAGCTCTTGATAATATTATGTAACTACACCCTGAAAATAAAACCATCTTTTTGAACTTTACATAAGAATGGGTCAATTAGAGCTAAATGGGTCTGTGGTAATTTGTCTCATCATCTCCATACAGCAGGCCTACGCCTGCTATCAGACTGTTGTTGCAGCCTTCTTACATCTTGCTTCTGATCTCTATATACATGATCCATACAAACACATTAATGAATATGAGTCTTATTAAACCACCTCTACTACGTTTGTGGAAAAAATGTCTCATTGAGGTATTAAAGATTCAGAAATTACTATCCGTTTACGATTGCAATATGCATTGAGATATTAAAATTATTCCATACTATGCAACTGAAACATTTAGAACTTACTATTTGTTTATGACTCCAACAATATGTAACCTTCATAAATCTATGGCTAACTGTATTAATGATTATCAATTGACACGTTGTCACCTACGTAAAATAGAGTGTGTTCCACAAAAGATAGTGTGGACTTACATTAATCATAGATGTAGTCTTTGGGTCAAGGAAAGATTTAACTGTGTTCCACAAAAGCCTAAAGCCAGATCCATCATTAATTATGTACATGTGGTAGAGACTCTCCAAATAACATATAAATATTACGCCAAAAGATGTTAGAAATTTATATAGAAACATATGCGAACCAAACACTGAGATGGAAAATTGCCAACCAATACCCACATGAAAATATAAAATTCTCAAATGAAGTAAAGGTCACCAATAAAATTCTCAAACACAAAAATAGCTCTGATCTTCGAATCAATGACTGACACAATTATTATAGTACCAGGTAGACGTGAACCAAACACTATGTTGGACAAATGCCAACCACTACCCACTTGGGAATATAAAATCCATACGAAATAATAGCCAACATTGTCCATTTATTGGCAAGCCAATCCAAACAGTAACCCAAAGAGCAGTATTTGTATACCACCTGAGTTGCAGACGAAAAAAAACACCAATTGCATACACTAATCCAAATAGTAGTATCAGTAGATCAATCAACACAAATATTTGCAAACTAAGCACATACCTGATGAAACCCAACTCACTGTAGCTGAATATTTATAGGGTCTCTCAACCAATGTTGCCAATCTATCACTTTGTGTTTCTTGTAGTCACCCACTGAACCTGAAATTACAACTTCTCTATCGGCAAACACGCCTTGAATAGCACAATTGATCATATCACAGTGATGGCAACAAAACCATATATAGTTGAGTGCCTGTTAAAGTTTATTCAATCTTGATTTACTTTTATTTGCCTACAGATACACCAAGTGAGTAGATGAAAATAGTTATTTGTTTGCTTATTTCAATCACGTCTTCCACTCTCTGTTAGACAACCAACATGGTATCACCAAAAAAGCTTATTTGCAAGGGAAGTTAAAGAGAAAAATAAAAAAATATGGAGTTACCGGTAGCGTCTGTAGCTGTTAAAGTCAGGATATCGTCCGATGACCCAACATTTCTGCTGATCTAGCGCAAGAGTAAAATAAATGGTGCAGCTGGATGTCATTCTCCCATGGGATCACTGAAAGAGGATCCTCCTTCATATAACTGAGTTTGATCTTACCCGTATCGAGTAAAATCAGTACCACTAATTGACGCGTCAGGAGTATAATATGAACGACTGCCTCTGGTACAATGCCTCTTGCCAGGAACATTGCAAGGTGTACGTACGCTAGCTAACATATAATCATCACTTAGCGCACCTAAAGACACATTCCTCTTTTCCAATGCATCTGATTCAGGTAAATCAAATTTCCATTATTCAGTTAATAAGGAGGTTACCAAAAATTATATACATGGCTGCAAATCACATAATACGAATGTTTCCGAAATTAAATCTATTATTTGTAAATGAAGTCACTTTTTGATAATACTATAAAGAACAGTTAATCTATGTATCAGAACATACCCATCATCATCCTGAAGACGATATCTATATCAACGACATTGATTTCCAATTCCAACTTAAGGACTGCATCTTGGTCTAAGCATCCATTTCCTCTCCTGAACACCATAATTAAAACCATTTCCTTTTGTATTAGCATTTCTTCTAGAGCTGCTAATCATTTAGAAACTATTAGGAGGTTGCATCCATTGATAATATACTTCGGGTAGCCTTCAACCTGTTCAACCCATTCTCCTTTTAGCTATTTCTTTATTTATAAACTCTCCCGTTTGATATCTATTTGGTAGTCATTGGTGTTGTTGCATTGCTGGACACCATTAAAAATACAATGAGAACCTGCAGGTGCTCTTTGCGCACTTGGTTCATATTAAATCAAAAGTGTGTCGGTACGGGGTGATATAGTCACCTTATATTGAGCAATGGTTGATTTCAAAACTAAAATAAATAATTAAAATTCATAATTGCAACGAAATTGATCCTTATATCATCATACATCAAAATTGACCAACTAACCTAATTCGATTTCAATTCGAACAAATTAAATAGAAGATTACCTTTGATAGTTAGATATTTATAGTGGTTCCAATCTTGAGTCCAACTGATGTATGATCAAATTCGAGGTCGCATATCAGTTTAAGAAAACAGGTAACAAAGCATACCTAAGAGCATAACCAGGAGACAATCCAAACATCACTTATTTGTAAATCAAAAGTGAAAGCCTCCTCATATTTGAGCTCATAAACCAACCTAGAAAATTCTTTTTTCGGATCCACAGGTGCTTCAATCTATAGCACAAAGTACTACATGGTGATAATCTCGTATGAAGTAGCATGACAAGCTTCAGGTACATTAAAACATAGTGACTGTTTAAACATGTAGTTAAAAATACTTAATACCTAATACCATACACACATAAAAATTCCCTGTTATAAAAAAAAAACATATATAAGAGTTGTTATTTAATAAGAAGAATGCATAATTTTAATTAATAGATCAAAGAAACATTACACTACATCACCTTCAATAATGAGGAACAAATTAAAAAAAAAAAAAAAAAAAAAAAAAAAAAAATTAGGTTATAACATACTATTTTCATATTCATATGATAAACACATGGCTCATTATTGGTATGATAATGTAGTTTTTCAAATAGATAATATGTTAGAAACATACTGGTTTCTTTGAATCTGGGATGAATACTCCATCACATGGATCAGTGATCACTGAAACAAACATTCACAAATTTTCATATTAATGAGTTTAATGGAATAATAGAATGGAAAGAGACCTAAACGTTTAATAATGGAGTTTTCTTCATGGAGAGAATTTTTATGATTAGCGTTTTTGCAAGAAAAATATACGTGGGTTTTATAAAACCCATATCTCTATTTGACAACCTTGAGAATGCAATATCAATTATGACTTGCAAATTTTATCACAACCATTAAAATGGTCCAATGGTTGAGGTGTTGTTTATTTATGTCTCTCATCCCAAGTTTGAATCCTGGACATTACATTTTTACAATCCGAATTTTAGCACATCAAAAGAATAAAATTAATTAAAAAAATTACCTGCATGTTACAATCGAATTTTACATCAGAAGATAAAATTAATTAAAAAAATTACCATGACATGGAAAATGAAAAAAAATATATATATATCAACAATGTGATGACATGGCATAAAATTAATTAAAAAAATTACAGAAAATGAAAAAAAAAATCAACAATGTGATGACATGGCTGAAATTGAATTACTAGGCATTGACTGGGCAATGAGGTGACATTTTCTTCAAATGCCTCCTGTTATATATAATGTATATATATATATATATATATACACACATATATATATATAACATATATATATGTGTGTATATATATATATATATATATATATATATATATTTGGTGATAGCTTGGCTACAATTTTTGTAGCTAACTTGCTACAATCCTTCATAAAAAAATACACTATCATTGAATCAGAGACATACAGAAAAAAATCACTAAAGTCTACAGTTATAACACAAAGCCACTAAAGTCTACAACCCACATTTATAACACAAAATTGTAGCCAATTGTCTACAATTAATTGTAGCTAATATGTTCCCTATATATATATACACTAAAGTATATATATATATATATATATATATATATATATATATATATATATATATATATATATATAATAAATAAGTGATGCGACAATTTATAAAGCTAACGATAAATGTTAACTATTAAATTAGGGTAATATTTGTCGGGACTTTATTAACTTTGGAAACTGAACGGTTTTTCGAAATAAACAAGATATTTTAGTAATAAAACATCAAAAAGGTTTTCAAAAGCGAATAATAAATGAAATGAGTTATTAAATGTTCGAGGGCACGCAAAACTAGGGTTGCCATTAATGACAATCATTGTGTAATTATTTGTTAGTCACGGATAACGAACATTAATACGTCCAACTTATTTATCTAACGAATTTGTTTTGTTGACGAACCAAATAAGACCTTGTTACATAATTCAGAAAGATTTATTAACGGGTAACTATCATACGACACCTTAGGTCGTGGTATATTTTTAGAATAATAAGTATGACGAATAATTGAGAAGTTTATTGAGTTGACGAACCCGATAAACTTCGGCCATTTATTTAGGATGACTTATTAGTTATGAAACTTGGCACGTAGATTGTGTGCTTTGTTTGAATTGAGTTTTCTTGTCGTGTGAGTTCACTTGAGTCTTGTTGATTCTTGTGCTGTTTGTAACACCCCCAAAATACCGCAGCGGAAGACTGTGTCATTGGGATGCTACTTCAGGGCACAAAGTACAAGATATAGAAAACGAACTCTAAATGAGACGTTTTTGAAAAGTTACCATTCGAATAGATAAAAGTCATAGTTTACAAAACAAAGATCCCAAAGTAGAATAATACATAAGTTTTTAAAGTGTATCGAATGGTAAACGATAAAAGTGAAAGTCTCCAAAAACATGCCCTAAGACTCTCAGCTCCACATATCTGCTATCACCTTTCTAACCTGAGATAAACATGCTTAAAGTGTCAACACAAAGGTTGGTGAGTTCATAGAGTTTGTCTTAATACAGTTGAAAAGCCTATAAAGAATGTTCACACAGCAAAGGCATCGTAAATCCACTCAGTTGCAAGTCCCGCCATAAGAGACTTGTAACCTGTGTGTTCACAACCCACTGCTACAATATAATATGATTAAGATATGTATAAGTTCATAACAACAGTTAAGCAATTAGTAGTGAGTCTACACTTCATCTCCGAAGACCTCACGTTTGTATGTATGTCTCAATGGTTGTGTCCAGCAACTAAATCTGGGGCCATTGGAAGTCTGTATGTATGTATGATTACTGGGTGCCATTTCCTAAAGTATAAAAGTAAGTATGTGTGCATGTATCAATCATGTATGTATGAAATCAAGTATAATGAAATCAAGTATAAGTGTAATCAAGTATAAGTGTTATGTAAATCGGTACAAGTAAGCAAGTAGTAGCATGTATCTCCCCCAAAGAGTTGATAGAACAATTAAAAGAGTAGGGGCTATGACTCACCTTAAGTGATGATACTTGAAATGAAATGAAGTGAACAACAATGATCGGTTAACTGCCGCAACCTAATATGAATGATGAACGATCTAATTTAGATCGTGAAATGATGTTATGAATGTCCATGCTCATGTTCCTATACCACTCATCTCTTTGGAAAAACACTTGTGTTATCAAAAATATATAATCCAAGAATTTGGAAAAATATTGCTATTAGAAAATATAATAAGCTAGTTGCAATATATATATACTTATATATATATATCGTATATTTCCATGTTAGTGTTGAAATACTCGGGTTGTAATTCTTGAAATATCGCTTTGAAATGATGAAAATATACTTGTAATAACTAATACGTCATTAGTTATAAAATTTGGTACTTGGTATTATTTCTAGCTTATAAAACTACTACGTAGTTTTAGTGCCAATTTTTATTAAAAGCTGTCAAAGTAAAAATGGGTTTAGCCGATATTCAAACGTGAATATCTTTGTCGTTATAAGTCCGTTTTACTTGTTCTTTATATCCACGGTTATGTCTTAGTATGTAGTAATATATTTTGGAAAGCTCGGCTCCTCCGGGTTACGTCTAAAGCCTCTTTTTGACCGACAAAAAACGTCCAACAGCAACTATTTTCCAGAAAATACTTTTCGTCAACAATCTTGCAAAAATCATAACTTCTTCGTTATAAACTCTTTTTAATCCGTTCTTTCGCCTACGGATTCGTTTTTGAAAGTATTTTCTAAAAATTTTGCCAAAGTTTACTTGGTGTTTACTGATTTTCCAGGTTTTCACAAAATGGGACAGCATGTCTAAAACATGCTCCAAATCAAGTTTTCAAGGTTTATAACTAATTTCTAACATCACCAAACCTCTTGTAATCACCACATAGCTAATCTAATCCTACCATACACCTTCTTAGGGTGCCATGGACTCCTAACCAAGTTATAATAGCAAGGGAATTCATAAATAAAAAGTTAGGGTTTGTATGTTCCATTTTTGACAAAATAAATGGTGGTATAGCTAGTTGTACATGGTTTTTAGCATGGAACTCATGCAATACAAGTAAATATAAGATGATTCATGTAAAAATAAAGTTGATAACTTACTTGATAAAATGAGATGATTGAATGACTAGAAACCTTGGATTACTTGTGTATTTCTTGTTTGATTATTGATTAGGCAAGTATAAGGAACAACTTTGGTGCTTTAGCTTTTGAAAAACCTTCACTTGATCTTGGGATTTATGTTGGGTCGTGGGGTTGCAAGAGAGGAAGGAGATGAGATGAATTTCTTTCTTATCTAAAAAGTGTATGTTATGATTCTAGGTTTTTGGTTAAAGTATATAATTAGAGGTTTATTAGTATAATAATAGGAAATCAATGCATAAGGTTAAGGGGTGCTCATGTGGCCGGTTATGGTGAGCCAAGGGGGGGGGGGGGGGTTGGGGTACTTGTGATTTAATTAGAAATCATATGTAGTTTAAGTGTTAGTTTTCGTTATTTGTTAAAATCGGGTAACGGTTTTAATAGAAATAAATGTTCACGAAGTTAACCGGGATGAAATAAAGTTATAATAATGATAAAAATATGTTAAAAATATGTTGGGTACATTTACTGAGTGATCGGGTGATTATTGTTTAGTTTTCACGAAAACCGTCGTTATATTCATAAGCGTACGTTATAAATAAAATAAATTTCCAAAATACTGGGTAACTGAATGTTATAACTTTTATGATGTTAAAATGGATATAAAAATATATCGGGACCATTGTGGGAATATAGATATATTCGTCGTGTATAAACCGGGTGTTAACGTTTACTATAATTACTTATACGTAAAACGTTAAATGTACTGAATATAATAATTTGAAAATCCTGAGAGTGGTATAACATGAAAATGCTGTTATGATGATATGCAGACTATCCCCAGTCCGTATACAGTGTCCTTAGCACTAATGAAATGAATTCGCACCTAAACCAATCCGGTTACGCGAATTTGAATACCCGTAAGCTAAATTTACGATGAAATGAGTAATGCAAGTGAATGATGAAAACTTTTCCGGAAAAATGAATAGTGTTTAGTGAATAGTAAATTTCCCAAATGTTTCTCAGAATATCAAAATGACCTCAAAATGGTGAATAGTAAAACGATGAATAGTGTTTTATGAATAGTGTTTTTCCAAAGTTCGGGAAATGACCAGAAATGACCTGAAATGATGAGTTGTGACAGTCTTCCCCTCTAAAAGGAACTTCGTCCCGAAGTTCAGTTAATGTTAATCAGTTAAGTGTGTGTTTAAGAAAATGTATCAAAGCTTATGTATGTGGGTTTCCTATCCAACTAGGTATGTTCTCGTGGTCAGACTTGATGAGGCAAACCTTCCCAATCCCGAGCATAGTTCTCAAAAGACCTCCTTTAGGTTAATCATTTAGGTAACCGATTTTCACTTAATCCCACAACCCAATCAAACAAGAACAGTCATGAGATTAGGCTAAATCGGTTTGAGTGATGACTTTAACTTTTAGCTTGATTTTCGCAACCCAATCAAACAAGAACAGTCACTAGAACCAAGCTAAAAATCAAGGTCTGGATTCAACATCCTTGAAAAAGATCTTTTGAAAGATTGGCTCGACTTTGGAATTGCTTACACTAATCAAATTACTACTGTTAGTATGACTAAGGTTAATGCTGCTAGGTCTCAGATTAGTCAATGTTGTGTATAGGTCCTATATTAAGACTTAAGTGCTACTAAAATACGATAGTTGTTCAAGAGAAAGTACCTGTTGTGCTATCGCGGACATGTTGGGTGATAGGATTTCCTAGGAAATAAGCTCTGCCAAGTGCGGGTGGAATCTCATTGGCCTCATCTCGTGGCCCTTCAATTGCTGCTGCTAAGTTTGGACGATTGCCTCCTTGGTTAAAATTCCTTTTCAACTTAGGACAGGTGTTCCGAAAGTGATCCGGGCTGTTACACTCATAGCATGTCCTTTGGTTGTTCGTCATATTGCCCACATTTACTGGTTCTCTACATTGGTTTGTAAAATGACTAGACTGTCTGCAATTTGCACATACACGGCAGGGCGCAATCTTTTGATGATGAAAGTTACATTTCGTACATTTAGGATGCGGGCCTAAATACTCTTTCTGACCAGAACTAGTCGCCACAAAGGTCCTTGCCCTTTTGTTGTCAGCTATTGTGCCCATTTGCTTGTTTGACTCACTTGTTCCCTTCCTTTTATCACTGTTCCTCAAGCTTCCATTTCTAACCATCTCATCTGTCAGAGTCCCTGCTCTCAATATTGCACTCTGAATTGTAGAAGGCTCAGTTGTTTTCACAGTCCCACGAATTTCTGGGACAAGTCCATATATGTACCTCTCGATCCTCTTGGACTCAGGGGTAACTAGGTGTGGAACTAGTCTGGCTAATTCATGGAATCGATTTGTATAGGCTGCATGACCAGCCCCTATCATAGAGTGATGATAGAGTTCATCCTCCAGCTTTTGTATCTCGTTGTCCGGGCAGTATTCCTCCTTCAGTAATGCCTTAAAATCGTCCCATGTCATACCTACAGCTGCCGCTCTACCCCTAGCTTGAATCTGCGTATTCCACCATGTCAATGCCTTTCCTGATAGTAAGCACATGGAATACTTCACCATTTATGTGCTGCACAGTTACTAATGTCGATCACCGACTCCATCTTTTCAACCCATCGAGTATACACCAACGCGCCTCCTACACCATCGAAATCAATTGGCTTACATGACGTAAATTCCTTATACGTGCATCCGGTCCTAATGTTGTTGTTGCCATTACCATTCTGGCCTATACCATTGGTGTTGTTAATTCCACTTTCGTGGTTTGCCAAGTTATTCATATGATCGCCAACTTGAGTGACAATAGTGGGGAGAAAGTTTTCAAGTTGTCGAGCGATGATGGCTTCAAAATCAGTATTTCCACCGTCGTTGTTATCATTGTTTTCAACGCCGTGACCACCTCCTCTACCTCCACGTCCACCAGTTCTTCCACCATCGTTACTTGGGTTACTAGTGTCATGAGCAGCTCCTCTACCTCCTCTACCTCCACGTCCACCAGTCCTTCCACCCCTTGGTGTTGCACCTCCTCGACCAGAGCTACGAGTCACTCTCTTTGGTGCCATGATTTCCTGAGAGGAAGGACATTTAGTGAACGTCAGAGATGAGGGAAAACCGTTGATTAACCAAAGTCTATACTTAACATCCTCGTATATAATATCGTGCTACCAGTTGTTTCCTAAGTTGTGCCAACACCGATCTACATCTGCATAGTCATATGTCCACGTGTGTCGTGAAGCACTTATAATTATGTTGGCCACCACAATTATAAATGTTTCCTTTCACAAGTGTACATATCACCAGGCACACATATCTCAGTGGTAGACGTTGCTTAAATGGGCATCTAGGGAATGTCACGCTTAGTACAAAGGAACAAGGATTCTCCCTTAAGTGTTAAAGTCACCAGGAAGTCTAGTTTCTAACGGTTTCTACAAAGTATCTAATAGCGTAGGTCTAAAAATAAATTACCAGCAAGCGTATGTGTATGTAAAGTGCAAGGCGATAGGGAGGAGGGTCTATATGTATGTAGTTATAGTCTAGACTCTAAAACAACCTAGTTCTCTATAACCAAGGCTCTGGTACCAATCTGTAACACCCCCAAAATACCGCAGCGGAAGACTGTGTCATTGGGATGCTACTTCAGGGCACAAAGTACAAGATATAGAAAACGAACTCTAAATGAGACGTTTTTGAAAAGTTACCATTCGAATAGATAAAAGTCATAGTTTACAAAACAAAGATCCCAAAGTAGAATAATACATAAGTTTTTAAAGTGTATCGAATGGTAAACGATAAAAGTGAAAGTCTCCAAAAACATGCCCTAAGACTCTCAGCTCCACATATCTGCTATCGCCTTTCTAACCTGAGATAAACATGCTTAAAGTGTCAACACAAAGGTTGGTGAGTTCATAGAGTTTGTCTTAATACAGTTGAAAAGCCTATAAAGAATGTTCACACAGCAAAGGCATCGTAAATCCACTCAGTTGCAAGTCCCGCCATAAGAGACTTGTAACCTGTGTGTTCACAACCCACTGCTACAATATAATATGATTAAGATATGTATAAGTTCATAACAACAGTTAAGCAATTAGTAGTGAGTCTACACTTCATCTCCGAAGACCTCACGTTTGTATGTATGTCTCAATGGTTGTGTCCAGCAACTAAATCTGGGGCCATTGGAAGTCTGTATGTATGTATGATTACTGGGTGCCATTTCCCAAAGTATAAAAGTAAGTATGTGTGCATGTATCAATCATGTATGTATGAAATCAAGTATAATGAAATCAAGTATAAGTGTAATCAAGTATAAGTGTTATGTAAATCGGTACAAGTAAGCAAGTAGTAGCATGTATCTCCCCCAAAGAGTTGATAGAACAATTAAAAGAGTAGGGGCTATGACTCACCTTAAGTGATGATACTTGAAATGAAATGAAGTGAACAACAATGATCGGTTAACTGCCGCAACCTAATATGAATGATGAACGATCTAATTTAGATCGTGAAATGATGTTATGAATGTCCATGCTCATGTTCCTATACCACTCATCTCTTTGGAAAAACACTTGTGTTATCAAAAATATATAATCCAAGAATTTGGAAAAATATTGCTATTAGAAAATATAATAAGCTAGTTGCAATATATATATACTTATATATATATATCGTATATTTCCATGTTAGTGTTGAAATACTCGGGTTGTAATTCTTGAAATATCGCTTTGAAATGATGAAAATATACTTGTAATAACTAATACGTCATTAGTTATAAAATTTGGTACTTGGTATTATTTCTAGCTTATAAAAGTACTACGTAGTTTTAGTGCCAATTTTTATTAAAAGCTGTCAAAGTAAAAATGGGTTTAGCCGATATTCAAACGTGAATATCTTTGTCGTTATAAGTCCGTTTTACTTGTTCTTTATATCCACGGTTACGTCTTAGTATGTAGTAATATATTTTGGAAAGCTCGGCTCCTCCGGGTTACGTCTAAAGCCTCTTTTTGACCGACAAAAAACGTCCAACAGCAACTATTTTCCAGAAAATACTTTTCGTCAACAATCTTGCAAAAATCATAACTTCTTCGTTATAAACTCTTTTTAATCCGTTCTTTCGCCTACGGATTCGTTTTTGAAAGTATTTTCTAAAAATTTTGCCAAAGTTTACTTGGTGTTTACTGATTTTCCAGGTTTTCACAAAATGGGACAGCATGTCTAAAACATGCTCCAAATCAAGTTTTCAAGGTTTATAACTAATTTCTAACATCACCAAACCTCTTGTAATCACCACATAGCTAATCTAATCCTACCATACACCTTCTTAGGGTGCCATGGACTCCTAACCAAGTTATAATAGCAAGGGAATTCATAAATAAAAAGTTAGGGTTTGTATGTTCTATTTTTGACAAAATAAATGGTGGTATAGCTAGTTGTACATGGTTTTTAGCATGGAACTCATGCAATACAAGTAAATATAAGATGATTCATGTAAAAATAAAGTTGATAACTTACTTGATAAAATGAGATGATTGAATGACTAGAAACCTTGGATTACTTGTGTATTTCTTGTTTGATTATTGATTAGGCAAGTATAAGGAACAACTTTGGTGCTTTAGCTTTTGAAAAACCTTCACTTGATCTTGGGATTTATGTTGGGTCGTGGGGTTGCAAGAGAGGAAGGAGATGAGATGAATTTCTTTCTTATCTAAAAAGTGTATGTTATGATTCTAGGTTTTTGGTTAAAGTATATAATTAGAGGTTTATTAGTATAATAATAGGAAATCAATGCATAAGGTTAAGGGGTGCTCATGTGGCCGGTTATGGTGAGCCAAGGGGGGGGGGGGGGGTTGGGGTACTTGTGATTTAATTAGAAATCATATGTAGTTTAAGTGTTAGTTTTCGTTATTTGTTAAAATCGGGTAACGGTTTTAATAGAAATAAATGTTCACGAAGTTAACCGGGATGAAATAAAGTTATAATAATGATAAAAATATGTTAAAAATATGTTGGGTACATTTACTGAGTGATCGGGTGATTATTGTTTAGTTTTCACGAAAACCGTCGTTATATTCATAAGCGTACGTTATAAATAAAATAAATTTCCAAAATACTGGGTAACTGAATGTTATAACTTTTATGATGTTAAAATGGATATAAAAATATATCGGGACCATTGTGGGAATATAGATATATTCGTCGTGTATAAACCGGGTGTTAACGTTTACTATAATTACTTATACGTAAAACGTTAAATGTACTGAATATAATAATTTGAAAATCCTGAGAGTGGTATAACATGAAAATGCTGTTATGATGATATGCAGACTATCCCCAGTCCGTATACAGTGTCCTTAGCACTAATGAAATGAATTCGCACCTAAACCAATCCGGTTACGCGAATTTGAATACCCGTAAGCTAAATTTACGATGAAATGAGTAATGCAAGTGAATGATGAAAACTTTTCCGGAAAAATGAATAGTGTTTAGTGAATAGTAAATTTCCCAAATGTTTCTCAGAATATCAAAATGACCTCAAAATGGTGAATAGTAAAACGATGAATAGTGTTTTATGAATAGTGTTTTATGAATAGTGTTTTTCCAAAGTTCGGGAAATGACCAGAAATGACCTGAAATGATGAGTTGTGACAGTCTTCCCCTCTAAAAGGAACTTCGTCCCGAAGTTCAGTTAATGTTAATCAGTTAAGTGTGTGTTTAAGAAAATGTATCAAAGCTTATGTATGTGGGTTTCCTATCCAACTAGGTATGTTCTCGTGGTCAGACTTGATGAGGCAAACCTTCCCAATCCCGAGCATAGTTCTCAAAAGACCTCCTTTAGGTTAATCATTTAGGTAACCGATTTTCACTTAATCCCACAACCCAATCAAACAAGAACAGTCATGAGATTAGGCTAAATCGGTTTGAGTGATGACTTTAACTTTTAGCTTGATTTTCGCAACCCAATCAAACAAGAACAGTCACTAGAACCAAGCTAAAAATCAAGGTCTGGATTCAACATCCTTGAAAAAGATCTTTTGAAAGATTGGCTCGACTTTGGAATTGCTTACACTAATCAAATTACTACTGTTAGTATGACTAAGGTTAATGCTGCTAGGTCTCAGATTAGTCAATGTTGTGTATAGGTCCTATATTAAGACTTAAGTGCTACTAAAATACGATAGTTGTTCAAGAGAAAGTACCCGTTGTGCTATCGCGGACATGTTGGGTGATAGGATTTCCTAGGAAATAAGCTCTGCCAAGTGCGGGTGGAATCTCATTGGCCTCATCTCGTGGCCCTTCAATTGCTGCTGCTAAGTTTGGACGATTGCCTCCTTGGTTAAAATTCCTTTTCAACTTAGGACAGGTGTTCCAAAAGTGATCCGGGCTGTTACACTCATAGCATGTCCTTTGGTTGTTCGTCATATTGCCCACATTTACTGGTTCTCTACACTGGTTTGTAAAATGACTAGACTGTCTGCAATTTGCACATACACGGCAGGGCGCAATCATTTGATGATGAAAGTTACATTTCGTACATTTAGGATGCGGGCCTAAATACTCTTTCTGACCAGAACTAGTCGCCACAAAGGTCCTTGCCCTTTTGTTGTCAGCTATTGTGCCCATTTGCTTGTTTGACTCGCTTGTTCCCTTCCTTTTATCACTGTTCCTCAAGCTTCCATTTCTAACCATCTCATCTGTCAGAGTCCCTGCTCTCAATATTGCACTCTGAATTGTAGAAGGCTCAGTTGTTTTCACAGTCCCACGAATTTCTGGGACAAGTCCATATATGTACCTCTCGATCCTCTTGGACTCAGGGGTAACTAGGTGTGGAACTAGTCTGGCTAATTCATGGAATCGATTTGTATAGGCTGCATGACCAGCCCCTATCATAGAGTGATGATAGAGTTCATCCTCCAGCTTTTGTATCTCGTTGTCCGGGCAGTATTCCTCCTTCAGTAATGCCTTAAAATCGTCCCATGTCATACCTACAGCTGCCGCTCTACCCCTAGCTTGAATCTGCGTATTCCACCATGTCAATGCCTTTCCTGATAGTAAGCACATGGAATACTTCACCATTTATGTGCTGCACAGTTACTAATGTCGATCACCGACTCCATCTTTTCAACCCATCGAGTATACACCAACGCGCCTCCTACACCATCGAAATCAATTGGCTTACATGACGTAAATTCCTTATACGTGCATCCGGTCCTAATGTTGTTGTTGCCATTACCATTCTGGCCTATACCATTGGTGTTGTTAATTCCACTTTCGTGGTTTGCCAAGTTATTCATATGATCGCCAACTTGAGTGACAATAGTGGGGAGAAAGTTTTCAAGTTGTCGAGCGATGATGGCTTCAAAATCAGTATTTCCACCGTCGTTGTTATCATTGTTTTCAACGCCGTGACCACCTCCTCTACCTCCACGTCCACCAGTTCTTCCACCATCGTTACTTGGGTTACTAGTGTCATGAGCAGCTCCTCTACCTCCTCTACCTCCACGTCCACCAGTCCTTCCACCCCTTGGTGTTGCACCTCCTCGACCAGAGCTACGAGTCACTCTCTTTGGTGCCATGATTTCCTGAGAGGAAGGACATTTAGTGAACGTCAGAGATGAGGGAAAACCGTTGATTAACCAAAGTCTATACTTAACATCCTCGTATATAATATCGTGCTACCAGTTGTTTCCTAAGTTGTGCCAACACCGATCTACATCTGCATAGTCATATGTCCACGTGTGTCGTGAAGCACTTATAATTATGTTGGCCACCACAATTATAAATGTTTCCTTTCACAAGTGTACATATCACCAGGCACACATATCTCAGTGGTAGACGTTGCTTAAATGGGCATCTAGGGAATGTCACGCTTAGTACAAAGGAACAAGGATTCTCCCTTAAGTGTTAAAGTCACCAGGAAGTCTAGTTTCTAACGGTTTCTACAAAGTATCTAATAGCGTAGGTCTAAAAATAAATTACCAGCAAGCGTATGTGTATGTAAAGTGCAAGGCGATAGGGAGGAGGGTCTATATGTATGTAGTTATAGTCTAGACTCTAAAACAACCTAGTTCTCTATAACCAAGGCTCTGGTACCAATCTGTAACACCCCCAAAATACCGCAGCGGAAGACTGTGTCATTGGGATGCTACTTCAGGGCACAAAGTACAAGATATAGAAAACGAACTCTAAATGAGACGTTTTTGAAAAGTTACCATTCGAATAGATAAAAGTCGTAGTTTACAAAACAAAGATCCCAAAGTAGAATAATACATAAGTTTTTAAAGTGTATCGAATGGTAAACGATAAAAGTGAAAGTCTCCAAAAACATGCCCTAAGACTCTCAGCTCCACATATCTGCTATCGCCTTTCTAACCTGAGATAAACATGCTTAAAGTGTCAACACAAAGGTTGGTGAGTTCATAGAGTTTGTCTTAATACAGTTGAAAAGCCTATAAAGAATGTTCACACAGCAAAGGCATCGTAAATCCACTCAGTTGCAAGTCCCGCCATAAGAGACTTGTAACCTGTGTGTTCACAACCCACTGCTACAATATAATATGATTAAGATATGTATAAGTTCATAACAACAGTTAAGCAATTAGTAGTGAGTCTACACTTCATCTCCGAAGACCTCACGTTTGTATGTATGTCTCAATGGTTGTGTCCAGCAACTAAATCTGGGGCCATTGGAAGTCTGTATGTATGTATGATTACTGGGTGCCATTTCCCAAAGTATAAAAGTAAGTATGTGTGCATGTATCAATCATGTATGTATGAAATCAAGTATAATGAAATCAAGTATAAGTGTAATCAAGTATAAGTGTTATGTAAATCGGTACAAGTAAGCAAGTAGTAGCATGTATCTCCCCCAAAGAGTTGATAGAACAATTAAAAGAGTAGGGGCTATGACTCACCTTAAGTGATGATACTTGAAATGAAATGAAGTGAACAACAATGATCGGTTAACTGCCGCAACCTAATATGAATGATGAACGATCTAATTTAGATCGTGAAATGATGTTATGAATGTCCATGCTCATGTTCCTATACCACTCATCTCTTTGGAAAAACACTTGTGTTATCAAAAATATATAATCCAAGAATTTGGAAAAATATTGCTATTAGAAAATATAATAAGCTAGTTGCAATATATATATACTTATATATATATCGTATGTTTCCATGTTAGTGTTGAAATACTCGGGTTGTAATCCTTGAAATATCGCTTTGAAATGATGAAAATATACTTGTAATAACTAATACGTCATTAGTTATAAAATTTGGTACTTGGTATTATTTCTAGCTTATAAAAGTACTACGTAGTTTTAGTGCCAATTTTTATTAAAAGCTGTCAAAGTAAAAATGGGTTTAGCCGATATTCAAACGTGAATATCTTTGTCGTTATAAGTCCGTTTTACTTGTTCTTTATATCCACGGTTACGTCTTAGTATGTAGTAATATATTTTGGAAAGCTCGGCTCCTCCGGGTTACGTCTAAAGCCTCTTTTTGACCGACGAAAAACGTCCAACAGCAACTATTTTCCAGAAAATACTTTTCGTCAACAATCTTGCAAAAATCATAACTTCTTCGTTATAAACTCTTTTTAATCCGTTCTTTCGCCAACGGATTCGTTTTTGAAAGTATTTTCTAAAAATTTTGCCAAAGTTTACTTAGTGTTTACAGATTTTCCAGGTTTTCACAAAATGGGACAGCATGTCTAAAACATGCTCCAAATCAAGTTTTCAAGGTTTATAACTAATTTCTAACATCACCAAACCTCTTGTAATCACCACATAGCTAATCTAATCCTACCATACACCTTCTTAGGGTGCCATGGACTCCTAACCAAGTTATAATAGCAAGGGAATTCATAAATAAAAAGTTAGGGTTTGTATGTTCCATTTTTGACAAAATAAATGGTGGTATAGCTAGTTGTACATGGTTTTTAGCATGGAACTCATGCAATACAAGTAAATATAAGATGATTCATGTAAAAATAAAGTTGATAACTTACTTGATAAAATGAGATGATTGAATGACTAGAAACCTTGGATTACTTGTGTATTTCTTGTTTGATTATTGATTAGGCAAGTATAAGGAACAACTTTGGTGCTTTAGCTTTTGAAAAACCTTCACTTGATCTTGGGATTTATGTTGGGTCGTGGGGTTGCAAGAGAGGAAGGAGATGAGATGAATTTCTTTCTTATCTAAAAAGTGTATGTTATGATTCTAGGTTTTTGGTTAAAGTATATAATTAGAGGTTTATTAGTATAATAATAGGAAATCAATGCATAAGGTTAAGGGGTGCTCATGTGGCCGGTTATGGTGAGCCAAGGGGGGGGGGGGGGTTGGGGTACTTGTGATTTAATTAGAAATCATATGTAGTTTAAGTGTTAGTTTTCGTTATTTGTTAAAATCGGGTAAAGGTTTTAATAGAAATAAATGTTCACGAAGTTAACCGGGATGAAATAAAGTTATAATAATGATAAAAATATGTTAAAAATATGTTGGGTACATTTACTGAGTGATCGGGTGATTATTGTTTAGTTTTCACGAAAACCGTCGTTATATTCATAAGCGTACGTTATAAATAAAATAAATTTCCAAAATACTGGGTAACTGAATGTTATAACTTTTATGATGTTAAAATGGATATAAAAATATATCGGGACCATTGTGGGAATATAGATATATTCGTCGTGTATAAACCGGGTGTTAACGTTTACTATAATTACTTATACGTAAAACGTTAAATGTACTGAATATAATAATTTGAAAATCCTGAGAGTGGTATAACATGAAAATGCTGTTATGATGATATGCAGACTATCCCCAGTCCGTATACAGTGTCCTTAGCACTAATGAAATGAATTCGCACCTAAACCAATCCGGTTACGCGAATTTGAATACCCGTAAGCTAAATTTACGATGAAATGAGTAATGCAAGTGAATGATGAAAACTTTTCCGGAAAAATGAATAGTGTTTAGTGAATAGTAAATTTCCCAAATGTTTCTCAGAATATCAAAATGACCTCAAAAATGGTGAATAGTAAAACGATGAATAGTGTTTTATGAATAGTGTTTTTCCAAAGTTCGGGAAATGACCAGAAATGACCTGAAATGATGAGTTGTGACACCGTTTGCTGGACTTGAGGTGAGTTTAGAGCCCCACTTTTACTGCTATTTTCTACTGTTTTAAGCATTGGGGTGAGAAAACATGCAAAAGTATTTTGTGTGGACCATATATTGTGTTTTGATTGAAAACTTGCTATATATTTTTCCTAGCTATGTTATGTGTAAAGCTTGTCGCCATTGGGTGAGCTATTATTTGAGTATATCACTACTGTGTGAACTCCTATTTGATTTTGTGGTCGCAATTGTGCGAGGCTATAGTGTGCACCTATAGGATTATATGTGGTATGACGTGTGACTTAGCCCAGGTTAGCAAGAGTTTTATGCTTCGGTCCACTAGTGTATTTTGTGTCCAAACCTATAGACTCACCAGCGTTAGCTGACTTTAGCATGTTTTTCTCAGGTGATTAAAGTTTTGGTTTGGATTTATTTCTGCTGAGAGGCTTGGCATTGAGGCATGGTTGAAGGATCGATGGGAACTCTGATAGTAACTATGGGACCTATATTTTATTTTCTTATTGGCCGTACTTTTAAATAAATGAGAAAGTGTAAACTTATATGACTTGATAACTTTCTGGTTTTTATATTGATTATTATTTATCTTGTTCTTTATGCTTGTGAAGATTACCAATCTCAGTAGCACCCCGAAAGCTTGATAAGTCTTCCGCTGTACTAAATTTTGGGGATATTACAGTAATCCTGCCAAAGTACCACCAGTGTTATCCAATATAAAATAAATAATATAGTTATCGTTCTTGCATATAGTCTTCTATATCTATATTATATATAAAGAGAAAACGGTCAAAGTGAAATAGTGGAAAACTTAATGTTCGTCAAACTTAAAGATTCAATCTCAGAAAAACTTAAAATTTCAGTAATCTATCTAAGGAAACTTACATTATTTTCAGAAAGCATATGCAAAGCTGAAAACTATTAACACACTATTAATACACATCGAAAACCGGGTTGACCCGGGTCGCTTCAAACTGGGCGGGTTTATCGGTTTAATTTGACCCTTTTTTTACCCAATCTGGCGGGTTGACCGCTTTAATTTTACCCATTTTTCCGACCGGAACGGTTTCAACTGGTTGAACCGTCCGGGTCGAAAAGGGTTTTAAAATATTTTGTTTAATCCCCAAATCCTCAAACTTTTATTATTTTGAGTTTATAACCCACAAACTTTGTTTTATAAATGAAACTATTTGCCAATATAAAATCTCGTTGCTATACATGGGTACTCGTCTAGTATTTGTAAAATAAGAATATGCATCGGTATCATGATTAAATATTACAACCGGACGTAATCTGGAAAAATATGTATATGTTTATACTAAATGATCTGTATCATCAAATAGTGAGGAATCGGATGCTTGGAAAAAGTGATAAGCTGTGTTAGCGGGCAACGTTCAGCTGGTTTTGTAAAGTCTACTAGTAGGGGCGTAGCCATGTGGGGGGTAAGGTGTGCCATGTAACAACTCGCATTTTCGGATTACTATTCATTTTTACTATTCATAATTACTATGCACTTTTTACTATTCACTTTCACTATTCACTCCCAAAATTTTTATTTCATATTCTCGTAAGTTAAACTATTTTAATGATAATTCGAGAGTTTGACACTCGTCAGATCATTTCTGCAAAAATTACGAAACCGTGTCCGAGATTTACTTTTAGGTTTAAACGTCATTCCAGCATCCCGATAAGTCCATAAAACACTATAAACAATAGAAATATGATTTTCTCTCATTTTACAACAATTCCAAAAGTTTTGGAATTTTACATTTTCCAGTTCAGCGTTTTACGCGAATTACGCGTTTTAGACCCGCGTTTCCAGTTTTAGCAGCATTTAACCAACCCAATAGAACTTATCACTCATTAAATATGCTAAGATAGGTTATATTAATAAGTTCTAACATTTTTATAAGTTTTATATTTTTAGAATACCCGATTTTAAGTTTCATGACTTAACGACGTACCGTTACCGATTACCGGGACCAAAACTCACTCCGTAAGACAAGATAGAAAACTAGAACTCTTAACCTCCTTACTATTGCCCTAGGTGGCATTTTTGGCTAGTCACCATGAAAGATGGCTTAATCTTAACCATTGAACTCTAGGATGTTTACAAGTGTAAACTTAACCATGGTTAAATTCTAACTCAATATATGGTTAACTATTTTTCTCATCCTATAAATAGCCAACTAGAAACACATAGAAAACTTGCACCACACCTTCTTATAACCTTCAAGTCCTATAACCTTCAAATAACCTTGGTTTATCAAAGATTGCAAAAAGAGAAGCTTGCTCAATCAAAGTCCTAATCCTTGTTCTTAACTTCCTTTCTTTAGAAAGCCGAAAGTTGTAAGCAAACCCTAACATACTTCTTGTTAACTATCGTATTCATGCTATTTACATATCATTCATGCTATATTTTGTCTTGTTATTATGTCCATGACGTATAAAAATGGGTAAAACAAGTATTGATATATAAATGTTAACTTATGTTATTTAAACAAGTAAACTAGTAACTTTCTTGGAGAACCATAACCAAAATAGTACAACTATGATATTGGAAACTTACTTACTGTTAAAGAGGACTTAACAAGGAAAACATAGCAATTTGAATCACCCAAAATGAGTACTCGAGTCAAAAGTTATGACCATGTGAAATTACCAAAACTTTACGGCAAAACTGCCAAATGTTTCTGTGACAGAACCTTAAACACGCAAAAAGAGGCTCTTTTGCTCCGTTTCATGAAAAAGTTAAAGCACAAAAGTTGTCCGGAATCACGTTTTCTTCAAAAACTCAGGAACACGTTTCCAGAAAACCAATAACGAATGAGATTTTCTTCAGTTTCTTAACAGCTATTTTATATATACCAAAGTTACTATATAATAGTTATGGTTAACTAAGACCAAGAGGTCTAATGACCTAAAGCCAAGACCACAACCATGACTAAAGCCAAGGTTGAGTCTCAAGACCATGGTAACAATGACCAAGGTCATGGCAAAGCCACGGCTAAAGACCATGTAACTTTTCGGATCAAAACTTATATATATTTTTTCAAATACTACAATAGTAGGGAGCCTCATGTGAGGAGTTCATTAAGTAAGCCGTTGAGATGAGTTGTGGATTTAAGAATTAAAGTGTCCTGGCTCCTCGAACATTTACTCCATGACTTCTGAATTATGTCGGCCTGAACGGTAGTAAGAGATATACAACCTATACATGTTTCATAAACCATTTATATTCAAAGACTTACACTATATACTAAGTACTACATCATGAACTATATGCAAGACATATATAGGCAATTCTTCGTATTCTTAGACGTTACTCCAAACCTAAGTCGCAACGTTCTATTATAGGCTGCTCTTAGAGACTTTCGCGATTCGACTACCACTTTCATTTCTCATTACATAAGCTTAAGGTGAGTCATAGCCCCTACTCTTTTCATACTTATTTTAACTCTTTGGGGGAGATACATGCTCAACTACTTGCTTACTTGTACAAATACTCAAAACATTTATACTTGATTGTAGACATACATGATTATGATAAACTTATTTGTGTTATTCTTGAATGCATTATACTTAATTACGTTATTCATTTAGTGGCTAGTAGTATTCTTTGGGAAGTGGCTCCCAGTTATCTTTGGGAAGTGGCTCCCAGTGATCTTTGGGAAGTGGCTCCCAGTAGGTCTTTGGGAAGAGGCTCCCAGTATGTGCATTTTAGTCTAAAAGTCTCCTTGTGATAACACATGCATTGGGTTTCGGAGATGAAGTGGAACCAATGCTATTACCTTCCTTGTGAGCATCATAAAGTCTCCTTTGTTGACGGAGCAACACTAAGTGCGATTATGTGAACTATTAATACTATTTGTGTGTTTGGCTATAATATGTACTATATGTTAGCAGTGGGTTGTGAACACACAGGTTGCAAGTGTTGTTATGGGTGGGACTTGCAACTGAGTGGATTCACAATGCCTTTGCTGTGTGAACATTCTTTAAGGCTTTTCAACTATTTTAAGACAAACTCTATGAACTCACCAACCATTGTGTTGACACTTTAGCATGTTTATCTCAGGTTTGTAAGGCGATAGCTAGTGCGTGGAACATAGAGTCAAGCTGCATATTCTGAAGACTTACGCTTTTATCATTTACCATTCAAAACATTTTGTATACATTTATATATCATACTTTGGAATCTCATGTTTGTAACTTTGAATTCATTAATCGAATGGTAACTTTTCAAAACGTCTCATTTAGAGGTCGTTTTCTATAACTTGTACTTTGTATTATGAAGTAGCACCCCAGTGACACAGTCTTCCGCTGCGGTATTTTGGGGGTGTTACAGATTTGTATCAGAGCCTTGGTTATAGAGAACTAGGTTGCATTTAGTGCCTAGACTATAACTACTATATATGTTAAGACTCTCCTCTTTATTTGCCTTACACACACTACATATGCATATGCTTTTTGTTAGTTGTTGGTTTAGTTCCACGCTGTTAGATGATGTGACTTTAGTATTATAAGGAACCCCAGGATTAGTCGAGTCATTAAAAATATTGAGCTCAGTAATAACTAATTATTTAACTTGATCTTATGACAGTTCTTGTTTGATGAGACATAAGGTTTGAGTTAAATAATATTATTACTTAGCTTTAGGGATTTGATGACTTGATTATCTTATTATCTGTCTGAGAAAGCGAGTTTTTGTGTCGGAAATTCTTAAGTAGGATGATTTAGATTCTCCTTATTTAAATGGATTGGGACGCCTCTTTATTTAAATAAAGAAATTGTAAATCACCGAACCATGAGTTTATGATCCCTTACTTACATAAATTTGGACGCTTCTTTATGTAAGTAATGAGTTATAAATAAGTGGGCTTATTTGTATCCGATACGACTCCTTAACCACAACTTTAGACGAATCAGAGTGAACACCACTATTTTAGAGATCCTGAAACCCCAAATTCTCTTAGACACATCGTAAGTAGTTAACATCAACTGAACTTCGGGACGAAGTTCCCTGAAGGGGTAGAGACTGTAACAACTCGCATTTTCGGATTACTATTCATTTTTTACAATTTACTTTTTACTATTCACTTTCACTATTCACTCCCGAAATTTTTATTTCATATTCTCGTAAGTTAAACTATTTTAATGATAATTCGAGAGTTTGACACTCGTCGGATCATTTCTGCAAAAATCACGAAACCGTGTCCGAGATTTACTTTTAGGTTTAAACGTCATTCCAGCATCCCGATATGTCCATAAAACACTATAAACAATAGAAATATGATTTTCTCTCATTTTACGACAATTCCAAAAGTTTTGGAATTTTATGTTTTCTAGTTCAGCGTTTTACGCGAATTACGCGTTTTAGACCCGCGTTTCCAGTTTTAGCAGCATTTAAGCAACCCGATAGAACTTATCACTCATTAAATATGCTAAGATAGGTTACATTAATAAGTTCTAACATTTTTATAAGTTTCATATTTTTAAAATACCCGATTTTAAGTTTCATGACTTAACGACTTACCGTTAGCGATTACCGGGACCAAAACTCACTTCGTAAGACAAGAAAGAAAACTAGAACTATTAACCTCCTTACTATTGCCCTAGGGGTATTTTTGGCTAGTCACCATGAAAGATGGCTTAATCTTAACCATTGATCTCTAGGATGTTTACAAGTGTAAACTTAACCATGGTTAAATTTTAACCCAATATATGGTTAACTATTTTTCTCATCCTATAAATAGCCAACTAGAAACACATAGAAAACTTGCACCACGCCTTCTTATAACCTTCAAGTCCTAAAACCTAAGGCACTTTTCTTATATTTTGTAAGAAAGTTAACTAGTTTTTAAAAGAAAACTAGTGTTTGATCTTCAATCTTGGAAAGTTTCTAAGAAAAGTTGTTATAACTTTAAAGTCTCCAAAAAGACGTAGTTATAATCTTCAAATAGCTTCGTACTTTCAAGAAGGCATCGTTATAATCTTCAAATAACCTCGGTTTATCAAAGATTGCAAAAAGAGAAGCTTGCTCAATCAAAGTCCTAATCCTTGTTCTTAACTTCCTTTCTTTAGAAAGCCCAAAAGAACATTCTCCTGTGCTTCTTTACATATCATTCATGCTATATTTTGTCTTGTTATTATGTCCATGATGTATAAAAATGGGTAAAACAAGTATTGATATATAAATGTTAACTTATGTTATTTAAACAAGTAAACTAGTAACTTTCTTGGAGAACCACGACCAAAATAGTACAACTATGATATTGGACACTTACTTAATGTTAAAGAGGACTTAACAAGGAAAACATAGCAATTTGAATCACCCAAAATGAGTACCCGAGTCAAAAGTTATGACCATTTGAAATTACCAAAACTTTACGGCAAAACTGCCAAATGTTTCTGTGACAGAATCTTAAACACGCAAAAAGAGGCTCTTTTGCTCCGTTTCATGAAAAAGTTAAAGCACGAAAGTTGTCCGGAATCACGTTTTCTTCAAAAACTCCGGATCACGTTTCTAGAAAACCAATAACGAATGATATTTTCTTCAGTTTCTTAACAGCTATTTTATATATACCAAAGTTACTATATAATAGTTATGGTTAACTAAGACCAAGAGGTCTAATGACCTAAAGCCAAGACCACAACCATGGCTAAAGCGAAGGTTGAGTCCCAAGACCATGTTAACAATGTCCAAGGTCATGGCAAATCCACGGCTAAAGACCATGTAACTTTTCGGATCAAAACGTATATATATTTTATCAAATACTACAATAGTAGGGAGCCTCATGTGAGGAATTCATTAAGTAAGCCGTCGAGATGAGTTGTGGATTTACGAATTAAAGTGTCCTGGCTCCTCGAAGGTTTACTCCATGACTTCTGAATTATGTCGGCCTGAACGGTAGTAAGAGATATACAACCTATACATGTTTCATAAACCATTTATATTCAAAGACTTACACTATATACTAAGTACTACATCATGAACTATATGCAAGACATATATAGGCAATTCTTTGTATTCTTAGACATTACTCCAAACCTAAGTCGCAACGTTCAATTATAGGCTGCTCTTAGAGACTTTTATGATTCGACTACCACTTTCATTTCTCATTACATAAGCTTAAGGTGAGTCATAGCCCCTACTCTTTTCATACTTGTTTTAACTCTTTGGGGGAGATACATGCTCAATTACTTGCTTACTTGTACAAATACTGAAAACATTTATACTTGATTGTAGACATACATGATTATGATAAACTTATTGTGTTATTCTTGAATGCATTATACTTAATTGCGTTATTCATTTAGTGGCTAGTAGTACTCTTTGGGAAGTGGCTCCCAGTTATCTTTGGGAAGTGGCTCCCAGTGGTCTTTGGGAAGTGGCTCCCAGTAGGTCTTTAGAAAGAGGCTCCCAGTATGTGCATTTTAGTCTAAAAGTCTCCTTGTGATAACACATGCATTGGGTTTCAGAGATGAAGTGGAACCAATGCTATTACTTTCCTTGTGAGCATCATAAAGTCTCCTTTGTTGACAGAGCAACACTAAGTGCGATTATGTGAACTATTAAGACTATTTGTGTGTTTGGCTATAATATGTACTATATGTTAGCAGTGGGTTGTGAACACACAGGTTGCAAGTATTGTTATGGGCGGGACTTGCAACTGAGTGGATTTACAATGCCTTTGCTGTGTGAACATTCTTTAAGGCTTTTTAACTATTTTAAGACAAACTCTATGAACTCACCAACCATTGTGTTGACACTTTAGCATGTTTATCTCAGGTTAGTAAGGCGATAGCTAGTGCGTGGAACATAGAGTCAAGCTGCATATTCTGAAGACTTACGCTTTTATCATTTACCATTCAAAACATTTTGTATACATTTATATATCATACTTTGGAATCTCATGTTTCTAACTTTGAATTCATTAATCGAATGGTAACTTTTCAAAACGTCTCATTTAGAGGTCGTTTTCTATAACTTGTACTTTGTATTATGAAGTAGCACCCCAGTGACACAGTCTTCCGCTGCGGTATTTTGGGGGTGTTACAGGCCATGGCCTACCTACAAAGCCCTAATAGTTAATATATGTGTTGTAGTCCAAAGCCCAATTTACTATTGTATATTAACATTTGATCCATCTACAAACTAGATATTTCTCTATTAGTTTATGTACTTAATCCCTCATACATCCACCAATCCATATTAAGTCCTATATGTAAGAATTTTGGTTCAAATTCATTTTTAGATGATTTTGGTTATGCGGATGAGTGTCGTGTGCAACTAAAACGTTGAATAAACAAATATGTTGCAACCTTTTTACTTAGTTATATATTATACTTCGCGATCTTTTGTGTTCCTTTTTAACATGCGGGTGTCTTTTAATTTTTTTTTGGCCCTTGAAAAGAATTTCTGGCTACGCCCCTGAAGTCTAGATAGATTATCCATATGCAATGAGTATTTGTACAAAGAGTTTAGGACTCTCGTATGGCCTTTATTTGAATTTCTTTGAGATTTATTCATCACTATATTGGTTGATCAGTTTTGTAAAAATATGGGAACTTTGTGAATGTTTGGCCATGTAGAGTCCATTGTTAAGGTCCCTAGATTCGTTACAGGACCAAATACATTAGTCTCTCCTGGGACATTGAGCTAGTGTCAACGTGGGTGAAACCAGTAGCCTATTTTCTTGACAGATGACTATAACACCTTATGCATCTACTAAACATCACAAACATTCAGCTATCCCAAATGGTAACTGCTTAATCTGTAACAAAAGTCATTAAAAGTATTGTATATTCAAATATATAAATTGTGCTGATTCAACTGAACTTTAACAAACCTTAATATTCTGTAGCAATTCATTTTGACAGCAGTTTTTCTTTCAAAAATCTCGCGTAATCATTAACATAAAACTAGCAAATATTCTGTAGCAAATCTTCAACAAATTTTCCAAGAGTAACAAATGAAGATCCACCATTTTTCGATACCTTCCTGCTTTTCTCACTAATTTTCTTCATTCTATCCCTTACCGGGTTCTCATCGTCCGTCAATGAGCATATAGCCTTTTCTATCTGATCCGCCATCACCAACTCTGTCCCATTGCTTCAGTAACTCAAATTCAACTGCACAGCCAAACCCAACTCCCTCACTAGCCCAAAAGCATTCAATTGTTGTTCTGCTTCTAATGGCCACGTCGTAATAGGAACAGCGTATACCAAGCTCTCCTAGATGGAATTCCAGCCACAGTGAGACACAAATCCTTTGATAGCTCCGTGGGCTAGAACTTCTACTGGTGGTGCCCAACCGCAAACCATCCCTCTCCCTTTCACTCTTTCTATAAACTGATATGGCAGAGCATCCTCCATATTTGGGTACTCAGTTGGAGCCCCAAGTGTGTCTTTAGGTGGTGGCTTCCGAATTGACCATGTGACCACTCCTCTCGAGTGCAATAGCCATCTGCTCTAGCTGTGGTTCACTAAAACATCCATTAGTCCCAAAGCAAAGGAAAATAACCGACTTTAAAGGCTGAATGTCTAGCCAATTCTTGATTTCGATCCACCCCGTTGAATTACATTCCTTCTTGTCCTCAAGCAAGGGTCCTACTGCGTAAACAGTTGGCTATAATATGTACTATATGTTAGCAGTGGGTTGTGAACACACAGGTTGCAAGTATTGTTATGGGCGGGACTTGCAACTGAGTGGATTTACAATGCCTTTGCTGTGTGAACATTCTTTAAGGCTTTTTAACTATTTTAAGACAAACTCTATGAACTCACCAACCATTGTGTTGACACTTTAGCATGTTTATCTCAGGTTAGTAAGGCGATAGCTAGTGCGTGGAACATAGAGTCAAGCTGCATATTCTGAAGACTTACGCTTTTATCATTTACCATTCAAAACATTTTGTATACATTTATATATCATACTTTGGAATCTCATGTTTGTAACTTTGAATTCATTAATCGAATGGTAACTTTTCAAAACGTCTCATTTAGAGGTCGTTTTCTATAACTTGTACTTTGTATTATGAAGTAGCACCCCAGTGACACAGTCTTCCGCTGCGGTATTTTGGGGGTGTTACAGGCCATGGCCTACCTACAAAGCCCTAATAGTTAATATATGTGTTGTAGTCCAAAGCCTAATTTACTATTGTATATTAACATTTGATCCATCTACAAACTAGATATTTCTCTATTAGTTTATGTACTTAATCCCTCATACATCCACCAATCCATATTAAGTCCTATATGTAAGAATTTTGGTTCAAATTCATTTTTAGATGATTTTGGTTATGCGGATGAGTGTCGTGTGCAACTAAAACGTTGAATAAACAAATATGTTGCAACCTTTTTACTTAGTTATATATTATACTTCGCGATCTTTTGTGTTCCTTTTTAACATGCGGGTGTCTTTTAATTTTTTTTTGGCCCTTGAAAAGAATTTCTGGCTACGCCCCTGAAGTCTAGATAGATTATCCATATGCAATGAGTATTTGTACAAAGAGTTTAGGACTCTCGTATGGCCTTTATTTGAATTTCTTTGAGATTTATTCATCACTATATTGGTTGATCAGTTTTGTAAAAATATGGGAACTTTGTGAATGTTTGGCCATGTAAAGTCCATTGTTAAGGTCCCTAGATTCGTTACAGGACCAAATACATTAGTCTCTCCTGGGACATTGAGCTAGTGTCAACGTGGGTGAAACCAGTAGCCTATTTTCTAGACAGATGACTATAACACCTTATGCATCTACTAAACATCACAAACATTCAGCTATCCCAAATGGTAACTGCTTAATCTGTAACAAAAGTCATTAAAAGTATTGTATATTCAAATATATAAATTGTGCTGATTCAACTGAACTTTAACAAACCTTAATATTCTGTAGCAATTCATTTTGACAGCAGTTTTTCTTTCAAAAATCTCGCGTAATCATTAACATAAAACTAGCAAATATTCTGTAGCAAATCTTCAACAAATTTTCCATGTGTAACAAATGAAGATCCACCATTTTTCGATACCTTCCTGCTTTTCTCACTAATTTTCTTCATTCTATCCCTTACCGGGTTCTCATCGTCCGTCAATGAGCATATAGCCTTTTCTATCTGATCCGCCATCACCAACTCTGTCCCATTGCTTCAGTAACTCAAATTCAACTGCACAGCCAAACCCAACTCCCTCACTAGCCCAAAAGCATTCAATTGTTGTTATGCTTCTAATGGCCACGTCGTAATAGGAACAGCGTATACCAAGCTCTCCTAGATGGAATTCCAGCCACAGTGAGACACAAATCCTTTGATAGCTCCATGGGCTAGAACTTCTACTGGTGGTGCCCAACCGCAAACCATCCCTCTCCCTTTCACTCTTTCTATAAACTCATATGGCAGAGCATCCTCCATATTTGGGTACTCAGTTGGAGCCCCAAGTGTGTCTTTAGGTGGTGGCTTCCGAATTGACCATGTGACCACTCCTCTCGAGTGCAATAGCCATCTGCTCTAGCTGTGGTTCACTAAAACATCCATTAGTCCCAAAGCAAAGGAAAATAACCGACTTTAAAGGCTGACTGTCTAGCCAATTCTTGATTTCGATCCACCCCGTTGAATTACATTCCTTCTTGTCCTCAAGCAAGGGTCCTACTGCGTAAACAGTTGGCGAGCCTCTAACTGAATCAAATGCATATGGCTCAAGCTCAACAAACGAATTCACTATAACTCCTTTGCATTCTTGGATACTGGTACCAAGATAAAGAAAAGCCTTGTACCCGCCACCAGTTTTGTCAAAGATAGCACCTGGAAGAACATTTGTAGGAACAGGATGCTTGAAACTCGGTATACTTGAATCTGGATCAGATGGATAAAACACGACACAACCAACTTTTTCATGGCATACCGGGAGATGAGTTAAAAACCCTAAAAAGGCTGCATTAGAAGTAAATATTACGTACGAAGGGACCTTGCATTTGTTAGCTATATCAATCATGCTAGTACAAAACATATCAAGTACAAATCCAACTAGTTGTGTTGCACCATCTGATGCCAGCTCTGTAACAGCTTTTTCGACTTGAGGTTTATGGCTCTCGATATAGATCTTAGCAAACATTTCTATCGAAATAGGTGTATATGAAGAAACTTGACCCGTAAGAAAATTGCTAGCAGTGGGAGTAATGATGATAAATCTTATTCGGGTATGCGATGCAGCAACGAATTTGGTTTTTGGATCAAGATCAGTTTGATTTAGGATCATAAGAAATGTTATGGATAATGTTTCATCTTGATCAACCAAACGCTTTGCGAACTCGATAGCTGATGTTAGATGACTAGTAGCAGGCAAAGGTATGAAAACAAGTTCAAATTTCTTCATTGTACGTTTATGGATTTGATCTAATCTAACTTCAATTTGAAATATTGCATAACTTGGGCTATATTACTAAACTGTTGACAGATGATGAGGAATTTAAAAGTAAGCTTTAATGGGGTGTATTGTTTGATAAGTGTCGACTGTTCTGGTTCACAGGTTCTTGTAACAATAATTGTGAAATGTTCCAATTCAAGGTTTGTTGTTAGTTATGAGAAAATGACAAAAATACTATTTTTACGAATAACATACTTCACAAAATACTAAGGGTGAGCAGAAACTGAAAAAAACGAAATCAAACTAAAAACCGAAAAAAGAAATCGAACCAATAACCGACTGAAACTTCTGTTTTTACTTTTTCAAAACCCGAAAAATTCGGTTTGGTTTCGGTTGTCGTCAAAAAACCAAACCTGACCGATTTTATTATATAATAATATATAAGTATTATAATATAAATGAGTAACTAAACAAATAATATATAAGTATTATAATATAATAATATATAAGTATTATAATATAAATAAATAACTAAACAAATCAAATTTATAAATTCATAGTAATTTTGTAGGTGATCTATAATATATTTATCATTACGTTTATATGCGTGTTTTTCGTGTGCGTGTGTTTACTTGATAATATATCAACACATATGAGAATGATTATACTATGTGTATGTTAACTTGCACGTGGGTATGTCTCATCTATATTGTAATAACTTACATATTTCATCTATGTAATCTACTCTTATGATATATGTCACAATTCGTAATTTCAAGTCCTTGTTCAGATGTCGAAATTTCATTTTTCATCTCAGAAGTTACTATTCACCATTTACTATTCACCGATCACTATTCATTATTTTTTGTGTCAGTTTGAGATTCCGAGAAGCGTTCAGAAAATTTACTATTCACATGACACTATTCATTTCCGAAGAGAAAACACTATTCATGTACTTTATTCATTTCATCGTAAATTTAGTTTACGGGTAATTAAATTCGCGTAACCGGTCAGGTTAAGCTGCGAATTCATGAAATCATCGGTACGGACACTTCATATGGACTAGAAATGGATTGGATATCATCATTATAGCATTTGCATACTATTCCACTTGTAGGATATTTAAATTGATACTTTTGGTATAATTGACTTTTTACGTATGTTTATTTTTAAATAAACGTTAACACGCAATCAATAATGTGACTAACACGTCCGACACTCCCGACTATGATCCCAATATATTTTTATATTCATTTTAACAATATAAAAATTATAATATTAATTTACCCGGTGTTTTGGAAATTTATTTAATTACTATCGTAAGTTTACTAAAATTTCGACGGTTTTCGTAGAAATTAAATAATAATTATCTAAACACTCAATATTTATACCCAACATATTTTTACAATTTTTACGACTTTATTACGTCTCGGTTAACTCCGTTAAAATTTATTTCTAGTTAACTCGGTACCCGGTATTCTCTAAAACCAAAATATCTAACTAACTTACACAATAATACATAAAAATCTCATCTTTTTTCTTCCTACCCCATCTTGCCCCCCCCCCCCCATCCGCCCCCCCTCCATACTAATCAACTTACACATTGAAATTTTTCTACTAACTCATTAAAGATTGTCATAACTTGTCTAGGTGATAAAATATATAAAACATAAACCTACATTTCTCATTCATTTCACCAAATTAAACAACTAGACCATTTTCTTTTTCTCTCTTCTTGGTGGTGCTCAGCCTCAACACAAAAACAAGAAGGAACCATAATTTTTCAAGATCAAGTATAATATATAGTGTATTTTGTACTCCTTTTTGGGTTTTGTAATACAAACTCAAGGTTTACATAGGTTTTTTATGAGGCGAAAAATGATCCGTTTTTAGGGGGTCATTTAAGCCCGAATCCGAATTTATTTGATCAAATATTGCCCTAAATCGTTCCTTTTGTGATTTTAGGTGTTTGGAGAGTGAATTCTGGAAAAGAAGCCATTTTGGACGTTCTTGGAGCATAAAAGTGAAGAAAACGGCAAAGTACCAAATTTCAATGCTGAAGATACAAGGTGACGGCGTCAAGAGTAATATCTTGACGGCGTCAGACATGAAGATTAAAATACCGAAGGTGGTGATGGCGTCAAACGCCTTCATGACAGCGTCAAAGTGGCAAGAATAAAATACCGTGGTCGGTGACGGCGTCACATAGGCCGTCATAAGTAGATCAAGGCCGTCCGAGGAAGTATATGGCGGCGAGGTGACGTCGTCACATGTAACTCTTGACGCCGTCAGCCTACTTTTCCTATATATAGTTTTCTAGTTTTTTCATTAAAAGGGAGAGAAGTTTTGGTGAAACCCTAAAGACGAATTTGGTGCCTCTTTTACAGGTTTTTCAAGGGTTCCAAACCCTTGATACCTTGCATTGTAATTGATATAAGTGTTCTTCTAATTCAATCAATATGTCTATGTGTTGGTTGTTTATCTCTTGTTCTTGTCTCAATTCAATTATGCTAGGCTAGATCTCTCTTGTGTTTGCTTAGATCTAATGTAACCTAGATGTTGATTATGTGTTGATTACTTGTTTATTCTTGTTCTTGGATGAATGATTTATATGTTAGGCTTAACAAAACTGGCAGATCTCCAAATGGTAACATGCTTGAACGTCTTAAGAAACATGAACCGAGGCGTACTAGGTCTTTATTGGTTGTATTTAATGCATGAGCCACTGTTTACAATCCCTATAGTTGTGCTGGGTCATGGTGTAGGAGGAGATAAGAGCTCATAGAGTTGGGGAGTTATGTATGCCACCCCACGAATGATATTAAGGAATACAATCCGTCATCCATACAAGTATAACAAGTAATTAACATGTAAAAGATATCTAGGGAGTAGTGAAGTCTAAGTAAACACAATTTCTCCAATTACTGCTCACAACCTTAGTATAATTTAGTTTAATTTCATTTTCAGTAATTTATTTTGATTATATATTAGTTTGGGTTAGTTGAATAGCAACTAATTCCGCCCACTCCTTCAAAAACCGAGATTTTAATTGCTTTCATAAAAATATAAAAGTAAAAAAATAATCATCTCTCACCTCTAGAACTATTAATTAGGTTTTCTAATCCTAGCGACACTATTCCTAAGCTGAACGATCAATCCCCCGGTACTTGTCACTATACTATACTACAACGATCAGGTACACTGCCTGGTGGGGGTTGTAAGCTTCTCGAGATCCCTCGAGAGGTAAAGCAAGGTGCGATTCCCACGCATCAAGTTTTTGGCACCGCAGCCCGGGGAATAGTTATTGTCTAGGTTAGGATTTCTTTTTATTAGGTCTACTTGCTAGATTCCTTTCTAGTAAGATTTTTATTTTTGTTTTTAGGTCTTCTTTAGTCTATCTTATTTCTTCGTGCCTTTGTTCGTAACTCTTTACCATCCGACATCATGGAAGGTGGTAACATCTTTGAACCCGTCATCCCACCACAACAAAACCCACCATTAGAACCCCTTAGGCCCCGAACCTTAGGAGAGTACTCCCGACCTAGCCATCAAGGCTACCGAAACACCATTGAGCTCACCGGAGCCAATGTGACCCCCTTGCGATCCGACACCATCCGGTTGGTGCAAAGTGGATGTGCATTCCATGGACTTCGTTCCGAAGATCCAAACCAACACCTTAAGGACTTCCTCAAAATCGTAGATTCCATAGACCTAGGTGTTGAAACTAGAGAGACCACCCATTTACGCCTATTTCAATTCTCTCTACGGGATCAAGCTAGTCAATGGCTTGAGCGTTTACCCGCGGGATCCATCACCACATGGGATGATCTCACCACTCGTTTCCTTGCTCAATTTTTCCCACCGGGGAGAACTACTAAGCTTAGAAATGACATTTTGATGTTTCAACAGCATCAAAATGAATCTCTTTATGAAGCATGGACTCGTTTCAAGGACTTACTCCAAAAAGTCCCTCATCATGGCATAGATCTTTGGCTCCAAGTCCAAATCTTCTATGACCATATCGACATCTCCACGAGGCGAACCATTGACCAATCGGCCGGTGGTAAGATACGTGATCTTAGTGCAGAACAATCATGGGAACTCATAGAAGATCTTGCTCTCTATGACAACGAAAGTTGGAACGATCCCCGTGACTTGAACAAAATGGTCAAGGCAATATCTTTGCCTTCGAAAAATTCTAGCACTCCCGACCGTAGGATCATGGAACTTGAGGACCAATTCAAGTTTCTCATGAAATCTTACGAAGCTCCGAAGCATTCAAGCCAAGTGAACAAAATCACTTCTTCATGCGAATTATGTAGATGTCCCGATGACACTCGTGATTGTGTGGAACTCCCCGGAACAGCTTTTGCGGATTACGCATCCACGCGTACTGACGAAGCGGGAGATAAGTGGTACACTTTCAAGCCCGAGCCAAACACATACGGTGATTCATACAACCCCTCATGGAAAAATCACCCAAACCTTAGGTGGAAACAAAATCAGCCCAATTCATCCAACCCACCTAATCGTTACCAACCAAACGGTCCACCATCCAACCGTACTTTCAACAACAATCCTTCTAACAACTATGGTAGTACCAACAATCTTGAAGGATTGATGTCAAAGTTCATGGCATCTCAAGAAGCTCGCATATCTAAGTTTGAAGCCGATTTCAAACAAAAGCAAAGCGAGATGACCACTAGAATTGATGCATTGTTGAAAGTTCTCAATGACCGAGAAATGGGAGCACTCCCAAGCGACACCATCAAGAATCCGAAACTAAACGTCAATGCCATATCTTCAGTTTCGTCACCCACTTCGTGTCCACAATACTACTCAGTTAGATCAACGAGCACGTGTTTCAAACAAAACCAAGTTCCCCAAAAGGACCAATCAACTAAAACACCCACTATAGAACCGGTCAAAAGCATAGTTGAAACACCTCTTACGCAAGACCTTGACGATGAATTCAAAGAAGTTAACCTTGAACGCCCCGTCATTGATGTCTTAGCGCGTGCTCCTTACTATAGTGCCCTCCTAGAAAAATATGAGAAGTGTAAGCTAGGTAAAAATGGGACCGCCTTCGTTCAAAACAAGTTGCCTAAAAAGCTTGATGATCCGGGTATATTTGTTTTGCCTTGTAAGATAGGAAGATCCGAAGCTTTCGACTCACTAGCCGATTTAGGGTCAAGCCTCAACTTGATTCCCTTATCCTTATTCACCGCTCTTAAGCTAGGAAAGTTAGAGGAAACGGAGGTATTGATAGGGCTAGCGGATGGGAGTATTGCCCACCCGGTTGGAATGATTAAGGATGTAGTTGTTCACATAGGAAGGTTAACTATATTAGCGGATTTTCACGTCCTAGACATGGTTAGTGACACTACATGCCCATTATTGGTAGGAAGAGGATTTTTAGCAACCGCTAGTGCCATGATAGATTGCAAGGAATCCAAGATAGCGGTAGGAGAAGGCGATACTTGGTCGGTGTATGATGTTAAGAAGCATAGTTATGATTGTGATGATGAACCAACACCGCATTGGGTAGAAATGAATAGGAGACCATCTAGATATGGACCTTGGATAGAAAGGAACTTTATAGGACCTCAATGCCCATTCTATCTAGAAAAAGACTTTGTTGAAAAGACACATTCGGTAGAACAACTCATAGCTAGAGATGAAGAGTTAGATCCCTTTGAGGACCCGTTAGTCTTTAGGAAGATGATTGAGTTATTAAGCGTGATGCCCATTAACATAGAAAGGAATAAATGGAAAAGAGAGGGGGATAAGTGTAAATGGAGGTGGGACAAGCCACCTAAAGAAGGTGACGGGTCATGGCATATTAGAATGACCTTGTATGATCCGGATGGAGAGAAGTTTGAAAGGTCATACCACACTAAGGAAACCGATAGGAAGTTGCAACCTAAGTTCGATCCCAAAGATGTCCTCAATGAGGAACTCACCCGAATCACGTAGTAACCCATGACTTTGAGTCTAGCTACAAGACTCGTAAATAAAGAAAAGCGCTTCTTAGGAGGCAACCCATGTTTTGTGTGATTTTATTTGTTTGATTGTTATTTGTTTCCGTATGCATGTTTTATTTTTATTGTTGGTTGATCATGTTTCTCAATTAAAATGTGGAAATACTTTATTATGTTGTTTGGCCTAGTCTTAACTCCAACCTAAAGGTATTTTTGCAAAAGATAAGTGTAAGGGGAAACCCCAAATATGTTTTCAAGAAACAAACCGATCATGATTCTCCACAATTTTAAATGAACATGTATATTCGTATTTGTTAGAGTCAAATGCTTGTATTGAGTCATAATGAAGTTTTGCAGGATTTTCCAGGAAGTAGGACAAAGTTTTTCCAGAAATTTTCCGGAAACTTAACATAAGAATTTCTGCAGGTCCATTCTGACGGCGTCAGAGTATTACTCTTGACGGCGTCAGGAGTTAAAATCTGGAAATTTTACTGGTTTTGTTTTTCTAACGGAGTCTTATGGTTTTTGTGAATTATTAAGTTTTATAATCTCCAGGAAATCTGCAAACTTCATTCCACAAGCATTATATCTTACTTTGTTTTCTAGGATTTAGTAACTTATATAGGATGCCGCCGATTTTACGCGAGGTTGCCTTGTCTATTGTTGTCAGGATTTACAGGTTATGTATGACAAGAAGATGATTTATATTCTGGAAGGGAAGCTTTGATTGTTCGTTTTCTTGGAAGAAGATTTAACCTGGTCAACCTATAATCCATACCGAGCGAATCAGGGGAGTATTTGATTTCATTCTCTTTACTTTTTCACTTTTACATTCTTTACTTGAACATTGGGGACAATGTTCATCTTAAGTGTAAGGGGAGGGTAAAAAGATGATACCTTACATATGCACTTTCGCTTGAGTTTGTTTTGTCTGATACTAGATGTGTAATAAAACTACGAGAAATACTTGTTAGTGTAATTTTAGCGCCAAATTTAAATTTTTTTACAACATTTAGGAGTGAAACTTTAGCCATAGCAAGCGTCTCATGGATAGGAGGTTGTATGACTAGCACATAACCGTATATTCAGAAAAATTTTCCACCCAAAAATGTGAGGTTCGCCTTTAGATTTGATAGGAAAAGCATTCATTATTGGTGCTTATGAGTGTACCGGTAGCATTTAGATTCTAGAACTTGCGTTAGTGATGCATCCCGAGACCGCTAGTGAGACTACATTCGTGTGGTAGGATTTACTACATGATAAGAGGCATTAGGATCACCCTTGTGTTAAACCCGTATTATAATTACTTGACCATTTAAGTCATATTACTTGGCTAGTTAAGTCAACTAATTTTTCCCACACCCTTTGCGTTGTACTCATTTTTAGTACACGAAACCCCTAGTACACCCCTCCGAGCCTATCTTTTCGTTTCTAACTTTAAGCATCTTACTTAAAGGAAGAATTTGTTACACCCCACTTAAATGTACACCCAAATCGCCTTAGCCTTCCGTGTATGCGCTCATTTTTAGTGCATCATTGTTATTTGTTAAACCCTAAGTTAACTTTCTAATTGATTACATGGTTGCTAAGTCGAGTCATATCATTGTACATATTATTTTGGGACTATTGGGACTCATGGGTAAGTACTTATTTTATGGAGTAATGGGGAAGAACATAATATATTACCCCCATATGTACGTTAATCTTAAAAGTGCTCCAAGTGTTCTGATTTTCTTAATTCGAGTCATTAGATTAGTTAAATGTAAAGTATGTAAAGATTCAAGTGTAAGGGGAATTCTCATCCCCTATGATGTATTATTTTGGATGGTAGGGTAAGAGTGTATGCAAAAAAAAAAAAAAAAAAAAAAAAAAAAAAAAAAAAAAAAAAATTCGAAAAATTAAGAAAAAGAAAAAAAAATAGAAAAGAAAAAGAAAAAAAACATACGGACTACCATCCCGTTTTTATTCTATGTTTATTTTATGTTTTTGTTATTTTTCATTTATTAGCTTAAGTCGAGTCTAGTCTTTGCTTAGCAACGCCATCTTGTACATGTAATTAACCAAGTTTGTTAACTCGCCACCAGTAAAACTTCCTTTATCCAACAAAACCGTGTAATTCATATCCCTATACCTAACGTTACAACCCTTTAAAAGACCTCTTTGATAGTTTATCCTAGGTGCTTACGCCATGTGGTGGAGGTTTGATCCTTTCCCAAGCCTATGGTAATCTATTTTGCTATGACAGGTAGTGAGAGATATCTTCCGTTTCCATATTGTAATTTACACTTTATTACACCCGAGAGATGTGAGTATCTAAACACTATTTGTGAGGTGCTTGTGTATGACCTCCATGCTTGTCTATTGGTCTTTAGTGGAACGATTATTTGTTGTAATTACTTTTATATTAGTGTTAAATGACCCCTAAATTGTCTTTCGAGTAGAATAAAAGCGCATTTGCTTGAGGACAAGCAAATCTCAAGTGTAAGGGTATAAGATGAGGCGAAAAATGATCCGTTTTTAGGGGGTCATTTAAGCCCGAATCCGAATTTATTTGATCAAATATTGCCCTAAATCGTTCCTTTTGTGATTTTAGGTGTTTGGAGAGTGAATTATGGAAAAGAAGCCATTTTGGACGTTCTTGGAGCATAAAAGTGAAGAAAACGGCAAAGTACCAAATTTTCATGCTGAAGATACAAGGTGACGGCGTCAAGAGTAATATCTTGACGGCGTCAGACATGAAGATTAAAATACCGAAGGTGGTGACGGCGTCAAACGCCTTCATGACGGCGTCAAAGTGGCAAGAATAAAATACCGTGGTCGGTGACGGCGTCACATAGGCCGTCATAAGTAGATCAAGGCCGTCCGAGGAAGTATATGGCGGCGAGGTGACGGCGTCACATGTAACTCTTGACGCTAAAGACGAATTTGGTGAAACCCTAAAGACGAATTTGGTGCCTCTTTTACAGGTTTTTCAAGGGTTCCAAACCCTTGATACCTTGCATTGTAATTGAGATAAGTGTTCTTCTAATTCAATCAATATGTCTATGTATTGGTTGTTTATCTCTTGTTCTTGTCTCAATTCAATTATGCTAGGCAAGATCTCTCTTGTGTTTGCTTAGATCTAATGAAACCTAGATGTTGATTATGTGTTGATTACTTGTTTATTCTTGTTCTTGGATGAATGATTTATATGTTAAGCTTAAGAAAACTGGCAGATCTCCAAATTGTAACATGCTTGAACGTCTTAAGAAACATGAACCGAGGCGTACTAGGTCTTTATTGGTTGTATTTAATGCATGAGCCACTGTTTACAATCCCTATAGTTGTGCTGGGTCATGGTGTAGGAGGAGATAAGAGCTCATAGAGTTGGGGAGTTATGTATGCCACCCCACGAATGATATTAAGGAATACAATCCGTCATCCATACAAGTATAACAAGTAATTAACATGTAAAAGATATCTAGGGAGTAGTGAAGTCTAAGTAAACACAATTTCTCCAATTACTGCTCACAACCTTAGTATAATTTAGTTTAATTTCATTTTCAGTATTTTATTTTGATTATATATTAGTTTGGGTTAGTTGAATAGCAACTAATTCCGCCCACTCCTTCAAAAACCGAGATTTTAATTGCTTTCATAAAAATATAAAAATACAAAAATAATCATCTCTCACCTCTAGAACTATTAATTAGGTTTTCTAATCCTAGCGATACTATTCCTAAGCTGAACGATCAATCCCCCGGTACTTGTCAGTATACTATACTACAACGATCAGGTACTGTTGGAACCAAAGTTTTACTATTTTGTCAAGTCTCGGTCATTTGTAATAATAGGTTGCTTAAGTTATTTATTACTTACACTAATGTAATGTTACAAGTTTACTAGGCTTAAGTATAATAGTCCATGGGCTTTAAGCCCATACGAAATTTATGAAAGGAAGGAGAGGGAGTGTTGCCCTAGCTCCTTCCCTATAAATAGAAGCCTTAGGTCTATGTAATACTTGGTTGGTTATTTGAAAACATTAAGGAAACTCTTGCAATTCATATTCTCTAAATTTCTCATAATCATCCCACTCTCATTCTCATCTCATTTCTTACATAATCATACTTGTGTTTACATAATGGTGACCTAACAAGTGGTATCATTCGCTAGAGGAAGGTGTAGTTATTGTTTTCATTGTTTTCTATCTTAAAAAATCGTTTTCTTAATCGAATTTTTGTGAAAATCTTAAACTTTCTTGTTTGTTTCTTGGTTTTTCTCACATCTTTGCTTACAAACTTGTGCCTAAAATCAACACAAACCAAAAAGTTTCAAATTTTTACAAAGCTATTCGATTTGGATATTTGTACTTTTTATCGAAATTTTTTTTAATCTTGAAAAATTTCTTAAAGTTTTCTACTTTCTTTAAGATCTACTCATTTTATACACAAAAGTACAAGTATCTTGAAATAAAAACGAGTTTTAGGATTGCTTTCTTTGTAAAACAACAACTACCAAGTTATCGAGAACCTGCTTGTCCCCTATTTCGAGATCTTCTCCAAGTGCACTACCTCGACTTCGTTTGTGTGAACTCGGTATTTTCTTTCTTGTATAAGAAAGTTAAGTACTTCGACTTTTGGAAAAGTTTTCGAAATTGTATAATTTCGAAAACTGTGTTTCGCAATCTTGTGTTTTTTCGAAAAACTTAAATTTTTTTCGAAATCACAAAGTTATCGAAAACTTATTAAAGTTTCGAAATCTATTATTTCGATAACCTAAAAGTTTCGAAAACTCTTGATTATCTCGAAATTTCAAGTTTTTTCGAAAACCTGCCAACTTTTCGCAAACCTGGTTTCTCGATAATCTGACAGTTTTCGCAATCATTGAAGTTGTGCTAAGTTCTTCGATACTTGGTTTAATCTACACTTTCTACAAGATCCATTTCTACACAAGTGTTCTAAGATGTCTCAACCACCTAATCACTACTTCCCTCACATTCCTCAGCATCAGCAGTCTCAGCAACCTCAGCATCAGCAGTATCAGCAACAACAATACCTTCCGCATATAATGAATCAACAACCTCCTAAACAAACATACAATCCACTACATCATTACCTAATGATGCAACAACAGATCATTCCTCAACAACAACCAAATCAAGTGCTACAACAAACCACTCAGTTTTCCTCCAAACAACCTCACTGGTTTGACAGAATGTGTGAAGTTATTACAACTCAACAATCCCGACATGAGGCAGGATCACTTGAAACACCTGCAATGCTAACACCTGGGAATTATGTTCAATGGTCAAGTCGATTCTTAAGATTTCTTGAATTAAAGAAACCTCATGGGCAGTTCTTAAAGCAGGTGATACTTGAAGGACCATTTGAGTGGCCAACAAGATTTGAAGCTGGTGATCCAAATGCTGATCCTCCACGTCCTCCTGGTGATAGACCCCTTCCAGAAACTGCACTCACTGAAGAACAGAAACTACATCGTGAAGCTGATCAGTATGCAATGGCTTATATACTTCAGGGTATACCTAATCCGATCTATCGAAGTGTCGATGCTAAGAAAACAGCCAAAGCTATGTGGGAACACGTTCATCTCCTTATGGAAGGCACTCAATTGAACAAAGATGACATGGAATCCAAGCTTTACATGGAATACACTGACATCACAATTGAACCTGGAGAGTCACTTGAATCCTACTATCATCGTTTCACTAATGTGGTCAATGATCTGGAACGTCACAAAATCACAGTACCAAGGATCGCTGTGAACTCCAAATTTGTTGGTAGTCTTGGCCCTGATTGGCATAAATATGTGACATTTGTTCGTCAAACGAAGAATCTTCATGATGCTCCATATGGCTTGTTGTATGATTTTCTCAAACACCATGAACCTGAAGTAGAAAAAGATAGAGCACTACGAGGAGGATACACACCAACATCAACACCAAATTCTTTGGCTCTCGTAGCTCAATCTCCCTATGCTCCACCACCAATGTCTAATCATGCATATGTTCAAGAGCAGAACTACTTCAGTTATCCATAATCTTCCACCTCGAACCAAATGATCCCTTATGATTCATCTCCACAAGATTCTTCTACTCAACTTGTTCCGTCAAACAACAATGATGCTGTGTACTACTCCAACTCTAATGATGATGACGATGATGACTTTCATACGTTGAATCAGGGACTTGCTCTTATTGCTCGTGCTTTCAGCAAATTCTCTAACAAAACAAACAACCGTCAACGTTCATCCTCTAACACAAGGAATCAAGCTGTTGTTAATGATGGAAGAGTGGAAATTCAGAATCGTAGCTATGGTCGATCTGGTTCAGGAAGCTCTTCAGGAAATTATGGGAATGGTCAGAGGTTTAGTAACAATGGGGGGTTCAGAAACAACTCAGGATCTTCTCAACAAAGGTCTGACTCAGTTGCTACAAGGAACTCCAACTCAGGGAATGCAGTTTGGTGCTACAATTGCAATGAACAAGGTCATATAGCTACAGCATGTCCCAAACCGAGAACTCGGGGTAGTAAGTTTCACAAGCAGGCATTACTCATGGCTCTTCAAGATGAAAAAGATGGACATTTCCCTGAACAGGACAACAACTTCATGGCAAATGTGAACAACGATGATGACATGGAAGATCTGGAAGCCAATGCTGCTGTGATGCTTATGGCCAACATGCAGGAACTTAAGCTCAATGATTCAGGTCCAGTGTATGACACTGACGGCTTGTCTCAGGTACATGACCTCAATGCATGCTTTATTAATGAAATAGTCTCACCTTCTGCTTCTGAATCAGATATGGCGCACGTTGTTCCATCTATATCATCTTCATCCTCTCAAAAAGATGAACAAATAAGCACAGTTGTCATATTTGATGATGACACAGTTGTTTCATTTGATGATCCAATTGAGAATGATAAACATGATAATTTAGAACAACATGAACCATCATTTGATCCAGACCCTGGCCTCATATTGTTATCTAAACAACTGGATGCTCAACAATTGCAAATCATAAAATGCAACGAGAGAAATAAAGCTTTAAAAGAACAAAATGCGTCATTTGCAAGAGATATTGAGTGTTATAAAATTCAGCTTTCAAATCAAGAAGAAAAGATTAAACATGCAAAAAGTTTTGAAAAAGCTTTTCAAGATTCTTACAACAAAGAACAAGATCTTCAACGTAAAATGCAAGATTTAATTGAGTCAAACGGAAAGTTGATTTCGAAACTTGAAAGTGAGAAGTGTGAATTGAAAATGCAAGTTGAACGTCCTCAAAGAGACCTTTCAAAAACTGAAACAGAATTGTCAAATTGCAAAAAGGAGTTTTGTGAACATAAAACACGAAAAAGGAAGTATATAGATGATTTACTTGGTGATATTGTTGATCTTGAAAAACAACTCAAAGAATTTCGTCACATTGTTTACAAACACGGGAACTCTGTCACAACAATTCAAAAGTTTGCTTTAAAACCGAGACCCGATAAAGGATTTGCACTTTGCGATTTTAAATCAATGTTTCTTCACAAAGCTTTCAAAGAAAATCCTAAGGTTTACAGTATTGATCACATGTTTGATAATACAATTGTGCGTGCTGTTGTTTTTTATACTGAGGAAGAAGAAGAACTTGAAGACGAGAGTCGATCAAAAATGAGTTATGTTCAACACTGGACACCATATGACTATTCAAAAGCTCCACCTCTTTCTAAATCTTTTGTTACTCAAAAGGATTTACCTGAGAAATCATGGTTTATCGAAGAGTCATATGTTTCATCTCACAATGAGGCCCCTGTCCAAACTGTAGCACAAATAAATGGTCCTTTACCATCATCCGGTGAACTTACACCTTTACCGAAAACGTGTCGTGTCTTAAATTATTTCAAAACTTTTATGGAAGACATCGAAATTTTGGAGGAAACAATTGAACGTAATTTTGAAATTAAAATTGAAACTTTTCAATCCGCTTAAGAGCGAGAAAAGAGAGATATTTTTCAAAAACAATTGAAGCCAATTGTTCAACACCTCCGTCTATGTGCTACACGTTGGGATCAGGAACTTCAAAAGGAGGTCAAAAATATGATAAACGTTTTCAATGCAACTGAAAATGACATTTTGGTTCAAAAGCAAAGAAATAGAGTTTTAAAAAATGATGCTGATCGACTCTTGGAACAAGTTCTCAATGCTGATATTTTGTCTGTTATCATGAATGATCTCTATAAATCTGGTACTTCTATGCTTATGGATGATCTTTGTGTTGATAATAACTTGTTGAATGAGGAAATTGAGACACTGAAACATGAGAATGAAAAGCTGAGAATTAAGAATGATGATGTGACGAAACAATTTTCAAAAGAAATTTGTCAACTCAAACAAAGGCTTGAATGGTGTCAAGCTCAAAGTCTTGAAAAGGAATTGAAACTTCAAAATAAAAATGTTTCAAACACGTGTCAGCTTTGTCAAACCAATGAGTCTTTAAAAAGTCTCTGTCTCAAGTATGAGAAAGAAATTGCGGATTTAAAAATTGAAAATGTCGAATGGCAACAAAATCGTGATGACATTAATTATTGCAATGTGAAACTTGAGTCTCAAATTCAGGATAAAAGTCACATCATCATTGATTTGAAAGAGAAAGTTAAGCTACTTCAAAAAGGAAAAATGGTTGACACCACGGTGATAGCACCAGGAATGTATCAATTAAACAAAACTGATAAAGGAAAGGTTGTTCAAAACACTAATGTTGATAACTCCACTTCTACAGGACTAGTCTCCACTTCTAGCGTTAGCAGACCCAAGCGAAAAAGTAAAAAGAAGAATAGGATCTTGCAACGTAAGAGAGGACACCTAGAAGCTCAAGAAGTAGAAGACCAACTTAGGAATTTGAATAAAACTCATGTTGCATCAGATTTAGATTCTAATCTGGCAAATTGTAATCAAAATCTAAATGTAACGAATGATAAACCTTTGAATGTTTTGAATATTAATGCATCTTGTGTGTTTTGTCGTAAAAGCGTATCATCTGGTGATCATACAAAATGTTTAGCTAATTCTCTTCTCAATCGTCACAAGAAACGTAGGACACGCATTCCTTTTAGGCCCACTAATGCCTCTAAGTCTAACTTAGGAAAGCCGTCTTCTACGGTTTCTAATGATATCCCAGTTACCCCCATAGGTGCCGAGAACAAATCTAGGACTGAGCCAACTACTAGTGCATTTAACATTAAGAAAGCAAAAACTAGTTGGAACTGGCAACGTTGGTTACAATACAAACCAGATTTTAAATGGATTCCTAAATTGATAACTACATGTGTTACTAACCAACAGGAACCCGCATTGTCCTTGGGTTCCACCCTTACTTCTGTTCCATCCGTGTCTTCTTCTTGTGATACAGGTGGTACAGATTGTTCTCTGGATTGTTGATAGCGGATGCACCCGACATATGACAGGCAATCTTAAACTGTTGAAAAACTTTGTCTCAAAGTTCATTGGCACTGTCAGATTCGGGAATGATCATTACGCACTTATCATGGGATATGGTGACTTTATCAACGGTAAACGCTACATACTCGTAATTCTAGATGACTTCTCCAGATGGACTTGGGTTTATTTCTTACAAAGTAAAGATCAGGCTCCTTCAATGATCATCACCTTTCTCACTAAAATTCAAGTTCAGCTACGCAACACGGTACGAATCGTCAGAACTGACAATGGAACCGAATTCAAAAATCAGACACTTAGGTCTTATTATGAGAAAGTGGGAATTGAACATCAAACATCTATTCCTAGAAGCCCAGAACAGAATGGTGTGGTTGAAAGACGCAACAGGACGTTAGTGGAAGTTGCTAGAACTATGTAGATTAATGCTCAATTACCAGATTACTTGTGGGCAGAAGCTGTTTCAACCGCATGTTATACTCAAAACCGTTGCATGATCACAAAACGCCATCGCAAAACACCATATCAAATTGTTCACAAAAGAAAACTGAACATCGATTACTTTCATGTATTTGGAGCACTTTGCTATCCGAAAAATGATCGTGATGACTTAGGTAAACTCAAAGCTAAGGCTGACATCAGAGTGTTCGTTGGATATTGTGAAAATTCCAAAGGTTTTCGGATATGGAATCGTCGTACAAGAGAAATTCAAGAAACCAATCACGCTAATTTCGATGAACTCACCCAAATGGCTTCTGAGCAACACAGCTTAGGACCCGAATTTAACCGTCTTAACTCTCCGGCATCTTCAGCTGAACCATTGCCACTCAACCGCAAAGAATTAGAAACCTTGTTTGCTCCACTATTTGATGACACAATTGAATACCGTCCTACTGAGGTCTCCCCTAATTCCGCTGCTCAACCTGATAACCTTCCAGTACCAGACTCACCTCAACAAACTTCTACAAGTGTTGAGAGAGACGGTCCTCCAATTGTATCACCATCTACAGCCGAACAAACTGGTTCTAACTCCCGCCATCCAGCTGAAGATCCCACACCACAATCAGTTCCACAACCCGCAGAGCAAGATCCTGATGCGTTCTTTAATCCGTTTGCACCAGCTACTACAGTTCCTGATATAGCTGAGTCGTCAACACGCAACTTGGATCCTGCCAACATGCGAGATACGTATCAACTACACCCTTCAACACATAAATGGACTCGTGACCATCCACTAGTTCATATTATTGGCCATCCAGATGCACCTGTCATGACAAGACAACGACTTCACACAGATGGAGAAACTTGCATCTACGCACTCACAGTTTGTCATGAAGAACCCAAGAACATTAAAGATGCAATGACTTATGACAACTGGATTGAATCTATGCAAGAGGAATTTCAGCAATTCATAAGATTAGAAGTCTGGGAATTAGTTGAAAGACCTGACGGAGTCTTTGTCATCGGGTTAAAATGGATCTGGAAGAATAAGCTTGATGCTTAAGGGACTGTCATACGCAACAAATCACGTCTGGTAGCAAAAGGATACTCCCAACTGGAAGGACTTGATTTTGCTGAATCCTTTGCTCCAGTGGCTCGACATGAAGCTGTTCGGATCTTTTTGGCTTATGCTGCACACAGGAATATGGTGGTTTACCAAATGGATGTGAAAACAGCATTTCTTAATGGAGAACTCCGTGAAGAAGTTTATGTCAGTCAACCTGAAGGCTTCGTTGATCCTGAGCGTCTTAATCACGTTTACCGACTCAAAAAGGCACTCTACGGACTCAAGCAAGCCCCACGGGCGTGGTATGACAAACACTGTTTACAAAAACCTACGGGGAGGACTTACTTGTTGTTCAAATATATGTCGATGACATCATTTTTGTCTCAACAAAAAGAAGTTACTCTAATGATTTTGCAAAATTAATGAAAGATAATTTTGAAATGTCCATGATGGGTGAACTTTCGTTCTTTCTAGGACTTCAAGTTCATCAATCACCCCGTGGAATTTTTATAAATCAGTCCAAATATGCTCTCGAAATTCTTAAGAAACACGGAATGATGTCTTGTGATACTTTTAATACACCAATTGGCTATACCACAAAACTAGATGCTGATTTACATGGGACTCCTGTTGACCCTACCAAATACCGAAGTATGATTGGGTCCCTCATGTATCTCACAGCTAGTAGACCTGATATAGTATTTGCTGTCTACATGTGCTCTCGCTATCAGTCCAGACCAACTGAAAAATACCTCAGTGAGGTAAAGAGAATCCTTCGATACATAAAGGGAACCATTAACTTGGGGATCTGGTATCCGAAGGATTCTGGTTTCGAACTAATTGCTTTTTCAGATGCTGACCATGCAGGATGTTTAGACACACGCAAAAGTACATCTGGTGGATTACAATTTCTCGGAGACAAACTTGTGTCATGGCAATCTAAGAAGCAGGACTGCACTTCACTGTCGTCTACAGAATCTGAATACGTAGCCATGTCTGCTTGTTGCGCTCAAGTCATTTGGATGAGATCACAACTTAAAGATTATGGCTACCTATTCAACAAGATTCCCATCTACTGTGATTCAAAGAGTGCAATTGCTATCTCCTGCAACACTGTGCATCATTGCAAATCCAAACACATCGATCTCCGATATCATTTTATCAAAGAGCATGTGGAAAGGGGTACAGTTGAACTTTATTTTATTGGAACTGAGTACCAACTGGCGGACTTAGTTACCAAATCTTTAGCACCATCAAGGTTTGCTAGTCTAGTTCACCAAATTGGTATGAGATGTTTGACTCCAGAGGATCTGGAAAAGTTTTCAAAATACAACTGATCGTCAAACATCATAACTATCTTTGTATAAAATTTTTCTTTCTTAACTTTAAACCAATCAAAAAGACAAAAAGATTTTTCATATTTTATTTTTCATAAAAAAAAAAAAATGCAAGTATATCGCTTCCATTCAACACCTTGTCCTTACTTTACAAGTGTTGAGGGGGAGTCACGCTTAAATCTTTTACCAATTTTAATTGGTATACTTGCATATTTCTCGTATTTTACGGTTCTTCAGAGTGTGTGGACGATTTCTTTTACATCACTTTGTCTCATTTGTTTAAAGTCTTCATAAGTTAACTTAACGGATGCATATCTCAAATATCACTTAGGTTTTCTAGTTAATTTAGGACTCTAATATACATATCTTAAAGTTAAGGGACCTAAAGTGTCAAATACTTAAAATTTCAAAATCAAATAAACAAACAAACCGTATAATTAAAACCCCACAAACTCATAAACCCCTAAAACCCTTTCTAACCTACGGTTCAAATTCAATCCAGAAATCCAAGACCTTGATCATCAATTCGTAAGTTCCTATGTACTCACTAGGGTATTACACACATAGGATATTGATTAATTGAATTTTCAACGGTTCGATTTCCTGTTTTCTTGATGTCGAGAACTAGGGTTAGGAATTTCGAAAAATGCTCTAAACATGTTTTAGTGGATGATTCTTGATAGGGATTTGTTAATTAGCTTGTTTATAATATATCCCCATTGTTTTTTCATTCCCTACATCATGTTTACTGTAATTCTCGAATTCGTAATTATGGGTCGAATTGGGTTTATGATGTTCTGTGTATGTTTGCTTGATTTTATTGGTGGGATATGTTTCTTTGGTCTCTTATATGGATATTAGATTTAGTTTTGTTGATATGCATCATTGTAACTTGATTCTCGATAAACAAGCATGCTTCGTTCGTTAATAATATTGAGCTAAATGAGTCTAATGTGTTTACTACTGTGTTTATGTGTCATTATAAGCTTTATTCATGTATTTGTGATATGCTTGATTCCACGATACTTAGCTTACTCATAATTAGGTCTTTATCGAAATCATGTTCTTGGCGGTTGTCGAAATCTTTGTGATTTTGTCTAAGTAGTGTTTGTCTATCTTGGTGACAGGCCAATATCATTGGAAAAGTTCTTTGTGAAGGAAATGTACGTGTGACTTCAATTTAATTCGATTTAATTCTTGTATAAGAATTTTTTCGAAAACCTGAGTTTTTATCGAAATCTTTTACAAACTTATCGAGAAACTTATGTTTCTCGATAAATGTTGTTCATACTCAATTTTTTCGAAATTAGTTTTCGAAATCATTATTTGAGCTAAAACTTTTCGAAATCATCAGATTCTCGAAAATTTTATCGAAAAATAATGTTTCTCGATAACTCAATTTTTCTCGAAAAAAAAAATCTCGATAAAAGATCTCGATAAATGTCAATTCTGAGAAATTTTTTCGAGAAGTCACTTTCTCGATAAAGTTTCACTATAACATTTTTCGAAATCTGTTTCTTTACTCAAATTTGCGATAAAAGGTCCATGATATATTTTTCGATATCTTGTTTTTGGCCTTGTCATGTTATATCTATGTATCATTGTTGTGATTCATTAGTGTTGTGTAATGTGAAGTAATTGTGAATTGTGATCATCAATTGTGCTTATTTGCGAAACGTTGCATTGTTTAGTTGATTTCATGATTCTTCAAATATGCATTATGTGACACTTCACTCATAACAAAATGACACATTTTGTGCTTAACTGTCTCAAGTAGATATCTGTATCCAAACTCTAAACTGTGCTAACACATAACAAATTTGGATGTTTGGGTTTATGATGATATTTTTCAGATTAACATGGCTGAACCAAATGAGAACGTCACTGAACAAAGTCTTCCACTGCTTACCATAGATGACATCACTCCCGAAAACTACAACGTCACGATTGGCGACAACAATCCACGAGTTGATTTTGAAAAGTTGAGTATTAAAGAGAAATCGTGCAAGATTGTCAAGGATATTCTACTTGCACATCCATGCAAACCTATGCTCACCTGTTCTACCTCAGTTCCTCTGTTCTACCTTCATCAGTTCTGGCTTACGGCTCAGGCTAACTTGGACGATGAATCTTTCACTGTTACATTGGATAGCCAAGAATACTCTGTAGATCATGACGTTCTTCGAACAGCCCTTCTCATGCCACAAACTGACAGCGAATTTGCTCCTATACTACCTGAGTTGGATCTTCTTGACTTCTTCATTGAATTAGGATATGAGGTTGATGATGATGTACCGCTAGTCAAGCTTTCCCGATTTAATGCCAAGAATATTCCTCAGCCTTGGAGAACATTCTGTCTGTTGATGGTAAGATCTTTATCTGGAAGGAAAAGTGGTCATGAACATCCAAGGCTCGAACACCTGCAAACATTCTGGGGAATGGTGACTCTGACACCGATTGACTTTGCAGTTCCTATCATGAATGATATCGTCCACAGTATTCAGACCGAATGTGTGAAGACTATGATACCATTCACAAGATTCACCAAGCTTATCATAGAACATCTCTGCAAAAGTTCTCCAGAATTCATCAGAAGGATGGCTGATCCTAATGAGCCGAAGCACCTCTTCGAGGACGACTTCACCACCTCATTCATCAAGACAACCACTTCCTCAACCAAGATCAAAGGAATGAGGCTTCCTGAATACCTACTGAATGACAAAATCAAGCAGAGTCTGAACTACAAGCTGTATGACAACGCTTACAAAGGTGTACAGGAAGAAGCAACAATTAAGACTCGTAGCAAAGGCGGTGTAAAGTCTGGGAGTACTACAAGCACCACTGCATCACCACATACTAGATCTAAGGGAGCTCCTAAGTCAAAACCCAAGACTTCCACCAAGCCTAAACCTACACCCAAACCTAAACCTGTCACCAAGCCAAAGAAGAAGGCAACTCCTGAGTACTTTATTCGGGATGAACCTACTCCTCCAACTTCTGACACCGAGTCTGAGTTCGATACAGAATCGGAAGAAGAAGAACCAGACTATGAACTGAGATACCGAGCACCTGATGAAGCATTTCCTGCAACAGAGATCGCCGTACAACAAAGTCTGGAAACTTATGAAGAAGAGACAAGGAAAAGAAAAGGGATTACGATTAATGAGCCTAATGATGATGAAGACGAACCAATCGTTGAACCTTTGGTCGATAAACGCAAACTGAAGAGTATAGTTGTCGACACAAGAGCTGAAGAAAAGCAGCTTAGGAAAGAACAAAAGAAAGCAACTCTCGAAAGCCGACTCATGTCTCAACCTTTAACCCCACCACCTATTGATCAGTCTGAACATGTAGGAGCTACAAGCAGCATGATTCCTCCCGTCGTATCCACCACGATAGACTCAGCTCCACAGCCTGATGACACCGTTAAAGATACAGACAAAACAGGAGATGTCACTATGACAGAGACTGCAACTATAGAGGAGAATGTTGGCGGTCAAGAGAACTTAGCTACGGATCAGGAACATGAATATCTTATTACTCCAGAGTTTCTTGCACGAGAAGCAGAGGAAGCAGAGGAACGTCGTAGAAAGGAAAACGAAGAGAAGAACGCATTCGACACCAACATATTTCTTAACTCATCTTCTCAGCAGACTTCCTCAGCACAACCTCCACCTCCTCAAGACTCTCCACCAAAGGATCCGACTCCTCCCGCTTCTTCTTCAGACTCTCACAACGAGTCATTGTCCGAATCATCACCCGAGCACTCATCTCCCACACCTTCTGAAACTGCATCTAAACAGCATTCGATCAATGAACCAAAACAACCAGTTGATCTTCAGGAGCAAGTGAACAAACTCACCAACATGGTTACCAGTCTTACCAAACAAGTTGAGGAATTCCAGGAGTCAACGCAGCTGATCGACAAGTTCTTGAAATCTGATTACGAAGGATTTATCAGAACTGCAACACATGATTTTCTCACTGAAAATCTGGTTGAGATGATCACTCCTGAGGTAGCAAACCTTCTCAAACCAATCAATGACAACTTGGATCACAGAATTAGAAGTGTAACGAGGAAAATGTTGTCTACTACACCATTCACGCTTCACACCGCAAAATCTTCTACTGTGGCTCCAACCGTCCAAGAATTGTCCTTCAATGATATGCTTGTCAAACTCTTCGACAACATTGCCACCAAAACCACACAGACAGCGGAAGAAAAAGCCCTGTATGATGCTATGGTAGCTTACATGTCAAAAGAGTCATGCAAAGATGCTGCTGGAACCAGAAAACGGACAAGAAAAGATGACAATCCCGACCCAAACTCCAAAGGAAAGAAATCAAAGTCTGGAACAGGTCCCTCATCCTCTCTACAACCACAAAAGGACTCCACTCCTCCTGAAACTCAACAACAACCCTCAACTACTGGTAAAGGTCAAACCGAAGATGAAGAAATTTTCATGGAACAAACTGATGACTTCCAAGGTCAACCCGACACTGATTACCGTGCTCCACCTATTCCTGATTCTCATGCTGGACCCTCGTCACCATCTGTAACACCCCCAAAATACCTGAATGGCAGCGGAATGGAATACCTGAGGGTGTAACGGATCATAGCACACAACCAGGATATATTGAACGACCTAAAGTGTCGTTTATAAAATACATCGTTTGATTCATTCAAAATATTCAGAGTTATAAAACATAGGTCCCATAAGTTGGAAAAGGTTTAAGGAAACAAGTTTAGTACAATCAAACGATAGTTCAAAGTGCATGAAATCCAAAAGAGACGCGTCATCCTTGATACACAAAGTGACTCCATGCAATGCCATGAGAATATGCCTTAGTTACCTGAGAAATACATTGCGAAAAACGGTCAACATAAAGTTGGTGAATAATCATAGGTTTATAAGTAATTCGTAAGTACATAAGCCACCAGTATATAGTAAAGTGACATATTGTCAAAAAGTTTACATTGTCTCTTAAGCTCATGACACCGAAGCTAGACGTACTAAAATATGCCCCAAAGGAGTGTTTACCAGACACTCGTACTATATTAGACATGAAATGCATTCGTTTTCCTTATGGAGCAACCCAAACACGAATGGAGGAGTCACCCTCGATAGATCTATCCACTCACTCTCGCTTGGCAATATAATTAACGGTTCATGATAATAAAGGGGACTTGCAGTGGTAGTACTAGCAACTTAAGCAATGTACGGAATTTAATACTTGGGCATGTACAAAAATAATAGTGCAATGTATTCTCCCCCGTGGGATTTAAAATCAAATAAGTACTAAAAACGGGGCTATGAGAACTCACCTCAAAATGATGATACAACAATGGTGCAATGATGTAAGAGAAATCGGGACAATGAGGTGCGAGTACTAGCCGCAACCTAAATGAATAATCGCGATCTAATTAAGATCAAGTCGAAATGAAATGAATGCACATGCACATGATACTCATACCACTCGTAATTTGAAAATACTAGTTATCGTCGTAGAAAAATGGTTTCCATACTTAGGAAAAATAATTCCATTTAGAGAAGTATATAACTTGTCATATTAACTCGTACGATAAGTTAGCGTTATGTTCCAAGTATCAAAACCTTAGAATGACGTCGTCAAGTCGTATAAACATTCCCTTGAGTCGTACGTATCCGTTTGTTAATAAAATCGTCATTAGTAACGTTGCTAGAAAATATACCATTTAGTACGTACGTTATTATTTTTATTTGTGAATATATATATATATATATATATATATATATATATATATATAGTTTTGACAATGTTAAAACGGGTATAACTCGGTCGTTTTAGGCTCGTTTTCCTTGTTCTTTATGTCCACGGATTCGTCTTTGTGTATACTAGTATATTTTAGACAACTCGGCTCTTTTAGGTTACGTTTAATGCTTCAAAATACCCATCGTATTCTGCCCAACAGCAAGCAGTTTTCTGGAAAAGTAGTTTTCGTCGTTAAATTTGCAAAAATCATAACTCCTTCGTTATAAACTCGTTTTAATCCATTCTTTCGCCCAAAGTTTCGTTTTTGAATGTATTTTCTAAATCTTTGGTCAAAAATTAACCATCACCCACTTATTTTCCCACGAAATTAAAATAGGGACAGTAGGTATTTCAAAAGTTTCAAAAACCATTTCCAAGTCTCCAAACTAGTTCCATCATTCATCAAACCTCTTTCAAACACCACAAAACTAATCTAATCCTACCATACACCTTCTTAGGGTGTCATGGGTTCCTAATCTCCAAAACCAAGTAGATCTAACAAGGATCTAACCACAAATCATTTCTAGGGCTTGTATGATCAAAAGTTTACAAAAATAAAGTGGTATAAGTTAATGCATGTATGAGATCTTGCAAGAAACATGTATAAACATAGTAATAACTTTGTAAAAATTATGAAATGAGTTTGATAAACTTACTTGTAAGATTAGTGGAGTTAAGATGATTAAAACCTAATAATCCTTGAGTTTTGATTTCAAAACTCTAACAAGGATGCTATAAAAACAATATTAACACTTTGATCTTTGAAAAATTTTGGTTCCTTCTTGCTCCTTGTTCTTGGCCGTATATATGAGAAGAGAAAGAGAGAATATGGATTTTTGATGGAATGAAAGAAATGAGATGAAATGGTAAAGTTAGTATGTATTATTGATTTATATTACTATTATATTTGGTTAGTACTAAACATTAATGAGCAAAGAGTGTATAAGTGAAAATTGTAAGTGATTGGAGAGGGGGGGGGGGGCGGCAATAGTCAAGGGGGGAGAATGTGGAAGACTTTTGGTGTAGAAAATGTATTATTATGTGTATTTGGTAGTTTTAAATTGTACCGGGTACCGGGTTAACTAAAAATAAATTTTAACGAAGTTAACCGGGTCATAATAAAGTTATAAAAATTATAAAAATAGGTTGGGTAAAATTATTGGGTGTTTAGATAATTATAGTTTAATTTCCACGAAAACCGTCGAAGTTTTAGAAATCTTAAGTTAATAATTTAAATAAATATCCAAAATACCGGGTAAATTAATATTATAATTTTTATATTATAAAAATGAATATAAAAATATATTGGGATCATAGTTGAGAGTGTTGGATGTGTTAGTCACATTTATAGTTCGCGTATTGGTGTTTATTTAAAATAAACGTACGTAATTCGTTAATTATATTAAAAATATAATTTGAATACCCTACGAGTGGAATAGTATGCAAGTGCCCTAATAATGATATGTCGACTGTTTCTAGTCCGTATGAAATGTCCCTGATAATAATGCATGAATTCGCTCCTGAACCAATACGGTTACACGAATTTGAACACTCGTAAACTAAATTTACGATGACATGAATAATGCACGTGAGTAGTGGTTTTCTCTCGGAAATGAATAGTGTCAAGTGAATAGTAAAATTTTCTGAAGGTGTCTCGGAATGTCAAATTGACCTCAAAAACGATGAATAGTAAAACGATAAATAGTGATCGATGAATAGTAATTTGTGAATAGTAGAATGGCAAAGTTTGGAAAAATGACCTGAAATTGTGGGTTGTGACAGTCGCCCATCCAAAAAGGAATTCAGTCCCTGAATTCAGTTAGTGTTGGTCTCGGTACTAGGCTCGGTGAAAAGTTGTGGATACTTTCGTCGCATTTGGTCCTCTCGTTCCCAAGTAAACTCGGGTCCTCTTCGAGAATTCCAGCGAACCTTCACGATCGGAATTCGACTTTGTTTCAACTGTTTGATCTCGCGATCCATTATTTCAACTGGTTCTTCCACAAAGTTAAGCTTGTCATCGAGTTGTATTTCTTCTAATGGTATAATAGCAGACTCATCCGAAAGACATTTCTTGAGGTTCGAAACATGAAACGTGTTATGTACGTTGCTAAGTTCTGACGGAAGTTCAAGCTTGTAAGCAACCGGACCAATCCTCTCCAGGATCTTGAATGGTCCAATGTATCTCGGGTTTAATTTCCCGCGTTTTCCAAATCGTATCACGCCCTTCCAAGGCGAGACTTTCAACATAACTTTGTCTCCGACCTGAAATTCCAATGGTTTGCGTCGAACATCTGCGTAGCTTTTCTGTCGACTTCTAGCAGTTTCGAGTCTCTCTCGAATCTGAATTATCTTTTCTGTTGTTTCTTGTACCATCTCCGGGCCAGTACATTGTACTTCACCGACTTCGGCCCAACAAACTGGAGATCTACACTTGCGACCATAAAGTGCCTCGAATGGTGCAGTCTTAATGCTCGAATGGTAACTGTTGTTATAGGAAAATTCGATCAACGGCAAATGGTTAGCCCAACCATTTCCAAAGTCAATCACACACGCCCTAAGCATGTCTTCAAGCGTTTGAATAGTCCTCTCGCTCTGACCATCGGTCTGAGGATGGTAAGCAGTGCTCATGTCTAATTTGGATCCAAAAGAATCTTGTAATGACTGCCAAAAATTTGAAGTAAAACGACTATCTCTGTCAGAAATGATGGAAACTGGTGCACCGTGTCTTGAGACTATTTCCTTGACATAAAGTCTAGCAAGTTGTTCCATTGAATAAGTCTCTCTAATGGGTATGAAATGAGCTGATTTGGTAAGTCGATCAATGATTACCCAAATAGCATCGAAACCTCCTGACGTCTTAGGAAGTTTAGTGACAAAGTCCATAGCAATACGTTCCCACTTCCATTGTGGAATTTTTGGTTGTTGAAGTAACCCTGACGGTTTCTGGTATTTGGCTTTCACTTTAGCACAAGTAAGACATTTGCTGACATACGTAGCAATTTCTGCTTTCATGTTCGGCCACCAATAAAGCTTTTTGAGATCTTGATACATCTTATCCGAACCTGGATGAATAGAGTACTTCGACTTGTGTGATTCATGCATAATTAATTCTCGCACTCCACCATAGAGTGGTATCCAACTTTGGTCCTTGAAGCATAACACTCCATCTGATCTCTTTACAAAGCCATTTTCGCTTTCTGGCATACCATAAAGTTTCTCATGTGGTCGATTTTCTTCTTTGAGAGCCTCAATCTGAGCTTCTAGAATTTTCGATGGCAATGGCGAAATGATAGTCATTCCCAATGACCTAACTCTCAAAGGTTTGAGTCGTTCTTTTCGGCTAAGTGCATCTGCTACAACATTTGCTTTTCCTGGGTGATATCGGATTTCACAATCGTAATCACTCAACAACTCTAGCCAACGACGTTGTCTCATATTAAGTTCCTTCTGATCGAGTATATGCTGTAAGCTCTTGTGGTCGGTAAAAATTACACACTTAGTACTATAAAGGTAGTGTCTCCAAATCTTGAGTGCAAAAACTACCGCACCCAATTCCAAGTCGTGCGTAGTGTAATTCTTCTCGTGTATCTTAAGCTGTCTAGATGCATAAGCTATCACCTTCTCGTTTTGCATTAGCACAGCTCCAAGTCCTTGATGCGAAGCATCGCAATATACCACAAAGTTCTCAATACCTTCAGGTAGTGACAAGATCGGTGCGCTACACAGCTTTTGTTTCAATAATTGAAATGCGGACTCTTGTTTTTCTCCCCACTCGTACTTTTCATTCTTTTGTGTCAGCTTTGTCAACGACTTCGCTATCTTTGAAAACCCTTCAATAAACCTTCTGTAATATCCGGCAAGTCCTAGGAATTGACGAATTTCCGTAGGAGACTTGGGCGTAGCCCAATCCTTAACTGCCTCGATCTTTGCTGGGTCGACTTGTAAACCTTGGCTATCAATAACATGGCCAAGAAATTGAACTCTTCGTATCCAAAAATCACACATAGAAAATTTGGCATATAATTGCTCCTTCTTGAGTAGTTCCAGGATTGTTCTGAGGTGTTCTTCGTGATCTTCCTTACTCTTGGAATAAATCAAGATATCGTCAATGAATACGATCACAAACTTATCAAGATACGGTTTGCACACCCTATTCATGAGATCCATAAATACCGCAGGTGCGTTGGTTAATCCAAAAGGCATCACTTGAAACTCATAATGACCATAGCGTGTTCTAAATGCCGTCTTCGGGATATCCTCTTCCCGAACCTTAAGTTGATAGTAACCGGATCTTAAATCAATCTTGGAATAAAAACTAGAACCTTGTAACTGGTCGAACAAGTCGTCAATTCTTGGGAGTGGATAACGGTTCTTAATCGTTAACTTGTTCAGCTCACGATAGTCGATGCACATTCTGAAAGTTCCGTCCTTCTTCTTCACAAACAAAACCGGCGCTCCCCAAGGCGAGGAACTCGGTCTAATGAATCCTTTGTCCAAAAGTTCTTGTAATTGATTCGACAATTCTTGCATCTCCGAAGGTGCAAGTCTATACGGTGCTCGTGCAATTGGTGCAGCTCCTGGCACTAATTCAATTTGAAACTCAACTTGGTGTGTAGGCGGAAGTCCTGGCAATTCTTCCGGAAAAACTTCTTGAAATTCCTTAACAATTGGCACATCTTCAAGTCGTTTCTCATCCGACTTCTTCTCCGTGATGTGAGCCAAGAATGCATAACAACCCTTCTTTATGTACTTCTCGGTCTTAATGCACGATATAATACTGAGTCTAGTTCCACTTCGCTCTCCGCGAACAATCAAAGTTTCACCGTTATAAGGAAGGTGAACAACTTTCTCATCACAAATAATTCTCGCTCGATGCCGAGATAACCAATCCATGCCGATAACAACGTCGAAACTTCCAAGTTCTACGGGCATAAGGTCTATATTGAATGGATGGTTTAGGAAATTTATGGTGCAACCACGGACAATGGTGTTGGTGTTAACTAAAGACCCATCGGCTAATTCAACGATATAGGAAATGTCTAATGGGGTTGGTTCTATGTTAAGTAAAGGTGCAAATGCAATAGACACAAAACTTCTATCCGCTCCTGAATCAAATAAAATGGATGCATAACGATTATTAACGAGGAACGTACCCGCAACAACATTCGGGTCTTCTTTGACATCGTCTCCTCCCATGACATAAGCTCTTCCTCGAGCCCTTCCATCTTGATTTCCAGTTCCTTGATTCTTCTTCTGTGGGCACTCACCCCTAAAGTGTCCAATTTCTCCACAGCCAAAACATGTTACCGGTGGCTTCTGATTGTTACCCAAGGTTGGAAATTTGCAATCTTTGATGTGATGACCAACCTTCTTGCAGTTACCACATGTATTTGGGCAACGTCCTGGGTTATGATGCCTCTGACACCTTTCGCACTTGGGTAAATTACCCTCATATCCCCTCCTTTCAGTCGGTCCTGCAGCATAGGCCTTTGCCACTTCTTGCCTCTTAGGTGGCGGCTGAACAGCGTTTCCACCTTGGTTGTAATCGAACCTTCTCTTGTTGTTGTTATTGTTGTTTGGATTGTTGTTTCGGTTATTGGGATAGTTGCGGTTCCGATTGTTGTTATAGTTGTTGTTGTTTCGAGTGTTGGTGTAGTTGGTGTTGTTTGATCGGTTATTGTTGTTGACAGCAGATTTCCCTTTGACTACTTGGACCATGAGTTTCTGAGTTATACGAATAGCTTCTTCCATTGATTGAGGGTCAAAAGAAATCACATCTCCTCGGACACTTTCAAGCAATCCACCAACAAAGTTTTCCATCTTTTTCTCATCATCGGGAACCATAGTTGGACATAGTGCGGCCAACTCCTGAAACCTCCTAAAGTAGGTCTCAATGTCATCTCCTTTAGTCACAAGCTCATAAAATTCCGTTTCCAATTTCTGTATCTCAGTACGCGGGCAAAACTTCTTTGTCATCAATTTCTTGAATTCCTCCCAAGTAAGCTTGTGAGCATTTTCCATACCAATCGGCTGAGCATACGAATTCCACCAAGACATAGCTTCATCAAGTAGCATACCTGTAGCAAACTTCACCTTGCTGACATTCGGGCATCCGCACATGAGAAATACATTCTCAGTCTTTTCAAACCAGCGGATTAAAGCAACCGCTCCTTCAGTGCCCTTAAATTTGATGGGATCACTAATCTTGAAATCTTTCCATGTACATTCCCGCTTAGCAGCGGTTGGTTCAACTGTTCCTGTATTAGAAGCAGTTTCAGCAGCCCTTGCAGCAACCTCAACTCTCTCAACCTCCAGAGCTTCTGCAATACTATCCTTGACCAACTTGCGGATAGCGGCTTGAGTCATAGTGGGGGTTTCCGGTGCAGTCTTACTCTTCCTTGGTGCCATATTTCTGATAAATCATAAAGGAAATAACCATGAGAAAAATCATAATAGAAATAGTCATCGTACCAAAGATATACACCCACAACACGTATATAATATACACCCACAACAAATATAAATATAACCACGACATGTACGAGTACAACCACAATCTGTCTAGACATCACAACGACAAGTATATATATACAACCACAAAAACCATGTCACGTATATATACAACCACAACCTGTGTCGATACAAGCACAACAAGTACGAATACAACCACGACATGTATATATACAACCACAACCTGTATAAATGCGATAATAATAAAGAGCAACCACGAAACATCATAAATATAATCACAATACATGAATATAATACATGAAAATTTCGGCCTACATGGACCGATATAATATATAGCACAACATTTCCACATAGTAGAGTCGCACTTGATAATATTTGTTTGTACAACAATCAAAAGACTACAAGTTCTTGAACTATGTCCCACATCCCGGGACTAGGAAAATAATACAAGCTAATATAATACCAGTCTACGTCTAGGCTCCTCTCGGTGCTCTAGATGGTCCAGGCTCTCCCCTCAAGCGGCGAATCTCACGATCCATCGCCACCACAATCTCCTCAAGATGCTCAAGTCGTAACTGAGAAGAAGCATCCCTACGCTCCAAAACAACTACCCTCTCTCGAAGCAATGTCAACTGGTCTACCTGCTCCCACTGGGTCTCCTGTGTCGCCTGAGCTCTATCTCGAATCTCAGGTAACTCATCCCTAAGTAGCTCAATCTCCTCCTGGTGCCTCAACTGTCATGCCTTGAGTCCATGGTAAGACACATCAATACTAACCCTACCCTGAATCAAATCCTCAACCTGCTCCTCAACAGTCTCAAGTCTAGTAGTAATAATCTCATCGACTCTATACCCCAAGCTATCAACTTGCTCCTGCTGAGCACCCATCTGATCCTCTAATGTAACGGCTGTAGGATCCCTAGCTGCAGCCGCTCTAGAACTCTCACCTATGTGGTACTCTGGTGGTGGTGAAAAGTCATCAGTCTCAGTGGTAGGTGAATCTGGAGTGGTAAGCCTTGCGCGCTTCCTGAGCGGCAAGAGTGAGGTAGGTATCGGAGTGGTAGTGGGTATGGCTGGTGGTGGTGGTGTAGGCACAGTAGGACTAGGGAGACTCCTATAAGTAGATGTAGCAATACGAACTCTCTTCCTAGGGCCCTGAACAGTCTTATCCCTAGGAAACATAAGTCTCGGCTCTGAATGGATAGTAGTAGTAGGAGATGATGGTATGTCAGTAGGTATAGTAGGATGGACATGGGGAGTAGGAGCCGTCTCCTCCTCCTCGAAAGGCTCGGTGTCACCATCAGATGCCAAAAGTGGCAACTCAGGTGTAGGAGAAACAAGTGGTGAAACAGCAGTAGAGGACATAGAGCCCTCATCATCAGAGTCGGATATGGAGTAAAGTACAACAGTGTTGGGATTCGAAGACATGTCTCTGTGATAATCAAGGTGAAATAAAAATAAATAACTCGCATAATGGCATCGCCTACAAATAAATAAATATGCACTTATGATGAAATGATGATATGCTATGATGGTGTGGTTATAGTCTAGGGTCTATGATGCAACCTAGTTCGCTATAACCTTAGCTCTGGTACCAATCTGTAACACCCCCAAAATACCTGAATGGCAGCGGAATGGAATACCTGAGGGTGTAACGGATCATAGCACACAACCAGGATATATTGAACGACCTAAAGTGTCGTTTATAAAATACATCGTTTGATTCATTCAAAATATTCAGAGTTATAAAACATAGGTCCCATAAGTTGGAAAAGGTTTAAGGAAACAAGTTTAGTACAATCAAACGATAGTTCAAAGTGCATGAAATCCAAAAGAGACGCGTCATCCTTGATACACAAAGTGACTCCATGCAATGCCATGAGAATATGCCTTAGTTACCTGAGAAATACATTGCGAAAAACGGTCAACATAAAGTTGGTGAATAATCATAGGTTTATAAGTAATTCGTAAGTACATAAGCCACCAGTATATAGTAAAGTGACATATTGTCAAAAAGTTTACATTGTCTCTTAAGCTCATGACACCGAAGCTAGACGTACTAAAATATGCCCCAAAGGAGTGTTTACCAGACACTCGTACTATATTAGACATGAAATGCATTCGTTTTCCTTATGGAGCAACCCAAACACGAATGGAGGAGTCACCCTCGATAGATCTATCCACTCACTCTCGCTTGGCAATATAATTAACGGTTCATGATAATAAAGGGGACTTGCAGTGGTAGTACTAGCAACTTAAGCAATGTACGGAATTTAATACTTGGGCATGTACAAAAATAATAGTGCAATGTATTCTCCCCCGTGGGATTTAAAATCAAATAAGTACTAAAAACGGGGCTATGAGAACTCACCTCGAAATGATGATACAACAATGGTGCAATGATGTAAGAGAAATCGGGACAATGAGGTGCGAGTACTAGCCGCAACCTAAATGAATAATCGCGATCTAATTAAGATCAAGTCGAAATGAAATGAATGCACATGCACATGATACTCATACCACTCGTAATTTGAAAATACTAGTTATCGTCGTAGAAAAATGGTTTCCATACTTAGGAAAAATAATTCCATTTAGAGAAGTATATAACTTGTCATATTAACTCGTACGATAAGTTAGCGTTATGTTCCAAGTATCAAAACCTTAGAATGACGTCGTCAAGTCGTATAAACATTCCCTTGAGTCGTACGTATCCGTTTGTTAATAAAATCGTCATTAGTAACGTTGCTAGAAAATATACCATTTAGTACGTACGTTATTATTTTTATTTGTGAATATATATATATATATATATATATATATATATATATATATAGTTTTGACAATGTTAAAACGGGTATAACTCGGTCGTTTTAGGCTCGTTTTCCTTGTTCTTTATGTCCACGGATTCGTCTTTGTGTATACTAGTATATTTTAGACAACTCGGCTCTTTTAGGTTACGTTTAATGCTTCAAAATACCCATCGTATTCTGCCCAACAGCAAGCAGTTTTCTGGAAAAGTAGTTTTCGTCGTTAAATTTGCAAAAATCATAACTCCTTCGTTATAAACTCGTTTTAATCCATTCTTTCGCCCAAAGTTTCGTTTTTGAATGTATTTTCTAAATCTTTGGTCAAAAATTAACCATCACCCACTGATTTTCCCACGAAATTAAAATAGGGACAGTAGGTATTTCAAAAGTTTCAAAAACCATTTCCAAGTCTCCAAACTAGTTCCATCATTCATCAAACCTCTTTCAAACACCACAAAACTAATCTAATCCTACCATACACCTTCTTAGGGTGTCATGGGTTCCTAATCTCCAAAACCAAGTAGATCTAACAAGGATCTAACCACAAATCATTTCTAGGGCTTGTATGATCAAAAGTTTACAAAAATAAAGTGGTATAAGTTAATGCATGTATGAGATCTTGCAAGAAACATGTATAAACATAGTAATAACTTTGTAAAAATTATGAAATGAGTTTGATAAACTTACTTGTAAGATTAGTGGAGTTAAGATGATTAAAACCTAATAATCCTTGAGTTTTTATTTCAAAACTCTAATAAGGATGCTATAAAAACAATATTAACACTTTGATCTTTGAAAAATTTTGGTTCCTTCTTGCTCCTTGTTCTTGGCCGTATATATGAGAAGAGAAAGAGAGAATATGGATTTTTGATGGAATGAAAGAAATGAGATGAAATGGTAAAGTTAGTATGTATTATTGATTTATATTACTATTATATTTGGTTAGTACTAAACATTAATGAGCAAAGAGTGTATAAGTGAAAATTGTAAGTGATTGGAGAGGGGGGGGGGGGCGGCAATAGTCAAGGGGGGGGGGAATGTGGAAGACTTTTGGTGTAGAAAATGTATTATTATGTGTATTTGGTAGTTTTAAATTGTACCGGGTACCGGGTTAACTAAAAATAAATTTTAACGAAGTTAACCGGGTCATAATAAAGTTATAAAAATTATAAAAATAGGTTGGGTAAAATTATTGGGTGTTTAGATAATTATAGTTTAATTTCCACGAAAACCGTCGAAGTTTTAGAAATCTTAAGTTAATAATTAAAATAAATATCCAAAATACCGGGTAAATTAATATTATAATTTTTATATTATAAAAATGAATATAAAAATATATTGGGATCATAGTTGAGAGTGTTGGACGTGTTAGTCACATTTATAGTTCGCGTATTGGTGTTTATTTAAAATAAACGTACGTAATTCGTTAATTATATTAAAAATATAATTTGAATACCCTACGAGTGGAATAGTATGCAAGTGCCCTAATAATGATATGTCGACTGTTTCTAGTCCGTATGAAATGTCCCTGATAATAATGCATGAATTCGCTCCTGAACCAATACGGTTACGCGAATTTGAACACTCGTAAACTAAATTTACGATGACATGAATAATGCACGTGAATAGTGGTTTTCTCTCGGAAATGAATAGTGTCAAGTGAATAGTAAAATTTTCTGAAGGTGTCTCGGAATGTCAAATTGACCTCAAAAATGATGAATAGTAAAACGATGAATAGTGATCGATGAATAGTAATTTGTGAATAGTAGAATGGCAAAGTTTGGAAAAATGACCTGAAATTGTGGGTTGTGACACCATCCAAAGCTAAAGACAAAGATGCTACATCTAAGTCTAAGAAATCCAAGAAGAAAACACGTCATTCATGGCTCGACAATGATGACACTCCTCAGAATGATTGGCTGACGGACATGGTTCAAGCTCAACCTCCTCTGGAAGAAGAAGAACCCCTTCCTGGTAACACTCTACAGTTTACCCAAGTCATTATGAAGGATCTTCACATCAACAAACTTACAAAGACGGAGCTTAGAAGAATCAATAGGGATGCACAAGAATTCCTCAAGAAAAGATCTGGAAACAAAGTCGAATACGAATATCACATGCAGAATATAGCTAGTGCAATGTCTGCCGACTTTGACTGGTTAAATCCTGAAGTGAATATCGATCTAAGTTCCAAGAATCATGAAAAACCTTACTTCACCGACTGGACCAAACCATTACCTTTGAAAGGATTTCCAGACAAACCGAAGATACCTTACAGCTTCTTCTTCAACAAAGATCTTCGTAACATCCAGCTCACTCAAGAGACATCCAAGAAGAAATATGCTTCCTCACTCACAATCTCAGTACCAGCCGCAAGATACGAAATTCCAGCCATTGAAGAAACCACTCGTATTTTTAGCAACTCCATCGTAGCTTACGACAGAGATGCTCTACATGGAATTCAACATTGGCCAGATCGTCGTCGTCTCGGTTATACAAGCAGATTAGGAGAAACATCATTGGAAAATGTGAAGCAGAAATCAAAGATCATCGCTATCTTGGAGATTCAACAGTCGAAACGGTTTAACTACTTATTCATGCGTGAAATTGTTGTTAAACGACAAGATGAAAAGAAGTACAAGTTCTCCGAAGCCGACTTTCCCAACCTTAATCTCAATGACATAGAAGATATGTATCTTGAAAAGGTTCAAGGTAGAATGCGCGGATTCGATAGAGACGTACAGTACAACTTCATGGCATCACTACTTCTTTACATCCGACGACTGATTGTTCAAGAAAGAGTGGAAGATCTTCAGCTTGGAGTGGAAAGTTACCAACAAAAGATCAATTTGACAAAGCCACAATTCTACTTTGATGGTCTCTATGAAACACCACAGTTTACTCTCATCCAAGAACCGTTTGGTTTCACCTACATCAACAGCAAAAATCTACAAAGCTTCATGAGGTTCGATGAAGTACACAAATTCTGTGATGTTACACTCAAATCAGTTCGTGATGGGCTTGTCAAAAGGTTGAATGATGATCGCCGTAAGATAGCTAAGGGGGAACAACCTAGATGGAAATCCAGCTCCAGAAGACAAGTTCGTAACTTTGTCTTAAAGATTGAAGAAAGGTTATTTCGACGGGAACAAATCAGACGTCTGGAAAGCTACATTGGTGTCAGACCTTTGTTTCCTATCAGACTCTTCGAAAGACCAAAACCTAAGTTCACTAACTTCGATGCTCCACTTCCGGACGAAGAATAACTTGGTACATTTGGTTATATTTTTCATTATCAATTAGTTCATTTGATTGAATCATTTTTTTTATGGTTTGTGCACGCATATCAGTGTACAACCCGATCTTGTAAAGAAAGGACCCTGAGGTACGCTTCAGTGCCTCAATCCTAAACATAAGGAGCGAAGGCTTCTTACTTTTGAGTAGAATTAATCAAACATTTATGATTTTTCATAATTCTGCTCAAAAGGACAAGTATTTCACCTCAATAAGACCTAATCACTTGTTGAGGGGGAGCACTTGTCAAAACAAAATACTTTGCTCAAAATCAAAAAGTTCTTGGTGAATCTCCCCGTAAGACTCAAAAGGCATATTTTAATCTAAAAGTTTGTCAAAAACACCATATTATATGCTATTTTTGAGGGGGAGAAAATGCAAAAGTGATTAAAATATACGAAGTCAAAGCTTTAAGTTGTATCATGTGCGAGCTAGACTCAGGATTAACCCAGGAATTGACGAGATAATACAAGTTAGTAACATCGAAAGGACTTATCCTCGACGGGTAATAACATCAAGTTAGTTACTAGAGCTAGTTGTCACCTAAAAGCTGACAATGTATCTCTTTATCTAACCACGTAAGCGTGTCTCGAAAAGGATATGTCTTAGTAGAAAAGTACCGTCTCGAGAAACTTTCTGTGGACTTGACCAGGCCGGGTAATAACTTCAAGCTAGTCTAACTAGTGATGTAAGCATGTCTCGAATCGGTCTTGTTCACGGAAAGTGGATCAATTCAAAAGTGCTTGCTCCTCCCGCATGTGCAAATTTATTAAACACTTATGAGCACATGTGCAGGGGGAGCCCTTCAAAAGTGTACACAAAACTCTCAAAGTGTTAACCAAAATATTTGATTAACACAAACACTTTGAGAGATTTTCAATCAACGGTTTCTTGGCTACTGTCGGAGTTATAAGGTGATTAAGATAGGAACATCCGTCCTATGATCCGCCAGAGCCGGAGGGATCTACCCAAGGACATCTCCCATAGTTAGAATTAGAAGTCCTTAGGTATGATACGAAAAAAGGAGAAATGAATGAAAGGGAAAGAAGGAGTTGAAGAATTAAAAAGAAAAGTAAAGAAAAGGGTGAAAAGAAATAGCCCTCCATATGAATCAACCTTAGGGCAGACACCGGGTTCAATACATATGCTACTGGCTGTTGCAAAAGACAACACCGGTATTGAAGATTAAGTCGTCATGGACCCAGTGACGCAATGCACTAAACCTTCTTAACCACTCAAGTTCTCTTAAAAGGACTTGTTTCATTCTCACGGGGAACCCGCATAACCTATCGACCTATCTCTTAGAGATGGTTGATATTGAAGCAGGAGACACCTCCCCAGTCTCCGTATAGGAAACCTAAGTGTGCACTTATAGAGTCTAGAGCCATGAGATACATCAAAGATCTCTTAGGAACACTTAGTACTTCTACAACTGGTGATTCTACATCAATGGGCATCAGTTGTAAACTATCGAGTCCTTCGCAGATCTTAGCAATCTGCCGAGAACGTTTATGAGAGGATTACTTAAGTATTTCTCAAAGATTGAACGGAAATCCTGCCAGGGTCAACATCAAACAGCCCTGACAGCAGGTCACTTTGGTAACCCCACAAGGGTTACGCTTAGTGTTTGCGGTGGTTCCATAGCGATCTACAGTCGTGGAGTGATCCCCAGCGACTCACCCAGTCATTGAGCTACATAGTAGGTCTCGTAAGCTCCTTCGGGAGTATCTGATATGGGAACGGCCTGGATAAGGATTAGAAGGAGTCTTCACAATATGCTGTTGATGAGCTCTAATTCCTTATCCGTAAGTACCGGTGATTTATTGCTAACTGTCTACTCGCAGGTACCTCACTTCCATGATGACGGATTCCACATGCTCATACATGCATCTTGCAATCATCAAAAGCTCCCTCAAAGATCAAAGCAACACAAAGTTCAAAGTAAGATTCTACGCCAAAAGAAGAATCTACAAAGTATAAAGACCAAAGATCTTAAGTGAAAGAAAGGGACTACGTGCATGTATAAGTCAGAATTCAAAAGATGTATGAGCATGTTGGAATGGCGGACAACCACCACAGACGCAGGAGTGACGAATGGCAGATTACTTCATAACATAATCACTACAACATCATCAAAGAACAAAGACAAGGAGCAAAGTATATCCATCATTATTCTTATCATTTCTGAAGACGTCTAAAGCTATGAAAGTCAAAGATTAAGATGAAGACGTCAAGCAACCATGATGACCGACCCTTAGGGGGAGATTGTTGGAACCAAAGTTTTACTATTTTGTCAAGTCTCGGTCATTTGTAATAATAGGTTGCTTAAGTTATTTATTACTTACACTAATGTAATGTTACAAGTTTACTAGGCTTAAGTATAATAGTCCATGGGCTTTAAGCCCATACGAAATTTATGAAAGGAAGGAGAGGGAGTGTTGCCCTAGCTCCTTCCCTATAAATAGAAGCCTTAGGTCTATGTAATACTTGGTTGGTTATTTGAAAACATTAAGGAAACTCTTGCAATTCATATTCTCTAAATTTCTCATAATCATCCCACTCTCATTCTCATCTCATTTCTTACATAATCATACTTGTGTTTACATAATGGTGACCTAACAGGTACACTGCCTGGTGGGGGTTGTAAGCTTCTCGAGATCCCTCGAGAGGTAAAGCAAGGTGCGATTCCCACGCATCAGTTTTCATCATCAAAATCTCATTAATCTTTCAAGTAAGTGTATGAAACTCATCTTTATAATTTTACCAAGTTTTTACAAGATTCATATGATATATATACAAGATCTACATGCATATGTTATTTATACCACTCCATTTTAAATATATCTAACTTTTGATCCCTAGAAATAGATTATAGTTAGATCCTTGTTAGATCCACTTGATTTATGATGTTTAGGAACCCATGACACCCTAAGAAGGTTTATGTTATGATTATACTAGTTTTGTGGTGATTGAAAGTGATTTGGTTGAAGTTGGAACTAGATTGGAACCTTAGAAATGGTTTTTGAAACAATATATATACCTACTGTCCATATTTTTGAAACGTGGGAAACTCAGTAGATGATGGGTAATTTTTGACCAAAGATTTAGAAAATAATTTCAAAAACAAAGCCGTGGGCGAAAGAACGGATTAAAACGAGCTTATAATGAAGGAGTTATGATTTTTGCAAGTTTAACGACGAAAACTATTTTTTGAAAAAATATAACATGTTGTTGGACGATTTTAGACGGACAAAGAGAGGCGTTAGATGTAATCTAATGGAGCGGAACTATCAAAAATATATTAATACATGTTAAGACGAATCCGTGGATATAAAGAACGAGGAAAATGAACTTAAAACGACAAAGTTATACACGTTTTAAAATCGTCAAAACCATATATATATATATATATATATATATATATATTTAGAGTCACTACTAGAAATAATATAACTACGAACTAAATATTATATTTTCTATATTTATTGTTCAAGAGTTATATTCTTAACTAATGAATTACGTACGACCCAAGGCTTATTTATACGACTACTAGACGTTATTTCAAAGTTTTCAAAACGAGGAATATAACACTAACATTTTATATACGATATATTACGACAAGTTTTTATTAGTCTAGTTGGACTTATTTTTCTTAAGTATAGAAAATACCTTACTTTGACAATAACAAGTATTTTCAAGTTACGAGTGGTATAGGTATCATGTGCATGAATATTCATTACATCATTTCATGATCTAAAGTAGATCATATTCATTCATATAGGTTGCGGCTTGTGTTCGCGCCTTGTTGTCCCGATCATTTCATCACATTGTACTATCACTTCAGGTGAGTTTTCATAGCCCCGTTTTCAATTACTTATTTGATTTCAAATCCCATGGGGGAGAATACATTGCATCAATTACTTTTGTACATGCCCAAGTATTCAATTCCATACATTGCTTAAGTTGCCTTACTACCAAGTTAAGTCCCCTTTATTATCATGGACCGTTAATTATATTGCCAAGCGAGAGTGAGTGGATAGATCTATCGAGGGTGACGCCTCCATCCCTGTTTAGGTTGCTCCAACGGAATTACGGATGCATTTCATGTCTAATCTATTTGAGTGTCTGGTAAACACTCCTTTGGGGCCAATACAATATTATGTCTAGCTTCGGGGTCATGAGCTTAAGAGACAATGTAGCCTTTTTGACAATTTGTCAGTTTACTTTATACTTGTGGTTTATGTACATACGATTTAACTTACAAACCTATGGAATTCACCAACATTCGTGTTGACATTTTAGCAATGTATTTTCAGGTTATTAAGGTAGCTCCTGCTTGCATGCATTTGGACCTTCATGGAGTCGCGGAGTCGACGCGTCTCACATATATATATTTCCTGCACTTATGAAACGTTTAATCTGGATTGAACTTGTTTTTCATAAACTTGCAACACCCTTTTGGGACCTATGTTTTGTAAACTCTGAATGTTTTAATGATCAAACGATGTATTTTTCCAAACGACACTTTAGGTCGTTCAATGTAACTGTAACTATGGTGCTATAACAGTCACCCCCCAGGTATTCCATTCCGCTGCCATTCAGGTATTTTGGGGGTGTGACAGATTGACATCAGAGCTAAGGTTGTAGTGAACTAGGATGTATCATGGACCCTAGACTATAACCACATCATCATAGCATCTCATCATTTCATCATAGGTGCATATTCATTATACATGTTGTTTCATGCACACATTGTGCGAGTTATTTATACCCATACTCATATATATATATATATATATATATATATATATATATATATATATATATATATATATATATATATGATTATGTTGACCTGGTTCACAAGTAACATGTCTTCGGATACCCACCCTGTTATCCTTTCTTCGGATTCCGACATTGAAGATGCCTTGTCATCTTCCACTACCATTGTACTACCAGTTACACTTACGCCGCCATTAGCACCATTGAATTGTTATAGGAACAAGGTTTTCCTAACATCCAGCCCATACATAGAATGCCGTTTGGTAGAGTATTCAGACTTAATTTTAATGGCCCTATTAGGATGCTTATCGCAAGGAAGATAGTATGTTTTCTTTCCTTCACTAGTAGGGCGCTTACTACTCAGGTACTACCACCACCATCAGCTACTTATTACACTATTGGTCGTCCCATAGTGCGTACTTCAGTTTTACCTCTTAGATGTCGCGGGATAGCGCGAAAGAGGGTAGTATTTCATTCACTATTATCACCATCGTCTCCTAACTCATCACTAGGATCTCATCGTCATCAATGTTATTCTTATCCTTTAGAATACCACCATTGTCATTTCCCTTTTACATTTCCACTTGCCAGGAATTAGATAACACCTTGCGGAAAATACCAAGACCACAGACTCAACAGGAACCTCCGCAACACCAGGAAGTCTCTAGACTAGACTTATATCTTTACTAGCTTTTACTATTATCCTAGCAACGAGAGGTGTGGCATAGTTCGAAGAAACTTGTGGTATTTTGATTGTTGTACAACGGAATCACCAAGTGTTGGCTCTACCATATGGATATGGTTGTGCTATCTATGATATCGGTCCATGTAGACCGACAATTTCATGTGTTATATTCATGAGTTATGAATATGATGGTTTTATTACTTATAGATTCTCATGGTCTCTTATAATTTGGTGAAAATAGATTTAAGCAAATCACTTCAAGCATGACACAAGCCGCTGTTGGACAATTCACTATCAGGAACGTAGCCACCGCCCTCACCAAGGAACTTACTCATGTGGAAATTATGGGTTGTAATCCCCCCTCCTTTAGCGGCAACTATAGACACAAAGGAATTTCTCAAATGGTTCGAAGAAATAGAAACAATATTTCAATGTGGCGACTGCTGCAAGGAAGACAAGGTTAAGTTCGCTACTTGCACTTTTCAGGATCATGCCCAGAAATGGTGGACTAAATATGTTCAGGTAGTAGGAGTGGACGCTGCTTACTCACACTCTTGGGAAAAACTAAAAAGGATGATGAGTTTAAAATTCTGTGTGAAAAGCGAATTACAAGCAATTGAACATGAAACACTAAACCTTACCATGGTAGGAGATGATGTTGTCAAGTATACTTCTTATTTTTATGATTTAGCTAGACTAGGCTCTGCAATGGATGAACCGGAAAGCAAGAAACTTGAAAGGTACGTCGGAGGACTTTCTCCTGAAATTCGTATGTTGGTCATCTCATTCGAACCCGATACCATGCCTAAAGCTATCAGAATGGCAATCGAAGCAAAGGAACGTATAGCTCACACCAAGATTTTAGGAGGCAATGGTAGCAACAAGAGAAAGTGGGTCGGTAATCTAGATGATAATGCTTCTCAACAACCATTTAAGAAACAACAAGTGGTGGAGACCTGTGCTGCTGGGTCAAGGCAAAAGAAAAGGTATGTAGGTAAATTACCCGAGTGCAACAATTGTCAGTTTCATCACAAAGGATCTTGCCCCTCTCAATGTAAGAACTGCCAAAAGGTCGGACACGATGCCAAGGATTGCAAGGCTCCCACCCTCGCAAAGCATCAAAAACTCACGGTAATCTGCCGCGAGTGTGGAGTAGTTGGACACTTCATGAGTGAATGCCCGGAGTTGGGAAACCCGAATTGGAAGAAGAAGTTTATGTTTTAATTATATAAACCGTAGTTTGAGCCCTCTAGGGTTGTACTTTTCTTTTGGTACTTTCCATAAGCACGTTGGTGTAACCTAGTTGTATTAAGCACTTTCCTATCTAATGTAATGACTATCTTTTGTTATCTATGTGATAATCGTAACCTTCGTTTATTCCATTTTCTATTGCAATTGTGCAATTTTCAATCGTTTCGCAACATTATGTCACTGTCTTATTAGAGATTAGGCCGATTTCGTTTTTGACGGATTAGTAGACTATTACCATTCCATAAGATTCACCCATGTATCCAATAAACCATTTAACGAATTTTATTTCAAGTTATTTTACTACCAAATGGGGAAATGGTTTTATGGAATTATTAAAAGAAACTATTTTATTACCACCCTATAAATTGGTTTTTCCGTTATTGCACCAAGTATTTACTATTATTACGCAAAACAATTTTCATGTTACTTGAGAGGAAATGACTAGAATACCATTTTTCAAAACAAAACGTTGAACACCACCTAAAACTTTTGAGAAAAATAATGCTATTTTGACTAACTCAAGCATTGCATCGTTAGTCCTCAATTATACATAGCCTAATCACCTATGTATAATTCAGGAAGGATTATGCTATGAAGAAAATAATTACTTTTAGGGATTGTTAATAACAATCTTCATTCCAAAGCGTTGTAAACAAACAAACTTTTTCATAAACATCTCTTTTTGACAAACCCTCCTTGGTTACTTACCCCACCTGTCACTTACTCAGCCATTAAGTTGGATTTTTCCATTGATTTCCCTAGGAGAGACTTCCCATATCAATTACTAGGAGGATTCCACAATACAAGAAAAACAATGAAAGGATTACAAGAACTACTAACCTAGACTAGGAGTATACACCAAGACAATTTATGACTCAAAAACAATTCTAAGATGCCACGAGACCATCCGAACCACCATCTCTGACCTAGTTGTCCAATACTATCATTCAAAAGTACTAACTAGATTGAGTTGCAGGATCGAACACACTGTGAAGGTGCGCTAAACAACACTATAGAGATAAACCAAGCCTCTTAACCGATACCGTAAAGCATTCCAATTAAACATGGCCTCATCTATACGCAAACTTCCCTGCAGTGAGTTTTCGCAAAGAATAATTGATTAGAATTATGGATATCGATATAGATTCCCTCAAGGCATTGTGTTCTCTAGAACTTCTGGATAACCTCACCTACACATCAAGAGAGGCATCAGGCCCAAGCATATCTCCCCAACTTTATGTGGAAATAAAATAGACATTCATCGACATAGTATCAATGGACACCTTCATTTTGTCAACATGATGACAATTTCAATGATAAACCATTTTAGGACTTAATTTGGTTGAATACCTAGGCTTGTAGTTTTTCCAGATAATCGCCAATAGGCATCTTCCAATATCAGGAATCGAATGTTAGACATCTATGCATTTATGCGACCATTTCCTATCCTACTATTTTATCCTTGTTAGTATTTTTACTTTTAAATGAACTTGATTTCAAAATTGTATTCATACAAATCCCATATCTCGTAGAAAATAATTTTGAATTGCCTATTTTGAACAAATACGATCCTTTTTTAGCCAATATTTAGCAGAACCATTGTACAATGAGAAATATTTAACCATTAAACTTTGGTAAACAGTCCTACTCACAACATGTTTGAAAACCGCGTCACATGTCATAACTATTGAATTTTGAATCATCAAGAAAGATATTATTTAGTAGACCATTTGTTCCATTTTCTAAATTCGTTTATTCAGAAAAAGATTTCGACCAAAAACTCAAAATCGTGAGATAAATTTTGAAGACAAATCACCATACTACCTCGCTTATGCATTTAGGGCTTTGAGATTTGACAATAAGCAATATTGGAATATGAGATCGATTACAAACGTCAGCAATGGGGACCAAGCACAATGGGCAAAGAAAGACACATGTCATAGCATCCATTAGACCAAAACACAAGGAATAAAACTGTTATCCCTATTCTATCTTGTAACAATTCACATTTTTCAGGTTAATTACTTTTCTCGGAAAATTTCACTATTCACTTTTACTATTCATTTTTCCCGAAACTTTCCCGAAAGTTGATTTTTATTTGATATTCTCAAGTGATAAATCATTTCCATGACAAATTAAAAATTTGACATTCATAAGCTCATTTTCGTGAAAGTTATTAAGGAATTACACGGAATTACACGTTTTAGGGTAAAACGTCATTCAGAAATTCTACATACAACGAAACTCGACCGCGTTAAGTGACCCCGCATCAGAAAAATGTTTGACACACTCATGATTTATTTGAGAATTAATCGTGACTGAGAAAAATATAACCAAAGACTTCCCGGCAGGTCACCCAAGCCTGTACTAATCCCGCACGAGCACGCTTAACCGTTTGGGCGATTAACCGTTAGACCACAAAACGCGTTTCTAAGACTATTTGAGTTTTCAACTTCTTAGAAAAAGTCAACATATTCTTTCCCTCCTCCATTGACCAAAAATCATCCCTTGATGTTATAAGTCGTTTCGTGATTTTTAGGCTTACGGTTTGATGTCTAAAAGACATTTAATACCAACCGACACTAGACTGAGCCCAATCTAGACATTATAAGTCATTTTAAATCATTTATAACATATTAGAAAAGTAACATTTTACTTTTCTCAATTTTACGCAATATTCAGCGTTTTACGCGAATTACGCGTTTTAGACCCGTGTTTCCAGTTTTTAGCAGGGTTTTAGCACCCGATAGAACCTACCACTCATTTTATATTTTATTATGGACTATATGGACATGTTTAACAATACTTTCAAATTCCATAATTTTACGATACCCGGTTTTACGTTTTGAGGCTTAATCATTTACGATTGGCATTTCCCGGAGTCAAAACTAACCAAGGATCTTGGATAATACCAAGAAAAGTCCACCCTTGCTCTCCAAGTTCATATGAACCGCCATAGGGGGGGGGGGTTTTCACACTAGGTGGCTTGATCTCAAGCTTAATGGCCTTAGATTTCATCCATGTGTTCACCTTGGCCTCCAAGGTTGGACTAGTCAACATTTCTAACCTCCTCCAAGCCATATAAATACCCCCCTCCCTCTCCTTGGCCGTCCCTCATAACACACACACCCACACCATCTCATTTTCTCATTCTCTTCAAGTTTCATGCAAGATTCAAGTGCTAGTTCAAGGTAGAAACCCTAGATAGGTTATCATTCATAAAACTCTTCCAATCCCTAATATACTTGGTGATTTCTCTTGAGTTTAAATCCACTCAATTCACCTCAACCTTCATCATCCATCTTTCAAGATTACAAGGGTAGAAAGATTGCATGAAGTAAAGTGGGTTGAAGCAAGTCTATCAAAGTCCTATCCTTACATGTTAACTTCCTTTCATCTTTGAAAGCCAAAAGTTGTGAGCCAAACCCTAACTTGATTCTTGTTAAATAATCATGTTCATGTTATTTACATGTTATTCTTGCTATATTATGTCTTGTAGTTATGTCCATGATGTATAAAAGTGAGCAAAACAAGTTATTGTTATTGATTGTTACAAACAAGTTACTAAAACAAGTAAACTAGTGACTTTCTTGGTAAGACCTGATCAAAATGGTAAAAATATGATGTTGGATCATTACATATTACAGTAGAGGACTTAAAAAGGAAACCATAGCAATTTGAACCACCTAAAACGAGTAAACGAGTCAAAAGTTACGCCCATTTGAAGTTACCAAAACTTTTCGGCAAACTGCCAAATACCATTCTGATCAAATTTGGGTTTTGAAAGTCCCACTTCTGGTCTGATTCATCAAAAAGTTAAAACACGAAAGTTGTCCGGAACGACGTTTTCGTTCAGGTACAAAGAAGCTCGAGACCTAAAAACACTTTCCGAGTGATAAAATTCTTCAAATTCTAAACAGCCCATTTTTAGGCAAAAGTTACAAGATGATGGTTATACTTTGAAAGGAACAAGAGGTCTTATGACCTATAAACAAGACCACCACCATGGCTAGAGCCAAGGTTGAGTCTCATGACCTTGGAACAAGGACCAAAGGTCATGGCTAGGCCATGACGAAATGACCATACCAACTTACATAGGCGTAAACATGAAACAATGAATTAGGCGATAACTTGAACAAGCAATTTGGATCTACTTCACTTAAAAGGAAACCATGAGATTTTACCAAGAGAAAATGGTCATTCAAGACTTATGAAACTACCCCTAATAACAATCTTCATGTACAAATAAACTTTCCTAAGTTTATTCAAATATCGAACATGTAACTTTCGGATCAAAACTTATATCTATATATTTCATCAACTACTACAATAGTAGGGAGCCTCATGTGAGGAGTTCATTATGTAAGCCGTCGAGATGAGTTGTGGATTTACGAGTTAAAGTGTCCTGGCTCCTCGAACGCTTACTAACATGACTTCTGAATTATGTCGGCCGGAACGGTAGTAAACGATATATAAGACATACATGTTTCATGAATCATTACTTTCAAAGACTTACAATATACATCATACCACATCATGGACTAAATGCAAGATATATATATAGGCACTACTTCATATTCTTTACTCCGATCCTAAGTCGCGACATTCTATTATAGGTTGCTCGTAGAAACCTTCACGATTCGACCGTTACATTCAATACTTGCTATCTTACTTAAGGTGAGTTCATAGCCCCACTTTCGATTACTTAATTGTTTTACAAACCCTTAAGGGGAATACATGCTATTTATAACCGAGCATAATGTTTTTAAATTGTATGCTTACCTGATTGTTTTATTATCACTAAGTACCAACCTTGCTAAACCGAGATCCTTTATTATGAACCATTTAGTCACTAGCAATAGTGAGCGCGAATATTATTAATAGGCCTATTGGGATTGACGAATCCCATTTGTATTGACTAAGTTCAAACAAATGCAATAATATTTGAGATTTAGGTATGTTAGCAACATACCTACCGGGATAAAACCGCCGATTGATATTGGTACACGTTAACGTTATGGTGTCATAAGCTTAGTGTATAATACATGTTCCGGGCGTATAATAACGTAGCCTACCTGTTTTGTTTTCCAAACATTGGTGTGAGCCTATAACTCACACAACCAACATATTGTGTTCAATCGATTTAACAAACTCTATGAATATCACTCAACCTTTGTGTTGACCTCTCAAGCATGTATTTCAGGTTCATGACGATCAAGGATGGCACGGAAGGACACGGATACTCAAGAGGGCTATAAATTTTATTATCATTCAAAACTCATTTATTATACATTGTAAACATGGAACCAATTGGGACCTCATTTTGAAATCTCTGATATTTATATAATTTGAATGATACATCTTTTAAAACGACTCAATTGGAGTTCCTTTTCTATTATTGTGACTATTGTGCCGTCGAGTAACACCCAGTTTGAATTCCGCTGCAACCATGAATTGGGGGTGTTACAGATTGGTACCAGAGCCATGGTTATAGAGAAACGGGTCTAATTGAGACCTAAACTATAACTACAATCACAAGCAAAAACATTTTTATAGCCTTCCACTCTCCGTGTCTTCCATCCTCCAGACGATTATGAACTTAGTAAGCATGTTATGCTACACAAACATATTAGTATATTCATATATACCCATTTTGAGCATTTCCCCGAAGACATTTTTATGCTACACAAACATAATTGCATATTGATATATGTACCCTAAACATAATTGAGCATTTCCCCGTAGGCATTTTATGCTACATGAACACATATAAGTATATTGATATATACACACTAGGCATTTTATGCTACATGAACACATATAAGTATATTGATATATACACACTAGGCATTTTATGCTACATGAACATATTAGTATATTGATATATAAACTCGGTTTATTTTCAATCATTTTATCTAAACATATCTGCGTATGCCTATTCTATGGCATTTCGGCACAACTACATTCTCCCAATCATGTTCCTACTCCAACATTCATTTTCCAAGACATTGTGGGATACAATGGTCTCATTCATTTTCCAAGACATTGTGAGATACAATGGTCTCATTCATTTTCCAAGACATTGTGGGATACAATGGTCTCATTCATTTTCCAAGACATTGTGAGATACAATGGTCTCATTCATTTTCCAAGACATTGTGAGATACAATGGTCTCATTCATTTTCCAAGACATTGTGAGATACAATGGTCTCATTCATTTTCCAAGACGTTGAGAGATACAATGGTCTCATTCATTTTCCAAGACATTGTATGATACAATGGTCTTAATCATTTCTCAAATGTTTTGAGTCACACAATGACCTAACCTACTTCCCAGACATTGTGAATTGCACAATGGTCTAACCTACTTCCGAGACATTGTGTTTTGTGCAATTGGTCTCTAGAATTATTCCATCACATCATCAATATCATTTCTTATGATATCAAAAACCCGTCACAATCTATCGATTTCAAAACAAGAAATATGAGATTTCTAAAGGACAAACTAATCCATCATCGACAAAAGCTGAACTTTCTCTACATTCATCAAAGTTTTCTTATGAAACCTTCATTATTAAAAGTTCGTGATCCTGGCCAAGTATGTTCTATTTTAGAACTACTTAAAACTTCCTTTCCATACGTATCTACCCTTACTACCTTCTATGCAATGGAATATGAAAACATACGTTACAAGTCTTGTATGGACGGGACTTGCAACTTAAGGGTTTGACATCGCCTTTGTTTAGTGAACAGTTTCCCGAAAGCAACGGACATATCAAAAGTATACCTAGTTTAGGTATTTGAAAATTTTATCGAACCTTGGCTAAATATAGACTAGTCACCTATATTTAACCTAGGGACAGTGGAATATAGTCTGACTAACTATATTCGACTTAGAATTTTCAAATACTGAGAATAGTTGTACTAGGGTTATGTTTAGGTTGATTTCCTACATGAAAACGATAAACCACCAGAATACATTAAAACAATCTAAAGAAACGATAGTGCCTTACCACTCAGCAAGATCTTAACACCTTATTTGTATGATCTAAATTCATTCTTGAAATTTTTCATTTATGAGATAATCCGAACTACTATCTTGGGATAGTTACCAATTATTCTCTTCATCCTGTAGAAGTACTATCCTGTTTAGGTCCTAAGGATACCATGCCATCATAAACTTTTAAAATCTATTTAGATTTTTAAAGCAAACTCAACATCTATACCTAAGAGTATTAATGTTAAGCATACACTACACACTTTTGTTCATCAACATATCATAACATTATCTTCACAACCGTTGGAACCACAAGCTCGTTAACAGATCTTGATGCACTTTTAAAGCTCAAATCATCCTTAGTTACACCACAAGTACCCTCATCAGCTTTACAAGATTGAATATTCATCTTGTACTTTTGGAACACCAGTATCATCTCGTAATACACTACCTTGTAACTCACCGGCTAAGTATGAATGTTGTGTCGGGAATTCTTGAGTAGGATGATTTATAATGTCCTTATTTGAATGGATTGGGATGCCTTTTCATTTAAATAAAGAAATTATGAATCATCGAACCATTAGTTTATATTTCTTTAGTTACATTGTTTGGGATGCCTCTCTATGTAAATAAAGAATTATAAACAAGTGGGCTTATTTATATCCGAAATAACATAAGTATGAAGTCAACCTACATTACATTGCTCGGGTATGGCTTGATACCTACATTACATTGCTCGGGTATGGCATGATACCTACATTATATTCGCCACAAGAAATCCTATCTTTTCACCGACATCGCTTCAAACCATGACATAAACACTAGGTACAACAACCGATTACCTACTATGCTATGATTACAACTACTATCCCAATTTCCATTGATATTCCACTACTATATCAATTTCCATTTATTGGATTCCTACGTAAATTGCTATTGTTGTTCAACTATTATATCAATTGCTATTGATACTTGACAACTATATCAATTTCCATTTTGATATTTAACTATATCAATTTCTGTACAACTACTATATCAATTTCTATTAATAATCGACTGCTATATCAATTTTCTTTGATATTCGACTATTATATGGATCTCTACTGATATTCAACCATGTTATCAATCTCTATTGACACACCATATTCTGAGACAAATCAAACTACATCACTAGTAATTCCAGACTTTGGTCCTCATAAGTAACCACACCTGTTCATCGACACGACTCCAACATATAACACACAAAGAACTTCGGGACGAAGTTCCCCGTAAGGGGTAGAGACTGTAACAATTCACATTTTTCAGGTTAATTACTTTTCTCGAAAAATTTCACTATTCACTTTTACTATTCATTTTTCCCGAAAGTTGATTTTTATTTGATATTCTCAAGTGATAAATCATTTCCATGACAAATTAAAAATTTGACATTCATAAGCTCATTTTCGTGAAAGTTATTAAGGAATTACACGGAATTACACGTTTTAGGGTAAAACGTCATTCAGAAATTCTACATACAACGAAACTCGACCGCGTTAAGTGACCCCGCATCAGAAAAATGTTTGACACACTCATGATTTATTTGAGAATTAATCGTGACTGAGAAAAATATAACCAAAGACTTCCCGGCAGGTCACCCAAGCCTGTACTAATCCCGCACGAGCACGCTTAACCGTTTGGGCGATTAACCGTTAGACCACAAAACGCGTTTCTAAGACTATTTGAGTTTTCAACTTCTTAGAAAAAGTCAACATATTCTTTCCCTCCTCCATTGACCAAAAATCATCCCTTGATGTTATAAGTCGTTTCGTGATTTTTAGGCTTACGGTTTGATGTCTAAAAGATATTTAATACCAACCGACACTAGACTGAGCCCAGTCTAGACATTATAAGTCATTTTAAATCATTTATAACATATTAGAAAAGTAACATTTTACTTTTCTCAATTTTACGCAATATTCAGCGTTTTACGCGAATTACGCGTTTTAGACCCGTGTTTCCAGTTTTTAGCAGGGTTTTAGCACCCGATAGAACCTACCACTCATTTTATATTTTATTATGGACTATATGGACATGTTTAACAATACTTTCAAATTCCATAATTTTACGATACCCGGTTTTACGTTTTGAGGCTTAATCATTTACGATTGGCATTTCCCGGAGTCAAAACTAACCAAGGATCTTGGATAATACCAAGAAAAGTCCACCCTTGCTCTCCAAGTTCATATGAACCGCCATAGGGGGGGGGGTTTCACACTAGGTGGCTTGATATCAAGCTTAATGGCCTTAGATTTCATCCATGTGTTCACCTTGGCCTCCAAGGTAGGACTAGTCAAAATTTCTAACCTCCTCCAAGCCATATAAATACCCCCCTCCCTCTCCTTGGCCGTCCCTCATCACACACACACCCACACCATCTCATTTTCTCATTCTCTTCAAGTTTCATGCAAGATTCAAGTGCTAGTTCAAGGTAGAAACCCTAGATAGGTTATCATTCATAAAACTCTTCCAATCCCTAATATACTTGGTGATTTCTCTTGAGTTTAAATCCACTCAATTCACCTCAACCTTCATCATCCATCTTTCAAGATTACAAGGGTAGAAAGATTGCATGAAGTGAAGTGGGTTGAAGCAAGTCTATCAAAGTCCTATCCTTACATGTTAACTTCCTTTCATCTTTGAAAGCCAAAAGTTGTGAGCCAAACCCTAACTTGATTCTTGTTAAATAATCATGTTCATGTTATTTACATGTTATTCTTGCTATATTATGTCTTGTAGTTATGTCCATGATGTATAAAAGTGAGCAAAACAAGTTATTGTTATTGATTGTTACAAACAAGTTACTAAAACAAGTAAACTAGTGACTTTCTTGGTAAGACCTGATCAAAATGGTAAAAATATGATGTTGGATCATTACATATTACAGTAGAGGACTTAACAAGGAAACCATAGCAATTTGAACCACCTAAAACGAGTATACGAGTCAAAAGTTACGCCCATTTGAAGTTACCAAAACTTTTCGGCAAACTGCCAAATACCATTCTGATCAAATTTGGGTTTTGTAAGTCCCACTTCTGGTCCGATTCATCAAAAAGTTAAAACACGAAAGTTGTCCGGAACGACGTTTTCAAGTGATAAAATTCTTCAAATTCTAAACAGCCCATTTTTAGGCGAAAGTTACAAGATGATGGTTATACTTTGAAAGGAACAAGAGGTCTTATGACCTATAAACAAGACCACCACCATGGCTAGAGCCAAGGTTGAGTCTCATGACCTTGGAACAAGGACCAAAGGTCATGGCTAGGCCATGACGAAATGACCATACCAACTTACATAGGCGTAAACATGAAACAATGAATTAGGCGATAACTTGAACAAGCAATTTGGATCTACTTCACTTAAAAGGAAACCATGAGATTTTACCAAGAGAAAATGGTCATTCAAGACTTATGAAACTACTCCTAATAACAATCTTCATGTACAAATAAACTTTCCTAAGTTTATTCAAATATCGGACATGTAACTCTCGGATCAAAACTTATATCTATATATTTCATCAACTACTACAATAGTAGGGAGCCTCATGTGAGGAGTTCATTATGTAAGCCGTCGAGATGAGTTGTGGATTTACGAGTTAAAGTGTCCTGGCTCCTCGAACGCTTACTAACATGACTTCTGAATTATGTCGGCCCGAACGGTAGTAAACGATATATAAGACATACATGTTTCATGAATCATTACTTTCAAAGACTTACAATATACATCATACCACATCATGGACTAAATGCAAGATATATATATAGGCACTACTTCATATTCTTTACTCCGATCCTAAGTCACGACATTCTATTATAGGTTGCTCGTAGAAACCTTCACGATTCGACCGTTACATTCAATACTTGCTATCTTACTTAAGGTGAGTTCATAGCCCCACTTTCGATTACTTAATTGTTTTACAAACCCTTAAGGGGAATACATGCTATTTATAACCGAGCACAATGTTTTTAAATTGTATGCTTACCTGATTGTTTTATTATCACTAAGTACCAACCTTGCTAAACCGAGATCCTTTATTATGAACCATTTAGTCACTAGCAATAGTGAGCGCGAATATTATTAATAGGCCTATTGGGATTGACGAATCCCATTTGTATTGACTAAGTTCAAACAAATGCAATAATATTTGAGATTTAGGTATGTTAGCAACATACCTACCGGGATAAAACCGCCGATTGATATTGGTACACGTTAACGTTATGGTGTCATAAGCTTAGTGTATAATACATGTTCCGGGCGTATAATAACGTAGCCTACCTGTTTTGTTTTCCAAACATTGGTGTGAGCCTATAACTCACACTACCAACATATTGTGTTCAATCGATTTAACAAACTCTATGAATATCACTCAACCTTTGTGTTGACCTCTCAAGCATGTATTTCAGGTTCATGACGATCAAGGATGGCACGGAAGGACACGGATACTCAAGAGGGCTATAAATTTTATTATCATTCAAAACTCATTTATTATACATTGTAAACATGGAACCAATTGGGACCTCATTTTGAAATCTCTGATATTTATATAATTTGAATGATACATCTTTTAAAACGACTCAATTGGAGTTCCTTTTCTATTATTGTGACTATTGTGCCGTCGAGTAACACCCAGTTTGAATTCCGCTGCAACCATGAATTGGGGGTGTTACATATCTTCTCCGTAAAACGCCCTTTTCAAAAAGTATAACATTGTAGAATTAGCCACCAGATTCATTGTAACCGTTTCGGTTATTCCTGATAAAGGTGATCGAATCACCTCAGACTTCTAGCAATCATTTTAAGATTTCCTTCGGAACCCCATTTAGATGTAAACACCGCCTATCATCCTCAGACCAATGGTCAAATCGAGAGGACAATTCAAACATAGGAAAGATATGCTCAGAGAGTGAGCGATTGACTCTAGAAATGGTTGGGCTAACCATTTATCATAAATCAGATTCGTTTGCAACGATAGTTATCGCACAAGCGTAAGACTACACTATTTGAGGCACTTTATGGTCGAAGTACCAATTACCCATTTACAGACCGAAATTGGAAAGTTAAATTCACTGGTCTAGAACTAAACTATGGAACAACAAAGGAAATTTCACAAGTCAAGAACCAGCTACAAGCAACGAGAAACCTGGTAGAAGTAGGGTTGGTGCATGATGCACATCATGCGGATTGGGTATCCATGAACAGCAAACCATCTAGATTCAAGTGGGAGAACGAACTAAGTTGAAAGCTTTGCCTTGGAGAGGCATGATGCGAATTTGGTAACACGAGAGATTGAACCTCTAGTATATTGGACCATTTAAGATTCATTTTAGAATCGACCAGCTGACATACAAATTTGAGTTCTGGCAGAGTTCAGCAAAATATATTACCAATATCACATTCTAAACCTCAAGAAGCGCTGATGATGAGTGCTCAAACCCTCATCATTTTTGACGTATTTAAACTGCCAAAACCTACAAAAACAATCAATAAGATATCAAAATACTTAAATTATCCCAGGGATTGTGTTTTATGTGTTTTAAATGCAAAATATGCAAAAAAAAAGAAAAAACGTACAAAGTTTGCAATATTGGCAGTTTCAGTCCCCCAAGTTTCAAAACTTGTCAAATTTAGTCCCTATGCATTTATTTTGAAAGGAAAAGTCAACCCAACGATTTGAAAGTCAAAAATCATAAAAAATTACACTTAGGTAATAAATTTTCCAAAATTACAAGTTTGGTCCCTGAAAATCAAAAAATGGCAAAATAGGTCCTTGGGAAATTTTGAAAATGAAAATGGAAAAATTGGTTCTTGGTTTGTTTGGAAATTACAAATTTGGTCCTTGGTATAATTTGGGAAAAGTTACACTTTCAATCCCTCATGTTTGGGGAAATTGCAAATTTGGTCCTTGTTTCACTAAGATACCAACCGGACCCTTATTAATAAAACCAAAACCAAAACCTATCCAACCCATCCCCAAGCCCAGTCTACCCAGGCCCAAACTCCTAGCCCGTTTCCTTTTTTAAATATAAAACTCCCCCGGTCAAACCCCACCTTTGACCCTCCTTCTTCCCCCAACACCCAGCGCAAAACCAGGGAAACTCTCCCCCCTCCTCTCACCTTTTTCACCAGCCCCCCCCCCCACAATAAATGCTGCTCACCAACCAAACCAACCCCCACCATCACCTCATTAAATGCCACCAACAGAGCCACTAATTATGGTGCGTTCCATTTTGGCGCCAAAAAGCTAATCAACAGCTCAGATGTATCAAAAGCTAATTGGATGACTGGGATTTGGTCAAAAGGTCAACACTAAGCTATTGGGACTATCAGAATTCAAAAAGGAGCCATGTGGAAGACTTAGGCTTTAATTTTTATGTCGTTTATATATATGTAGCTCATGTGAGCCTTTTAGTGTGTGTAGTTTTTAGTCTAAGTTATTGTAGTATCTAATTATACTTATGTAATCTATTTTCAAGTTAATCAAGCATCAGTTTTAAGTTTACTCTCTTTTACAATTTTTCAAGTTAACTTAAAAATCTCAAATCATTGTTAAAAGTTTCTTATTGATATATAGTTGTTTGTCTACTCATATAATCCATCTTGCATCTGTTTTACATAAGTTTTCAAATTGTGAAAGGTTTTTACCTCAGTTTAAGAAAAATAGCAAAAATAACAAAAAAAAAATAAAAATAAAATAAAAATTTGTGAGAAAGAAGGAGTTAAGCTTGGAGCACTGTGTATATGGGATGGCAGTGGGTTAGGGACTTGTGGAAGTCACATAGGATTGGTGATTGTGGTTCTTTGGTACTTGACAGTTATCTTGGAAGGCTTTGTAAGCTCAAAATTTCCTTTCTTCAGTAATAAGTAGTATTAACAGTTTAATTGTGTTTATCTTGGTTAATTATTAGTAATTAGATTGGTTGTGATCAGTAGGTGGCATTGTGTACTTGTTTAAATCACATTTTCATCAAAAAAAATCTGTTAAAGGGGTGTTTGGATTGAGCTGTCTAGGCCATTGTGGTTGGTCTCAGTTGTCATTACTTGTTTACTCAGCTCACTTTAGGTCCAAATACACCTAATTGAGCCCTTTTTAAGTAGCTACAAACCCAAAAGTCAAAATCATAAGCAACATCACCCACACAGTTTGTTGATATAAATAATTGACTAAAAACATTATTCATATCTTCCGATATCTCTATGTTTTGATAATCACAAAACTTAAACTAATCAAATCCAAAGATCATGACGTAAACACGTATTTAGTAATAAATAATCACTTTCACCAACAAATCACTTAAGGTATGAATAAACAAAGTGTTTAGTGCTATGTATGATCAAAGGGGTATTTAATTAACTAATACAAAGTTTATTTAATTATATAATCTTATTATATATTTTTGAAAAACACTTTTGGTAATAAGGAAAAATGTTTTAATCATACTAAATATATGATTTCAAATATTTAACCAAAATCAGTTAGTTTTTCACCAAATAAACTTTCCCCACTAAAAGACAAGTTTTCTGGCCGTTACAGTTGGGCGGCCCCCTTAATTATAAGGGGCGGCCCCCTTAATTTTAAGGGGGCCGGCCATGCTTTAAGGGGGCCGGCCACGCTCCTCTGTCAGAACTTGTTGCCTATAAATACCACCTTAAACCTGGATTTTTTAACCACCTTTTTGCACAAAAACTTTCTGTTCTAGATCTCTATTTCAATCCAAAAAAATCCTTTGATCATTTCATTTCATAAGCCTTTGTTTCCAAGTGATCCAAAGCCTCATTCTTTCAAGTGCAAAGAGAAGAATACTTCTATTAGAAGTATTACAACTTAGTATCATCTTGCTATCTAAGTTGTTTGTTTACATTTCCTTGTACATCTTTCATACTTTGGTGAATAAGGTGTATGTATTAGTTAACTAGATTTAGTTGAAGAATCTAGAATTGTTGTAAGTGTGAAGTGTGACTTGAAGTGAAGAAGAAGGGTTAGATAGTAGTGGTGATAGGAGATTGTAGCAATAGGAGCTTGTAGTGAAGAAATTAAGGATCTCTAGTGGAGTAGACTAGAAGACATTTGTAGATTGAAGGTGTGAAGACATTAGTGGCTTGAAGGTGTCAAGACACTAGTGCATTGAAGTTGCAAAGATATTAGTGACTTGAAGGTGTCAAGACATTAGTACTTTGAAGGCGTGAAGAGAATAGAAGATCGGTGTATAGAAGATTGGTGTGTAGAAGATTGGTGTGAAGAAAATTGTAGATTGGTGTAAAGATTGGTGTGTAGTTTGGTGTGTAGATTGGTGTGTAGATTGGTGTGAAGATTGGTGTGTAAATTGGTGTGTATATTGGTGTGTACGGTTTTCTCCGCCATAAAGGAGGTCTTTGATCTAGTGAAGAAAACTCTCGAGTAGGTGACTCGGGGAGTGGAGTAGGGCAAGGAAGGTGTCCTTGTAGCCAAACCACTATAAATCCTTTGTGTCTCGGTTTGATCTTTCCATCCCTCACTCTTCGATTTATTACTTACTTGCATTTCATACATAGTCATAATTGATAGTATTGTGCATATGTTGATTTCACATAAAGATCAAACTAAAATCCATTCATAAAACTAATCTTACAAAAAACAACCTAGTACATAAAATTATATCTATACACTACTACTACACATATATATGCTTACATAAAATATATGAAATTGTATATTCTTTCCTAACATTATACATAAGCATTGTATATATAAAACCTTTAATAAATCTTGTATTTGTACTTTTGTAGTTAAGTGTTTTGAAATTGTACATTATACATAAGTAATATTTATACAAAATCATAAATTAACTAGTATATATATTTATGTATTAAAGTGATTTGAAGGTTTCATCTTAGAAACTATCTTTTATAAAATAAGCAAAACGAAAAAGACGTAAAACTATTCAACCCCCCCCCCTTCTAGTTTTCCACAATTGGTATCAGAGCCACGTCTAACAAGATTTTTAAAATATACTGTATTTTAAAACTTGTAACGATCTATGGAATTCGAAAAATATCTAGAAGGAGAATTTACGCAAAAACCACCATTATTTGAAAATGATCATTTTCTTGAATGGAAAAATAAATTTGAAAATTATGTGAAATCAATAGATCTTGATCTTTGGCATATTATTTCAATTGGTAATCTTAAACTAACCAAAATGGATTTTGAAAATCAACATAATAATCTTCAAATAAAAATTGATAAAAATACTAAAGCTAAATTACTTATTTTCAAAACTCTACCAAATGTTGAATATGAAAGATTATTTCCTTGTAAAACGGCAAATGATATTTGGAAATGCCTTTTAAAGTTTCACCAAGAGAAATGTAAAACCAAAGATGATAAACTTGATATTGCACATGAAATTGTTACTCTAGAAAGTTTAATAGATAAATATTTAGTTGAAATAAACACATGTACTACTAGTTCAAATGTGATCATTGAAGGTACCAATAATGAAGAACACATGTGTCAAATCCGAAGAAAGCATGTTAATAAATCATGGTGCAACAAGGACGATAAAGACGATGTAAATACGGAATACGTGAACATCCTAACAAATGTTAATACAAATAGTGATGACAAGGATTACATGCTCCAAGATCCAAGCAATGCTACAAACAAAACATGGAGCGACATGAAGAATGGAGTTGATCACCGTATAGCGAGTGAAGAGTGTACAAGTACAAATAAGGTACAATTCAAAACCAAACATTTTTGCTATGATCAATTTACATTAGAATTTTCAAAAATGGAAAATAGCTTCAAACACTTTTGCAACATTGACTCAAAAATTATTTTTAAAAATGAATCTTCAACATCCGCTGAAAATAACTTTGAAAAAGAAATAATTTTAGAAGACAAAATGTCTAGACTTGAAAGTAATATTGAAATTGATCTTGAATGTAAAAATTGTCAAGACTATAAACATGAAATTAAAATGGAAAAGGAAAAAGCTAAAATATTAGCAAAATTCGAAAATAGTTCTAAATCTTTAAAATATCTACTTAACATTCAAAAGTCATTTTCTGATAAAACCGGATTAGGATATACGGCAGATGAGTATTTGACAAATACATCAAAACAAATAAAATTTGTTAAACCTAATGGAAAAATTTAGAACTATTATTATTTACATCCATTGATTATTTCTCTAGTCAAGAAAGTTATTGTTTGTTTGCTAAAACAAACAAATAATGAATTCTTGTACTTCTCGACGACATCCTCTTCATATGCATTTAAGTGCATTGGATGTTCGCTACTAATCAAATCGGACCCATGAGAATCTGGGTACCAAGCTCTCTGTCATGTGTAGGTAATTAACGATCAAAGGAACTACCACTTTTTGGATCGCTCTATTCGCTTTCTTTCATTTGATGACCATTGTCTTTATGGATATTACTTCGCTTCTTCAACTTGCTTTGGGGAAAACCTTCCTGACGTTTTATATTGCTCTCATGACCACTCTTAAAGAAGAGTTGGACCTGAGGTAAGTTTTCTTTTCAAAAACTTGCCTACATTACATTAAGATAAAGAATGCTTCAATTAGTATATTAATATGATTTAATTTATAAGTTGCTATGCTTTTAGATCATGAATACCAATATATGCATACATGACATTAGGATAATTAACTCTCTTGTTGCTATGTCTATTATCATTTTTCTTAGTTTTCATCTATATTGATAATCTTCTATGATTTAAAGTAGAATGCTTGCCATTTATGCTATATGATCTTACTAGTTGCATTAATAGATGTGGTATAATTAAGACTTGCTAGTAACTCAATATTACAATGTGTCTTGTATACATGCATACATTCATATGCCTATATTGTATTCATTGATGATTTTCTTTGTCCCTTCCTATCTCATTGCATTTAGATGTTTAATGTCTACCATATCTCTTTCATATCTTTAGTTGCCAATTAGAGATTTTTATATGTGACAATGGGCTTAATCGATTCTCTTGAAGTGTATCTTTCACTTGAAATTTCTTGATTGTCAAAATCAAAACATCATATTCAAAAAAAAAAACTTCTTTCTTTGAATTAAAACCTTTCGAATATCTATTATATGCTTTTTCAAACAACATGCTTAATCATAAGCTATCATAACATTATTTTGATCTTTATCAAGATAGAAACATTTTTCTTTTTAAAACAAAACAAATTTTGTTTTATTGGGATACTAACTTGAATGTATCTCAAAACATTAAGCTAAGTATTAGTGAATCAAGTAAACTTCATATTTGGTAATCTTCGATAGGTAAATTTAGGAACTCGATTTATTCTAAAAAGGAGAATGACTACTGGAGAATCTATTGACTAGAAATTCAATTTAACCTAACGGTTGAATTGCTTCTATGTGAGAAGTTGGGTGTGTGTAACCCGTAAAAACGGTCGTGTTTAGCCTGAATTGAGCACCACTAGTAATAGTCTCATACTCATTCTCCAACTTGATTAAATTGCACTTCCTATATATACCTAACGCTAATTTATTTATATGAACTTTGCTTCTCATTAGACTCTTTCATTCTCAGATTTATGGGATTAAGTGAAAACTTACTTTCAAACATTGTTGAATAAAACTAAAAACATTTTGTTTAAAACATTGTTATTATCTTCTCATATATGTCATACACTTATGTGAAATTGACATCTACAATTTAATCAAATCATTTCATGAGAATCATGGTTTGCCCATATGGATCTTGTTTGTAACAAGTCTTGAAGTTCATATAATCATATCTTCCCACGTGTTTATCATAAGCAATCTTCAATTTGTTTGCACTAAGCCTACTTACCATTATCTTTATATAGTTGCATGCTTAACTAGTTTGCTTTATTGCTTCCTTAGTTACCATACTTAATTGAAATATTAGAAAATAACATGATTATGAGGAATTTGTTGTTCACTTTTATTATTTCCCTACATTCATGAATAGTATGCTCTATATTGCCTCAAGAGTTGGACTTACTTGAATCCAAATCCAAAAACACAACCTTTTTGAAAATTTTCTGCCAAAAACCCATTTCTGGCATTCTGGGAATCACCAGATGGGCGGCCCCCTTAAATCATAAGGGCGGCCCCCTTAAATTTAAGGGGACCGGCCTCCATTTAAGGGGACCGGCCATCTGATGGTCGGGGATACTGTTTTCTTTATCACTTTTTGACCCATTTCAGCCTATACTTCCCAAAATTCACAAACATATTTTGTCCCATGTTATCCCTCAAAATTTACCTTCCTAAACCACATTTCTCATACACTATAAATACCCTCTTCCCATCATTAATGCCATCACACTCAAACATGTCATCTCCCAACAACCAAAAACCAAAGATTTCAAGAACCGCAAGGATCTCCGTCAAACCCGTTTGGAGGAGGAAACTTGATTCTTGTCATAACTCTTGTGATGTTGTTTCAAGTCAACCAACAACTCAACCTCAAACCCACTCAAATGAGTCATCCCACAACCTATCTTCCACTAATACCCTCATTAATGCTTCCTCTTTTGATGAGCATGCTCAATCCCAAAACAACAATCCAAATATCTCAATCAACACTTCACATATTGCTCATTCAACAAAGACATCATCCACTCATGAAGAAACTCTTCCACCCATATCATGTTTTCATGATTACCCAAGTTCAAACATATCTCCACCACCTAGAGTACCACCACCACTTCCTACAACCTCACATGCTACTCCAATGTTGCATGTGCAAACCTTCACCCAAGACAACTATCATGCTCCACCACCATCACCTTCCTCCGAACACTTGAAGTTCGTTGAGGAGCTAAAAGAGGCACATGAGCTTAGTGCTCTTTTAGCTTTACATCTTGCTCAACGCAATTTGGATCCACCACAATCAAGCTCACCATCATCACCACATAACAAAAACCAACTTGAGAAGCATGTTAACAATTGCCCTTGTTGCATCTTCCTTCAACAACAAACCATTGCTTTGAATGAGCACTTCACTTGGATTGAGTATCTTCTTACTAGATCTCAACAAACCCCATCACTTGAACAACATCACAACCCTCAACCAACAAACTCCACCTCAAATCCACCACCTCCAAGCTCTACAAACTCACCAACACTCATGGAACCAAGAGTTTACCTCCACTAAACCACCAAGCATTTGATATGCTTATGTTTTCTCATTTTCAAATAAAACTCCTCAACCATTTTGGGATTCAAGAAAGTTTGATGACACTCCTTGTTGGCACTATAGGATGTTCTATGTTATTTAGAATTCTATTTGTATTGCCTTTGTAACAATGATTATGGGTTGACATAATCATTTCTCTATTATTAAATGGTTTAATATATGTTTCTTATTACCTTGTGCCATGATTATTACTTGCTAATATTATGCTATATGTATTTGCTTGTGCCATGCTTGTGCTTCTAATATTTTTCTTGCAAGTATTACTTTCTCGAAACCTTGGTGCCCTCAAACGAGGGGGAGCATACATCAAGGGGGAGTTTTCTACCCGTTTAAACTTCTCTCACGAAGCTTATTCGGCCTAACCTTTTTGATTCTACAAAAAGGGGGAGAAGTGAATGTAAACTTACTAAATACTTGTCTAAATATTAATTTTTGGATTTAATAAGTTTAGGTTTTGTAATCATCAAAAAGGGGGAGATTGTTGATATAAATAATTGACTAAAAACATTATTCATATCTTCCGATATCTCTATGTTTTGATAATCACAAAACTTAAACTAATCAAATCCAAAGATCATGACGTAAACACGTATTTAGTAATAAATAATCACTTTCACCAACAAATCACTTAAGGTATGAATAAACAAAGTGTTTAGTGCTATGTATGATCAAAGGGGTATTTAATTAACTAATACAAAGTTTATTTAATTATATAATCTTATTATATATTTTTGAAAAACACTTTTGGTAATAAGGAAAAATGTTTTAATCATACTAAATATATGATTTCAAATATTTAACCAAAATCAGTTAGTTTTTCACCAAATAAACTTTCCCCACTAAAAGACAAGTTTTCTGGCCGTTACAGTTGGGCGGCCCCCTTAATTATAAGGGGCGGCCCCCTTAATTTTAAGGGGGCCGGCCATGCTTTAAGGGGGCCGGCCACGCTCCTCTGTCAGAACATGTTGCCTATAAATACCACCTTAAACCTGGATTTTTTAACCACCTTTTTGCACAAAAACTTTCTGTTCTAGATCTCTATTTCAATCCAAAAAAATCCTTTGATCATTTCATTTCATAAGCCTTTGTTTCCAAGTGATCCAAAGCCTCATTCTTTCAAGTGCAAAGAGAAGAATACTTCTATTAGAAGTATTACAACTTAGTATCATCTTGCTATCTAAGTTGTTTGTTTACATTTCCTTGTACATCTTTCATACTTTGGTGAATAAGGTATATGTATTAGTTAACTAGATTTAGTTGAAGAATCTAGAATTGTTGTAAGTGTGAAGTGTGACTTGAAGTGAAGAAGAAGGGTTAGATAGTAGTGGTGATAGGAGATTGTAGCAATAGGAGCTTGTAGTGAAGAAATTAAGGATCTCTAGTGGAGTAGACTAGAAGACATTTGTAGATTGAAGGTGTGAAGACATTAGTGGCTTGAAGGTGTCAAGACACTAGTGCATTGAAGTTGCAAAGATATTAGTGACTTGAAGGTGTCAAGACATTAGTACTTTGAAGGCGTGAAGAGAATAGAAGATCGGTGTATAGAAGATTGGTGTGTAGAAGATTGGTGTGTAGAAGATTGGTGTGAAGAAAATTGTAGATTGGTGTGAAGATTGGTGTGTAGTTTGGTGTGTAGATTGGTGTGTAGATTGGTGTGAAGATTGGTGTGTAAATTGGTGTGTATATTGGTGTGTACGGTTTTCTCCGCCATAAAGGAGGTCTTTGATCTAGTGAAGAAAACTCTCGAGTAGGTGACTCGGGGAGTGGAGTAGGGCAAGGAAGGTGTCCTTGTAGCCGAACCACTATAAATCCTTTGTGTCTCGGTTTGATCTTTCCATCCCTCACTCTTCCATTTATTACTTACTTGCATTTCATACATAGTCATAATTGATAGTATTGTGCATATGTTGATTTCACATAAAGATCAAACTAAAATCCATTCATAAAACTAATCTTACAAAAAACAACCTAGTACATAAAATTATATCTATACACTACTACTACACATATATATGCTTACATAAAATATATGAAATTGTATATTCTTTCCTAACATTATACATAAGCATTGTATATATAAAACCTTTAATAAATCTTGTATTTGTACTTTTGTAGTTAAGTGTTTTGAAATTGTACATTATACATAAGTAATATTTATACAAAATCATAAATTAACTAGTATATATATTTATGTATTAAAGTGATTTGAAGGTTTCATCTTAGAAACTATCTTTTATAAAATAAGCAAAACGAAAAAGACGTAAAACTATTCAACCCCCCCCCTTCTAGTTTTCCACACAGTTAACTGTGTGGGAATTTCAAGTTCAAAGCTCATCACACCTATTCATAAGTGTGTATTCTTGCTTAATTTGGTCACATTTTAGCTTAATATAACACATTCAAGCAACAAGAATGATCTGAGTTTCATAAAAGTCAAAATTCTAAAGTTTTTCAAAAAGTCAAAAGTGCAATACTCAGATTTTTCCAAAAATGGGATGATTTATTGAGAATTTTGTGGGTGGTTTTAGGTCCTGAAATTTGTTGGAGTAATTGTCTATCAGTAGAACTACATGTCCCCATGGTTGGCTTATTTTAGTGATTTTTCTCAAGCTTGTGCTTAAGCTCAAACTGAGCTGCAGGACAAGGCCTTGCTCTGTCTCAGCAACAACTCAGCCATCACCACACCTTTTGTAGCTTATTGTGACCACCTCAGTGGGCCCCACTGACCCAATTTAGTGTCATTCAACCCCCACCTAGAATTGCACCCGAAGTCTGTCCCTTTTCTGTCTCAGAACCAAGCACCCAAAGTGCTTATTCTGGGTTTATGGCTTATTCTGTTAGCTTATTTGTGTGTTACTTGCTTAAACTTGTTCATAATACTCATTTGCATCTATTTTTACCAAAGTGGATCCCACATTAGCTCATTTGAGCTTATTTCCACTCTTGGTCAAAGAAAGTCAACTGTCAAGGGTTTAAGCACTTGAAGTGCTTATTACCTTGACCACATTCAAACCCACTTCACAAAAGTTGCTTAAAAACTTATAATAAGCAGTTTTGAAAAAGAAAATCCCAAATAAGCCCAACTTAATAGAAGTGATAGCTTCTATTTAAGCCAATTGGCTTATTCTTCAGCTTGTTATTAAGCAATTTCCATTTTTATAATTTTCCTAGCCTTCTGGTGTGTAAAAATATTTTTTGTAATTTTTTTCAGATTTTCTTGCATCATTTAGTATTTTTCTTAATTTAAAATAATTTTTAGTAATTATTAAATAGTTAATAATTAATAATAATTAATTAGAAAATCAGAAAAATATAAATTAAATTTTAAAATTAGTTTTTAGATATTTTTAATTTTTCTAAGTTTTATTTTTAATTTTCTAGTGTAATTTAATAATTAATTAGAAATTAGGTTATTTTAAATAATTAAAAAGTAATTTATAATTAGTTAATAACTAGTAATAATTAATTAAAAAGTCTTAAAAATATATTTTCATTTCTAAAATTAATTTTATAGTATTTTAGATTTTTCTAAGTTTAATTTTTATTTTTCCAAGTTAATTTCATATTTATTTGTATTTTACGTTACTTTAGTTAATTAAAAATAATTAGAAAATTAGTATTTAATTAATAGTAATTATAAAAATAGCGTAAAAATCAATTTTAAATTTCCAAAAATTTTCTCTCATCATTAGGTTTGTAAAAAGTCAATTTTCATACCAGTAGCCTTTCCAGATCACCTTATTCACCTTTTCGTACGTTTGTTCGCGTTTTCAGCAAACGTACGGTTTTTGGTTTTAAGTGATCTCTTCTAAACCTTTATTCCCGTAATCATTCACTTAGCTTTCCTAAGATATTTCTGTTAATAATCTCCAAATAATTCTCACAACAAACCCTTTCTGTGAATAATCACCCGATCACAAAGCACGCTAAAGTTACAATTCACACCTCAACGGGATTTAACGACCTGGTGATACCTTATATTACCCGGAGCATTGATCTAGGCTATCTAACTTTTTTGATCATTCTTTGGTCAATATAAGTTGGTGGTTTAGCATCAATCAATTTTTGGCGCCGCTGCCGGGGAGGTGTGCGTGTTTCTGCAGCGTCTTTTGAGATTAGTGTTATCTCACCTCACTCACTGTACAAATACCACCACTTGTGTATATTTTCAAAATCAAAACACAAAAAGTCATTAACACTTTTCCTAAAGTGTTAAAACACCAAAAAAAAATAATAAAAAAATAATAAAAATAAAAACAACAAAACATATCGTAACGTTTTCTGATTCGGTTTTCTTTTAAGGTGATTCTTAAGGAAAAACGATTTTAGATCATGGGACGATTCCAAAAATATTGTCCAAAAAGTTTTTATCCCTAGTGCATGCGCACTCGTTCTTCAAGGTCCACTAGCCCATTACGTGAGCTTGTCCGGAAACCTCGAAGACCTCGTAGACGTTCTGCACCAACAGTCGGATCTGAGATCCGTACTGTTGTCACATCCCACTGTCACCATGGCGGAAGACCGTCCCATGTGTGAGCTTCTCCAAGCACTCATCAAGGGTTACGGAGATGCCATTGTTGTTCCAGCCATCGTGGCTGATAATTTTGAGCTCAAAACCGGGTTACTCAATCTTGTAACCTCGAGTCAATTCTACGGTTTTGAGAGGGACGATCCTCATGCTCACATTCGATGGTTCAATAAAATCACTTCGACCATCAAATACAAAAATGTCCCGTGTGAAGCAATCAAACTTCTTCTCTTCCCATTCTCCCTGGAGGGACAAGCCCGGATTTGGCTTGAAAAACAACCTCCACGATCTATTGAGACATGGGAAGATCTTGTGAAAAAATTTGTAAATGAATTCTTCCCACCTTCCAAGACCACGAGTCTTAAGAACGAAATCACCAAGTTCACTCAAAAATACGATGAATCTTTTGGTGAAGCGTGGGACCGTTTCAAAGAATTACTTCGCAAATGTCCACATCATGGTTTCTCCGAGTTGATGCAACTCGATACTTTCTACAATGGTGTGAGCCAAGCTGATCAGGATTCTCTCAATGCCTCCATGGGAGGTAATTTCTTGAGTAGAACCGCAAAAGAAGCTTTACAGATCATAGAAAACAAGTCTAAGGTCCGCTCTACACGAAGCAAACCGATTGTTTCTCAAATTAATGCGGGTCCTTCTTCTTCATCTTCTGTGGGTCAATCTAGCATGGATGCTAAGCTTGACAAGCTCACTGAAGCGATCCAAGCTTTGGTTCTCACCCAAACAAAGAAAGTTTCATTTCCACAACATCCTCCCCCTGTTGAGGTTAAAAAAGTGGAAGTCTGTGTGACTTGTGGTGGGCCGCATGCCTACTACAATTGCACAGCTACTGATGGTACTCCATATGAAGCTAATGCTGTTGTCGGGTCCCAAAATCAAGGAGGCAATCAATACCGACCTCCTATGGACCCGAACTATCGTCCTCACCATTATCCTGGACCTCCCGGTTTTAATCAAAACCAAAATGTCCAAAACCGTGGCCAAAACCAAAATTGAGTGAACCAAGGTTATCAAAACCAAGATAACTTCAATCAGGGTCACGGTTTCCAAAATCAAAACCAAGGTTTCCAAAATCAAGGTTTCCAACACCAAAATCAAGGAAATTTTAACCGGAACCAAGGTCAGGGTAATTTCAACCCCGGGAACTTTCATGGAAACAATCACCAGAATCAAGGGAATTTCCATCATCAAAACCAAGGAAATTTCAATCAAGGTCCCAATCCGAACAATCGAGCTCAAAATCTTCCTAATCCGAATCAAGCCATTGTTCCAACCGGGCCTTCATCTGATGAGTTGTTAAAACAATTCATGAAGTCCCAAGAAGAGTTGAACAAGTTGCTGGTCAGCCATATTTCTGATATCAAGAAGTCTTTAAATGATCGACCCTCGGGCTCAGGTACTACTTTACCGAGCAACACGATCGCTAACCCGAGGGGCAATGCTAAGGCGATCACAACATGAAGTGGTGCTTCATATGATGAACCTGCGATTCCTACTACCTCTTATTCCTCTCCTTCTAAGGTAGTGGTTCGTGAGCCTGAGGTGACAAAGGACAAGGTGCAAACTCCTAGCCCACGAAGTACAGCACACGTCCAACCTCAGGTTAATCCTGAAACCAGATGTAAGCCTGGAGTTGTCTTTAAACCACCAGAAACTCCAGGGGATAACCCAAAATCCAAAACTTCTATTCCTTATCCATCACATCTCAATGAACAAAAGCTCCGCGAAAAAGCTAATCACCAAATGGATAAATTTTTCCAAATCTTCCAAGATTTGCACTTTGATATTAGCTTCGTGGACGCCATTCTCTTGATGCCCAAGTTTGCATCGACAATCAAAAATCTGTTGAGTAATAAAGAAAAATTCTTTGAGATGGCAAGAACTCCTCTAAATGAGAACTGCTCGGCAGTTCTCTTGAAAAAGCTTCCTGAAAAGCTTGGAGACCCCGGGAAATTTCTCATTCCTTTTACTTTCCCGGGTATGAATGAATGCTTTGCCTTAGCTGATTTAGGTGCTAGCATGAACCTGATGCCATATTCTGTGTGGAAGAAACTCTCTCTTCCCAACTCACTCCCACGTGCATGACTTTAGAGCTTGCCAATCGTTCGATTTCTCGTCCTCTTGGCATTGCCGAGGACGTATTCGTTAAAGTGGTAAAGTTCCATTTTCCAGCAGATTTTGTGATTGTTGACTTTGATGCCGATTCTAGGGTCCCTCTCATTCTTGGAAGGGGATTCCTTAGGATTGGGTGCACTCTTATCGATGTATTTGAGCATGAGATCACATTACGTGTTGGAACGGAAGCTATTACCTTCAACCTAAATCAAACTTCGAGATACTCCTCCGATTATGATTGTGAATCGGTGAATCAAATTGATGTCATCGATGTTGCTGCTGAGGAGTATGCTCAAGAGATTTTAGGTTTCATTGATGATTCTTCGAGTGAAAACCTCACTCAATCTTCTTATCCCATCATAGCCAATTCTTCTCCTTCCCTCACTCCGTTTGAGGGAAGTGACTTCATATTAGAAGAAATTGAGGCCTTTCTCAAAAGTGACTCGATTCCCGATGGAATCGATAACCAAGAGATTGACCCCAAGAGGGATATTCTCCTGCTTGAGAATTTATTAAACGAAGATCCCTCTCCTCTTCCTGTTCTACCACAAACACTTCATAAGGAGGAAGTCAAAAATGTTGAGAAAACTGATGACTTCCCCGAGGTTGAACTTAAGGACTTGCCGCCTCATCTTGAATATGCATTTCTGGAGGGTGATGATAAATTGCCCATCATAATTGCTAAAGACTTAAGTGTTGAGGAAAAGGCTGCTCTTATAAAGGTTTTGAAGTCTCATAAACAAGCAATTGCTTGGCGACTCTCCGACATCAAGGGCATTGACCCTGAGTTTTGTATTCACAAAATTTTAGTGGAGGACGACTTCAAACTTGCAGTCCAACAACAAAGAAGGGTGAATCCAAAAATTCACGAGGTTGTCAAACAAGAGGTTTTAAAACTTCTTGATGCCGGATTGATTTACCCTATCTCAGACAGTCCTTGGGTCAGCCCAATTCATTGTGTTCCAAAAAAGGGTGGCATTACTGTTGTCACAAACGAGGAGAATGAGTTAATTCCAACTCGTTTGGTTACGGGTTGGCGCGTCTGCATTGATTATCGTAAATTGAATGACGCCACCCGTAAAGATCATTTTCCTCTGCCCTTTATGGATCAGATGCTCGAGAGATTAGCGGGGAATTGTAACAATTCGCAATTTCAGGTTAATTACCATTCCCGGAAAATTTCACTATTCACTTTTACTATTCATTTTTTTCCCGAAACTTTCCCGAAAGTTGATTTTTATTTGATTTTATCGAGTGATAAATCATTTCCATGGCAAATTAAAAGTTTAACTTTCATAAGCTCATTTTCGTGAAAGTTATTAAGGAATTACACGTTTTAGGGTAAAATGTCATTCAGAAATTCTACGCACAACGAAATTGGATCCCGTCAAGTGACCCCACATCGGAAAAATGTTTGACACACTCATGATTTATTTGAGAATTAATCGTGACTGAGAAAAATATGACCAAAAACTTCCCAGCAGGTCACCCAAGCCTGTACTACTCTCGCATGAGCACGCTTAACCGTTTGGGCGATTAACCGTTAGACCACAAAACGCGTTTCTAAGAAGATTTGAGTTTTCAACTTATTAGAAAAAGTCAACATATTCTTTCCCTCCTCCATTGACCAAAAATGATCCCTTGATGTTATAAGTCATTTCGTGATTTTTAGGCTTACGGTTTGATGTCTAAAAGACATTTAATACCAACCGACACTAGACTGAGCCCAGTCTAGACATTATAAGTCATTTTAAATCATTTTTATAACATTAGAAAAGTAACATTTTACTTTTCTCAATTTTACGCAATATTCAGCGTTTTACGCGAATTACGCGTTTTAGACCCGTGTTTCCAGTTTTTAGCAGGGTTTTACACCCAAATGGAACCTACCACTCATTTTATATTTTATTATGGAACTTATTGACATGTTTATCAATACTTTCAAATTCCATAATTTTACGACACCCGGTTTTACGTTTTGAGGCGTAACAACTTACGGTTTGCAGTTTTCGGAGTCAAAACACACTAGATATCTTGGATAATATCATCCAAAGTCCAACCCTTGTTCTCCAAGGTCTTGTAACCGCCACTAGGGGGGGGGGGGCATTCACACTATGTGGCTCAATCTCATGCTAGGAGGCCTTAGATGAGAACATGTGTAGAACTTGGTGAACAAGTGTTGACTAGTCAAGGAAAGTAACCTCCTCATTGAGCTATAAAAGCCCCTCTCCCCCCTTCTTGTGCCGTGCATCCCCAAACCCCATAACCATCCCATTCTTTGCTCATTTCCTTCCAATTTCTTGCAAGGTTCAAGTGATTCTTCAAGGTTGAAACCCTAGTTTCTTTTAGATAATCAAAACACTTGCATAACCTCATATACTTGGTGATTTCTCTTGAGTTTGAATCCACTCAAGTCACCTAAACCTTCATCATCCATCTTTCAAGAATACCAAGGGTAGAAAGATTGCATAAAGAGAAGTGGGTTGAAGCAAGTCTATCAATGTCCTATCCTTACATGTTAACTTCCTTTCATCTTTGAAAGCCAAAAGTTGTGAGCCAAACCCTAACTTGATTCTTGTTAAATAATCATGTTCATGTTATTTACATGTTATTCTTGCTATATTATGTCTTGTAGTTATGTCCATGATGTATAAAAGTGAGCAAAACAAGTTATTGTTATTGATTGTTACAACAAGTTACTAAAACAAGCAAACTAGTGACTTTCTTGGAAAACCACGACCAAAATGGTAAAATTATGATGTTGGATCATTACATATTACAGTAGAGGACTTAACAAGGAAACCATAGCAATTTGAACCACCTAAAACGAGTATACGAGTCAAAAGTTACGCCCATTTGAAGTTACCAAAGATTTCCGGCAAAACTGCCTAAACCTTACTGAATCGCATTCTGACTTTTTGAAAGTCCCACTTCTGGTCCGAGTCATCAAAAAGTTAAAACACGAAAGTTGTCCGGAACGACGTTTTCGTTCAGGAACAAAGAAGCTCGAGCCTTGAAAACGCTTTCCGAGTGATAAATTTCTTCAAATTCTAAATAGCCCATTTTTAGACAAAGTCATTACATATAGGTTATGGTTTATGAAGACCAAAAGGGTCTTATGACCTATAATCAAGACCACCACCATGGATAGAGCCAAGGTTGTGTCTCATGACCTTGAAACAAGGACTAAGGGTCATGGCTAGGCCATGACGAAATGACCATACCAACTTTCATAGGCGTAAACATGAAACAAAGAGTTGACGAGAACTTGAACATACAATTTGGATCTACTTCATCTAAAAGGAAACCATGAGATTTTACCAAGAGAAAATGGTCATTCAAGACTTATGAAACTACCCCTAATAACAATCTTCATGTACAAATAAACTTTCCTAAGTTTATTCAAGTATCGGACATGTAACTTTTCGGATCAAAACTTATATCTATATATTTCATCAACTACTACAATAGTAGGGAGCCTCATGTGAGGAGTTCATTATGTAAGCCGTCGAGTTGAGTTGTGGATTTACGAGTTAAAGTGTCCTGGCTCCTCGAACGCTTACTAACATGACTTCTGAATTATGTCGGCCCGAACGGTAGTAAACGATATACAAAACATACATGTTTCATGAATCATTACTTTCAAAGACTTACAATATACATCATACCACATCATGGACTAAATGCAAGATATATATATAGGCACTACTTCATATTCTTTACTCCGATCCTAAGTCGCGACATTCTATTATAGGTTGCTCGTAGAAACCTTCACGATTCGACCGTTACATTCATTACTTGCTATCTTACTTAAGGTGAGTTCATAGCCCCACTTTCGATTACTTAATTGTTTTACAAACCCTTGGGGGGAATACATGCTATTTATAACCGAGCACAATGTTTTTAAATTGTATGCTTACCTGATTGTTTTATTATCACTAAGTACCAACCTTGCTAAACCGATATCCTTGATTATGAACCATTTAATCACTAGCAATAGTGAGCGCGAATATTAATAATAGGCCTATTGGGATTGACGAATCCCATTTGTTTTGACTAAGTGCAAACAAATGCATTAATATTTGAGATTTAGGTATGTTAGCAAAGTACCTACCGGGATAAATCTGCCGATCGATATTGGTACACGTTAACGTTATGGTGTCATAAGCTTAGTGTATAATACATGTTCCGGGCGTATAATAACGTAGCCTACCTGTTTTGTTTTCCAAACATTGGTGTGAGCCTATAACTCACACTACCAACATATTTTGTTCAATCGATTTAACAAACTCTATGAATATCACTCAACCTTTGTGTTGACCTCTCAAGCATGTATTTCAGGTTCATGACGATCAAGGATGGCACGGAAGGACACGGATACTCAAGAGGGCTATAAATTTTATTATCATTCAAAAACTCATTTAATGTATATTGTAAACATGGAACCAATTGGGACCTCATTTTATAATCTCCGATATTTATATATTTTGAATGATACATCTTTTAAAACGACTCAATTGGAGTTCGTTTTCTATTATTGTGACTATTGTGCCGTCGAGTAACACCCAGTTTGAATTCCGCTGCATCCATGAATTGGGGGTGTTACAGATTGGTACCAGAGCCATGGTTATAGAGAAACGGGTCTAATTGAGACCTAAACTATAACTACAACTACAAGCAAAACCATTTTTATAGCCTTCCGCTCTCCGTGTCTTCCATCCTCCAGACGATTATGGACTTAGTAAGCATGTTATGCTACACAAACATATTAGTATATTCATATATATACCCCTTTTGAGCATTTCCCCGTAAGCATTTTATGCTACATGAACACATATAAGTATATTGATATATACGCACTAAGCATTTTATGCTACATGAACACATATAAGTATATTGATATATACACACTAAGCATTTTATGCTACATGAACACATATAAGTATATTGATATATACACACTAAGCATTTTATGCTACATGAACACATATAAGTATATTGATATATACACACTACGCATTTTATGCTACATGAACACATATAAGTATATTGATATATACACACTAGGCATTTTATGCTACATGAACATATTAATATATTGATATATAAACTCGGTTTATTTTCAATCATTTATCTAAACAATGGACTAAACATATCTGTGTATGCCTATTCTAAGGCATTTCGGCACAGCCACACTCTCCCAAACATGTTCCTACTCCAACATTATATGTCCAAGACATTGTAACTGATTGCAATGGTCTCATTCATTTTCCAAGACATTGTGAGATACAATGGTCTCATTCATTTTCCAAGACATTGTGAGATACAATGGTCTCATTCATTTTCCAAGACATTGTGAGATACAATGGTCTCATTCATTTTCCAAGACATTGTGAGATACAATGGTCTCATTTATTTTCCAAGACATTGTGAGATACAATGGTCTCATTCATTTTCCAAGACATTGTGAGATACAATGGTCTCATTCATTTTCCAAGACATTGTATGATACAATGGTCTTAATCATTTCTCAAATGTTTTGAGTCACACAACGGTTTAACCTACTTCCCAGACATTGTGAATTGCACAATGGTCTAACCTACTTCCCAGACATTGTGAATTACACAATGGTCTAACCTACTTCCGAGACTTTGTGTTTTGTGCAAATGGTCTCTAGAATTATTCCATCACATCATCAATATCATTTCTTATGATATCAAAAACCCGTCACAACCTATCGATTTCAAAACAAGAAATATAAGATTTCTAAAGGACAAACTAATCCATCATCGACAAAAGCTGAACTTTCTCTACATTTATCAAAGTTTTCTTCTGAAACTTTCATTGTTAAAAGTTCGTGATCCTGGCCAAGTATGTTCTATTTTAGAACTACTTAAAACTTTCTTTCCATACGTATCTACCCTTACTACCTTCTATGCAATGGAATATGAAAACATACGTTACAAGTCTTGTATGGACGGGACTTGCAACTTAAGGGTTTGACATCGCCTTTGTTTAGTGAACAGTTTCCCGAAAGCAACGGACATATCAAAAGTATACCTAGTTTAGGTATTTGAAAATTTTATCGAACCTTGGCTAAATATAGACTAGTCACCTATATTTAACCTAGGGACAGTGGAATATAGTCTGACTAACTATATTCGACTTAGAATTTTCAAATACTGAGAATAGTTGTACTAGGGTTATGTTTAGGTTGATTTCCTACATGAAAACGATAAACCACCAGAATACATTAAAACAATCTAAAGAAACGATAGTGCCTTACCACTCAGCAAGATCTTAACACCTTATTTGTATGATCTAAATTCATTCTTGAAAATTTTCATTTATGAGATAATCCGAACGACTATCTTGGGATAGTTATCAATTCTTCTCTTCATCCCGTGGAAGTACCATCCTGTTTAGGATACCATTCCGTCATAAACTTTTAAAAATCTCTTAAGATTTTTAAAGCAAACTCAACATCGATACCTAAGAGTATTAATGTTAAGCATACACTACACACTTTTGTTCATCAACATATCACATCATTATCTTCACAACCGTTACAAACACAAGCTCATTAACAGATCTTGATGCACTTTTAAAGCTCAAATCATCCTTAGTTACACCACAAGTACCCTCATCAGCTTTACAAGTTTGAATATTCATCTTGTACTTTTGGAACACCAGTTGTAACACCCCCAAAATACCGCAGCGGAAGACTGTGTCATAGGGGTGCTACTTCATAATACAAAGTACAAGTTATAGAAAACGAACTCTAAATGAGACGTTTTGAAAAGTTACCATTCGATTAATGAATTCAAAGTTACAAACATGAGATTCCAAAGTATGATACATAAATGTATACAAAATGTTTTGAATGGTAAATGATAAAAGCGTAAGTCTTCAGAATATGCAGCTTGACTCTAAGTTCCACGCACTAGCTATCGCCTTACTAACCTGAGATAAACATGCTAAAGTGTCAACACAATGGTTGGTGAGTTCATAGAGTTTGTCTTAAAATAGTTGAAAAGCCTTAAAGAATGATCACACAGCAAAGGCATTGAGAATCCACTCAGTTACAAGTCCCGCCATAAGAGACTTGTAACCTGTGTGTTCACAACCCACTGCTAACATATAGTATAATAAAGACATGTATAAGTTCATCAAGACAATTAAGCAATTAGTAGTGAGTCTCTACTTCATCTCCGAAGACCTCACTTTTATGATGTATCCAACATTCGCAAATGTTAGGATGTATCAAAGACAACTGGGAGTCAATTCCCAAAGACAACTGGGAGCCACTTCCCAAAGACAACTGGGAGTCAATTCCCAAAAGACAACTAGTAGTCAATAAATAGAATAACGCAATTAAGTATAACGCAGTCATGTATGTAAGCAATCAAGTATAACACAGTCAAGTATAGACGTTTTGAGTATTTGTACAAGTAAGCAAGTAGTTGAGCATGTATCCCCCCCCAGGAGTTAAAACAAGTACGAAAAGAGTAGGGGCTATGACTCACCTTAAGTCTATGTAATGAGAAATGATAGTGGTAGTCGAATCGCGAAAGTCTCTAAGAGCAGCCTATAATAGAACGTTGCGACTTAGGTTTGGAGTAACGTCTAAGAATACGACGAATTGCCAATATATGTCTTGCATAATGTTCATGATGTAGTACTTAGTATATAGTGTAAGTTGTTGAATATAAGTTGTTTATGAAACATGTATAGGTTGTATATCTCTTACTACCGTTCGGGCCGACATAATTCAGAAGTCATGGAGTAAACGTTCGAGGAGCCAGGACACTTTAACTCGTAAATCCACAACTCATCTCAACGGCTTACTCAATGAACTCCTCACATGAGGCTCCCTACTATTGTAGTATTTGATAACATATATATAAGCTTTTTGATCTTTAATAGTTATATGGTCTTTAGCCATGGCTTTGCCGTGACCTTGGTCATTGTTACCATGGTCTTAAGACTCAACCTTGGCTTTAGCCATGGTTGTGGTCTTGGCTTTAGGTCATTAGACCTCTTGGTCTTAGTAAATCATAACTATAATATAGTGACTTTGGTCTAAAATGGGCTGTTAAGAATTTGAAGAAAATTTATCACTCAGAAAGCATTTTCAGGGCTCGAGCTTCTTTGTTCCTGAACGAAAACGTCGTTCCGGACAACTTTCGTGTTTTAACTTTTTGATGAATCGGACCAGAAGTGGGACTTTTAAATTCATAATTTGATCAGAATGCAATTTAGGCAGTTTTGCCGTTTTGGTTTCGCTAACTTCAAACGGTCATAACTTTTGACTCGTATACTCGTTTTGGGTGATTCAAATTGCTATGTTTTCCTTGTTAAGTCCTCTTTAACAGTAAGTAAGTGTCAAATATCAAAATTATACTATTGTGGTCGTGGTTTTCCATAAAAATCACTAGTTTGCTTGTTTGCTTGTCATAAGTTAACATATGTATACCAATACTTGTTTTATCCATTTTTAAACATCATGAACACAATACAAAGACCATATATAGCATGAAAGAAACATAATAAGCATGAAATGATATTGAGCAAGAAAGTGTATAAGGGTTTGCTTACAACTTTTGGCTTTCTAAAGAAAGGAAGTCAAGTTTAGAACTAGGACACTAAACCTAAGCTTGTAAACCCTTCACCATAACTCTTGTAACCCTTGCTAGCCTTGATCTAACCCTTGATAAAACCCATTAACTTCAGCCCCTAATCACCTTGTGTAGCTCCTAATTCAACCATGGAATCACCAAACAAACTTAAGAACTAGGTAGAGAATACTAAGACCTTGAACTTTGTAGTGTAACTTGTAGTTTGAAGATCAAAGGATCATGGAGCTAGGGATTGTGTTGTGGCGTTTTATTTATGAAGAAATGATGGAATGAGCTCTCTATTTATAGCATGAAGAGGAGGTTAGGAAGCTTACTAGGAAACTTACAACACTTGGAGACCAAGGTTAACTTGGAGCCAAAGTTGCAATTAAGTAAAGAATCAATGGTCAAAATTTAACCACAAGTGTGAACCCCCCCCTCCTAAGTCGGTTCTAATAGGATAAGGGTGACTAGATGAGTGGTCATGGTCTTTGGATGATAATATCCTAAGTATGTAACTAGTTTTGACTCCGTAAGTTGCTAACCGTAAGTTTTTAGGCCACGAAACGTAAAACCGGGTATCCTAAAAATATGAAACTTATAAATATGGTTAAACATGTCAATATAGTCCATAATAAAATATAAAATGAGTGGTAGGTTCTATCGGGTGCGAAAACCCTGCTAAAAACTGGAAACACGGGTCTAAAACGCGCAATTCGCGTAAAACGCTGAACTGAAAAACGTAAAATTCCGAAACTTTTGGAATTGTCCTAAAATGAGAGAAAATCATATTTCTATTGTTTATAATGTTTTATGGACATATCGGGATGCTAGAAGGACGTTTAAACCTAAAAGTAAATCTCGGACACGGCTTTGTGATTTTTGCAGAAATGATCCGACGAGCGTCAAACTCTCGGATTATCGTTAAAATAGTTTAACTTACGAGAATATGAAATAAAAATTTCTGAGATGAATAGTGAAAGTGAATAGTAAAAAGTGAATAGTAAAAAGTGAATAGTAAAAAGTGAATAGTGAAATTTTCGGGAATAAAAGTTAACCTGAAATTGCGAATTGTTACAGTCTGTACCCCTTAAGGAGAACTTCGCCCCGAAGTTCTGTTGATGTTAACTACTTACGATGTGTCTAAGAGAATTCGGGATCTCTAATATAGTGGTGTTCACTCTGATTCATCTAAGATTCTGGTTAAGGAGTTGTATCGGCTACAATTAAACCCACTTATTTATAACACATTACTTACATAAAGAAGTGTCCAAATTTATGTAAGTAAGGTCTCATAAACTTATGGTTCAGTGATTTACAATTTCTTTATTTAAATGCAGAGGCGTCCCAATCCATTTAAATAAGGAGATTCTAAAACATCCTACTTAAGAATTTCCGACACAAAATCCGCCTTCTGAGGCAGATGGTAAGATAATCCAGTCATCAAATCCCTAAAGCTAAGCAATAATATTATTTAACTCAAATCTTGTGTCTCATCAAACACAAGATTAAGTTAACTAATTAGTTATTACTGAGCTCCATGTTTTTAATGACTCGACGAATCTCTGGGGCTCCTTATAATACTAAAGTCACATCATCTAACAGCGTGGAACTAAGCAAACCTCTAGCCAAAAAGCATAAGTGTATGTATTGTGTGTAAGGCGAATAAAGAGGAAGGTCCCAACGTATATAGCAGTTATAGTCTAGGCACTAAATGCAACCTAGTTCTCTATAACCAAGGCTCTGGTACCAATCTGTAACACCCCCAAAATACCGCAGCGGAAGACTGTGTCATAGGGGTGCTACTTCATAATACAAAGTACAAGTTATAGAAAACGAACTCTAAATGAGACGTTTTGAAAAGTTACCATTCGATTAATGAATTCAAAGTTACAAACATGAGATTCCAAAGTATGATACATAAATGTATACAAAATGTTTTGAATGGTAAATGATAAAAGCGTAAGTCTTCAGAATATGCAGCTTGACTCTAAGTTCCACGCACTAGCTATCGCCTTACTAACCTGAGATAAACATGCTAAAGTGTCAACACAATGGTTGGTGAGTTCATAGAGTTTGTCTTAAAATAGTTGAAAAGCCTTAAAGAATGATCACACAGCAAAGGCATTGAGAATCCACTCAGTTACAAGTCCCGCCATAAGAGACTTGTAACCTGTGTGTTCACAACCCACTGCTAACATATAGTATAATAAAGACATGTATAAGTTCATCAAGACAATTAAGCAATTAGTAGTGAGTCTCTACTTCATCTCCGAAGACCTCACTTTTATGATGTATCCAACATTCGCAAATGTTAGGATGTATCAAAGACAACTGGGAGTCAATTCCCAAAGACAACTGGGAGCCACTTCCCAAAGACAACTGGGAGTCAATTCCCAAAGACAACTAGTAGTCAATAAATAGAATAACGCAATTAAGTATAACGCAGTCACGTATGTAAGCAATCAAGTATAACACAGTCAAGTATAGACATTTTGAGTATTTGTACAAGTAAGCAAGTAGTTGAGCATGTATCCCCCCCCCAGGAGTTAAAACAAGTACGAAAAGAGTAGGGGCTATGACTCACCTTAAGTCTATGTAATGAGAAATGATAGTGGTAGTCGAATCGCGAAAGTCTCTAAGAGCAGCCTATAATAGAACGTTGCGACTTAGGTTTGGAGTAACGTCTAAGAATACGACGAATTGCCAATATATGTCTTGCATAATGTTCATGATGTAGTACTTAGTATATAGTGTAAGTCGTTGAATATAAGTTGTTTATGAAACATGTATAGGTTGTATATCTCTTACTACCGTTCGGGCCGACATAATTCAGAAGTCATGGAGTAAACGTTCGAGGAGCCAGGACACTTTAACTCGTAAATCCACAACTCATCTCGACGGCTTACTCAATGAACTCCTCACATGAGGCTCCCTACTATTGTAGTATTTGATAACATATATATAAGCTTTTTGATCTTTAATAGTTATATGGTCTTTAGCCATGGCTTTGCCGTGACCTTGGTCATTGTTACCATGGTCTTAAGACTCAACCTTGGCTTTAGCCATGGTTGTGGTCTTGGCTTTAGGTCATTAGACCTCTTGGTCTTAGTAAATCATAACTATAATATAGTGACTTTGGTCTAAAATGGGCTGTTAAGAATTTGAAGAAAATTTATCACTCAGAAAGCATTTTCAGGGCTCGAGCTTCTTTGTTCCTGAACGAAAACGTCGTTCCGGACAACTTTCGTGTTTTAACTTTTTGATGAATCAGACCAGAAGTGGGACTTTTAAATTCATAATTTGATCAGAATGCAATTTAGGCAGTTTTGCCGTTTTGGTTTCGCTAACTTCAAACGGTCATAACTTTTGACTCGTATACTCGTTTTGGGTGATTCAAATTGCTATGTTTTCCTTGTTAAGTCCTCTTTAACAGTAAGTAAGTGTCAAATATCAAAGTTATACTATTGTGGTCGTGGTTTTCCATAAAAATCACTAGTTTGCTTGTTTGCTTGTCATAAGTTAACATATGTATACCAATACTTGTTTTATCCATTTTTAAACATCATGAACACAATACAAAGACCATATATAGCATGAAAGAAACATAATAAGCATGAAATGATATTGAGCAAGAAAGTGTATAAGGGTTTGCTTACAACTTTTGGCTTTCTAAAGAAAGGAAGTCAAGTTTAGAACTATGACACTAAACCTAAGCTTGTAAACCCTTCACCATAACTCTTGTAACCCTTGCTAGCCTTGATCTAACCCTTGATAAAACCCATTAACTTCAGCCCCTAATCACCTTGTGTAGCTCCTAATTCAACCATGGAATCACCAAACAAACTTAAGAACTAGGTAGAGAATACTAAGACCTTGAACTTTGTAGTGTAACTTGTAGTTTGAAGATCAAAGGATCATGGAGCTAGGGATTGTGTTGTGGCGTTTTATTTATGAAGAAATGATGGAATGAGCTCTCTATTTATAGCATGAAGAGGAGGTTAGGAAGCTTACTAGGAAACTTACAACACTTGGAGACCAAGGTTAACTTGGAGCCAAAGTTGCAATTAAGTAAAGAATCAATGGTCAAAATTTAACCACAAGTGTGAACCCCCCCCCCCCTCCTAAGTCGGTTCTAATAGGATAAGGGTGACTAGATGAGTGGTCATGGTCTTTGGATGATAATATCCTAAGTATGTAACTAGTTTTGACTCCGTAAGTTGCTAACCGTAAGTTTTTAGGCCACGAAACGTAAAACCGGGTATCCTAAAAATATGAAACTTATAAATATGGTTAAACATGTCAATATAGTCCATAATAAAATATAAAATGAGTGGTAGGTTCTATCGGGTGCGAAAACCCTGCTAAAAACTGGAAACACGGGTCTAAAACGCGCAATTCGCGTAAAACGCTGAACTGAAAAACGTAAAATTCCGAAACTTTTGGAATTGTCCTAAAATGAGAGAAAATCATATTTCTATTGTTTATAATGTTTTATGGACATATCGGGATGCTAGAAGGACGTTTAAACCTAAAAGTAAATCTCGGACACGGCTTTGTGATTTTTGCAGAAATGATCCGACGAGCGTCAAACTCTCGGATTATCGTTAAAATAGTTTAACTTACGAGAATATGAAATAAAAATTTCTGAGATGAATAGTGAAAAGTGAATAGTAAAAAGTGAATAGTAAAAGTGAATAGTAAAAAGTGAATAGTGAAATTTTCGGGAATAAAAGTTAACCTGAAATTGCGAATTGTTACACCAGTATCATCTCGTAGTACACTACCTTGTAACTCACCGGCTAAGTATGAATGCTGTGTCGGGAATTCTTGAGTAGGATGATTTATAATGTCCTTATTTGAATGGATTGGGATGCCTTTTCATTTAAATAAAGAAATTATAAATCATCGAACCATACGTTTATATTCCTTTAGTTACATTGTTTGGGATGCCTCTCTATGTAAATAAAGAATTATAAACAAGTGGGCTTATTTATATCCGAAATAACATAAGTATGAAGTCAATGAACACTAGATACAACAACAGATTACCTACTAGGCTATGATTGCAACAACTATCCCAATTTCCATAAGTACGAGGTTTACATTTTGGTTTTCATAATGATAGTGCAATAACAAACAAACTCATTACGAGGCCATGTACCTATATGCATGTGCAGTCGTACCAAACTCATTACGGGGCCATGTAGCCATATGCATGGGCAGCCGTACAATTCAAACAGGACTTGGTCCAACCACATGTTCAACGCTTATTCCATGATTCGATTCTTATATCAATTTCCATTTATTGGATTCCTATGTAAATTGCTATTGTTGTTCAACTGTTATATCAATTGCTATTGATACTTGACAACTATATCAATTTCCATTTTGATATTTAACTATATCAAGTTCTATTTGATATTCAACTACTATATCGATTCCTATTAATATTCGACTGCTATATCAATTTCCTTTGATATTCGACTATTACCATACCTTTCCTACATAAAAGGAAGCCTCATCCTACACCATACACTGAAATGACAAATCAAATTACATTACCGGAAATCCCAGACTTTGGTCCTCATAAGTAACCACACATCTTTATCGACACCACTCCAACATATGACACACATAGAACTTCGGGACGAAGTTCCCCGTAAGGGGTAGAGACTGTAACAATTCGCAATTTCAGGTTAATTACCATTCCCGGAAAATTTCACTATTCACTTTTACTATTCATTTTTTTCCCGAAACTTTCCCGAAAGTTGATTTTTATTTGATTTTATCGAGTGATAAATCATTTCCATGGCAAATTAAAAGTTTAACTTTCATAAGCTCATTTTCGTGAAAGTTATTAAGGAATTACACGTTTTAGGGTAAAATGTCATTCAGAAATTCTACGCACAACGAAATTGGATCCCGTCAGGTGACCCCACATCGGAAAAATGTTTGACACACTCATGATTTATTTGAGAATTAATCGTGACTGAGAAAAATATGACCAAAAACTTCCCAGCAGGTCACCCAAGCCTGTACTACTCTCGCATGAGCACGCTTAACCGTTTGGGCGATTAACCGTTAGACCACAAAACGCGTTTCTAAGAAGATTTTAGTTTTCAACTTATTAGAAAAAGTCAACATATTCTTTCCCTCCTCCATTGACCAAAAATGATCCCTTGATGTTATAAGTCATTTCGTGATTTTTAGGCTTACGGTTTGATGTCTAAAAGACATTTAATACCAACCGACACTAGACTGAGCCCAGTCTAGACATTATAAGTCATTTTAAATCATTTTTATAACATTAGAAAAGTAACATTTTACTTTTCTCAATTTTACGCAATATTCAGCGTTTTACGCGAATTATGCGTTTTAGACCCGTGTTTCCAGTTTTTAGCAGGGTTTTACACCCAAATGGAACCTACCACTCATTTTATATTTTATTATGGAACTTATTGACATGTTTATCAATACTCTCAAATTCCATAATTTTACGACACCCGGTTTTACGTTTTGAGGCGTAACAACTTACGGTTTGCAGTTTTCGGAGTCAAAACACACTAGAGATCTTGGATAATATCATCCAAAGTCCAACCCTTGTTCTCTAAGGTCTTGAAACCGCCACTAGAGGGGGGCATTCACACTATGTGGCTCAATCTCATGCTAGGAGGCCTTAGATGAGAACATGTGTAGAACTTGGTGAACAAGTGTTGACTAGTCAAGGAAAGTAACCTCCTCATTGAGCTATAAAAGCCCCTCTCCCCCCTTCTTGTGCCGTGCATCCCCAAACCCCATAACCATCCCATTCTTTGCTCATTTCCTTCCAATTTCTTGCAAGGTTCAAGTGATTCTTCAAGGTTGAAACCCTAGTTTCTTTTAGATAATCAAAACACTTCCATAACCTCATATACTTGGTGATTTCTCTTGAGTTTGAATCCACTCAAGTCACCTAAACCTTCATCATCCATCTTTCAAGAATACCAAGGGTAGAAAGATTGCATAAAGAGAAGTGGGTTGAAGCAAGTCTATCAATGTCCTATCCTTACATGTTAACTTCCTTTCATCTTTGAAAGCCAAAAGTTGTGAGCCAAACCCTAACTTGATTCTTGTTAAATAATCATGTTCATGTTATTTACATGTTATTCTTGCTATATTATGTCTTGTAGTTATGTCCATGATGTATAAAAGTGAGCAAAACAAGTTATTGTTATTGATTGTTACAACAAGTTACTAAAACAAGCAAACTAGTGACTTTCTTGGAAAACCACGACCAAAATGGTAAAATTATGATGTTGTATCATTACATATTACAGTAGAGGACTTAACAAGGAAACCATAGCAATTTGAACCACCTAAAACGAGTATACGAGTCAAAAGTTACGCCCATTTGAAGTTACCAAAGATTTCCGGCAAAACTGCCTAAACCTTACTGAATCGCATTCTGACTTTTTGAAAGTCCCACTTCTGGTCCGACTCATCAAAAAGTTAAAACACGAAAGTTGTCCGGAACGACGTTTTCGTTCAGGAACAAAGAAGCTCGAGCCTTGAAAACGCTTTCCGAGTGATAAATTTCTTCAAATTCTAAACAGCCCATTTTTAGACAAAGTCATTACATATAGGTTATGGTTTATGAAGACCAAAGGGGTCTTATGACCTATAATCAAGACCACCACCATGGATAGAGCCAAGGTTGTGTCTCATGACCTTGAAACAAGGACTAAGGGTCATGGCTAGGCCATGACGAAATGACCATACCAACTTTCATAGGCGTAAACATGAAACAAAGAGTTGACGAGAACTTGAACATACAATTTGGATCTACTTCATCTAAAAGGAAACCATGAGATTTTACCAAGAGAAAATGGTCATTCAAGACTTATGAAACTACCCCTAATAACAATCTTCATGTACAAATAAACTTTCCTAAGTTTATTCAAGTATCGGACATGTAACTTTTCGGATCAAAACTTATATCTATATATTTCATCAACTACTACAATAGTAGGGAGCCTCATGTGAGGAGTTCATTATGTAAGCCGTCGAGTTGAGTTGTGGATTTACGAGTTAAAGTGTCCTGGCTCCTCGAACGCTTACTAACATGACTTCTGAATTATGTCGGCCCGAACGGTAGTAAACGATATACAAAACATACATGTTTCATGAATCATTACTTTCAAAGACTTACAATATACATCATACCACATCATGGACTAAATGCAAGATATATATATAGGCACTACTTCATATTCTTTACTCCGATCCTAAGTCGCGACATTCTATTATAGGTTGCTCGTAGAAACCTTCACGATTCGACCGTTACATTCATTACTTGCTATCTTACTTAAGGTGAGTTCATAGCCCCACTTTCGATTACTTAATTGTTTTACAAACCCTTGGGGGGAATACATGCTATTTATAACCGAGCACAATGTTTTTAAATTGTATGCTTACCTGATTGTTTTATTATCACTAAGTACCAACCTTGCTAAACCGATATCCTTGATTATGAACCATTTAATCACTAGCAATAGTGAGCGCGAATATTAATAATAGGCCTATTGGGATTGACGAATCCCATTTGTTTTGACTAAGTGCAAACAAATGCATTAATATTTGAGATTTAGGTATGTTAGCAAAGTACCTACCGGGATAAATCTGCCGATCGATATTGGTACACGTTAACGTTATGGTGTCATAAGCTTAGTGTATAATACATGTTCCGGGCGTATAATAACGTAGCCTACCTGTTTTGTTTTCCAAACATTGGTGTGAGCCTATAACTCACACTACCAACATATTGTGTTCAATCGATTTAACAAACTCTATGAATATCACTCAACCTTTGTGTTGACCTCTCAAGCATGTATTTCAGGTTCATGACGATCAAGGATGGCACGGAAGGACACGGATACTCAAGAGGGCTATAAATTTTATTATCATTCAAAAACTCATTTAATGTATATTGTAAACATGGAACCAATTGGGACCTCATTTTATAATCTCTGATATTTATATATTTTGAATGATACATCTTTTAAAACGACTCAATTGGAGTTCGTTTTCTATTATTGTGACTATTGTGCCATCGAGTAACACCCAGTTTGAATTCCGCTGCATCCATGAATTGGGGGTGTTACAGGAATGAGTACTATTGCTTCCTCGATGGTTTCTCGGGTTACTTTCAGATTCCCATTGATCCGCAAGATCAGGAAAAGACCACTTTTACGTGCCCCTATGGAACTTTTGCATATAAACGTATGCCATTTGGCTTATGTAATGCTCCGGGCACGTTTCAAAGATGTATGATGGCCATTTTTTCCGACATGATCGGGAAAACTATGGAGGTCTTTATGGACGATTTTTCGGTCATTGGGGATTCGTTCCAATTATGTCTCTCCCATTTAGACAGCATGCTAAAACGTTGTGAAGACACAAAGTTATGTCTAAATTGGGAGAAGAGTCACTTTATGGTCAAAGAGGGCATTGTCCTCGGCCTTAAAATTTCAAAGAACGGGATTGAGGTTGACAGAGCCAAAGTGGCTTCATTGCAAAATTGCCTCATCCCACAACTGTGAAAGGTGTTAGGAGCTTTTTGGGTCACGCCGGTTTCTATCGTAGGTTTATTCAAGATTTTTCTAAAATCGCCCGGCCTATGACCCATCTCCTCGAAAAGGATGCTCCTTTTATCTTCTCCCCTGAGTGCATTGAAGACTTTGAAACATTAAAGAAAAGGCTTACCGAGGCACCGATTCTTGTTGCCCCCGATTGGGACTTGCCCTTCGAGCTCATGTGTGATGCTAGTGATTATGCGATAGGGGCAGTCTTGGGGCAACGCAAAACAAAACATTTTCAGCCTATACACTATGCCAGCAAGACTATGACCGAGGCTCAAAGTCATTACACCACCACTGAAAAAGAATTACTAGCCGTGGTGTATGCTTTTGAAAAATTCCGGCCACACTTGATATTGACTAAGAGCATAGTGTATACGGATCACTCGGCTTTGAAGTACCTCTTTGCAAAACAAGATGCAAAGCCGAGACTCCTCCGTTGGGTTCTCCTCCTTCAGGAATTTGATATCATTATTCGTGATAAAAAAGGAGCTGAGAACCTAGCTGCTGATCATCTCTCCCGTTTTGAAAACCCTCACCAAGATGCTTTCGAGAAAAAGGAAATAAATGAAACATTTCCTCTCGAAACCGTCAATGCGATTTCATTTCGTGGAGACTCGATTACCCCATGGTTTGCCGATTTTGCAAACTATCTTGCGGGTAACTTCATTATGAAAGGGATGTCGTCCCAACAAAAAAATAAAATTTTCAAAGATGTAAAACAGTACTTTTGGGACGACCCCTACTTGTTCAAAATATGCGCGGATCAAGTCATCCGACGGTGTGTGTATGGTCAGGAAGCCGATGAAATTTTAAAGGCTTGCCATGCTGGTCCCACTGGGGGCCACCACAATCCCAACTACACCGCCAAAAAGGTGTTTGATTCCGGCTTTTATTGGCCCTCGATCTACAAGGATCCCCAAGAATTGGTCAAGTCCTGTGACGCTTGTCAACGTCACGGGAATATTTCACAAAAGAATGAAATGCCTCAGAATGCAATTCAAGTTTATGAAATTTTTGATATTTGGGGCATCGACTTTATGGGGCCATTTCCATCCTCTCACGAAAACAAATACATACTCGTGGCAGTTGACTATTTGTCTAAATGGGTTGAAGCGAAAGCTTTACCCACAAATGATGCCCGAGTAGTTGTGAAATTCCTAAAAGCTCTTTTTGCCCGATTCGGAACTCCACGTGCTATTATTAGTGATCGTGGTACGCACTTCTGTAATGATAAATTCAACTAAGTCATGCAAAAGTACGGTGTAACTCACCGTCTTTCCACTGCGTACCACCCTCAAACAAGTGGACAAGTCGAAGTTTCCAATCGGGGCATCAAAAGAATTTTAGAAAGAACTGTAGGTGAAAATCTTGCATCGTGGTCGGATAAACTAGATGATGCACTTTGGGCTTTCCGTACGGCTTACAAAACACCCATTGGGTGTACGCCTTATAAACTTGTGTACGGGAAAGCGTGCCATCTTCCGATCGAGCTTGAACACAAAGCCTATTGGGCTCTCAAGCATGCCAATTTTGACCTCAAAACGGCGGGTGATCATAGGAAAGTTCAACTGAATGAATTAAATGAACTTCGTGATAAAACTTACGAGAACTCTTTGATCTATAAAGAAAAGAAAAAGAAGATTCATGACTCAAAAATCAAAAACCGCGTTTTTAACGTTGGTGATCGAGTCCTTCTTTTCAACTCTAGACTCAAGATCTTCTCGGGAAAGCTCAAAACCCGATGGACTGGTCCATTCACTATCGCTAAGGTTTATCCTTATGGCACCGTCGAGTTATCTCAAAATGACGGTCCAAATTTCAAATTGAATGGACATCGTTTAAAGCACTACTTTGGAGAGGACATACCATCCATGGTTGTCCCGGATCTCCAAACTTTCCTCAAGGACAATTGAATTCGGGGATCGAGTCAAGCTAGCGACTCGATGAACAAAAACAATAGCACAATACGGGTTTTCACCCGTATCTCTGATTCTTTCTATTTTCTACCACCTAGTGTGGGGGAATGGCCAATCCCCCCGCTGTTTGAAAAATGTATATATGTATATAAGTTCAAAAAAAAAAAGTGTATATATAGAAATAAAGTGAAATATGGTATTACCACAGTTAGATTCGAATCTTGGCTTTTTACGTTCAAAGTGTCGGCATAACAGCCGGGACTTTGAATATTGAGGACAATATTCATTTCTAAGTGTGGGGGGGGGGGGGGGGAATTCAATCGAATTTTATCAAAATATATCTTCTAGTACCCCCGTTTTTGGCCAAAATTTTCAAAATTTTTTCACTTTATTTCAAAAATTTTTGTGGTAATCAGTCCGCCAGGTCTAACCGACAAAGGGATTGGCTAATCCAGGAGCAAACGGCTCTTGGTAAAGATAAATCAAATCCATTTACGGCTTGCAATTTGCCCAAAATTGTATGGTTCCTCAACTCCCCTATCCCATAAAGCGAATGAGTTGGCTAGCCCACAAGATTATGGCTTGTGGTAAAGGCCGTGGAAAATCCATAATTGGTAATCAACTCACCAAGATGTTGACTAGGTCCATCAAGAGTTGGCTAGTCCAGGAGCAAACGGCTCTTGGTAAAGACTAAACAAATCCGTTGAAAGCTGGTGGTTTGCTCAAAATCACACGGTTATCAGGTGTGCCACAGTTCTTACACCTGGCTACTCCAGAAGTGATGACTTTTGGTAAAGAGTTTAAAATCCATCAAGTTTTCTAAAAAGATTGCTAGGGACTAGCAATAGTTTAGTGTGGGGGACTGATGAGTGCTCAAACACTCATCATTATTGACGTATTTAAACTGCCAAAACATACAAAAACAATCAAAAAGATATCAAAATACTTAAATTATCCCAGGGATTGTGTTTTATGTGTTTTAAATGCAAAATATGCAAAAACAAAGAAAAAACGTACAAAGTTTGCAATATTGGCAGTTTCAGTCCCCCAAGTTTCAAAACTTGTCAAATTTAGTCCCTATGCATTTATTTTGAAAGGAAAAGTCAACCCAAGGTTTTGAAAGTCAAAAATCATAAAAAATTACACTTGGGTAATAAGTTTTCCAAAATTACAAGTTTGGTCCCTGAAAATCCAAAAATGGCAAACTAGGTCCCTGGGAAATTTTGAAAATGAAAATGGCAAAATTGGTTCTTGGTTTGTTTGGAAATTACAAATTTGGTCCTTGGTATAATTTGGTAAAAGTTACACTTTCAATCTCTCATGTTTGGGGAAATTGCAAATTTGGTCCTTGTTTCACTAAAATACCAACCGGACCCTTATTAATAAAACCAAAACCAAAACCTATCCAACCCATCCCCAAGCCCAGTCCACCCAGGCCCAAACTCCTAGCCCGTTTCCCTTTTTAAATATAAAACTCCCCCCGGTCAAACCCCACCTTTGACCCTCCTTCTTCCCACAACACCCAGCGCAAAACTAGGGAAACTCTCCCTCTCCTCTCACCTTTTTCACCAGCCCCCCCCCCCTCACAATAAATGATGCTCACAAACCAAACCAACCCCCACCATCACCTCATTAAACGCCAGTACCAGAACCACTAATTTTGGTGCGTTCCATTTTGGCGCCAAAAAGCTAATCAACAGCTCAGATGTATCAAAAGCTAATTGGACGGCTGGGATTTGGTCAAGAGGTCAACACTAAGCTATTGGGACTATCAGAATTCAAAAAGGAGCCATGTGGAAGACTTAGGCTTTAATTTTTATGTCGTTTATATATGTGTACCTCATGTGAGCCTTTTAGTGTGTGTAGTTTTTAGTCTAAGTTATTGTAGTATCTAATTATACTTATGTAATCTATTTTCAAGTTAATGAAGCATCAGTTTTAAGTTTACTCTCTTTTACAATTTTTCAAGTTAACTTAGAAATCTCAAATCATTGTTCAAAGTTTCTTATTGATATATAGTTGTTTGTCTACTCATATAATCCATCTTGCATCTGTTTTACTTAAGTTTTCAAATTGTGAAAGGTTTTTACCTCAGTTTAAGAAAAATAGCAAAAATAACAAAAAAAATAAAAATAAAATAAAAATTTGTGAGAAAGAAGGAGTTAAGCTTGGAGCACTGTATATATGGGATGGCAGTGGGTTAGGGACTTGTGGAAGTCACATAGGATTGGTGATTGTGGTTCTTTGGTACTTGACAGTTAGCTTGGAAGGCTTTGTAAGCTCAAAATTTCATTTCTTCAGTAATAAGTAGTATTAACAGTTTAATTGTGTTTATTTTGGTTAATTATTAGTAATTAGATTGGTTGTGATCAGTAGGTGGCATTGTGTACTTGTTTAAATCACATTTTCATCAAAAAAATCTGTTAAAGGGGTGTTTGGATTGAGCTGTCTAGGCCATTGTGGTTGGTCTCAGTTGTCATTACTTGTTTACTCAGCTCACTCTAGGTCCAAATACACCTAATTGAGCCCTTTTTTAGTAGCTACAAACCCAAAAGTCAAAATCATAAGCAACATCACCCACACAGTTAACTGTGTGGGAATTTCAAGTTCAAAGCTCATCACACCTATTCATAAGTGTGTATTCTTGCTTAATTTGGTCACATTTTAGCTTAATATAACACATTCAAGCAACAAGAATGACCTGAGTTTCATAAAAGTCAAAATCCTAAAGTTTTTCAAAAAGTCAAAAGTGCAATACTCAGATTTTTCCAAAAATGGGATGATTTATTGAGAATTTTGTGGGTGGTTTTAGGTCCTGAAATTTGTTGGAGTAATTGTATATCAGTAGAACTACATGTCCCCGTGGTTGGATTATTTTAGTGATTTTTTCTCAAGTGATGCGTGGGAATCGCACCTTGCTTTACCTCTCGAGGGATCTCGAGAAGCTTACAACCCCCACCAGGCAGTGTACATGATCGTTGTAGTATAGTATAGTGACAAGTACCGGGGGATTGATCGTTCAGCTTAGGAATAGTGTCGCTAGGATTAGAAAACCTAATTAATAGTTCTAGAGGTGAGGGATGATTATTTTTGTATTTTTATATTTTTATGAAAGCAAGTAAAATCTCGGGTTTTGGAAGAGTGGGCGGAATTAGTTGCTTTTCAACTAACCCAAAGCTATTAAAATAATGAAAATGAAATTAAACTAAATTATACTAAGGTTGTGAGCAGTAATTGGAGAAATTGTGTTTACTTAGACTTCACTACTCCCTAGATATCTTTTACATGTTAATTACTTGTTACACTTGTATGAATGACGGATTGTATTCCTTAATACCATTCGTGGGGTGGCATACATAACTCCCCAACTCTATGAGCTCTTATCTCCTCCTACACCATGACCCAGCACAAATATAGGGATTGTAAACAGTGGCTCATGCATTAAATACAACCAATAAAGACCTAGTACGCCTCGGTTCATGTTTCTTAAGACGTTCAAGCATGTTACCATTTGGAGATCTGCCGGTTTTCTTAAGCCTAACATATAAATCATTCATTCAAAACAAGAATAGACAAGTAATCAACACATAATCAACATCTAGGTTTCATTAGATCTAAGCAAACACAAAAGAGATCTAGCCTAGCATAATGGAATTGAGACAAGAACAAGATATAAACAACCAACACATAGACATATTGATTGAATTGAAAGTACACTTATCTCAATTACAATGCAAGGTCTCAAGGGTTTGGAACCCTTGAAAAACCTGTAAAAGAGGCACCAAAATCGTCTTTAGGGTTTCACCAAAACTTCTCCTTTTTTATGAAAAAACTAGAAAACTATATATAGGAAAAACAGGCTGACGGCGTCAAGAGTTACTTGTGACGCCGTCACCTCGCCGCCATATACTTCCTCGGACGGCCTTGATCCACTTATGACGGCCTATGTGACGCCGTCACCACCCACGGTATATTATTTTTGCCACTTTGACGCCGTCACGAATCCTTCTGACGCCGTCACCACCTTCGGTGTTTAATTCCTCATGTCTGACGCCGTCAAGATGGTGGTCTTGACGCCGTCACCTTGTATTTTCAGCATGGAAATTTGGTACTTAGCCGTTTTCTTCACTTTTATGCTCCAAAAACGTCCAAAATAGCTTCTTTTCCAGAATTCACTCTCCAAACACCTAAAATCACAAAAGGAACGATTTAGGGCAATATTTGATCAAATAAAGTCGGATTCGGGCTTAAATGACCCCCTAAAAATGGATCATTTTTCGCCTCATCATATACCCTTACACATGAGATTTGCTTGTCCTCAAGCAAATGAGTTTTTATTCTACTCAAAAGACAAGTTAGGGGTCATTTAACACTAATATAAAAGTAATTACAACAAATAATCGTTCCACTAAAGACCAATAGACAAGCACGGAGGTCATACACAAGCACCTCACAAATAGTGTTTAGATACTCACATCTCTCAGGTGTAATAAAGTAATATAACATTATGGAAATGGAAGATATCTCTCACTACCTGTCATAGCAAAATAGATTACCATAGGCTTGGGAAAGGATCAAACCTCCACCACATGGCGTAAGCACCTAGGATAAACTATCAAAGGGGTCTTTTAAAGGGTTATAACGTTAGGTGTAGGGATATGAATTACACGGTTTTGTTGGATAAAGGAAGTTTTACTGGTGGCGAGTTAACAATCTCGGTTAATTACATGTACAAGATGGCGTTGCTAAGCCAAGACTAGACTCGACTTAAGCTAATAAATGAAAAATAACAAAAACATAAAATAAACATAGAATGAAAACGGGATGGTAGTCCGTATGTTTTTTCTCTTTTTCTTTTCTATTTTTTTTTTTTTTTTTTTTTTTTTTTTTTGCATACACTCTTACCCTACCATCCGAAATAATACATCATAGGGGATGAGAGTTCCCCTTACACTTGAATCTTTACATACTTTACATTAAACTATTCTAGTGACTCGAATTAAGAAAATTAAAACACTTGGAGCACTTTTAAGATTAACGTACATATGGGGGTAATAAGTGATGTTCTTCCCCATTACTCCATAAATTAAGTACTTACCCATGAGTCCCAATCGTCCCAAAACAATATGTACAAGGATATGACTCGACTTAGCAACCATGTAATCAATTAGAAAGTTAACTTAGGGTTTAACAAATAACAATAATGCACTAAAAATGAGCGCATACACGGAAGGCTAAGGCGATTTGGGTGTACATTTAAGTGGGGTGTAACAAATTCTTCCTTTAAGTAAAATGCTTAAAGTTAGAAACGAAAAGATAGGCTCGGAGGGGTGTACTAGGGGTTTCGTGTACTAAAAATGAGTACAACGCTAAGGGTGTGGGAAAAATTAGTTGACTTAACTAGCCAAGTAATATGACTTAAATGGTCAAGTAATTATAATACGGGTTTAACACAAGGGTGATCCTAATGCCTCTTATCATGTAGTAAATCCTACTACACGAATGTAGTCTCACTAGCGGTCTCGGGATGCATCACTAACGCAAGTTCTAGAATCTAAATGCTACCGGTACACTCATAAGCACCAATAATAAATGCTTTTCCTATCAAATCTAAAGGCGAACCTCACATTTTTGGGTGGAAAATTTTTCTGAATATACGGTTATGTGCTAGTCATACAACCTCCTATCCATGAGACGCTTGCTATGGCTAAAGTTTCACTCCTAAATGTTGTAAAAAATTTTAAATTTGGCGCTAAAATTACACTAACAAGTATTTCTCGTAGTTTTATTACTCATCTACTATCAAACAAAACAAACTCAAGCGAAAGTGCATATGTAAGGTATCATCTTTTTACCCTCCCCTTACACTTAAGATGAACATTGTCCCCAATGTTCAAGTAAAGAATGTAAAAGTTAAAAAGTAAAGAGAATGAAATCAAATACTCCCCTGATTCGCTCGGTATGGATTATAGGTTGGCCAGGTTAAATCTTCCTCCAAGAAAATGAACAATCAAAGCTTCCCTTCCAGAATATAAATCATCTTCTTGTCTTAAATAACCTGTAAATCCTGACAAAAGTAGACAAGGCAACCTCGCGTAAAATCGGCGGCATCCTATGTAAGTTACTAAATCCTAGAAAACAAAGTAAGATATAATGCTTGTGGAATGAAGTTTGCAGATTTCCTGGAGATTATAAAACTTAATAATTCACAAAAACCATAAGACTCCGTTAGAAAAACAAAACCGGTAAAATTTCCAGATTTTACATCCTGACGCCGTCAAGAGCAATACCCTGACGCCGTCAGAATGGACCTGCAGAAATTCTTATGTTAAGTTTCCGGAAAATTTCTGGAAAAACTTTGTCCTACTTCCTGGAAAATCCTGCAAAACTTCATTATGACTCAATACAAGCATTTGACTCTAACAAATACGAATATACATGTTCATTTAATATTGTGGAGAATCATGATCGGTTTGTTTCTTAAAAACATATTTGGGGTTTCCCCTTACACTTATCTTTTGCAAAAATACCTTTAGGTTGAAGTTAAGACTAGGCTAAACAACATAATAAAGTATTTCCACATTTTAGTAGAGAAACATGATCAACCAACAATAAAAATAAAACATGCATACGGAAGCAAATAACAATCAAACAAATAAAAATCACACAAAACATGGGTTGCCTCCCAAGAAGCGCTTTTCTTTATTTACGAGTCTTGTAGCTAGACTAAAAGTCGTGGGTTACTACGTGATCTCATCATTGGTTCCACTCTCTAGGTCGTCTTCTAAACCAGTTTTGTATTCCGGACCTAGTTGCAAGCATTCTTTGTAGAAACCAAGCATCCTATTTCTAACATACTCTACTCCTCTACGTCTATCCTCCCCATTCCTATAATAAGCCGCTTGCTTACGTTCCTTTTCGAAATTAGAGAGAAGGCGGTATTGTTCGATCTTGTAGGGCATTTGATAAGCAACCTCATCATTGTCTTTCTTGAACCTAACTATCCCTAAAGTCGGATCATAACTCATCCTAGTGGCTTCAACAAAAGGCTTCCCGAATATAATTTGGCTTAGGCAAGCATCTATCACGGGACGAGTGTCTTCCACTATCATAAAATCAATCTCATAGGTGAGATTCCCTATAATCACATGTACTCCCTTAACCCTTCCTGCAAAATTACTTATCCAATTTTTACCGGGCATCATCCTAAAATTGAGTTGCTTCTTCATCACCCAATTGTAATAGGTCCTAGTCATGATGTTTACGGGGGATCAAAGGTCGATGTAAGCTTTCCATATATGCATGTGCCCGATATTGCATGGGATGTTAATGTTGGAGGGATCTCCCATTTTGATCAGGGGGTCGCCAAAGATATATGTTTTCTCGGGACTATCGAATAAATCCTTATGGTATTCCCGTTCCTCCTCGGTTGGCAACTTATCAAAGTATTTCTCTATAAGTTCTATCTCCTCCAATTTCTCATCCTTTTTAACCTCAACTTCCCTACTCTCATCCTCACTATTGGCTTCTACTCTAACTTCATCCTTGTCACTCTCCTTTATCTCCCTATCTATCGGCTTAATGGTGACAACATTGACAAAGTGGACATGTTTGGATGATGAGGGGTCCTTAACTTGGATTCCACTATTGGTGTCCCTAGTGTCCTTCCTAGGTGTGGCTAATGTTTGGTTGTTGAGGGCTTTCAACAAGTTGTCGATCTTGTTGGTCATCTCCGTTTGTTGTTGGTTGAATTCGGTTTCAAACCTAGCTATGCGAGCTTCTTGAGATGCCATAAATTTCGACATCAATCCTTCAAGATTGTTGGTACTACCATAGTTGTTAGAAGGATTGTTGTTGAAGGTACGGTTGGATGGGGGACCGTTTGATTGGTAACGATTAGGCGGATTGGAAGAATTTGGTTGATTTTGTTTCCACCTAAGGTTTGGGTGATTTTTCCATGAGGGGTTGTATGAATCACCGTATATGTTTGGATCGGGCTTGAAAGTGTACCACTTATCTCCCGCTTCGTCGGTACGCGTGGATGCGTAGTCCGCAAAAGCTGTTTCGGGGAGTTCCACACAATCACGAGTGTCATGGGGACCACTACATAATTCGCATGAAGAAGTGATTTTGTTCACTTGGCTTGAATGCTTCGGAGCTTCGTAAGATTTCATGAGAAACTTGACTTGGTCCTCAAGTTCCATGATCCTACGGTCGAGAGTGCTTGAATTGTTCGAAGGCAAAGATATTGCCTTGACCGTTTTGTTCAAATCACGGGGATCATTCCAACTTTCGTTGTCATAGAGAGCAAGATCTTCTATGAGTTCCCATGATTGTTCCGCACTAAGATCACGTAGCTTACCACCGGCCGATTGGTCAATGGTTCGCTTCATGGAGATGTCGATATGGTCATAGAAGATTTGGACTTGGAGCCAAAGATCTATGCCATGATGAGGGACTTTTTGGAGTATGTCCTTGAAACGAGTCCATGCTTCAAAAAGAGATTCATTTTGACGTTGTTGAAACATCAAGATGTCATTCCTAAGTTTAGTAGTTCTCCCCGGTGGGAAAAATTGAGCAAGGAAACGAGTGGTGAGATCATCCCATGTGGTGATGGATCCCGCGGGTAAACGCTCAAGCCATTGACTAGCTTGATCCCGTAGAGAGAATTGGAATAGGCGTAAACGGGTAGTCTCTCTAGTTTCAACACCTAGATCTATGGAATCTACGATTTTGAGGAAGTCCTTAAGGTGTTGGTTTGGATCTTCGGAACGAAGTCCATGGAATGCACATCTGCTTTGCACCAACCGGATGGTGTCGGATCGCAAGGGGGTCACATTGGCTCCGGTGAGCTCAATGGTGTTTCGGTAGCCTTGGTGGCTAGGTCGGGAATACTCTCCTAAGGTTCGGGGCCTAAGGGGTTCTAATGGTGGGTTTTGTTGTGGTGGGATGATGGGTTCAAAGATGTTACCACCTTCCATGACATCGGATGGTAAAGAGTTACGAACAAAGGCACGAAGAAATAAGATAGACTAAAGAAGACCTAAAAATAAAAATAAAAATCTTACTAGAAAGGAATCTAGCAAGTAGACCTAATAAAAAGAAATCCTAACCTAGACAATAACTATTCCCCGGCTGCGGCGCCAAAAACTTGATGCGTGGGAATCGCACCTTGCTTTACCTCTCGAGGGATCTCGAGAAGCTTACAACCCCCACCAGGCAGTGTACCTGATCGTTGTAGTATAGTATAGTGACAAGTACCGGGGGATTGATCGTTCAGCTTAGGAATAGTGTCGCTAGGATTAGAAAACCTAATTAATAGTTCTAGAGGTGAGGGATGATTATTTTTGTATTTTTATATTTTTATGAAAGCAAGTAAAATCTCGGGTTTTGGAAGAGTGGGCGGAATTAGTTGCTATTCAACTAACCCAAAGCTATTAAAATAATGAAAATGAAATTAAACTAAATTATACTAAGGTTGTGAGCAGTAATTGGAGAAATTGTGTTTACTTAGACTTCACTACTCCCTAGATATCTTTTACATGTTAATTACTTGTTACACTTGTATGAATGACGGATTGTATTCCTTAATACCATTCGTGGGGTGGCATACATAACTCCCCAACTCTATGAGCTCTTATCTCCTCCTACACCATGACCCAGCACAACTATAGGGATTGTAAACAGTGGCTCATGCATTAAATACAACCAATAAAGACCTAGTACGCCTCGGTTCATGTTTCTTAAGACGTTCAAGCATGTTACCATTTGGAGATCTGCCAGTTTTCTTAAGCCTAACATATAAATCATTCATTCAAAACAAGAATAGACAAGTAATCAACATCTAGTTTTCATTAGATCTAAGCAAACACAAAAGAGATCTAGCCTAGCATAATGGAATTGAGACAAGAACAAGATATAAACAACCAACACATAGACATATTGATTGAATTGAAAGTACACTTATCTCAATTACAATGCAAGGTCTCAAGGGTTTGGAACCCTTGAAAAACCTGTAAAAGAGGCACCAAAATCGTCTTTAGGGTTTCATCAAAACTTCTCCTTTTTTATGAAAAAACTAGAAAACTATATATAGGAAAAACAGGCTGACGGCGTCAAGAGTTACTTGTGACGCCGTCACCTCGCCGCCATATACTTCCTCGGACGGCCTTGATCCACTTATGACGGCCTATGTGACGCCGTCACCACCCACGGTATATTATTTTTGCCACTTTGACGCCGTCACGAATCCTTCAGACGCCGTCACCACCTTCGGTGTTTAATTCCTCATGTCTGACGCCGTCAAGATGGTGGTCTTGACGCCGTCACCTTGTATTTTCAGCATGGAAATTTGGTACTTAGCCGTTTCCTTCACTTTTATGCTCCAAAAACGTCCAAAATAGCTTCTTTTCCAGAATTCACTCTCCAAACACCTAAAATCACAAAAGGAACGATTTAGGGCAATATTTGATCAAATAAAGTCGGATTCGGGCATAAATGACCCCCTAAAAACAGATAATTTTTCGCCTCATCATCAAGCTTGTGCTTAAGCTCAAACTGAGCTGCAGGGCAAGGCCTTGCTCTGTCTCAGCAGCAACTCAGCCATCACCACACCTTTTGTAGCTTATTGTGACCACCTCAGTGGGCCCCACTGACCCAATTTAGTGTCATTCAACCCCCCTCCTACCAGGGTTGGTGTTTTGACCCTTTGTTTGACCATTAGACTTGTGGACCCCACCTAGAATTGCACCCAAAGTTTGTCCCTTTTCTGTCTCAGAACCAAGCACCCAAAGTGCTTATTCTGGGTTTGTGGCTTATTCTGTTAGCTTATTTGTGTGTTACTTGCTTAAACTTGTTCATAATACTCATTTGCATCTGTTTTTACCAAAGTGGACCCCACATTAGCTCATTTGAGCTTATTTCCACTCTTGGTCAAAGAAAGTCAACTGTCAAGGGTTTAAGCACTTGAAGTGCTTATTACCTTGACCACAATCAAACTCACTTCACAAAAGTTGCTTAAAAACTTATAATAAGCAGTTTTGAAAAAGAAAATCCCAAATAAGCCCAACTTAATAGAAGTGATAGCTTCTATTTAAGCCAATTGGCTTATTCTTCAGCTTGTTATTAAGCAATTTCCGTTTTTATAATTTTCCTAGGCTTCTGGTGTGTAAAAATAATTTTTGTAATTTTTTCAGATTTTCTTGCATCATTTAGTATTTTTCTTAATTTAAAATAGTTTTTAGTAATTATTAAATAGTTAATAATTAATAATAATTAATTAGAAAATCAGAAAAATATAAATTAAATTTTAAAATTAGTTTTTAGTTATTTTTAATTTTTCTAAGTTTTATTTTTAATTTTCTAGTGTAATTTAATAATTAATTAGAAATTAGGTTATTTTAAATAATTAAAAAGTAATTTATAATTAGTTAATAACTAGTAATAATTAATTAAAAAGTCTTAAAAATACTTTTTCATTTCTAAAATTAATTTTATAGTATTTTAGATTTTTCTAAGTTTAATTTTTATTTTTCCAAGTTAATTTCATATTTATTTGTATTTTAGGTTACTTTAGTTAATTAAAAATAATTAGAAAATTAGTATTTAATTAATAGTAATTATAAAAATAGTGTAAAAATCAGTTTTAAATTTCCAAAAATTTTCTCTCATCATTAGGTTTGTAAAAAGTCAATTTTCATACCAGTAGCCTTTCTAGATCACCTTATTCACCTTTTCGTACGTTTGTTCGCGTTTTCAGCAAACGTACGGTTTTTGGTTTTAAGTGATCTCTTCTAAACCCTTATTCCCGTAATCATTCACATAGCTTCTCTAAGCTATTTCTGTTAATAATCTCCAAATAATTCTCATAACAAACCCTTTCTGTGAATAATCACCCGATCACAAAGCACGCTAAAGTTACAATTCACACCTCAACGGGATTTAACGACCTGGTGATACCTTACATTACCCGGAGCATTGATCTAGGCTATCTAACTTTTTTGATCATTCTTTGGTCAATATAAGTTGGTGGTTTAGCATCAATCAATTTTTGGCGCCGCTGCCGGGGAGGTGTGCGCGTTTCTGCAGCGTTTTTTGAGATTAGTGTTATCTCACCTCACTCACTGTACAAATACCACCACTTGTGAATATTTTCAAAATCAAAACACAAAAAGTCATTAACACTTTTCCTAAAGTGTTAAAACACCAAAAAAAAAAAATTAAAAACAACAAAACATATCGTAACGTTTTCTGATTCGGTTTTCTTTTAAGGTGATTCTTAAAGAAAAACGATTTTAGATCACGGGACGATTCCAAAAATATTGTCCAAAAAGTTTTTATCCCTAGTGCATGCGCACTCGTTCTTCAAGGTCCACTAGCCCATTACGTGAGCTTGTCCGGATCTGAGATCCGTACTGTTGTCACACCCACTGTCACCATGGCGGAAGACCGCCCCATGTGTGAGCTTCTCCAAGCACCCATCGAGGGTTACGGAGATGTCATTGTTGCTCCAGCCATCATGGCTGATAATTTTGAGCTCAAAACCGGGTTACTCAATCTTGTAACCTCGAGTCAATTCTATGGTTTTGAGAGGGACAAGCCCGTGTGAAGCAAAAATGTCTCGTGTGAAGCAATCAAACTTCTTCTCTTCCCATTCTCCCTGGAGGGACAAGCCTGGATTTGGCTTGAAAAACAACCTCCACGATCTATTGAGACATGGGAAGATCTTGTGAAAAAATTTGTGAATGAATTCTTCCCACCTTCCAAGACCACGAGTCTTAAGAACGAAATCACCAAGTTCACTCAAAAATACGATGAATCTTTTGGTGAAGCGTGGGACCATTTCAAAGAATTACTTCACAAGTGTCCACATCATGGTTTCTCCGAGTTGATGCAACTTGATACTTTCTACAATGGTGTGAGCCAAGCTGATCAGGATTCTCTCAATGCCTCCGCGGGAGGTAATTTCTTGAGTAGAACCACAAAAGAAGCTTTACAGATCATAGAAAACAAGTCTAAGGTCCGCTCTACACGAAGCAAACCTATTGTTTCTCAAATTAATGCAGGTCCTTCTTCTTCATCTTCTGTGGGTCAATCTAGAACGGATGCTAAGCTTGACAAGCTCACTGAAGCGATCCAAGCTTTGGTTCTCGCCCAAACAAAGAAAGTTTCATTTCCACAACATCCTCCCCCTGCTGAGGTTAAAAAAGTGGAAGTCTATGTGACTTGTGGTGGGCCGCATGCCTACTACAATTGCACAGCTACTGATGGTACTCCATATGAAGCTAATGCTGTTGTCGGGTCCCAAAATCAAGGAGGCAATCAATACCGACCTCCTATGGACCCGAACTATCGTCCTCACCATTATCCTGGACCTCCCGGTTTTAATCAAAACCAAAATGTCCAAAACCGTGGCCAAAACCAAAATTGAGTGAACCAAGGTTATCAAAACCAAGGTAACTTCAATCAGGGTCACGGTTTCCAAAATCAAAACCAAGGTTTCCAAAATCAAGGTTTCCAACACCAAAATCAAGGAAACTTTAACCGGAACCAAGGTCAGGGTAATTTCAACCCCGGGAACTTTCATGGAAACAATCACAAGAATCAAGGGAATTTCCATCATCAAAACCAAGGAAATTTCAATCAAGGTCCCAATCCAAACAATCGAGCTCAAAATCTTCCTAATCCGAATCAAGCCATTGTTCCAACCGGGCCTTCATCTGATGAGTTGTTAAAACAATTCATGAAGTCCCAAGAAGAGTTGAACAAGTTGCTGGTCAGCCTGATTTCTGATATCAAGAAGTCTTTAAATGATCGACCCTCGGGCTCAGGTACTACTTTACTGAGCAACACGATCACTAACTTGAGGGGCGATGCTAAGGCGATCACAACACGAAGTGGTGCTTCATATGATGAACCCGCGATTCCTACTACCTCTTCTTCCTCTCCTCCTAAGGTAGTGGTTCGTGAGCCTGAGGTGACAAAGGACAAGGTGCAAACTCCTAGCCCACGAAGTACAGCACACGTCCAACCTCAGGTTAATCCTGAAACCAGATGTAAGCCTGGAGTTGTCTTTGAACCACCAGAAACTCCAGGGGACAACCCAAAATCCAAAATTTCTATTCCTTATCCATCACGTCTCAATGAACAAAAGCTTCGCGAAAAAGCTAATCACCAAATGGATAAATTTTTCCAAATCTTCCAAGATTTGCACTTTGATATTAGCTTCGCGGACGCCATTCTCTTGATGCCCAAGTTTGCATCGACAATCAAAAATCTGTTGAGTTATAAAGAAAAACTCTTTGAGATGGCAAGAACTCCTCTAAATGAGAACTGCTCAGCAGTTCTCTTGAAAAAGCTTCCTGAAAGGCTTGGAGACCCCGGGAAATTTCTCATTCCTTGTACTTTCCTGGGTATGGTGGAATGCTTCGCCTTGGCTGATTTAGGTGCTAGCATTAACCTGATGCCATATTCTGTGTGGATGAAACTCTCTCTTCCCGAACTCACTCGCACGTGCATGACTTTTGAGCTTGCCGATCGTTCGATTTCTCGTCCTCTTGGCATTGCCGAGGACGTATTCGTTAAAGTGGGAAAGTTCCATTTTCCAGCAGATTTTGTGATTGTTGACTTTGATGTCGATTTTAGGGTCCCTCTCATTCTTGGAAGGGGATTCCTTAGGACTGGGCGCGCTCTTATCGATGTATTTGAGCATGAGATCACATTACGTGTTGGGATGGAAGCTATTACCTTCAACCTAAATCAAACTTCGAGATACTCCTCCGATTATGATTGTGAATCAGTGAATCAAATTGATGTCATCGTTGTTGCTGCTGAGGAGTATGCTCAAGAGATTTTAGGTTTCATTGACGATTCTTCGAGTGTAAACCTCACTCAATCTTCTTATCCCATCATAGCCAATTCTTCTCCTTCCCTCACTCCGTTTAAGGGAAGTGACTTTATCTTAGAAGAAATTGAGGCCTTTCTCAAAAGTGACTCGATTCCCGATGGAATCGATAATAAAGAGATTGCTCCAACGGAATTACGGATGCATTTCATGTCTAATCTATTTGAGTGTCTGGTAAACACTCCTTTGGGGCCAATACAATATTATGTCTAGCTTCGGGGTCATGAGCTTAAGAGACAATGTAGCATTTTTGACAATTTGTCAGTTTACTTTATACTTGTGGTTTATGTACATACGATTTAACTTACAAACCTATGGAATTCACCAACATTCGTGTTGACGTTTTAGCAATGTATTTTCAGGTTATTAAGGTAGCTCCTGCTTGCATGCATTTGGACCTTCATGGAGTCGCGGAGTCGATGCGTCTCACATATATATATTTCTTGCACTTATGAAACGTTTAATCTGGATTGAACTTGTTTTTCATAAACTTGCAACACCCTTTTGGGACCTATGTTTTGTAAACTCTGAATGTTTAAATGATCAAACGATGTATTTTTCCAAACGACACTTTAGGTCGTTCAATGTAACTGTAACTGTGGTGCTATGACAGTCACCCCCAGGTATTCCATTCCGCTGCCATTCAGGTATTTTGGGGGTGTGACAGATTGGCATCAGAGCAAAGGTTATAGCGAACTAGGATGTATCATGGACCCTATACTATAACCACATCATCATAGCATCTCATCATTTTGTCATAGGTGCATATTCATTATACATGTTGTTTCATGCACACATTGTGCGAGTTATTTATACCCATACTCATATATATATATATATATATATATATATATATATATATATATATATATATATATATATATATATGATTATGTTGACCTGGTTCACAAGTGACATGTCTTCAGATACCCACCCTGTTATCCTTTCGTCGGATTCCGACATTGAAGATGCCTTGTCATCTTCCACTACCATTGTACTACCAGTTACACTTACGCCGCCATTAGCACCATTGAATTGTTATAGGAACAAGGTTTTCCTAACATCCAGCCCATACATAGAATGTCGTTTGGTAGAGTATTCAGACTTAATTTTAATGGACCTATTAGGATGCTTATCGCAAGGAAGATAGTATGTTTTCTTTCCTTCACTAGTAGGGCGCTTACTACTCAGGTACTACCACCACCATCAGCTACTTATTACACTATTGGTCGTCCCATAGTGCGTACTTCAGTTTTACCTCTTAGATGTCGCGGGATAGTGCGAAAGAGGGTAGTATTTCATTCACTATTATCACCATCGTCTCCTAACTCATCACTAGGATCTCATCGTCATCAATGTTATTCTTATCCTTTAGAATACCACCATTGTCATTTCCCTTTTACATTTCCACTTGCCATGAATTAGATAACACCTTGCGGAAAATACCAAGACCACGGACTCAACAGGAACCTCCGCAACACCAGGAAGTCTCTAGACTAGACTTATATCTTTACTAGCTTTTACTATTATCCTAGCAACGAGAGGTGTGGCATAGTTCGAAGAAACTTGTGGTATTTTGATTGTTGTACAACGGAATCACCAAGTGTTGACTCTACGATATGGATATGGTTGTGCTATCTATGATATCGGTCCATGTAGACCGACAATTTGACGTGTTATATTCATGAGTTATGAATATGATGGTTTTATTACTTATAAATTCTCATGGTCTCTTATAATTTGGTGAAAATAGATTTAAGCAAACCACTTCAAGCATGACACAAGCCGCTGTTGGACAATTCACTATCAGGAACGTAGCCACCACCCTCACCAAGGAACTTACTCATGTGGAATTTATGGGTTGTAATCCCCCCTCCTTTAGCGGCAACTATAGACACAAAGGAATTTCTCAAATGGTTCGAAGAAATAGAAACAATATTTCAATGTGGCGACTGCTGCAAGGAAGACAAGGTTAAGTTCGCCACTTGCACTTTTTAGGATCATGCCCAGAAATGGTGGACTAAATATGTTCAGGTAGTAGGAGTGGACGCTGCTTACTCACACTCTTGGGAAAAACTAAAAAGGATGATGAGTTTAAAATTCTGTATGAAAAGCGAATTACAAGCAATTGAACATGAAACACTAAACCTTACCATGGTAGGAGATGATGTTGTCAAGTATACTTCTTATTTTTATGATTTAGCTCGACTAGGCTCTGCAATGGATGAACCAGAAAGCCAGAAACTTGAAAGGTACGTCGGAGGACTTTCTCCAGAAATTCGTATGTTGGTCATCTCATTGGAACCCGATACCATGCCTAAAGCTATCAGAATGGCAATCGAAGCAAAGGAACGCATAGCTCACACCAAGATTTTAGGAGGCAATGGTAGCAACAAGAGAAAGTGGGTCGGTAATCTAGATGATAATGCTTCTCAACAACCATTTAAGATACAAAAAGTGGTGGAGATCTGTGCTGCTGGGTCAAGCCAAAAGAAAAGGTATGTAGGTAAATTACCCGAGTGCAACAAGTGTCAGTTTCATCACAAAGGATCTTGCCCCTCTCAATGTAAGAACTGCCAAAAGGTCGGACACGAAGCCAAGGATTGCAAGGCTCCCACCCTCGCAAAGCATCAAAAACTCACGGTAATCTGCCGCGAGTTTGGAGTAGTGGGACACTTCAGGAGTGAATGCCCGGAGTTGGGAAACCAGAATTGGAAGAAGAAGTTTATGTTTTAATTATATAAACCATAATTTGAGCCCTCTAGGGTTGTACTTTTCTTTTGGTACTTTCCATAAGTACGTTGGTGTAACCTAGTTGTATTAAGCACTTTCCTATCTAATGTAATGACTATCTTTTGTTATTTATGTGATAATCGTAACCTTCGTTTATTCCATTTTCTATTGCAATTATTAAAAGAAACTATTTTATTACCACCCTATAAATTGGTTTTTCCGTTATTGCACCAAGTATTTACTATTATTACGCGAAACAATTTTCATGTTACTTGAGAGGAAATGACTAGAATACCATTTTTCAAAACAAAACGTTGAACACCACCTAAAACTTTTGAGGAAAATAATGCTATTTTGACTAACTCAAGCATTGCATCGTTAGTCCTCAATTATACATAGCCTGATCACCTATGTATAATTCAGGAAGGATTATGCTATGAAGAAAATAATTACTTTTTAGGGATTGTTAATAACAATCTTCATTCCAAAGCGTTGTAAACAAACAAACTTTTTCATAAACATCTCTTTTTGACAAACCCTCCTTGGATACTTACCCCACCTGTCACTTACTCAGCCATTAAGTTGGATTTTTCCATTGATTTCCCTAGGAGAGACTTCCCATATCAATTACTAGGAGGATTCCTCAATACAAGAAAAACAATGAAAGGATTACAAGAACTACTAACCTAGACTAGGAGTATATACCAAGACAATTTATGACTCAACAACAATTCTAAGATGCCACGAGACCATCCGAATCACCATCTCTGACCTAGTTGTCCAATACTATCATTCAAAAGTACTAACTAGATTGAGTTGCAGGATCGAACACACTGTGAAGGTGCGCTAAACAACACTATAGAGATAAACCAAGCCTCTTAACTGATACCGTAAAGCATTCCAATTAAACATGGCCTCATCTATACGCAAACTTTCCTGCAGTGAGTTTTCGCAAAGAATAATTGATTAGAATTATGGATATCGATATAGATTCCCTCAAGGCATTGTGTTCTCTAGAATTTCTGGATAACCTCACCTACACATCAAGAGAGGCATCAGGCCCAAGCATATCTCCCCAACTTTATGTGGAAATAAAATAGACATTCATCGACATAGTATCAATGGACACCTTCATTTTGTCAACATGATGACAATTTTAATGATAAACCATTTTAGAACTTAATTTGGTTGAATACCTAGGCTTGTAGTTTTTCCAGATAATCGCCAATAGGCATCTTCCAATATCAGGAACCGAATGTTAGACATCTATGCATTTATGCGAACATTTCCTATCCTACTATTTTATCCTTGTTAGTATTTTTACTTTTAAATGAACTTGATTTCAAAATTGTATTCATACAAATCCCATATCTCGTAGAAAATAATTTTGAATTGCCTATTTTGAACAAATACGATCCTTTTTTAGCCAATATTTAGCAGAACCATTGTACAATGAGAAATATTTAACCATTAAACTTTGGTAAACAGTCCTACTCACAACATGTTTGAAAACCGCGTCACATGTCATAACTATTGAATTTTGAATCATCAAGAAAGATATTATTTAGTAGACCATTTGTTCCATTTTCTAAATTCGTTTATTCAGAAAAAGATTTCTACCAAAAACTCAAAATTGTGAGATAAATTTTGAAGACAAATCACCATACTACCTCGCTTATGCATTTAGGGCTTTGAGATTTGACAATAAGCAATATTGGAATATGAGATCGATTACAAACGTCAGCAATGGGGACCAAGCACAATGGGCAAAGAAAGACACATGTCATAGCATCCATTAGACCAAAACACAAGGAATAAAACTGTTATCCCTATTCTATCTTCTCTATAAAACGCCCTTTTCAAAAAGTATAACATTGTAGAATTAGCCACCAGATTCATTGTAACCGTTTCGGTTATTCCTGATAAAGGTCATCGAATCACCTCAGACTTCTAGCAATCATTTTAAGATTTCCTTCGGAACCCCATTTAGATGTAAACACCGCCTATCATCCTCAGACCAATGGTCAGATCGAGAGGACAATTCAAACATAGGAAAGATATGCTCGGAGAGTGAGCGATTGACTCTAGAAATGGTTGGACTAACCATTTATCATAAATCAGATTCGTTTGCAACGATAGTTATCGCACGAGCGTAGAGACTACACTATTTGAGGCACTTTATGGTCGAAGTACCAATTACCCATTTACAGACCGAAATTGGAAAGTTAAATTCACTGGTCTAGAACTAAACTATGGAACAACAAAGGAAATTTCACAAGTCAAGAACCAGCTACAAGCAACGAGAAACCTGGTAGAAGTAGGGTTGGTGCATGACGCACATCATGCGGATTGGGTATCCATGAACAGCAAACCATCTAGATTCAAGTGGGAGAACGAACTAAGTTGAAAGCTTTGCCTTGGAGAGGCATGATACGAATTTGGTAACACGAGAGATTGAACCTCTAGTATATTGGACCATTTAAGATTCATTTTAGAATCGACCAGCTGACATACAAATTTGAGTTCTGGCAGAGTTCAGCAACATATATGTAACAATTCGCATTTTCAGATTTATTTCTATTCCCGAAAATTTTACTATTCACTTTTACTATTCATTTTTCCTGAAATTTTCCCGAACACTTACTAACATGACTTCTGAATTATGTCGGCCCGAACGGTAGTAAACGATATACCAAAACATACATGTTTCATGAATCTTTCTTTCAAAGACTTATACTATACATCATACTACATCATGAACATTATGCAAGACATATATAGGCAATTCTTCGTATGCTTAGACGTTACTCAAAACCTAAGTCGCAACGTTCTATTATAGGCTGCTCTTAGAGACTTTCACGATTCGACTACCACTTTGATTTCACATCACTTAAGCTTAAGGTGAGTCATAGCCCCTACTTTTTCATATTTGTTTCAACTCTTTGGGGGGGATACATGCACAACTACTTTCTTACTTGTACAAATACTTGATCGCATTATACTTGATTGTTCTATACTTGATTGTCTTATATTTGATCGCATTATACTTGATTTCATACATACATGATTATGTTATACTTAACTGCGTTATACTTGATTGTGTTACTGCCAGTGGCTCCAGATTAAGTTGCTGGATGACCATTGAGACTTCCGGTGGCTCCACATTAAGTTGTTGGATGACCATTGAGGCTATTGATACATCCTAACATTTGCGAATGTTGGATACATCATAAACGTGAGGTCTTCGGAGATGAAGTGTAGACTCACGACTAATTGCTAAACTGTTTTGATGAACTTATACATGTCTTTATTATACCATATATATTAGCAGTGGGTTGTGAACACACAGGTTACAAGTCTCTTATGGCGGGACTTGTAACTGAGTGGATTCACGATGCCTTTGCTATGTGAACATTCTCTAAGGCTTTTCAACTATTTTAAGACAAACTCTATGAACTCACCAACCATTGTGTTGACACTTTAGCATGTTTATCTCAGGTCTATAAGGTGATAGCTGTTGCATGGAGCATAGAGTCGCTTGGCATGTTTTGAAGACTTATGCTTTTATCTTTACCATTCGATTTGTCTTAAAACTCTTATGTATTGTATTATGGAACTCAAGTTTGTATTTCGGAATTTATTAATCGAATGGTCACTTTTCAAAACGTCTCATTTAGAGTTCGTTTTCTATACCTTGTTCTTTGTATTATGAAGTAGCACCCTTATGACACAGTCTTCCGCTGCGGTATTTTGGGGGTGTTACAGATTGGTACCAGAGCCTTGGTTATAGAGAATTAGGTTGCATTTAAGTGCCTAGACTATAACTGCTATATACGTTAGGACCCTTCTCTTTATTTTGCCTTACACACACTTCATGCGCCTATGCTTATTGCTAATTGTTTGTTTAGAAGAAACCCCAGACAATAGTCAAGTCATCAAAAATTTAGAGCTAAGTAATAATTGTTTAATTAACTTAATCTTGTGACAGTTCTTGTTTGATAAGACATAAGATTAAGTTAAATAAAGGTTATTAGTTTCCTGTAGAGATTTGATGATTTGCCTTATACTTACTTTATATGATTCTAAATACCTAGAAGTGGTTCATATGTCCTAGTACGACACTCAAACCTTTCTACAAGCGTGACTAGTCCATTTCGCCATATCACCTTCTCTAGATACCCAGACTACGTTACCCTTTCACAACTTAAGAGCAGAAAGTCTACCCAATTATGTAGTACCAATTGTTGAGTTATGTGTGCCTGGTAAATATGTATACGTGTGAAAGGAAGCAATTATAATTATGGTGGCCAACATAATTATAAATGCGTCACGACTCACGTAGACATATGTGACCATGCTTACATTAATCGACGATTGACTCAAAATTGACAAGATTTAAGACTAAGTAGTCTAGGAATATCACCTCATATCTGACGTCGACAAAATATCCCTCCTTGTAGATATCATGGCACCAAAGAGAGTAACTCGTAGCACTAGCCGAGGTGGAGCAACACCAAGAGGTGGAAGAACTGGTGGTCGTGGAGGTAGAGGAGCTGCTCACGACACTAGTAACCCTAGTAATGATAGTGGAAGAACTGGTGGACGTGGAGGTAGAGGAGATGCTCACGACACTAGTAACCCTAGTAATGATAGTGGAAGAACTGGTGGACGTGGAGGTAGAGGAGATGCTCACGACACTAGTAACCCTAGTAACGCTGGTGGAAATCCAGATGTCTCCACCATTATTGCCCAACAACTACAAAACCTACTTCCCACTATAGTCACACAAGTTGGCAATCACATGAACAATTCGGGAAACCACGGAAGCATAAATGACGCTACAAATAATGGAGGAAGGAATGACAACAACAACAACCATAGGACTGGATGTACGTATAAGGAATTTACGTCATGCAAACCAATTGAGTTTAATGGCAAAGGAGGTGCATTGGCATATACACGATGGGTCGAGAAGATGGAGTCAGTGATTGACATCAGTAACTGTGCAATCCACCAGAGAGTAAAATATTCTGCATGCTTGCTATCAGAAAAGGCATTGACATGGTGGAACATGCAGATTCAAGCAAGGACTAGAGAAGCAGCTGTAGGCATGTCATGGGACGACTTTAAGGGACTACTGAAGGAAGAATACTGCCCGGTTAATGAAATGCAAAAACTAGAAGATGAGTTTTGGCATCACTCTATGGTAGGGGCTGGTCATGCAACCTACACAGACCGGTTTCATGAACTAGCTAAACTAGTTCCTCATCTGGTTACCCCTGAATCCAAGAGGATTGAGAGGTACATTTATGGCCTTGTTCCCGAGATTCGTGGGATGGTGAAAACAACCGAACCTCCCACGATTCAAAGTGCAATATTAAGAGCAGGGACCCTAACAGATGAGATGGTTAGGAACGGAACTTTGAAGAATAGTGACAAAAGGAAGGGAGCAGGTGAATCAAGCGAGCAAAAGGGTACAATGGTTGATAATAAGAGAGTAAGAGGATTTGCGGCAACAGTTTATGATCAGGGAAAGTATGAAGGTCCACATCCTAAGTGTAATAAATGTGCTTATCATCATCAGAGGTCTGAGCCCTGTCGAATGTGTACTAATTGCAATCAAAAGAGCCATTTTACAAATCAATGTAAAGCAACAGCAAGGCAAGTAACACCGGTGAATGCGGGCAATATAAGAAATAACCAAAAGACATGCTTTGAGTGCAACAGCCCAAACCACTTCCGAGATACTTGTCCTAAGTTAAATAGGGCACAGGGACAAGTGCTGGACAACCCAACTTTAGCTGTTATGCTTGAAGAAAATAACCCAAACCGTGGATACAATGTTAGTCCACCTCGGGGTCGAGCATACTATTTGGGTGCTAAGGAAGCCCGCAATGCGTAACGGGTACGTACCTTATCCTACCATATTATTCTATTCTAGTTCAAAATCTAGCTTTGTTATGCCGTTATTAAGATAAAGAGACCTAGACACACTAAACTTCGGGACGAAGTTTCCTGAAGGGGTAGAGACTGTAACAATTCGCATTTTCAGATTTATTTCTATTCCCGAAAATTTTACTATTCACTTTTACTATTCATTTTTCCTGAAATTTTCCCGAACGCTTACTAACATGACTTCTGAATTATGTCGGCCCGAACGGTAGTAAACGATATACCAAAACATACATGTTTCATGAATCTTTCTTTCAAAGACTTATACTATACATCATACTACATCATGAACATTATGCAAGACATATATAGGCAATTCTTCGTATGCTTAGACGTTACTCAAAACCTAAGTCGCAACGTTCTATTATAGGCTGCTCTTAGAGACTTTCACGATTCGACTACCACTTTGATTTCACATCACTTAAGCTTAAGGTGAGTCATAGCCCCTACTTTTTCATATTTGTTTCAACTCTTTGGGGGGGATACATGCACAACTACTTTCTTACTTGTACAAATACTTGATCGCATTATACTTGATTGTTCTATACTTGATTGTCTTATATTTGATCGCATTATACTTGATTTCATACATACATGATTATGTTATACTTAACTGCGTTATACTTGATTGTGTTACTGCCAGTGGCTCCAGATTAAGTTGCTGGATGACCATTGAGACTTCCGGTGGCTCCACATTAAGTTGTTGGATGACCATTGAGGCTATTGATACATCCTAACATTTGCGAATGTTGGATACATCATAAACGTGAGGTCTTCGGAGATGAAGTGTAGACTCACGACTAATTGCTAAACTGTTTTGATGAACTTATACATGTCTTTATTATACCATATATATTAGCAGTGGGTTGTGAACACACAGGTTACAAGTCTCTTATGGCGGGACTTGTAACTGAGTGGATTCACGATGCCTTTGCTATGTGAACATTCTCTAAGGCTTTTCAACTATTTTAAGACAAACTCTATGAACTCACCAACCATTGTGTTGACACTTTAGCATGTTTATCTCAGGTCTATAAGGTGATAGCTGTTGCATGGAGCATAGAGTCGCTTGGCATGTTTTGAAGACTTATGCTTTTATCTTTACCATTCGATTTGTCTTAAAACTCTTATGTATTGTATTATGGAACTCAAGTTTGTATTTCGGAATTTATTAATCGAATGGTCACTTTTCAAAACGTCTCATTTAGAGTTCGTTTTCTATACCTTGTTCTTTGTATTATGAAGTAGCACCCTTATGACACAGTCTTCCGCTACGGTATTTTGGGGGTGTTACAATATATTACCAATATCACATTGTAAACCTCAAGAAGCGCTGACCATCTACTGACGGACCGAACGCGGAAAAAGCCAAACTCACTATTCCTGTAAGCACTCATGAAATAACCAGGAATTTCCTGCAAATCAAGAATCAGTTACAAGTCGAAAAGTTGTAAACCCTTAGAATTTCAAGTTGGTGGTAGGGTTACGTTAAAAGTTCTGCCTAGGAAAGGCATAATACCATTTCAGACAAAGTAGGTCAGTAACCCTCAGATTTGAGCCTTGTTGGAAAATAGCAAGATTTCACAAACATGTTTCACAATTTCAAATCCCGAGAAACGACTTTCAGATTAGTGACTCATGATTCCATTGGAAGGAATCCAACCCAATGACGAACCTAAACCTGGTAGGAGAACCAGTAGAAATCATGGACTGTGAGGTCGAACGGTTGAAGCAAAGTCTAATTCCTATCGTGAAAGTTCGCTGGAATTCTCGAAGAGGTCCCGAATTTACTTAGGAACGGGAAGACCAAATGCAACTCAAGTATCCACGTCTTTTTACCGAATATACTCCAGAGACCAACCAAAACTGAACTTCGGGATGAAGTTCCTTTTAGAGGGGAAGACTGTCACAATTCGTAATTTCAAGTCCTTGTTCAGATATCGAAATTTCATTTTTAATCTCGGAAGTTACTATTCACCAATCACTATTCATCATTTTACTATTCATTATTTTTTGTGTCAGTTTGAGATTCTGAGAAGCGTTCAGAAAATTTACTATTCACATGACACTATTCATTTCCGAAGAGAAAACGCTATTCATGTACTTTATTCATTTCATCGTAAATTTAGTTTACGGGTAATTAAATTCGCGTAACCGGTCAGGTTAAGCTGCGAATTCATGAAATCATCGGTAGGGACACTTCATATGGACTAGAAATGGCTTGGATATCATCATTATAGCATTTGTATACTATTCTACTCGTAGGATATTTAAATTAATACTTTTGGTATAATTGACTTTTTACGTATGTTTATTTTTAAATAAACGTTAACACGCGATCAATAATGTGACTAACACGTCCGACACTCCCGACTATGATCCCAATATATTTTTATATTCATTTTAATAATATAAAAATTAAAATATTAATTTACCCGGTGTTTTGGAAATTTATTTAATTATTGTCGTAAGTTTACTAAAATTTCGACGGTTTTCGTAGAAATTAAATAATAATTATCAAAACACTCAATATTTATACCCAACATATTTTAACAATTTTTACGACTTTATTATGTCCCGGCTAACTCCATTAAAATTTATTTCTAGTTAACTCGGTACCCGGTATTCTCTAAAACCAAAATATCTAACTAACTTACACAATAATACATAATTACACAATAATACATAAAAATCTCATCTTTTTTCTTCCTACCCTATAACACCCCGTAAAATTTTCCTACGATTAACACGTTACCATAACATAGATTAACCATTTTTACCCGTAACAATTTCTTTTTTTTATATATATACTTTGTCAATTACAACGTTATTCACTCTTACCTTAAAACGACATTTACACCTAAACCTTAATAACCTAGATACCATACATAACCTAAAACATTGATACTTAATAAGTATACGTTTCAATAATTAACAAATACAATTTAAATAAATCCCGAGCCTACTAAAATTCCCATGTGAACTCGCTAATAATATTGGGCCTCTAAGAACCATGAATGACAATTGTTATCAACCTTCAAATATAATTATGATACTAGAATATTGATCAAGTTAAGGCACCTCACACATTTCATCTCAACTTGACACAAATAGCATTTTATTTCAATACCACTTCGTATAAATTCTAAGAAACCACTAACTTTCTGTAACGAATTTAAATCCTAATTTTAAGGCCCTTCTGGTCCGAACCAGGAAAAGTGTAAAACATGAAAGTTGTCCGAAATAATGTTTTACGTCTAGAACCGCGAGATTTTTGAACCAAAAATGTAATTCGTGGCTGATATCTATGGAATACGAACCTGACCCAAGTAAACCTCCCTCAAATACAACCTATAACTCACACCTTCACCCTCCCTCCCTTGTTACTACCCCAAGTATCACCTAAGGAAACACCATGTGCAATTCTTACACTACCTTCCTGTTCCATTTTAGCACTTATCACATTCTAGTTCAAGTATATAAAGGCTCCATGCATATCGACATTTCTAACTCACTACAACTCACATTACTATCACACTTGTGTACTACAACTAGCTTACTATAAGTACTCACCACCCCTTTCCTTTCAAAACGTATTCCAACTATTTACTTTATACACAAAGACTTCCTGTCAATACAACTACAATCGAGCCCTTTTCTTTCTTGTTCCCTTCTCTTGGTCGACTAGGTAAGATCAAGAGAACCACCAACATGTTACTTTCTTACAAGAACTCTGACACACCACCTCCCTTGATTTCCCAATCAAATGAGATGCCTTGTAAAGATTGCTGAACTCACTCGACACTTGTTCATCTAAAGAACATTCACAAGCCACCTCCAATGTTCCCCAATCCAAGAACTCCCACGTCTCTTAACACCTCTTTCATTTTGCCACTTATCACGCTCCATCTTGAGTATATAAGGTTGCATGCAGTTCGACATCTTCACAAAACATACAAACACACAAACTTCTCACATCTCCAAAACAATCTAAGTACCTTACTAGCTGCTGAGTCGAGTAGGATTGGCTAATGTTTCCCTAAGTTCCACACGTTATTCAAGTCGACTTAGAGATGAAGTTAGTTTGATTTGATCCATTTAACGAGCCACATCCATGATCCAAGTCTTGCAACATTTATGGGTCGTGTATCAAGCCACGCTAAACCCTTGTTCCTATTTGATCCATACGTAACGTTATACCCCACCGCTAGAGGAGAGGAGGAGAACAAAGAGAAGAACCAAGAGGTGGAAATGATCATTCTTGCTAGTTCCTAGACGACATATCCAAAAGCTGGAAACCATGGAGTTGTGCTGAGTCTCGTTCCCTCGACAAGCTGCTAATCGAATAGCACCAACTTTCTGTCCATAACATGAGGTCCTCACCCCCATCCTTGGTGTCGTAAGTTCTCCCTATCCTTTCTCCACACATTCTTTCATATCCTGGTCATACACATATGTGCTACGCAACTTCAGTTCATGCATGGCATATTTCGTTTTGTCATACAAAGGTGTATCATTGGTCTTGGTGTGGCAAAGCAACATGGTAACTCAACGAGTAAACAACATATGAATATAATATAGGCTTTTAAAACGAAGAGAACTCAACGAATAAATCATATACTAACTTATAATGAGCCCTTGAAACAAGTGAATAAGCTCGGGTCTTGTAAAGAAGTTAAAGGTTTTTGAAAGCTTCTAACCCATTTTGAATATGTATAAACGATCTTCAAATGATTATATGAAACATGTATAAAGTTTGGCTCACTTTAGAAACATTTCGTACCTTGGCTTAACTCAAGCTTGTTACAAGTTGACATGTATAAGAAAGTTACAAATCAGTTTGAAAACGAAACACAAATCCGAAACACAAACACACTGTCTTATATTCATGCAAGATATAAAACAACACTGAAACAGTAGTTAACTAAATCATTTCGAAACAAACACAACGGAAGGACTAGTCCAATGGTTGGGACGCTTGACTGTTGAGCGAGGGGTCCTGAGTTCAAATCCTTCACATAGCAGTTTAATTTTTATTTAGTTATTTTGCAACTTTCACATATTGACAATTTCAGCCCCTCTACTTTGTAGCCTTACTATTTTCCTAAAAGACTTTTATAAGTTTAAAAACTATTTTACACTCTCAACCCTTGAAATTAGAAACATATATCACTTTCTTAAAAACTTTTGTCAGTTTGTAAACATATTTATTTTAGACTGAGTACGAAAAGCATTTTGGCATTAAAAGAGTAACTTTGTATAACTAAAAGGTCTACATAGAAACTTAAGTACGCTTGACAAATTAATATTGTACAACTATATCGTAGTAACATATAACGAAACCTACATTTGGAGGCGATAATGAAGTGTTAAATACGAATAACTATATATTTTTGAATATATATAATTTATAACGTAAAATATATAACTTGACGTTATTAACGGTTAACTTGAATACACATTAAGTAATGATTATTCCTACAATAAAACTCATCGGTCCACTTAACCTGACGTAAACTTTCAATTACTATAATTTGTCATTTATCAACTTTTGATACATATCATTTATTTATAACGAGAAATATAAATAATAAACGATACTCATACATAAAGACAAGTTATATAGTATATAACTTGCTCTTGAACTATTAAGCGTTTTGCCACGCAAGCCACCTCTGCCACAAAGTCATTTTGTCATCGAACACTATTCAAATCACGATTCTCGATAAGTCGAACTTATCTCGAACTTCCATATCATTCAGGTTATCTTTGAAGTCATTTCTATTCTACCTCTGACTTTACGTTATCTATGCCTATCATAACTCTCAGATGAGTCATAGCCCCTACTCTTACTTATTTTACAATGATTTATACACGTTTTTGGGGGAGATACATGCTTAACTATTGCTTTATACTTTTACAAGTACTCGTTAACTATTTATATATTACTATAATGCTCATAGCTGCACTTTCTATAATTTAACTGTGTTATAAACTCTTTGGAAGAGATGCATGTGTAACAACTTTTCTAACGATTTTACTATCGATATTTGGAATTATGGAACAAACTGTTTAAATACGGTTTCAACTGTTTAAATACGGTTCTCCACACACTGTTTGGATACAGTTTCAACTGTTTAAATACGGTTCTCTACAAACTGTTCGGTTACAGTTTCAACTGTTTAAATACGGTTCCCCATAAACTATTTATGTTATGGATGAAATAACGTGGCCCAAATATCGAATCTCGTGTTAAATGGATTTATAAACAAATTACTATTTTTGATGTTGACCCGGTGAAGGGCAAACCAACAGATTGATTTGTATTGAATTGATAAGGAAATCACTCATTTTCTAATTAACGATTTAAACTGTAAACTCTATGAACTCGCCAACCTTTGTGTTGACACTTTTAGCATGTGTTTATCTCAGGTAACTAAACAAGAAGGAACTTGAAGGCACGGAGTGGGTTTGTAACCCGGCATGAGCTTAAATAAACGTTTTGACACATTTCAAATACACATGTTGTTTAAATTATGAAACATCTTGATGTCTCGAATATTTGGTATTTTGAATGAATTAAACTTTAAAGCGTCACTTTTGTGTCGTTTTCTATGATTGTGATAAAGATCCTCGAAGTAACACCCAAAAAGTCTTCCGCTGACATTTTAAGTCTTTCGCTGACATCTTAAGTCTTCCGCTGAGGTGATGATTTTGGGGGTGTTACAGATTGGCATCAGAGCTACAGTTATAGAGAACCAAGTGTTTTGAACATTGGACTATAACTACACGTTTAAAACGGACCACTTTTACAAAATACCACCTTATGCCCTCCGTGCCTACGCGTTTCCAACATCTGGTAGAGACATTACTTTTACATGATTTTCTTATATATGTTAACATGTTATGATTATGCTAATAACTTATACTTACTAGTCGGGATTATTACAAATACCGTGTCTTCATATTTCCGTCCACCAGACTATTGTGTGACTTTTAAATAGTTTATGCTACAACTACACTCTAGTATATTAATATATATATATATATATATATATATATATATATATATATATATATATATATATATATATATATATATATATATATATATATATATATATATGCTCCCCCAACTATTTTGAGTAGTATACCAATCCTCCTTAATTATCTCGCTCTCATCTTTATAGATGCGTATGTCATACTCTTTTCGTACTCTCGGAAAAATCTGCGCATTACCTTGTCGATCAGTATGGGTGTTGAGTCAGAAATTCTTAAGTAGGATGATTTACAACGTCTTTATTTGAATGGATTGGGACGCCTTTCCATTGAAATAAAGAAATTGTAAACCGCCGAACCATAAGTTTATACTTCATTATTTACATCGTTTGGGACGCTTCTCTATGTAAATAACAAATTATAAATAAGTGGGCTTAATTTTGTCTGAAATGGCATGCGTATGAAATCAAGGATCACTAAAGTTCATAAAACACTAAAACTTCAGCCAAAGACTCACAATTTTCTTCTGCGTATGCCTAATTTTAAGGCATTACGGCACAACCACATCTCTTCAATCATGTCCTTAATTTTACATTCTGGCGATTTATGAAACCTTTTCACGACATTGTATGTGATTACAATGGTCTCTCTTACTTCTCCGGCACTATGAGTGATATAGCAATCTCCGAACCTTTCACAACTTTACCTAAAATCCATCAAAATCTATAAATCCCTCTAATAGAAATACAAGATATGGAATTGCTAAGGAACAAACAGATTCATCATCTACAAAAGCTTAGAACCAAATGCCGTGTTGTCACTTAAAACTATATTTAACAAGTTTTCTCTTTACAAAAGCTGAAGTTCAGCAACTTTCTCTTCATTCAACAAGTTTCCACTTGAAAACTCTTATTATTAAAAATCTGTTAACAAGCAACTAGTTTAACGGGTAGGTTACCCTATAGATTTTAAACAAGATACTGTGAACCATGTTTATCTTCAAAACATTTTAAAATAAAAATCTTCATTCAAAAATGGAATTGTTTCTTAAGTCAAGATTAATCAAAAGAAATTGAACATAAGACAATGTAAGTAGTTAGAACTACTCAACAATTATAACTATGAGAACTACTATCATCAAGGAAAAAGCTAATGTAGTAGTAGATACGTTAAGCTAGAAAGAAAAATTAAAAAGAAGAAGCTAATGTAGTAGTAGATACGTTAAGCTCGAAGGAAAAATTAAAACCGCTCAGGGATTAGATCGTTAGGAATGACTATTTGTTCACCCTTTCCACTCACCTTTACAGCTACCTTATCTTAGAATCCCGGGACGGGATTCCGTTTAACGGGTAGGTAATATCACACCCCGTAAAATTTTCCTACGATTAACACGTTAACATAACATAGATTAACCATTTTTACCCGTAACAATTTCTTTTTTATATATATATATACTTTGTCAATTACAACGTTATTCACTCTTACCTTAAAACGACATTTACACCTAAACCTTAATAACCTATATACCATACATAACCTAAAACATTGATACTTAATAAGTATACGTTTCAATAATTAACAAATACAATTTAAATAAATCCCGAGCCTACTAAAATTCCCATGTGAACTCGCTAATAATATTGGGCCTCTAAGAACCATGAATGACAATTGTTATCAGCCTTCAAATATAATTATGATACTAGAATATTGATCAAGTTAAGGCACCTCACACATTTCATCTCAACTTGACACAAATAGCATTTTATTTCAATACCACTTCGTATAAATTCTAAGAAACCACTAACTTTCTGTAACGAATTTAAATCCTAATTTTAAGGCCCTTCTGGTCCGAACCAGGAAAAGTGTAAAACACGAAAGTTGTCCGAAATAATGTTTTACGTCTAGATACGCGAGATTTTTGAACCAAAAATGTAATTCGTGGCTGATATCTATGGAATACGAACCTGACCCAAGTAAACCTCCCTCAAATACAACCTATAACTCACACCTTCACCCTCCCTCCCTTGTTACTACCCCAAGTATCACCTAAGGAAACACCATGTGCAATTCTTACACTACCTTCCTGTTCCATTTTAGCACTTATCACATTCTAGTTCAAGTATATAAAGGCTCCATGCATATCGACATTTCTAACTCACTACATCTCACATTACTATCACACTTGTGTACTACAACTAGCTTACTATAAGTACTCACCACCCCTTTCCTTTCACATGAGATGCCCTAAGTCTTTCAATGGGCTTGGGCTTGGACTTGGTTACATGGTAGATAACAAGGCTTATGTAACATAGCACATAACATATTAGTTTACCAAGTCCAAAGCCCAATGACTAATCTATTACTAATCTTAACAAACGACACAAAGTTATACTATGATAATGACCATCACTTATATATATATATATATATATATATATATATATATATATATATATATATATATATATATATATATATATAGGGAAAATGTTAGCTACATTACAAATGTAGCCAATTGGCTACATTTCCTTTGAAAAAAGTTTTAATAATGTACAGTTTAGTCCTTGCGGTATGTCCCTGACACACATTTTCCCCCTGTCCCCACCCTTTTTTTCAAAGGAAATGTAGCCAATTGGCTACATTGTAATGTAGCTATGTTTTCCCCATATATATATATATATATATATATATATATATATATATATATATATATATATATATATATATATATATATATATATATATATATATATATATTAATGCTAACAGTTATTGTTTAGGTTGAAATTTCTTTTTATTAGGTCTACTTGCTAGATTCCTTTCTAGTAAGATTTTTATTTTATTTTTATAGGTTTCTTTAGTCTATCTTATTTCTTTGTTCCTTTGTTCTTAACCATCACCATCCGCCATCATGGAAGGTAGTAATATCTTTGACCCCGCCAACCCACCACAATTAAACCACCCACAAAACCCACCACAACCAAATCAACTTCCTAGACCCCGCACTTTAGGAGAGTACTCCCGTCCTAGCCACCAAGGCTATCGAAACACCATTGAGCTCACTCAAGGAGCCAATGTATCTCCCTTACGATCCGACACCATCCGGTTGGTGTAAAGCGGATGTGCATTCCAAGGACTTTGTTCCGAAGATCCTAATCAGCATCTCAACGATTTCCTAAAAATCATAGATTCCATAGATCTTGATGTTGAAACTAGAGAGACGAACCGATTACGTCTCTTCTAATTCTCTCTACGTGACCAAGCTAGTCAATGGCTTAAGTGTTTACCCGCGGGATCCGTCACCTCTTCGGATGATCTCACCACTCGTTTCCTTGCTCAATTTTTCCCACCGGGGAGAACCACCAAGCTAAGAAATGGCATATTGATGTTCCAAAAACGTCAAGGTGAAACTCTCTATGAAGCATGGACTCGTTTCAAGGACTTACTCCAAAAAGTCCCTCATCATGGCATAGATCTTTAGCTCCAAGTCCAAATCTTCTATGACCACATTAATCTCTCCACAAGGCAAACCACTGACCAAGCGGCCGGTGGCAAGCTACGTGATCCAAGTGCGGAAGAATCATGGGAACTCATAGAAGATCTTGCTCTCTATGATAACGAAAGTTGGAATGATCCCCGTGATTTAAACAAAACGGTCAAGGCAATATCCTTGCCTTCGAACAATTCAAGCACTCCCGACCGTAGGATCATGGAACTTGAAGACCAAGTCAACTTTCTAATGAAATCTGACGTGGCTCCTAAACCTTCAAGCCAAGTGAACAAATCACTTCTTCATGCGAATTGTCTAGTGGTCCCCACGACACTCGTGATTGCATGGAACTCCCCAAACAAGCTTTTGCGGATTACGCATCCTCGTGTACCGACGGAGTGGGAGACAAGTGGTACACTTTCAAACCTGAGCCAAACCCTTACGGTGATTCATACAACCCCTCTTGGAAAAATCACCCGAACCTTAGGTGCAAACAAAACCAAAACGCACCACAAAATAATTCTTTCACTCCACCTAATCGTTACCAATCAAACGGTCCACCCCCTAACCGTACTTTCAATAACAATCCTTCCAACAACTATGGTAGTACCAATAATTTTGAAGGATTTCTATCCAAATTTATGGCATCTCAATGACTGAGAAATGGGAGCACTCCCAAGTAACACGGTCAAGAATCCAAAACTAAACGTTAACGCCATATCATATGTTTCGTCTCCTAGTTCTTGTCCACAATACTATCCGCTCAATGCTGTGAGCACGTGTTTCAAGCAAACCCAAATTCTTAAAAAGGACCAATTGAGTAAAACACCCGATATTAAACTGGTCAAAAGCATAGTTGAAACACCTCCTACACAAAACCTTGACGAAGAATTCAAGGAACTCCACCTTGAACGTCCGGTTATTGATGTCTTAGCTCGAGCTCCCTACTACAATGTCCTTTTAGAGAAATACGAGGAGAAACTTAAGTTGGGTAAGAATGGACCTCCTTCGTTCAAAACAAGCTGCCAAAAAAATTAGATGATCCGGGCATATTCATTTTACCCTTTAAGATCAGAAATTCTGAGGCTTTTGACACATTGGCCGATCTTGGGTCAAGCCTAAATTTGCTTCCATTATCTCTGTACACCACTCTTAAGCCGGGAAAATTAGATGAAACAAAGGTAATCATAGGGCTTGCGGATGGAAGTGTAGCGTATCCGGTTGAGGTAGTGAAGGATGTGTTAGTGCATATAGGAAGGTTGACATTGTTAGCCGATTTACACGTCCTTGATATGGTTAGTGACACTACATGCCCTTTATTAATAGGAAGAGGATTTTTAGCTACCGCAAGTGTGATGATTGATTGTAAGGAATCTAGAATAGCGCTAGGAGAATGAGAAACTTGGTCGGTCTATGATGTTAAGAAACATGCCTATGATACTAATGAGGAACCAACACCTCATTGGGTAGATTTGAATAGGAGACCATCTAGATACGGACCTTGGGTTAATAGAGACTTCATAGGACCTCAACGCCCATTTTATTTAGAGAAGGAATTTATAGACAAAATGCATTCGGTGGAGCAACTCATAGCTAGGGATGAAGAACTAAACCCCTTTGAGGATCCCTTAGTCTTTAGGAAAATGATTGAATTCCTAGGAGTGATGCCTATCAACTTAGGAATGAACAAATGGAAAAGGGAAGGTGATAAATGTAAATAGAATTGGGACAAGCCACTTAAGGAAGGCGACGGATCATGGCATATGAAGATGATTCTCTATGATCCGGATGGAGAAAAATTTGAGAAGTCATACCGAACTAAGAGAACCGATAGAAAATTAAAACCCAAGTTTGATCCCAAAGGTGTCCTCGATGAGGAACTCACCCATATAGGATAGCCCGTGACCTTGAGTCTAGCTACAAGACTCGTTAATAAAGAAAAGCGCTTCTTGGGAGGCAACCCAAGCTTTATTTGTTTGTTTGTTTGTTTGTTTGTTTGATTTTATTTGTTTCTGTATGCATGTTTTATTTTTATTGTATGTGGTGCATGTTTCAAAATAAATTATGAAAATACTTTATTTTGTTGTTTAACTTCATCTTAAGTTTATATAAAGGTATTTGCAAAAGATAAGTGTAAGGAAAATCAAATTTTGTTTTAAAAACGAGATTTGACATGAACCACAACAATATTAAATGAATGTGCATATTAGTATTTGTTTGAGTCAAATGCTTGTATCGAGTCATAATGATGTTTTGCAGGATTTCCAAGAATTAAGGCGTGAGTTTTTCCAGAAATTTTCTGGAAACTTAACATAAGCTTTCTGTCAGAGCACTCTGACGGCGTCAGGATTATAACCTGACGGCATCAAGTGTAAAATTCTGAAAAATTTTGCAAGTTTTGTTTTTCTACCGGAGTCTTAAAACTTTTGTTAATTCTTTAGTTTTATAAACTCCAGGAAATCTGCAAACATTCATTCCACAAGCATTATATATTAATTTTCTTTCTAGGATTTTAATATATATAGATTGCCGCCGATTTTACGCGAGGTTTGCCATGATTGTTTTCTCAGGTTTAACAAGTTATATTGGACAAGAAGATGATTTATATTTCTGAAGGGAAGCTTTCAATGTTCATTTTCTTGGAGGAGGATCTAACCTTGTTACCACATTATCCACACCGAACGAATCAGGGGAGTATTTGTTTCATTCTTTTACCTTCATTACTTTTACATCCTTTTTATTGAACATTGGGGACAATGTTCAGCCTAAGTGTAAGGGGAGGGTAAATGATGATACCTTAAAGAATGCAATTGCACTTGAGTTTGTTTGTTTAAAAGTAGGTGTGTAATAAAACTAAGAGAAATACTTGTTAGGGCAATTTTAGCACCAAATTTTAAATTTTTTACAACATTTAGGAGTGAAGCTTTAGCCTTAATGAGCGTCTCATTGATAGGAGTTGTATGACTAGCACAAAAACCGTACCACTTATGAGTGTACCTGTAGTACTTAGATTCTAGAACTTGCATTAGTGATGCATCCCGAGACCGCTAGTGAGACTACATTTGTATAGTAGGATTTACTACATGATAAGAGGCATTAGGATCACTATTGTGTTAAACCCGTATCATAATTACTTGACTAGTAAAGTCAATTAATTTTACCACACCTTTGCGTTGTACTCATTTTTAGTACACGATACCCCTAGTACGTCCCTCCGAGCCTATCTTTTTTGTTTCTAACTTTAAGCATTTTACTTAAAGGAAGAATTTGTTTACATTCCACCCCAAAGGTACATCCAAATCGTCTTAGCCTTCCTTGTATGCACTCATCTTTAGTGTATTATTCTTATATGTTTAAACCCTTAGTTAATTGTCTAATTGATTACATGGTTGCTAAGTCGAGTCATATATTCTACATATTCTTTTGGGACGATTGGGACTCATGGGTAAAGTACTAGTGTTATGGAGTATTGGGGATGAACATCATTTATTACCCCTATATGTGCGTTAATATTTAAAAAGTACTCCAAGTGTTTTGATTATCTTAATTCGAGTCATTAGAATAGTTAATTGTAAAGTATGTAAAAGTTCAAGTGTACGGGGAATGCAAATCCCCCATGATGTATTATTTTCGATGGTAGGGTAAGTGTGTATGCAACAAAAAAAAATAATAAATCAAAAAAAATCAAAATCAAAAAATCAAGAAAAAGAAAAAAAAAAAGAGAAAAAACATACGGACTACCATCCCGTTTCCTTTTATGTTTATTTTATATTTTTGATTAGTTTATGATTAGCTTAAGTCGAGTCGAGTCTTGGCTTAACAACGCCACATTGTACATGTAATTGACCAAGATGATTAACTCGCCACCAGTAAAGATTGCCTTTATCCAACAAAACCGTGTTTATCATATCCCTACACCTCACGTTATAACCCTTTAAAAAGACCTCTTTGATAGTTTATCCTAGGTGCTTAAGCCAAGTGGTGGAGGTTTGATCCTTTCCCAAGCATATGGTAATCTATGTGCTATGACAGGTAGTGAGAGAGATTTTCCATTTTCATATTGTGATATATACTTTTATTACACCCGAGAGATGTCAGTATCTAAATACTATTTGTGAGGTGCTAGTGTATAATTTCCATGCTTGTTTTGGTTGAAGTGGAATGATTATTTGTTGTAATTACTTTTATATTAGTGTTAAATGACCCCTAGCTTGTATTTTGATTAGAGTAAAAACGCATTTGCTTGAGGACAAGCAAATCTCAAGTGTAAGGGCTTTTAGGGGGTCATTTAAGCCTAAAGTCAATATTATTTGATCAAATATTGCCCTAAATCGTTTCTTTTGTCATTTTAGGTACTTTGGAGAAGAAATCTAGAAAAAGAAGCATTTTGGACATTTTTGGAGCGAAAAGTGAAGAAAACGGCAAAGTCTCCAAATCAAGCTGGAAATAGTACCTGACTGCATCACGTATTGCATGTGACGGCGTCACGTTATGGCAAAGAGGTGGATAAAAAGTATAACGAGACGTGCCAGAATGTTTTTTGAATTTAACACATGACGGCGTCACCAAGGCCGTCACGTGTAATTTGCTCTTAACGGCCATGAGAAGATTAACACATGACGGTGTCAGATCTGGATCTAGGCAATACGAGGACTTCTTTGGCGGCAAGTTGACGGCGTCAGACTCACAATGTGACACCGTCAGACCCTAAAATCTATATATAGTTTTCTAATTTTCATGTATTGAGAGGAGAATTTTAGGGAGACTTTTGGAAGAACTTATGGAGAAACCCTAGGTCAAATTTTACAGGGTTTTTCACCCTTTTATCATCCATATTCTAATAAAGATAAGTCTTCTAATAATCATTCAATATGTCTATGTGTTATTTGATTCTATCTTATGCTTGTCTTTACTTTAACATGCTAGGCTAGGTTTTCTTTGTGTTTGCTAAGATGTAATGAAACCTAGCTATTGATTATTGGTTGGTTGTTTGTTATTAATTGTAATGGATGAATGATATCGATGTTAGGCTTAAGAAAACTGGCAGACTTCCAATTGGTAACATGCTTGAACGTCTTAAGAAACATGAATCAGATGTGTACTACGATTAATTGGTTGTATTTAATGCATGAGTAACTACTAAGGAGGTCATGTTAGGAGCTAGTAGTCGGCTCGACATAGGAAGAGGTAGAAGCTTATAGAGTTAGGGAAGATCGTACACGGCCCTATGAATGGTATTAAGGAATATAACCCGTCATCCACGCAATTGTAACAAACTAATAAACTAGTAAAAGATACCTAGGGAGTAGTGAAATCTAAGTAAACACGTTTCTCTTATTATTGTTTTTCTCCACATTTACTTTCTTGTTCTTTTATTTTATTGCATTAGTAGATATTTGGGTTAGTTGACTAGCAACTAATTCCTCCCACTCTTCCAAAACCCGAGATTTTTACATGCTTTCTAAAAAACCATAAAAATACAAAAAGAATCATCCCTCACCTCTAAGTTTTGATGCTACCGACACTATTTCCCGAGAGAACCATCAATCCCCCGGTACTTGCCACTACACTATACTACATCGGTCAGGTACACTACCTGGTGGGGATTGCAAGCTTCTTGAGATCCCATGAGAGGTAAAACCTTTTGCGAGGGCGCAATCCCACGCATCAAGAATCCATTAGCTGATATTCTATGGAGATAGCCTCATGGAGGTTTGTTGGCCTAGCAGCGATCACATCGTTTCTGGTGGCCAAGGGCAACCCATTAGTATATCGCTCAATCTTGAGTACCTCAGTGTGAACCATTTCAAGACAGAGCAATGACAACTCTCGGTATCGCTGATTGTAAGTTGTCATATCAGTACCTGGTGTGTGCTTATTCACACACCTTTTTCTAGCCAAATTAAGAACAAAATAGACACAAACTAACCATAAATGCCAAAGATATTGTGCTTTTGTGTTTGTGATCGTGCAGGTACGGGTATTTCAGAAACAAGCATAAATCAGGCCAAAAGGGACAAAAACAAGCACGAGATTGGAAAACATGTCAAAAGCCGGAGCCGGGGAAGCAAATTACCATTTTTGAGCTCAAATTGTCAAAATATACCTTGGGGAATCACAGAATGCCAGAAATAGTCCTTGGAGCAAAATTTTGAAGAAATGACATCTAAAGTCCTTGGGAGATCAAAAGTTGTCAATATTGGTCCTTGGATATTAATTTTCAAGAATTGGAAAATCTAGTCCCTCAAGTTTCAAAATTGGCAGAATTGGTCCTTGAGAATTTAATTTTGGAAAATAAATATTTAAGGTCCTTTGGTAATTGGAAACTTGGCAAGTTTGGTCCCTTCAATTTCAGAGTTACAAAAGTGGTCCTTGGGCTTAATTAGCTACTACACCAAACGGACCCTTTATGTTATTTAATTAACACCAAATCCAACCCAACAAATAAATAACCCAACTCCATAATCTAATCAACCCCACCTTATTTACAGGCCCAACTCCACAAGCCCACAAACACCACGTTATATAATACCCTGGTCAAACCCCCCAAGTCAAACCCATCATCCTTTTCCTTCCTAGTTGGACTGTACACAACCTGCAAATCCCACACCATGCACCTCTGCCACCACCACCTCCTTTATACCTTCCAAATACCACAAACCAAGAAGTAATTAATGCATATCCTCCCCTCACCAGTTAACCAGAGCCAAATTGCAAAATAGCTATTTTCCCGCCAAAAACTCATTCAGGGGTGAAGATCACTTTTGACTCATCCCACGGTTCAGAATTGAAGTGGGAATACACCAGGAGCACAGGAAGATTATAAAAGGAACCTCACTCACATTTGAAAATAGTTAGTAGTTAGAGTAGTTTTTTAGCATAATTTTCAATGTCGTATTAATATAATTCTAGTTTTTCTAGTTATAAATTATCATTGCAATTTGTATTCTCAGCCTTAGTATTGTATTTCTAAAATTTAATCAATCAATTTCAAGCTTTCTTGTTCAGATACGAATTTGTGAAATTCCATCAAATCTTCATTCAAGTTCACTAGTAATTGATATGTTAGTTTTATTGTCCCATAAGCTCACCATAGCTCATCGATCAGTTTCCATAAGCTTAGTTCGGATAAAAACAAGTTTTCAATCGAGAACTCAAAAATCACAAAAATAAGAAAATACTTGAAAAATCAAAAGAAGGAGAAGAAGAAGAAGAAGAAGAAGAAGAATAAGAAGAAAATCAAGGAGCAAGATGTATTTTGGATAGCCTTGGTATTAAAGCTCCATGGGGAGCATAAGGATGTGTAATGAGTTGTCTTGGTACCTCTGTTCTGAGCTTGAGCTTGTTGTAAATCAATTTTCCAAGTTTTTGTAATTTACTGTATGCTTTTTAGAGCTAATTTTCTAGTTTACTTTGTTCAATCTAGTCATTTATTGCTTATTAGATACAACTTAGCTCAATTCCTGTGGTTGTTTATTACTTTCTACAAATTTGGATTCTAACTGTCATATTTGCAAGTTGGGATCACCTTGTTGATATCAATAATGCGTAAAAACGTTATTAATATTTCTCGATATCCCTATGTTTTGACAATCACAAAATGTTAAATCAATAAACGTAAAATCATTACGTTAACAAGTATTTTGTTACAAAATATCATTATATCCAACCTAATCACTTAAGGTATGAATAAACAATTGCCTAATACATTTTTTGATCAAAGGAAGGTTTATTTAATCATTACAAATTATATAAAATGGTATAAACATTTTATATATTTAGAAAAACACTTTTGGTAATTGAAGAAAAATGTTTAATTCATAATAAATATATGAATTCAAATTTTTAACCAAAATCAGTTAAATTTTCACCAAATAAACTTTCCCCAGAAAAAGACAAAAGATATGGCCGTTACAGGAGGGCGGTCCCCTTAATTTTAAGGGGTCCGGCCACCATTTAAGGGGGCCGGCACGCTCCTGTGACCAGAATCTTTTGCCTATAAATACTGGTTCAATCCTGCATTTTGTCCTCACCTTTTTGCACTAAAACTTTCTGTCCAAATCCTCTCAAATCATCTCCCTAAAACCCTTGATCATAAGTTTATTAGTTCTTGTTTCAAGTGATCCAATCCCTCATCATTCAAAGTGCAAGAGAAGAATACTCCTTCCATTTCAAATCAAGAAGTAATGAAGATTAGTTGTATAGCTTGTGTAAATTAATTGTAAAGTTGTGTAGTGCTTCTAATAAGTAGTTTTAGGTGGGTGTGTAATTAAGTATAGTAGAAGTAGTGGTGTGAAGAAGAAGTAGTGAAGTAGTGAGTAGTTGTGAAGTAGTAGTGGTATGTACAAGTTGTGAAGAAGGTGTGCCAAGTCGTGAAGAAGTCGTGAGATTGGTTCTAGCTACTATTACAACTCGACGTTTAGCTTAGTGTCGTAAATTGGTGTAAGCAAAAGTTGTGTAAGGTTTCTCCGCCACAAGCGAGTTTGTTGACATAGTGAAGAAAACTATCGAGTAAGAGACTCGGGGAGTGGAGTAGGGCGAAGAGGAGCTTCGTAGCCGAAGCACTATAAATCCTTGTGTTGTGGTTTGATCTTTGATGAGTGCTTAATCACTCATCCTTTTTAGGCCTTATTTCAGACCAAAAATACCAAATACTAACCAAAAATGCCAAGAGAATGCATGTTTTTGTATTTGTGTATGTGCAGGAACGGATATGTGAAAAATGGACAAGAACAAAGCAAAACCGACAAAAACGAGCACGAGATTGGAAAAAGGTCAAAAGCAGGAGCCGGGGAAGCAAAATAATCAAAGCAAGCTCAAAATATCATTAAAAGTCCTCAGAGATTCATCAAAGTTTCAATATTGGTCCCTAGATAAAATTTGGAGAGATTAGCAGTTTTAGTCCCTACAGTTTCAAAGTTTGGCAAATATGGTCCTTAAAGCAAAATTTGAAGAAAAGGCATCTGTGGTCCTCCATTATTTAGAATATGGCAAGAAATACCCTTGGGAGAAAGTTTCAATGATTTACAGATTTGGTCCCTAAGGTTTTTCAGAATTACACAATAGGTCCTTGTGATTTTACTACTACTAATCCTAAACCATTACACATCCGGATAAATAAATCCAATAACCAAACCCAATGAACACCTAAGCCCATCACCCCAACCCGGCCTGCTAACCTATACCCGGTCAACCCCACCTTCAAATACCCGATCAACCCTTAAATAATAAAAACAAACCCCCAATTCTTTCCCGCCCCCCTTTTTACCACAAACCCAGAAATCACTGTAGCCATAAACCCTAATTTCACCACGTCCCAATTACCCCACTTAAACCAATTATTACCTCATGATTGATGGTTTCTAGAAGGTCAGGGCACATGTCAGGGAATGTAAGAGGGGACACGTGGTCCTATCACAAGACACACGAAGGATAGGTCATATCACCACACGCAATCCAAGGGTTGATAATGATTGGAATCATCTGGATTTAATCACACGGCTAAGGAGGGCTCAGAAGAAACACAAATCATGTGGATTGATGACTTGGCAGCTTCACCAAATCACCTCAGCTCAGCTATAAAAACCCCCATCCTCACCTCATATTAGTTGTCCAATTTTTCATGTAATTAGAAAGATTTAGACCATTTTCTTTTCTTGTCATTTAAATTCAGGTTTATTGTAATTTTCAAGCTTTGTACTCAATTTATTTTTTAATGAAATTTAAGTTTTCCATTTAAATTCTTGTCAAATTACCTTTCTGCAATTTTAATTTGTCTTGTTAAAGTACTTTTGTTACTGTTTCATTTAAGTTCAATTTAGTTTAAAAATAGTTTGTGGAAAAATAATTGGGTTGTAACTGTTATTCATTGTTTGAAAAAAATCTCAAGTTGATACAAGTGCTTATTCAATAAGCTACAGCTTATTTGGAGTAAAAGGGCAACCAATAGGAGCGTTTGGCCTGTCTTAAAGACAGGCTGTGAGGGAGCATCCCTCTGTTTGGCTGAGGGATGAGTTGTAAGTTTCCGTTTATAGTTTCGTATAAATTTTCATTAGAATCTGCTTAATCTGAATTGTTTTGAATTGCTGCTTATTTGTTTGAGAATTCTGCTTAGTTGATAATCTTTAGTTGGTTAGTTATTTAGCTTAGCTGGTTTTATGTTTTTTGATTTTTAATAGTCTCATTTTGCCTTACATAGTATAATCTGTCAAATTGTTATTATATGTGTTCCAGTTGGAATTTGTGATTGAAATCTCTGATCCTGAGTTATATTAGATTATGTGATCGTTTTCGGATTTAAGTTTGATAGTTTGGATTTTAGGAGCTTCCTGTTTCATAAATCTGTCATCTGTGTGATTCTGTTGATCTTAGTTGTTCCTTTCTGCTCATGTATTTCTGGATTCAGTTTAGTTGTAGATTTGGATTATTGAATTAGTGGTTTAGGTTTAGAATTGCAGAGGTTAAGTTTTGGTTGCTTAGAAGTCAAATTTCTAGTGTATCAGCTCAGCAGGGGTGTTTGGTTTTAAGTAGTATGCTGATTCAGTAGCTTATTCAGAGGTTTGCTTTGGTTTTGATTAGTAACTTAGGCTGTAATTAGGTTATATCAAGCATAATTTTAGTAGGTCATTACTCAAAAGTCAAAAATCAGTTTTTCTCTTCTTAATTTTCATGTCTGTTAGGATCTAGGTTGCATAATCTTAATCATTAGTTTCATAAGTAGTATTATTACTTCTAGTTACTCATTTATTAGGTTTAAATACATTTTCAGTCATATTTTAGTTTTCAAAATCCAAGTTAGTCAAAGTTCATTTGTGGTTAAAAAGTCAATTCAAAAGTTGAAATCAGTTTTTGGACAGTTCTTTGTGAGCTTCTGTAGGCTTCATTTTTAAACAGAAATACTTTTGGCTTGTTATTTTAGAAGTTCAGCAGTTAGACAATCATAATCAAAACGAAAAGTTTGGTTTGCAGCTTATTTGCTTATCTGAAAAGCCTGTTGAAGTTGGCTGTTTGGTCCGTTTTCTCCCCTGCATCATCAGCTTCTAGCCAAATTCCAAGGATCATTTTAGTTTGTCATTAAGCTTCTGAGTATAAATTATTGGTAGATTCTTAATCTCAGATGGGTATTTAGCTTTTTCCCCTTGAGCTTTCTGTCACAAGCTTATTTGCTCCATCTTATTTGCTTATTAGTTGTAGGGTTTGAGAATAGTATTTTGTTTTCTATATAAGGGCTGCAAGTGCTTTTTATTGATCATACCTTAAGTTTGATTGCTCATCTGAGTTTCATTTTGCTGTTAGTACCTGTGTCTATTGAGATTTTGCTTATTTCTCAACTGCTTGTGCTAATTGCTTTTCATATAGTGCTTATTGGACTATTTTTGGTGCTAATCTATGATTCTGAGATCATTTTGGCTTAATTTCTATTCATTTGAGCTTTTCTGGGTCATAAGTATATTGGGTCAAAGTTTGAGCTAATCAGCACTTCCAGTGCTTATTTTCTAATTTTTATATTTTTCCTAGCTTCAAAATATTATTTTAGATTTTCCCTGAAATTTTCATATTTTTCTGAGTTTATTTGCTATTTTTCTTATTTTATTTTCATTTTTAATCATTTTTAATTACTTTTTAATTACTGAAAAATACAAAAAAATCAGAAAAACCCCAGAAAAATCCAAAAAAATATTAGAAAATTATTTTTAGTTATTTTAGAATTTTAAAAATTTATTTTGCATTTTTCTCAATTTATTTACATTTTCTTTTAATTTTTAATTAGTAAAAATAGTTTTTAATTCATAAAAAATAAATAAAAAGTCAAAAAAATAATTTTTCTTTTTCTCAAAATTTTCTTTTATCATTTTTAACTTTTCAAAATTATTTTCAAGTCCGTAGGAGTAGCGTAGCTTAAAAGTCGCGTTTTATTTCGTACGTTAACGTTTATTTTCCGTTTTAAGCTTACGTTTTTGATTTTTCGTAACGTTTCTAGTTGTTTTACTTGAATTACGTGTTTAGTTGATTATTTGAGCTTCATTTACTATTTCATTAGTATAATCTCATTCGAATCACTTTATACCACTTTCACGACACGTTTCACGAATCAGGAATTCGAAATTCCATTCACCCTTCACACGGACTACGACCTCGGGTTATCCGTATTTCTTTGCGGATCTCTTGAGCTTATATCTATACTATAATATTAATATTGTGTTTACCACGAATCAATCTTTCTAACCCTATCTTTTCTTTACATTCATATTTACATTATATTTGCTTAGTTAGTTATATTAAATTTTTCATATAGTGCAAGTGTTGAATTTCACATAAACAATAATCGAAGTTTTTTAAAACAAAGTTTTTATAAAATAAATTGACGTAAAACTATTCAACCCCCCCCCCCCTTCTAGTTTTCCACAATTGGCATCAGAGCTACGTTAAACAAGATTTTTTAAAATAAACTGTATTTTAAAACTTGAAATGATCTATGGAATCTGAAAAATATTTAGAAGGGCAATCTATGCAAAGATCACCACTATTTGAAAGTGATGGTTTTCTTCATTGGAAAAATCGATTTGAAACTTATGTGAAATCAAATGATCTAGATTTTTGGCATGTTATTACTAATGGTGATTTTACTCCTATACAAAATAATCCCGAAACTAAAAGGGATGAAATTGTACCTTTTGAAAAACAAAACGATGATTTGAAAAAGAAACTTGTTAAAAATAATGAGGCTAAAATGGTGATTTATAATGCGTTACCACGCAAAGAATATGAAAAAAAAAATTATGTGTAAAACCGCAAAGGAAATTTGGAATTCTTTATTAATTACTCATCAAGGTAATAGTCAAGTCAAAGATAATAAAATAGATCTTCTTGTACAACAATATGAACAATTTACGATTTTGGAAGAGGAATCAATAGATAATGCTTTTGCTAGATTTAACACAATCATCACAAGTCTAAAAGCACTTGATGAGAACTTTTCTAGCAAAAATTTTGTAAGGAAATTTCTTAGGGCTCTCCATCCGAAATGACGCGCTAAAGTGACGGCTACTGAGGAGTCAAAGAATCTATCAACTCTACAACTTGACGAGCTAATTGGAAACTTGAAAGTCTATGAAGTGATAATAAAGAAAACCTCCGAAATGGTCAAAGGAAAAAGAGAACAAACCAAATCAATTGCGTTGAAAGCTAAAAAGGACTCTAGTGACGAAGAATGCTCAACCTCCGAAAGCGACGATGAAGAATATGCCATGGCCGTAAGAGACTTCAAGAAATTCTTTAAAAGACGAGGAAGATACGTTAGACAACCATATGATGGAAGAAGAACATCACAAAGAAACAAGGACGACAAGAGTAGCAAGAATGAAAGAAAGTGCTTCAAGTGTGGAGATCCAAATCACTTTATTGGAGAATGTCCGAAATTGTCAAGAAGTCAAAACCAAAAGGCATTTATAGGAGGAGCATGGAGCGATAGTGACAATGAAGAAAAGGAGACAACAAGAGAAGAAAATTGTCTTATAGCAAAGGCATCCGATGAGGTACGTTCCGAAACCGAATACTATAGTGATGAAAATTTATCGTTAGATGAAAAAGATTTAGATAGCGAATATAGTAGATTATGTAAACTAGGACAAAAAGTCATGGCTAAAAATAAACTTCTAAAATGCACTAACAACCAATTAAAAGATGAAATACTTGACTTAAAAATTAAGCTACATAACTTAGAAAAAGGTAAAGAAAGTCTTATTGAATGTAAAAAATGTCTAGTTGTTAACAATGAGAATGAACAACTTAAGGAAGAAATTACTAGATTTGAGAAATTTGAAAATAGTAGTCAATCACTTAGTAAAAAAATTAGCACTCAAAGAATATCCAGAGATAAAACCGGTTTAGGATATCATTCAACCAAATCGTCTAGTGAAGCTAAAAATGTAAAGTTTGAAGGTGAAACTAGTGAGCTAAAACCTTTAGTGTCAAAACCAAAGTATATACATTTGAAAGATAGATAGTACTTATTGCAAGTGATGAAGAAATTAAAAGCTTTCATAAATCATCTTTGAAACCCGAAGTCGAACCTCTTAAACCAAAAATAGGATCTAAAACTCCACCACCTAGAAAACCAAGTAGTCCTCATCCTAGGTCTAAAACTCCTCAACCTATAGTAAACCAAAATAGACGAAACTTCCACAATAATCATCAAATGTGGAACTTCAATCCTTGGGGAATGATTCCACCATATAAACACCCAAGTCAAATGCATAACATGTTTGGACCAAACAACTTTGGTCAAATGAGACAATGGGGACCAACAAAATAAATTCGTCATACTTCGGCAAACTTGGTTATCTATTCGCTTCCACAAGATCATGCCATCTTTTTGAAGACATTGAAGAATGAAGACAAAAAGGTACACGTCTCTTTTATCTTTTATGTCAAGATTGCATGCTTAGCTTAGTATCTAGTTTATATATGTTAAGGCTTGTTTTGTAGTTTCTCGTTTACGAACCTTTTCCTTTCCCCTTTGGCCCTCTCGAACTATAACGTTCAACTTGAAAATCTTCGATGATCATAATACACATGTTGATTTAGAGAGGTGAGTTGATCAATCTATGGATGAAACAAACTCCTGTCGTCTTTTGCACTCGTCTCCCTCCCATATTCTCATCTTATAAACACATTTTATATATATATATATATATATATATATATATATATATATATATATATATATATATATATATATATATATATATATATATATACACACACACACATATATACCTTCCACAATTCCCTCGTCGACTTGACGGCTTGGTTAATTGACTTGACGACTTGGTTAATTTTTATCCAAAATTATCAAGAAAATTTTAGTTGACGAAATGTAAAATAAAAGTGTCAAGTAATTCCTTTCGTGCGAATACCCTCCAACGTATTTTTGATTAAATATAAATCTAATAAATATATATATATATATATATATATATATATATATATATATATATATATATATATATATATTTACCAGAAACAACGACGCGAAAAATAATTCAAATTTTGGGCAGGCGGCCCCCTTAAAATTAAGGGGACCGGCAGCCAAATAAGGGGCGGCCCCCTTAATGTTTAAGGGGGCCGGCCAACTGTTTCTGTCTTCCTAATTTTTTCAACTTATTCTCATTACCAAACACTCAAAATTCCATCTCTTCTCCACCTGCTACTGCTGTGAACGAAACCAACACCCAAAACCATCAAAAATCCACTTCCAAATCACATAATTTAGCTTGATTCGCAAGGGGAAAATACTTATAACATGATTAGCAACAAGTATTGTAAGTTCTTCATAACACATTTCATCTAATTTTATCAAATTTTGGTCATAATCACTATTAGGCATTTTATTTTAATTTCTTCAATTTCATTTTTTTCTTTCAATTGAGTCTAGGATTTCCATTACTAAATGCTCCCCATAGGATTAGAATGCTTAATTAACATTAAAACCCAATAATCACAAACCCTCTTACTAAAATTTTTGAAAACGTTCATACACTACTTTTCGAAATTTTTCTTAAACACATTGTTGAATAATGCTATAAAAACTTGTTAAAACTAATCACATTGTGTTTTTACAACTTGTTAATCATGAAAATATAAGTTTCGATACATTGAAAATAATTTTATATACGATAAGAGGGTGTTTGGATTATGTCCAAAAGTTATCAAAATTAAGTCGATATAATTTTTATGACACAATGTCAAGATTATAAACATAAAACTAGTAATTTAGAGTCGTCAAGATATATTATTTATATATATATATATATATATATATATATATTGACATTCTAGTAGCAAATTTCTTAAATAAGGGAGCGTTTGGTTCAACTTAGATAACTACATTTTATTGAGTCAAAATTTAAATCATCTTTTTCAAAACAAATCTCTTGCATAAGAAACTCGTAAGAAATAGCTAGTTATACAATATAATGTATATGTAGCAAAGTTTCAAGATATATTATGATGCTTAAAGAGGTGTTTGGTTTATCCCATAACCACTTTCTAAACATCGTAATATATATTTAGAATGAGTTAAAAATAAAAATAAAGAACATAGTAAACTACTTGTTAAGTTTAAGGTCTTAGAGTCGAAGTATGCTTACGTTCCACATATGTCATAATAACATATGCATTCTTTTTTTTCTTTTTCTTTTTTTGTTAACTTTATTTTAATTTTTTTTTCTTATTGTTATCGTGTTTAGGTAAAAATGCCCAAAGTCAATACCGAAGATATTTCCCAAACCAAAAACTATATTCCAAAAGTCTCTCAACTTCCCACCACCTCTCCTTCCACTGCTCGTATCTATCGTCAAATTGAGAATAGAAACATTCGTGAAGGTCGTGTCATAGAACAAGCTTACTATCAATCCGATTTCATTGAACGTTTATTTTCAAATGTTCGATTCGAATGTCTTTACCAAATCAATGAACCCGTCATCCCTCGTTTCATTCTCGACTTCTATAGCCAAGTCACGGTCCAAACTGATGAATTTGGTTCCATTCTCATCTCATTCATGATCCAACATGAATTCATTACTCTAACTCTTGCACAATTTAGGCAAATCCTCCAAATTCTTTTTACCGGTCAATCAGTTTTCACCAACGAATGGGATCTTGGCGCCCTTCAACGTTGTCGTCCAACTTTTGGTCCTTATTTCTCCGAAAATCCTTCTCCCAGAGAAATTCGTCAAATGCTCGGGTTAGCTCGTGAAACTACCAATCGCAAAATCAAGTCCAAAAATGTCGATATTTCTGAAAACCAAATTCTACTCAAAGAATTAAGCCCCGACATGAAGAGTTGGGAATAACTCATTCGTGAGAATGCGTTCGGTACCGGAGGCCACCGTGACCATCTACTGGCTTGCCTCGCTCACATGTTGTATTGTGTGGTTGCCGAACAATCTTACAATTTGGCTTATTTCTTTATCAAGCGTATTGAATGTGCAAGAGCTACTCCTAAGGCAAATCTTCCGTATGGTATGTTCCTCACTCGTCTCTATCATCATGTCCTCCAAAACTATCCTGATCTTGATGGTAGTATCTATCAACCCATCTATCCAACCTTGCGTCCTCTCGTTCTTAAACAAGCCCGTAAACCTCGTAGTTATAAGGGTAAATCTCGTCGTCATAGTTTCCATGGCTCATCATCTCGTCAAGAAGATGACGAAGAGGATGAATACATTCATCGTGCCCCCTCTCCTGATATGTTTGTTGATGACTTGGAGGATCTAGACTATACCGATTACCGAGTGCCATCTCCTTCCTCTCAAACCAACCAAGTACTATTTGAGCGACAAACCAAGTTGCTCAATGAAAATCAAAGGATGCATGAGGAGATGCGAGGAGGCTTCAAGTCTATTTCCAAAATGCTTGGAGGATTGTTCCGAAAGAAGAAGTGATGGGGAGCGTTGTATTAGCTTTGGATGCTTATGTTTGTTGAACAATTAGTATTTTGTGTTAGTTGAATAATTATTGCTTGTTTGCTATATTTCTGATATGTATTCAGAAATAGTTATTTCTTGATATGGATTATGGTACTTTAGAACTATTACTTTGATGACTTATTATTATAGTTATTCTACTAATATGCATGTATGTTTCTTTGAATCTATTATATGTTTGCATGATTAATATATGATTATATATGAATTACTTGCTTTTCTAATAGACCAAGACTAATATGAAATGTTCCAATAGATCTTGCTGCAAACACAAAACAAAAATAAACTACTTTTAGAAAAATTTTGAAATTTGGTCGCCTGAAAATTCACCAGATGGGCGGCCCCCTTAATTATAAAGGGAGGCCCCTTTAATTTTAAGGGGGCCGGCCAAGAATTAAGGGGAACGGCCATCTGGAACAGTTTTTACACTGTTTTCTTTTGCACCTTGTGACTCTTTTTGCTAGACTCAGCTACCATTTCCCTTAAAAACTGAACTGAATTTGGAATCTAACCATGTATTTTCAAATTAATTCCTTTTCTAAAAATATTTTCATGCTATATAACCCCCATACACCGTTCATTCACAATCAATCATCATCGCATTCAACAAAATTAACCAAATCACCATGTCATCACCAAAAACCACCATCTCCAACAAATCCAAGAAACAAAAACTTGTCATCGTACCACCAAAACAACTCTTCATTGACCTTACTAATGAAGGTAACACAACTCCATCACTACCACCTCAATGTTCATCTCCTGGTGCTCCAAATGCACCCTCAAAAACACCATCAACTCATGGAACCTCTACCTCCTCCATACCATCATCATCATCAATCAATGACTATATCAACACACACTTGTCACCTCCACCAAGAATTCCACCACCAACACCTATTGAAAATGCATCTTTAGACATCACCCTTTCATTATCACCCATCACACCTCTTGATGCACAATTTTCACCATCTCCAATCAACCTACCAAACTTCAATCCCATCCTATGGGGATACTTGCCTTTGTTGCATCCATAACCGCACCATCATCTTTGGGCTAAGAGATGAAATTCACTATATGTTTTCTTATATTGAAAGCTTATTCCCTCAACCTCCACCAACAACATCCACACCTCCACCACCACCAACATCAACCACACCTCCACCTCCACCAACATCAAACACACCTCCATCAACACCATCATCTCCACCTACAACATTGCTTCCCTCCAACTAAGCATGTTTCATGTTTGGAAAATAAAATTATTTCAACTATTTTGGTGGCAAGCTCTAGGAAAAACATTTATATTAGAGCTTTGGTTGCTTGTTTGTTTTATTATGTTTTTTTATAAGCCCTTAGGGCATTTGCTTATTGGGTAACTTATTTATGCATCTTGGATGCATTTTGCTTGTAACCATATATATATATATATATATATATATATATATATATATATATATATATATATATATATATATATATATATGTATATATATATTGTGTATTCTAAATATTTTTGCAAGCATTTCTTATCTCGATTTGTCTTATAACCTTAAAACGAGGGGGAGTACATGTCGAGGGGGAGCTCTAACATCGTCGGGATAACCTTTTTGATGGTAACAAAAAGAGGAAGAAATTATATAAACTCACTAAATACTTGTATACATAATAATTTTTTATTTAATGAGTTTAGATTTTGTAATCATCAAAAAGGGGGATACTGTTGATATCAATAATGCGTAAAAACGTTATTAATATTTCTCTATATCCCTATGTTTTGACGATCACAAAATGTTAAATCAATAAACTTAAAATCATTACGTAAACAAGTATTTTGTTACAAAATATCATTATATCCAACCTAATCACTTAAGGTATGAATAAACAATTGCCTAATACATTTTATGATCAAAGGAAGGTTTATTTAATCATTACAAATTATATAAAATGGTATAAACATTTTATATATTTAGAAAAACACTTTTGGTAATTAAAGAAAAATGTTTAATTCATAATAAATATATGAATTCAAATTTTTAACCAAAATCAGTTAAATTTTTACTAAATAAACTTTCCTCGGAAAAAGATAAAAGATCTGGTCGTTACAGGAGGGCGGCCCCCTTAATTTTAAGGGGGGCGGCCACCATTTAAGGGGGCCGGCACGCTCCTGTGACAAGAATTTTTTGCCTATAAATACTGGTTCAATCCTGCATTTTTTCCAAAACTTTTTGCACTAAAACTTTCTGTCCAAATCCTCTCAAATCATCTTCCTAAAAATTTTGATCATAAATTTATTAGTTCTTATTACTAGTGATCCAATCCCTCATCATTCAAAGTGCAAGAGAAGAATACTCCTTCCATTTCAAATCCAGAAGTATTGAAGATTAGTTGTATATCTTGTGAAAATTAATTGTAAAGTTGTGTAGTGCTTCTAATAAGTAGTTTTAGGTGAGTGTGTAATTAAGTATAGTAGAAGTAGTGGTGTGAAGAAGTAGTGAAGTAGTGAGTATTTGTGAAGTAGTAGTGCTGTGTACAAGTTGTGAAGAAGGTGTGCCAAGTCGTGAAGAAGTTGTGAAATTGGTTCTAGCTACTATTAGAACTCGACATTTAGCTTAGTGTCGTAAATTGGTGTAAGCAAAAGTTGTGTAAGGTTTCTCCGCCATAAGGGAGTTTGTTGACAGAGTGAAAAAAACTCTCGAGTAAGAGACTTGGGGAGTGGAGTAGGCCAAAGAGGAGCTTCGTAGCCGAACCACTATAAATCCTTGTGCTGTGGTTTGATCTTTCTAACCCTATCTTTTCTTTACTTTCATATTTACATTATATTTGCTTAGTTAGTTAGATTAAATTTTTCATATAGTGCAAGTGTTGAGTTTCACATAAACAAGAATCGAAGTTTTTGAAAACAAAGTTTTTATAAAATAAATTGACGTAAAACTATTCAACCCCCCCCCCCTTCTAGTGTTCCACACACCTTGTTATTTTATGGATTAGACCTGAGTTTTTGTGCTTCCATCAGTTTGTTACATCATTATATAAGCTTGTTATGTGATTTCATGGGTTAAATCATCAATTTGGTTCATAAATCTTGATAATAGTCACATAAAGGGGTGTTTGTATTAGACTGGTTCCATGAGTTTTAGGCTTCTGCAGTGGTAGTAATTGGTTGAAACAGTTCATTTAGGGTTCATATAGCATGCTCAAGTCATAAAAATCAGTACTCATTTAGTGAAAAGTCAAAATCCTCTCTTGATCTCATTTTCGCCTTCACTATCCAAATTTTAAGTTGCGTACTCATCATTATAGTTGTATAAGTAGGTACTCTAGCTTATTTTAGTCTCATCTTAGCGTATAACAACATTTTCAATCATCTAGGATCAATCAAAGTTCATAAAAGTCAATATTTTAAAAAACAAGAAAAACTCAAAAAAGTTCCAAACAGCATTTTTAGTCTTTTATTTTTCATTTCTTCAATTTTCAACCAAATCTCGCAAATTTTATGGATAATGTACTCTGATAGATTATTGACTTAGTGGTATTTTTATGGGAAATTGGCAAAAAAAGACACTATACTTGCCACCTTTTGTCATTGTATGCGTCATACTTTTATTTTTTTGATTGTAGCACCAACTTTTCTAATCCGTGCCATTGTGTGTACTGGTGACTTGTTTCACCTGTTGCAGCAGGTTGAGTTAACGGGCGTTTGTTTTTTTTTGCAGCGTTAGTCCTTTATTATTGCAACATTAGTCCTTTACACGTTTTTGTCCGTTTTTCGTCCGTTTTCGCACGTTTTCATACGGTTTTGTCCGTATTTACACGTTTTCGTTCGTTTTTTCACGTTTTCGCCCGTTTTCGCACGTTTTTGTCCGTACTTACACATTTTCATTAGTTTTCGACCGTTTTTACACGTTTTCGTCCGTTTCTTCACGTTTCCGTCCGTCTTCGCACGTTTACGCCCGTTTTCGCACGTTTTTGTCTGTATTTACACGTTTTCGTCCGTTTTTGTCCGTATTTACACATTTTCGTTCGTTTTTATACGTTTTCACACGTTTTTGTCCATATTTACACATTTTCATTCGTTTTCAACCGTTTTTACACGTTTTCGTCCGTTTTTACAGGTTTTCGCCCGTTTTTGCACGTTTTTGTCCGTATTTACACATTTTCGTTCGTTTTTGACCGTTTTTACACGTTTTCGTCAGTTTTAACACGTTTTTGTCTGTTTTTTCACGTTTTCGACTGTTTTCGCACGTTTTTGTCTGTATTTACACGTTTTCGTCCGTTTTTGTCTGTATTTACACATTTTCGTTCGTTTTTACACGTTTTTGCCCGTTTTCGCACGTTTTTGTCCGTATTTACACATTTTCATGCGTCTTCGACCGTTTTTACACGTTTTCGTCCGTTTTTTCACGTTTTCGTCCGACTTCGCACGTTTTCGAAAAAAAAATTGATTTTTTATTTCTCGAAATTAAAAAAATTTTGAAAAAAAAAATTAAAATAATTTTTTATTTTTCGAAAAAAAAATTATTTTTCGAAAAAAAAAAATTAAAAAAATTTAGAAAAAAAAAATTTGAAAAAAAATTAAAATAATTTTTTATTTTTCGAAAAAAAAATTAAAAAAATTTAGAAAAAAAAATTTGAAAAAAAAATTAAAATAATTTTTTATTTTTCGAAAAAAAAATTATTTTTCGAAAAAAAAATTAAAAAAATTTTGAAAAAAAAAATTTGAAAAAAAATTAAAATAATTTTTTATTTTTAGAAAAAAATATATTTTTTTTTCAAAATATTTTTAATTATTTTTTCAAAAAAAAATATTTTTTTTTTCGAAAAATACAAAATTATTTCTCAAAATTTTTTTAATTATTTTTTCAAAAAAAAATATTTCGAAAAATAAAAAATTATTTTAATTTTTTTTCAAAATTTTTTTTTTAAATTTTTTTTCGAAAAAAAAATTTCTAAAAAAATTAAAATAATTTTTTATTTTTTGGAAAAAAAATTATTTTTTTTTTCAAAATATTTTTAATTTTTTTTCAAAAAAAAAATATATATATATATATATATATATATATATATATATATATATATATATATATATATATATATGTCACACCCCCAAAATACCTGAATGGCAGCGGAATGGAATACCTGGGGGTGACTGTCATAGCATCGCAAACAAGGATATATTGAACGACCTAAAGTGTCGTTTGGAAAAATACATCGTTTGATCATTAAAACATTGAGAGTTTACAAAACTTAGGTCCCAAAAGGTATTGCCAATTTAGGTAAAATAAGTTCAACAAGATCAAACGTTCATAGGTGTAGAAAAATATATTCAGACGCATCGTCTCCGCGACTCCATGAAGGTCCAAATGCATGCAACATGAGCTACCTTAATAACCTGAAAATACATGCTAAAGTGTCAACACGAGGTTGGTGAGTTCATAGATTGTAGAGAACAAGCAGGTATGGTAAAACATTTGGAGAGAAGAATTTCCCAGTAAAAACATCGTAAATCCGTAATAAGGTTGATGCAAAGGCATCGTAAATCAGTAATAAGATTGATGCAAAGGCATCGTAAATCAGTAATAAGATTGATGCAAAGGCATCATAAATCGGTAATAAGATTGATGCAAAGGCATCATAAATCAGTAATAAATCAGTAACCAAGTTTATAAAAACCATCAGTATATAACTTTAATCGTATGTACAATAGCCCAAGTATAAAGTAAAGTAGTAAGTTTTTCAGTCATAAAACTACATTGTCTCTTAAGCTCATGACACCGAAGCTAGACATTACTTGGCCCCAAATGAGTGTTTACCAGACACTCGTAATATATTAGAAATGAAATGCATTCGTTTTCCTTATGGAGCAACCCAAACACGAATGGAGGAGTCACCCTCGATAGATCTATCCACTCACTCTCGCTTGCATCTTAATTAACGGTCCATGATATTAAATGGGACTTATGTCGTGGTAATAAGGCAACTTAAGCAATGTATGGAATTTAATACTTTGGCATTGTACAAAAATAATTAAATTAGCGTATTCTCCTCCAAAAAGTAATTCAAATCGTATAAAAGTATAAAACAAGTATTTAAGCATGTATCTCCCCCAAAGAGTTTATAAAGCAATTAAACGAGTAAAAGTGGGGCTATGACTCACCTCGAAATGATAGTACAAAGTGATGGAATGATCGGGACAACAAGGCGCGAACACTAGCCGCAACCTAAATGAATGAATGTGATCTAATTTAGATCATGCCGTGATGTAATGAATGCACATGCACATGATACCAATACCACTCGTAATTTGGAAATACTAGTTATTGTCAAATAAAATACTTTCCATACTTAGGAAAAATAAGTCCAATTGGAGTTATAAAAACTTGTCATAATATATATCGTATAAAAATGTTAGCGTTATATTTCCTCGTATCAAAAACCTTAAAATAACGTCGTTAAGTCGTATAAATATTCATTTGGGTCATACGTATTTCATTTGTTAAGAATATAGTCCTTAGTAACATTTCTAGAAAATATACCATTTAGTGCGTAAGTTATTATTTTCTAGTAGTGACTATATATATATATATATATATATATATATATATATATATATATATATATATATATATATATATATATATATATATAGTTTTGACGATGTTAAAACGCGTATAACTTGGTCGTTTTAAGTTCATTTTCCTCGTTCTTTATGTCCACGGATTCGTTTTAGTAAGTACTAATATATTTTTGATAACTCGGCTCCTCTAGGTTACGTTTAACGCTTCTATTTGTCCGTCGAAAATTTCCAAACAGCATGCAGTTTTTCAGGAAATAGTTTTCGTCAATTAATTTGCAAAAATCATAACTTCTTCGTTATAAGCTCGTTTTAATCCGTTCTTTCGCCTAAAGTTTCGTTTTTGAAAGTATTTTCTAAATCTTTGGTCAAAAATTACCCCTGAGTTCCTGAGTTTCCCACGTTTCAAAAATAGGGACAGTAGGTATATATATATTTTCCAAAATCATTTTCCTAGTTTCAAACTTGTTCCAACTTCAACCAAACCACTTTCAATCACCACAAAACTAGTCTAATCCTACCATACACCTTCTTAGGGTGTCATGGGTCCTTAAACATCATCAATCCACTAGGTCTAACAAGGGTTTCTCATGTTTTCATTTCTAGGGCTCAAAGTTAAATATGTACAAAATAGAGTGGTATAATCCATTATATGCATGAGTTCTTGTAAGAAAAGTATATAACCATAGTAATAACTTGTAAAAATTATAAAAATGAGTTTGTTAACTTACTTGAAGGTTTAGGGAGTTTAGATGATGAAAAACCTACTAATCCTTGAGTTTCTATCTCAAAACTCTAACAAGGATGACTAAGTGAACAAGTTTACACTATGATCTTTGAAAAATTGATGTTCTTGCTTCTTGATTCACCCCTAGGCCGAGCATACAAGAGAGAAAAATGAGAGAAAAGTTTACTTGAACTTGGATAATTATTTGTGAGAAAATGGGATGAAAATGTCAATTATATAGTTAGGGACAATTGTTAGTTGAGCATTAAATTTGGTTGGTGAGGTTTAAGCTTATTAGGACCAAGGGGGGGGGGGGGGGGGTTGGCCGGCGCAAAAAGGAGGGAAAAGGGGGGGGGGTTGTCTTGGGTTTTAATTCGAAAAGTTAGTGGTAGTATTATGTAGTGTTAGTTTTAGGTTTTATCGGGTACCGGGTTTGTTAGAAATAAATTTTATTGAAGTTATTCGGGACATAATAAAGTCGTAAAAATTGTAAAAATATGTCGGGTACAAGTACGGAGAGTTTGGGTGATTATTGTTTAGTTTCTACGAAAACCGTCGTAATTAAATTAGACGTACGATGTTAATTAATTAAATTTCCAAAATACCGGTTAATTGAATTTCATAATACTTATGACGTTGTAATAAGTCTAAAAATATATCGAGATTAATGTAGGGAGTGTCGGATATGATATTCTCATTTATAGGTCGCGTATTAGTGTTTATTTAAAATGAACATACGTAAATCGTTAATTATATCAAAAATATAATTTGGAAATCTTACGAGTGGAATAGTATGCAAGTGCCCTAAGGATGATATGCAGACTATTTCTAGTCCGTATGAAATGTCCCTGATAATAATGCATGAATTCGCTCCTGAACCAATACGGTTACGCGAATTTGAATACTCGTAAACTAAATTTACGATGACATGAGTAATGCACGTGAATAGTGATATTTCTTCCGGAAATGAATAGTGTCAAGTGAATAGTAAAATTTCTGAACGCTTCTCAGAATGTCGAATTGACCTCAAAAACGATGAATAGTGATCGATGAATAGTAAATGATGAATAGTAACTTGTGAATAGTAAATTGTCGAGGTTTGGAAAATGACCAGAAATTACGAGTTATGACAGTCTTCCCCTCTAACAGGAACTTCGTCCCGAAGTTCAGTTTTGGTTTGTCTCTGAAGTATATTTGGTAAAAAGACGTGGATACTTGAGTTGCATTTGGTCTTCCCGTTCCCAAGTAAATTCGGGACCTCTTCAAGAATTCCAGCGAACTTTCACGATAGGAATTCGACTTTGCTTCAACCGTTCGACCTCACGGTCCATGCTTTCTACTGGTTCTCTTACCAAGTTTACGTTTGTCTCAGGGTTGGATTCCCTTCCAAATGGGATTATGAGTGACTAATCTGAAGTCATTTCCTGGGATTTGAATAGGTGAAACATAGTTATGTAATCCGGTTGTTCTCTAACAAGGCTCAAGTCTGACGGCCACTAGGCCTTCTCTGTCTGAAATATTACGTGGTCCAGTGTATATCGGGTTTAACTTTCAAATTTTCTGAATAATATCATGCCCTTCCTAGGCAGAACTTTCAACATGATCTGGCTACCAATTTGAAGTTTTAATGGTTTACAACTTATAGAATTTGTAATTGATTCTTGACTTGTAGGAAATTTCTGGTTATTTCATGAATGCTTACAGGAATAGTGTCACAACTCACCATTTCAAGTCATTTCAGGTCATTTCCCGAACTTTGGAAAAACACTATTCATCAAAACACTATTCATCAGTTTACTATTCATCATTTTTTGTGTCAGTTTGACATTCCGAGAAGCATTCAGAAATTTTACTATTCACGGAACACTATTCATTGCGGGAAAAGATTTCATCATTCACGTGCATTACATATTTCATCGTAAATTTAGTTTACGGGTATTCAAATTCGCGTAACCGTATTGGTTCAGGTGCGAATTCATGCATTATCAGTAAAGACATTTCATACGGACTGGAGATAGTCTGCATATCATCAGTAGGTCATTTACATGTTATACCACTCTTAGGATTTTCAAATTTATATATTTGATACATTTAACGTTTTCCTTATAATTATTTATAAATAAACGTTAACACCCGGCTTATACACGACGAATATATCTAAATATTCCCACAATGGTCCCGACATATTTTTATATCTATTATATCATCATAAAAGTTATTACATTCATTTACCCAGTATTTTGGAATTTTACGTTTTTCAGTTCAGCGTTTTACGCGAATTACGCGTTTTTAACCCGCGTTTCCAGTTTTAACAACGTTCAAGCAACCCGATGGAACTTAGCATTCATTTTTATTTTATTATGGAGTATTTTGACAAGTTTAGTCATTCTTTCAAGTTTCATATTTTTACGATGCCCGAATTTACGTTTCGCGGTTTAAAACTTTACGTTTTGCGATTAACGGAACCAAAACCGACTCCGTGAACTAGATTACCAAGCTTCCCACACACATTTAACTAACATGTGCAGCCCCCCCTCATTAGTCTTCACATTGACCATATAATTACAAGTATGCCATTGGAATTAGATAAATATCTACCAAAAACCTCTTAAACATAATCATACTAAATTTTTAGAATCAAAAAGCTCATTCCTCTTCTTCTCCATCATGAAAACCACGACCTCACCACCAAATCAAGAACAAGTGAAGGTTTTCAAAAGTTTAAAGCACCAAAGTTATTCATTTTGTGGTTCTAATCAAGAATATTGCATCAAAAACACAAGTAATCCAAGGTTTCTAGTCATCTAATCATCTCATTTTATCAAGTAAGTTATCAACTTTATTTTTACATGAATCATCTTATATTTACTTGTATTGCATGAGTTCCATGCTAAAAACCATGTACAACTAGCTATACCACCATTTATTTTGTCAAAAATGGAACATACAAACCCTAACTTTTTATTTATGAATTCCCTTGCTATAATAACTTGGTTAGGAGCCCATGGCACCCTAAGAAGGTGTATGGTAGGATTAGTATAGTTTTGTGAAGTTTACAAGAGATTTGGTTGAAGTAGAAACTAGTTTTGGACATGAAAAATGGATTTCTAACAAAGTATATATACATGCTGTCCCATTTTTGTAAATCCAGGAAAATCAGTAAATACAAAGTAAACTTTGGCAAAATTTTTAGAAAATACTTTCAAAAACGAATCCGTAGGCGAAAGAACGGATTAAAACGAGTTTATAACGAAGGAGATATGATTTTTGCAAGTTTAACGACGAAAACTATTTTCTGAAAATTGTACATGCTGTCCCACGATTTTCAATGGGCAATCTGAGGTGTAAAACTTGATCTAGCCATCCCGACTTATCAAAAATATATTAGTATGTTGTCCCACGATTTCGGGGATATAAAGAACGTAGAAAACAAGCTTATAACGACCAAGATATACACGTTTCAAAATCGGCGAAACTCTATTTATTTCCATCAGCTTTTTAGCAAAATATTACTAAGTATAGAAAAATAGTTTTTGTAATACATCATGTTGAGAGCCAATTTACTCATTGATAAACTCATTTCTGGAAAATTTACATCATTGACAAAAAGTTAGTTCACCCAGCCTAGTTTTCAAAACATCCAGCCGTTTGTCAAAAGGATTTATAACGAACAACTTATGGACTTCCAAACTTTCCCGAAAACTGCCCAGAATCTGCCAAAACAGCCCAAACACCACACTTGACGGCTAATTATCTTTATGATCGAGACCTGTATGGACAAACTTCACTTCTGTGACTTTTTAGATATGGTGAAAATCTTCTCAAAACTACTGAGCTTCTTTCCTAACTACTAATATTCACTATTTCACGACTAGTTTTATGAGACCGTTTTGTCACTAATAGAAGTAATAATACTTCTACGTACTAAATTCTAGATTTTCTAGAAATATTAACCAAGTACCCAATTTCATAACTAATGATGTATTAGTGATTACAAGTATATTTTCATTAGTACAAGGCGTTATTTCAAGGATTTCAAACCGAGGATTTCAACACAAACATTGGTACATACGATATATATATAAGTATATATATTACAACTAGTTTATTTTTCTAATAGCCATATTTTCCTAAGTCTTGGAATATATACTTTTGATAACAACAAGTGTTTTTCAAAGAGTAGAGTGGTATAGGAAACATGTGCATGGACATTCATAACATCATTTCATGATCTAAAGTAGATCGTTCATCATTCATACTAGGTTGCGGCTAGTGTGCGCGCCTTGTTTTTCAGCTCATTACATGTTCATGGTACCATCATATTGGGTTGCGACAGCTAATTGTTCATTGGTGTTCATTTCATTTCATCACGGTTTCATCAGTTAAGGTGAGTTTTCATAGCCCCGTTTTCAATTCAACATTTTTGATTGTTTTCAAATCCCACGGGGGAAATACATTGCATCAATCATTTTAGTACGAGCCCAAGTATTCAAACATGTACATTGCTTAAGTTACCTTGCCATGTGATAAGTCCCCTGTAACATCATGAACCGTTAATTTACCGTTAAGCGAGAGTGAATGGATAGATCTATTGAGGGTGACGCCTCCATCCGTGGTAGTGATTACCAACAGTAAGCGGATGCATGTCATGTCTTTTACATTTGAATGTTTCGGCAGAACATTCGGGAGGGGCATAGAATTTCATCAGTCATAGCTTCGGTGTCATGAGCTTAAGGTCAATTGTACAATTTTCATGAGATTTTTATCTTGCACTTTTACTTGTGGTGGCCGTACATCATTACCTTTTACAAACCTATGGAATTCACCAACATTCGTGTTGACGTTTTAGCAATGTATTTCAGGTTATTAAGGTAGCTCATGTGACATGCATTTGGACCTTCATGGAGTCGCGGAGTCGACGCGTCTCATCATTATTTCATGCACTTATGTAAACGTTTGATCTAGTATGACTTGTTTTTCATAAACATGCAACACATTTTGGGGACCTCATTTTGTAAACTCTGGATTATTTCAATGATCAAATGCAGTATTTTCCAAACGACACTTTAGGTCGTTCAATGTAACTGTAACTGTGGTGCTATGACAGACACCCCCAGGTATTCCATTCCGCTGCAAGTCAGGTAAATTGGGGGTGTGACAAATAGTGAGTTTGGCTTTTTCCGAGTTTGGTTCGTCAATAGATGATCAGTGCTTCTTCAGGTTTATAATGTAATATGGGTAATATATGTTGCTAAACTATGTCAGAACTCAAATCTTATATGTCAGTTGGTCGATTCTAAAAGGAATCTTAAATGGTCCAATATACTAGAGGTTCAATCTCTCGTGTTACTAAAATTGTATCATGCCTCTCCAAGGCAAAGCTTTCAACTTAGTTCATTCTCTCATGGGAATTTAGTTGGTTCGCTGTTCAGGGATACTCAATCCACATGATGTGTGCCATGTACCAACCTAACTTCTACCAGTTTCTCGTTGCTCGTAACTGGTTCTTGACTTGTGAAATTTCCTTTGTTGTTCCATAGTTTAGTTCTAGACCAGTGAATTCAACTTTCCGATTTCGGTCTGTAAATGGGTAATTGGCACTTTGACCATACAGTGCCTCCAATATTGTAGTCTCTACAATCGTGCGATAACTATGGTTGTAACTGAATCTGATTTATGGTAAATGGTTGGTCCAACCATTTCAAGAGTCAATCACTCATACTCTGAGTATAACTTTCCTATGTTTGAATCGTTCTCTCGTTCTGACCATCGGTATGAGGATGATAAGGGTGTTTACACCTTAATAAGGTTTCGAAGAAAATCTTAAAATGATTGCTAGAAGTCTGAGGTGATTTGATCACCTTTATCAGGAATAATTGAAATAGGTACAATAAATCTTGTGACTAATTCCACAACGTTCTGTCTTTCGAACTCAGCGTTATCTGAAGGGGATAGAATATGGGTAACAATTTCTTTGATTCCTTGTGTTTTGGTCTAACGGATTGCTAAGACATGTGTTTCCCTTTGCCTATTGTGCTTGGGCCTGATGCCTCTCTTGATGTATAGGTGAGGTTATCTAGAATTTCTTGAGAACACAATTCCTTGAGGGAATCTATATCGATATCCATAATTCGGATCAATCATTCTTGGCGTAAACTCACTGCAGGGATGTTTGCATTTAGATAAGGCCATGTTTAATCAAATCACTTTACAGTATCGGTTAGGAGGCTTGGTTTATTCCTATGGTTTTGCTTAGCGTACTCTCTCAATGTGTTCGATCCTGTAGCTCAGTCTAGCTAGTACCTCTAAATAATAGAATTGGACAACCCGGTCAGAGATGGTGGTTCCGATGGTCTCGTGGCATCTTAGAATTGTTGTTGAGTTATAAATTGTCTTGGTGTATACTTCTAGTCTAGGTTAGTAGTTCTGTAATCCTTTCATTGTTTTTCTTGTATCAAGGAATCCTCCTAGTACTTGATACGATAAGTCTCTCCTAAAGAAGTCAATGGAACAATCCAACTTAATGGCTAAGTGGGTGACAGGTGGGGTAAGTATCCAGGGAGAGTTTGTCAGAAAGAGACATTTATAAAAGAGTTTACTTGTTTAAAATGCTTTTAAATGAAGATTGTTATTAGCAATACTTTAAAAAGTAACTATTTCCTTCATGGCATAATCCTTCCTGAAGTATACATAGGTGATCAGGCTATGTATAGTTGAGGACTAATGATGCGATGCTTGATTTAGTCAAAATAATATTACTTTTCTCAAAAGTTTTAGATGGTGTTCAACGCATTCTTATTAAAAATGGTATCCTGATATTTCCTTTCAAAGTAATATAAAAATTGTTTCGCGTAGTAATAGTAAATATTTGGCGTAATATCGAAAAAATCAGTTTATAGTACGGTAACAAAACGGTTTATTTTAGAAATTCGGTAAAACAATTTCCCCATAAGGTAGTAAAATAGTTTGAAATAAAACTCGTTGAATGGTTTATTGGATACAGGGATAAATATTATGGAAGGGTAATAATCTATTAATCCGTCAAATACGAACTCGGCTTAATCCCTAATAAGCCAATGGTATAATGTTACGAAATGATTGAAAATTGCACAATTGCAATAGAAAATGGAATAAACGAAGGTTACGATTATCACAGAGATAACTAAAGATAGTCATTACATTAGATAGGAAAGTGCTTAATATAACTAGGTTACATCAACGTACTTATGGAAAGTACCAAAAGAAAGTACAACCCTAGAGGGCTCAACTATGGTTTACATAATTAAAACATAAACTTCTTCTTCCAATTCTGGCTTCCTAACTCTAGGCATTCACTCTTGAAGTGTCCCACTACACCGCAGCCAAAACATGTAATTGATGGTTTCTGATTATCACCCACAATTGGAAACCTAAAGTCCCTGGTTTTGTGGGTAACCTTCTTACAGTTGCCACATGGTTCCGGGCAACGGCCTGGGTCATGATGATGTTGGCACTCTTCACACTTAGGTAAAATACCAAGGTAATCATTCTTTTCCTTTAGACCTGCAGCATTAGGTTTAGCAACTCCTTGTCTCTTGTGTGGTCCTTGTGTGGCATTTTCACCTCGGTTGTTGTTCCACTTCCTTTTATTGTCACTTTTTCTTCCTAAGATCTTGGGGTGAGCTATGCGTTCCTTTGCTTCGATCGCCATCCTGATAGCTTTAGGCATGGTATCGGGTTCCAATGAGTTGACCAACATACGAATTTCAGGAGAAAGTCCTCCGATGTACCTTTCAAGTTTCTTGCTTTCTGGTTCATCCATTGCAGAGCCTAGTCGAGCGAAATCATAAAAAGAAGCAGTATACTTAATAACATCATCTCCTACCATGGTAAGGTTTAGTGTTTCCTGTTCAATTGCTTGTAATTCACTTTTCACACAGAACTTCAAACTCATCATCCTTTTTAGTTTCTCCCAAGAGTGTGAGTAAGCAGCATCAACTCCTACTACCTGGACATACTTAGTCCACCATTTCTGGGCATGCTCCTGAAAAGTGCAAGTGGCGAACTTAACTTTGTCTTCCTTATGGCAGTCACCACATTGAAAGATTGTTTCTAATTCTTCAAACCATTTGAGAAATTCCTTTGTGTCTATATTTCCGCTAAAGGAGGAGGGATTACAACCCATAAATTCCACGTGAGTAAGTTCCTTGGTGAGGGCGGTAGTTACGTTCCTGGCAATGGATTGTCCAACAGCAGCTTGCGTCATGCTTGGAATGGTTTGCTTAAATCTACTTCCATCAAATCATAAGAGACCATGAGAAACTATAGTTAATAAAATCATCATATTCATAACACATGAATATAATACATGAAAGTTTCGGTCAATATGGACCAATATCATATATAGCACAACTATTCCCCTATAGGAGAGTCAATACTTGATGATTCCGTTTGTACAACAATCAAAATACTACAAGTTTCTTTAACTATGTCACACTTCCCGTTGTTAGGATAATAGTAAAAGCTAGCAAAGATATAAGTCTAGTTTAAAGAATTCCTGTAGTCCCTCTAAGTGAAATCAGGTTTATGGCATCATAAGGTCGAGATAGTCCTGAAGTGGTATTTGCAGTTGTGCATCGATCAAGTCCTAGATAGTGTAAGTTCCAAACTAATCCTGAGGAATCTGCGGATGTTCCTGTGGAGTCCGTAATTCTTGGTATTATCCACAAGGCGTTATCTAATTCATGGCAAGTGAAAATGGAAAAGGAAACTAACAATGGTGGTATTCTAAAGGATGAGAATAACATTGATGACGATGAAATCCCAGTGATGAGTTAGGAGATAATGGTGATAATAGTGAATGGAATACTACCCTCTTTCGCGCTATCTCGTGACATCTAAGAGGTAAAGCTGAAGTACGCACTATGGGACGACCAATAGTGTAATAAGTAACCAACGGTGGTGGTAGTACCTAAGTAGTAAGCGTCCTACTAGTGAAGGAAAGAAAACATGCTATCTCCCTTGTAATAAGCATCCTAATAAGTCCATTAAAATTAAGTCTGAATACTCTACCAAACGGCATTCTATGTATAGGCTGAATGAGAACCTTGCTCTTATGACAATTCAATAGTGCTAATGGTGATGTAAGTACAGCTGGTGGTATAATGGTAGTGGAAGATGACAAGGCATCTTCAATGTCGGAATCCGACGAAAGGATAACAACGTGGGTATTTGAAGACATGTCACTTATGAACCAGGTCAATATAATCATATATGTATATGAGTATGGGTATGAATAACTAGTACAGTGTGTTCGTAAAACAACATGTATAGTGAATATGCACCTATGATGAAATGATGAGATGCTATGATGATGTGGTTATAGTCTAGGGTCCAAGATACATCCTAGTTCGCTATAACCTTAGCTCTGATGCCAATCTGTCACACCCCCAAAATACCTGAATGGCAGCGGAATGGAATACATAGGGGTGACTGTCATAGCATCGCAAACAAGGATATATTGAACGACCTAAAGTGTCGTTTGGAAAAATACATCGTTTGATCATTAAAACATTGAGAGTTTACAAAACTTAGGTCCCAAAAGGTATTGCCAATTTAGGTAAAATAAGTTCAACAAGATCAAACGTTCATAGGTGTAGAAAAATATAGTCAGACGCGTCGTCTCCGCGACTCCATGAAGGTCCAAATGCATGCAACATGAGCTACCTTAATAACCTGAAAATACATGCTAAAGTGTCAACACGAGGTTGGTGAGTTCATAGATTGTAGAGAACAAGCAAGTATGGTAAAACATTTGGAGAGAGGAATTTCCCAGTAAAAACATCGTAAATCCGTAATAAGGTTGATGCAAAGGCATCGTAAATCAGTAATAAGATTGATGCAAAGGCATCGTAAATCAGTAATAAGATTGATGCAAAGGCATCGTAAATCAGTAATAAGATTGATGCAAAGGCATCATAAATCAGTAATAAATCAGTAACCAAGTTTATAAAAACCATCAGTATATAACTTTAATCGTATGTACAATAGCCCAAGTATAAAGTAAAGTAATAAGTTTTTCAGTCATAAAACTACATTGTCTCTTAAGCTCATGACACCGAAGCTAGACGTTACTTGGCCCCAAATGAGTGTTTACCAGACACTCATAATATATTAGAAATGAAATGCATTCGTTTTCCTTATGGAGCAACCCAAACACGAATGGAGGAGTCACCCTCGATAGATCTATCCACTCATTCTCGCTTGCATCTTAATTAACGGTCCATGATATTAAAGGGGACTTATGTCGTGGTAATAAGGTAACTTAAGCAATGTATGGAATTTAATACTTTGGCATTGTACAAAAATAATTAAAGTAGCGTATTCTCCTCCAAAAAGTAATTCAAATCGTATAAAAGTATAAAACAAGTATTTAAGCATGTATCTCCCCCAAAGAGTTTATAAAGTAATTAAACGAGTAAAAGTGGGGCTATGACTCACCTCGAAATGATAGTACAAAGTGATGGAATGATCGGGACAACAAGGCGCGAACACTAGCCGCAACCTAAATGAATGAATGTGATCTAATTTAGATCATGCCGTGATGTAATGAATGCACATGCACATGATACCAATACCACTCGTAATTTGGAAATACTAGTTATTGTCAAATAAAATACTTTCCATACTTAGGAAAAATAAGTCCAATTGGAGTTATAAAAACTTGTCGTAATATATATCGTATAAAAATGTTAGCGTTATATTTCCTCGTATCGAAAACCTTAAAATAACGTCGTTAAGTCGTATAAATATTCTTTTGGGTCATACGTATTTCATTTGTTAAGAATATAGTCCTTAGTAACATTTCTAGAAAATATACCATTTAGTGCGTAAGTTATTATTTTCTAGTAGTGACTATATATATATAGTTTTGACGATGTTAAAACGCGTATAACTTGGTCGTTTTAAGTTCATTTTCCTCGTTCTTTATGTCCACGGATTCGTTTTAGTAAGTACTAATATATTTTTGATAACTCGGCTCCTCTAGGTTTCGTTTAACGCTTCTATTTGTCCGTCAAAAATTTCCAAACAGCATGCAGTTTTTCAGGAAATAGTTTTCGTCAATTAATTTGCAAAAATCATAACTTCTTCGTTATAAGCTCGTTTTAATCCGTTCTTTCGCCTAAAGTTTCGTTTTTGAAAGTATTTTCTAAATCTTTGGTCAAAAATTACCCCTGAGTTCCTGAGTTTCCCACGTTTCCAAAATAGGGACAGTAGGTATATATATATTTTCCAAAATCATTTTCCTAGTTTCAAACTTGTTCCAACTTCAACCAAACCACTTTCAATCACCACAAAACTAGTCTAATCCTACCATACACCTTCTTAGGGTGTCATGGGTTCTTAAACATCATCAATCCACTAGGTCTAACAAGGGTTTCTCATGTTTTCATTTCTAGGGCTCAAAGTTAAATATGTACAAAATAGAGTGGTATAATCCATTATATGCATGAGTTCTTGTAAGAAAAGTATATAACCATAGTAATAACTTGTAAAAATTATAAAAATGAGTTTGTTAACTTACTTGAAGGTTTAGGGAGTTTTGATGATGAAAAACCTACTAATCCTTGAGTTTCTATCTCAAAACTCCAACAAGGATGACTAAGTGAACAAGTTTACACTATGATCTTTGAAAAATTGATGTTCTTGCTTCTTGATTCACCCCTAGGCCGAGCATACAAGAGAGAAAAATGAGAGAAAAGTTTACTTGAACTTGGATAATTATTTGTGAGAAAATGGGATGAAAAGGTCAATTATATAGTTAGGGACAATTGTTAGTTGAGCATTAAATTTGGTTGGTGAGGTTTAAGCTTATTAGGACCAAGGGGGGGGGGGGGGGGGGGGGGGTTGGCCGGAGCAAAAAGGAGGGAAAGGGGGGGGGGTTGTCTTGGGTTTTAATTAGAAAGTTAGTGGTAGTATTATGTAGTGTTAGTTTTAGGTTTTATCGGGTACCGGGTTTGTTAGAAATAAATTTTATTGAAGTTATTCGGGACATAATAAAGTCGTAAAAATTGTAAAAATATGTCGGGTACAAGTACGGAGAGTTTGGGTGATTATTGTTTAGTTTCTACGAAAATCGTCGTAATTAAATTAGACGTACGATGTTAATTAATTAAATTTCCAAAATACCGGTTAATTGAATTTCATAATATTTATGACGTTGTAATAAGTCTAAAAATATATCGAGATTAATGTAGGGAGTGTCAGATATGATATTCTCATTTATAGGTCGCGTATTAGTGTTTATTTAAAATGAACATACGTAAATCGTTAATTATATCAAAAATATAATTTGGAAATCTTACGAGTGGAATAGTATGCAAGTGCCCTAAGGATGATATGCAGACTATTTCTAGTCCGTATGAAATGTCCCTGATAATAATGCATGAATTCGCTCCTGAACCAATACGGTTACGCGAATTTGAATACTCGTAAACTAAATTTACGATGACATGAGTAATGCACGTGAATAGTGATATTTCTTCCGGAAATGAATAGTGTCAAGTGAATAGTAAAATTTCTGAACGCTTCTCAGAATGTCGAATTGACCTCGAAAATGATGAATAGTGATCGATAAATAGTAAATGATGAATAATAACTTGTGAATAGTAAATTGTCGAGGTTTGGAAAATGACCAGAAATTACAAGTTGTGACAATATATATATATATATATATATATATATATATATATATATATATATATATATATATATATATATATATATTGTATTCACGAGTTTTGCAAGTCGGCCTTTTAACAAAGGTTGACTAGTGATTTCTCCTCACATACTTTGTATTTATTTGATATACGCCTCACACGCAATCAGTACCCTTCACCTTATGATTCCAAAGTGCAATCTCAAGCTTCTTAACTTCGTTCATTGGGCAGTAAGTCTTGACCAGCAGGGCCTTGAACTGATCCCAAGTCATAGCATAGGCTGCCTCACTTCCAACTGACTTGTGGTAGTTATTCAATCAAGTCAACACCTCATCCTTCAGAGTATACGAAGCATACTTCACCTTAGCATCCTCATCACAGTTACTGATGTTAAACACAGATTCAATTTTCTCCATCCATCTCATCAAATAAACTACTCCTTCTGTCCCCCCCCCCATACTCAGTGGGTCCACGGAACTTAAACCCTTTGTAAGAACACCCGCGAGTTCGGTTAGGTGGAGGGGTTCCAGCAGAAGTATTAGAGTGATTCGACTCAGCTATCAATTCAGCAACACGCTGGTTCACGAATTGATTGATCATGGCTTGATCCATGTTAGAGGTGTTTGGCGGAGCGTGACCATTGTCACCTTGCTCGTTAACATTTGGAATTTCAGAGGAGCGGTGATTGGTATCCTGATGGTCGGCATTCTGAGGTCCAGTAGCTCTAGTCGGACGTCATCCTCGACGACCGGTGTTGACCACAGTAGGCCCTGATCGAGTAGTCCTGAGTGGGTTTCATCTTGGAGCCATCAATCTGATTCGTGACGTAAAATTTCCCTAAGATTCCAACAGTCATACATCATGATTCTAGAACGATTACTAGAGGATCGAATACCGCATGAATACCAATCACAACAATCAAGAATGCACTTCTATTAGCCATAATGTCAATACATAGGTTTTCAAAGTACAATGAACATGAAACCATAGGAAAATTGTTACAAACAATTATAATGATAAGGATAAAAGACGATAGCTAAAATAATCTAAGATAACTGATATCCCTCAACTGAGAACTTCTCAGTTTATAGGTACAACAACACCATGAGTCTAGCTATGCCTAGCCATGATCTCTGCGAACATATCTCAGTGCTCTCTGGAGACTCTCGATCTCCCTCCATACTGAAGCAATCTCAATCCGGTGGCTAGTGCGATCGATCTTCAGATCTAAGACCTCTCGCTCGAGCTCATGAACCTTGCGCCAAAGCGCGCGGTTGGCATCCCGGGCGGTCATGAGACCTCTCTGAAGATCCTCTAACTGCTCACGAAAATCTGTCATGCTCTCTCTCTCATAGCCACGTACCTACCAACCAATGCTCCCATATCACTCCTCAAATCCTTAAAACCCTCAGTCGATACACCCTCTAATCGATCTAGCAATGCTCTGATCCTAACCCCATGGACAAGAAATCGTTGCCAAATCAGAGCCGTCTCACCGTAGTCGGCAGACTCGGATGCTACCTCCGATGGCATGTCTGATCCTGGTGAGAGAGGTGGTGAAGCTACCTCAGGTGGCGGTCTTAGGACGAAGGGTATGGGCGAATATGGAGAAGAATCTGGCCCAGGCAAAAGTGGAGGGGAATCCGGCTTAGGAAAATGCAAGGGAAAGCCTGGTCCAACTGAATGTGCTGATGGTGAAGGACTCTGATTCGGCTGGATAGCCTCATCAGGAACGTCCTCCTCCTCATCCTCTGGAGGGTCTGCATCCTCATCCTCCTCCTCATCCTCTAGATGGTCTGCATCCTAATCCTCCTCCTCCTCCTCTGAGTAGGAGTCCGTGAGTCTACGTCTCTGAGCAGGTGAACCATATGGTGGTAAAGTAGGTGATCTGGATCTCCGACAAGATGGTGGTAGAGGTGGTGATGACAGATGATAGTGAGCAGCAAAATGCACAGGTGGTGATGGGGGTCGCACGGACATGCGAGCTGTAGTACAATAAGGATATCGTGAAGTCTGTGCTCATGTCAGCGCCTGATGTAATGTGAAGGATGTGGCTCTGAGGTGGTCGATGATGATGGAGTAATAGCAGAGTGTTGGACGATCATATACGGATCGTCTTGATCTGGAGAAATCGGAATCCGTGCTAGTCGAGATGCGCCAGCAAGGATGTCCTCAGTCACGTCGATAGATAGCGAGGGCATGGTCTGTGACAACGGCGTAGAGTAGGTATAAGTGTTTCAAAATGGCAAAACCTCTTTTCAAAATAGTTTGTCTCACAAATAATCCCATATTCAACACATAATTTCAATAATATCACAGTCAAAATTTATAAAACCGCATAACTCAAAACATGATTAAACAAAAAGCCTCATAAATCATAATATTAATTCAATCATATAACCAAAACTTCCCATATACTGTATCATATCAATCATGTAATGTTCTTATATGATTTCCAACTTAACATCGAAAGGCTTTTAGAATTGGCAGGCGGCATGTGTTGGTTGAGGATCTGTTTTTATCAAAATGGTTATAGTTTAGGCTTTTGAAAAAAATACCTAGTTCTCTATAACCTTGGCTCTGATACCAATCTGTAACACCCCCAAAAATTGGTACAACAGAAGACTTATCAAGCTTTCGGGGTGCTACTGGGATTGGTAATCTTCACTGTTGGGATATGAAGATCTAAGTACTGCTGGAAAAGTCAAAGTACTGGAAAAGTCAAACTACTGCTATGTCAAAGTACTGTTCAATAGTCAATGTGCTGATCAAGGTCAAAGTACTGCTACTTATTGAAGATTATTCAAAGTACTTCGAAGAACAAGGACTTAAGTGCAATATTAATTAAAGGATTACTATGTAATATTATATGAATATTCTAGAATTAGTTAGGGATAATTACTTGTCGTTCAAGTAGATAATGTAAACCGACTTAAGGTTATCTATAAAAGGAGCCTTATGATGGTATTAGAGGTACGAAGTCAGACGAAGTTTTCTAAGAGTCTTAGAGTTTTACAAAAACGATTTTAGAGAAGTTAGGGATTGTTAGTAAACCTGTATTTAGAGAAGCAGGTTTAAGAGTTGTTTTAATATTAACAAAGTTCTTCTTAGCTTTGTGTTAGTAGATTCCGCATACTTTACAAAGTAATATCAGTGTTTCAATATTAACTGTTTTGAGTCATTCAAGATTGTTAAAACCTTACAAGCTACAAAGTAGTTTGGTTAGAGTATATCGATCCAACAAGTGGTATCAAAGCTTGTGTTGGAAACTCTGATTAAGAAGAAAACCTTTTAAACCGATTCTACTACAAACCCTTAAAGATGTCGACAGATGTTGCACCTGCTCCATCCATCACTGCTATCAGAATTCCTATTGTCAAGAAGGGAGAATATGATTTATGGGCCATGAAGATGAGGCAGTACATTGCCATCACAGACCATGCACTATGGGATGTGATTGTCAATGGTAATATGATAATTGAAGAACCATTAGAGATCCCAGGACAACCAACACCACCTAAGCCAACCTTGCTAGCTGCTACCAAAAGAAATCAAGACAAGGCTTTCAACATACTGCTCTCTGCCATTCCTGATGGTCAATTATTGAAGTTTCATGATGCGAAGGATGCTGATGAGGCAAAAAATGATCCGTTTTTAGGGGGTCATTTAAGCCCGGAATTGATTTTATTTGATCAAATATTACCCTAAATCGTTCCTTTTGTGATTTTAGGTACTTTTGGAGTGAATTCTAGAAAAGGAAGCATTTTGGACGTTTTTTGAGCATAAAAGTGAAGAAAACGGCAAAGTCTTAATTTTCCTTGCTGGGAACAGTACCTGACGGCGTCACGAAATTCTACATGACGGCGTCAAGAGTAAAACAAGAGGTGAAGTGGATAGAGTCCATGATGATCCAGAGAGTTTTTACACTAGGGGCATGACGGCGTCACCATAGGCCGTCATGGTCCCATTACATGTGACGGCCCAGAGAAAATTTGCACTTGACAGCGTCAGATCTGGATCTAGGCAATCCGATATTACTATGGGCGGCGAGTTGACGGCGTCAGATTTTTCTTCTTGACGCCGTCACGTAGGAAAATCTATATATAGTTTTGTAATTTTCATTCATTAAGGGAGGAAAATTAGAGGGATAACTTGGAGAAACCCTAGCACGATTTTCCTTGTACTTTCAAGGGTTTTTACCCTTTGAAACCTTTCATGTTCAATTAAGATAAGTATCCTTTTAATTCATTCAGTATGTCTATGTGTTGTTTGAATATATCTTACGCTTGTCTTGATTTTAACATGTTAGGCTAGATCTATTATGTGTTTGCTTAGATGTAGTGAAACCTAGATGTTGATTATGGGTTGATTGCTTGTTTAAAGTTGTTACGGATGAATGATTTTGATGTTAGGCTTAAGAAAACTGGCAGACTTCCATAGGGTAACTTGCTTGAACGTCTTAAGAAGCATGAACCAATGCGTACTAGGTTTTTATGGTTGTATTTAATGCATGAGCGAATTCTAATGATCTCATGTTAGGAGCTTCTTGCAGGCTCGACATAGGAGTGAAGTAGGAGCTTATAGAGTTGGGGAAGTACGTACGCCACCCCACGAATGGTATTAAGGAATATAACCCATCATCTACACAATTGTAACAAACTATCAACCTGTAAAAGATATCTAGGGAGTAATGAAACCTAAGTAAACACAATTTTCCCATTTATTGTTCAGACCACTAGCTTAATTAGATTTATTTACATTTTTGTTATTTTATTTTGATTGCATCTTAGTTATTGGGTTAGTTGACTAGCAACTAACTCCGCCCACTCTTCCAATACCCGAGATTTTATTTGCTTTTATAAAAATATAAAAATATAAAAAGAATCATCCCTCACCTCTAGACTTAATTTTTAGGCTTTCTAATGCTAGCGACACTATTCCTGAGTTGAGCGATCAATCCCCCGGTACTTGTCACTATACTATACTACAACGATCAGGTACACTGCCTGGTGGGGGTTGTAAGCTTCTCGAAATCCCTTGAGAGGTAAAGCCTGGTGCAATTCCCACGCATCAGATGCAAAACAATTATGGGCTGCTATTAAAACAAGATTTGGAGGTAATGATGCTTCCAAGAAGATGCACAGGAACCTGTTGAAGCAGCGGTTTGAAACCTTCACTGTTGGTGAAAGAGAATGTCTTGACTCTGCTTATGATAGATATCAAAATCTACTCAGCATGCTAGAGTTATATGGAGCTGAGGCAACAGTTGAAGATGTTAATTTGAAGTTCTTGAGGAGTTTGCCTTCTGCATGGCATGTGGTTGCTACAATGATTAGAGGACAACCTGGTTTGGAGACTATGGACTTTGAGGATCTTTACAACAATCTAAAGGTGTATGAGCATGAGATGAAGGGTAATAAAGGTTCAAGTTCTCACAACATTGCTTTTGTCTCTTCTGAAAACAGAAGCAGTACTTCCACTAAAAATACTGCTTATCCTGTCCAAAGTACTGTTGCAGAAACACATAATCCATGTACAACTTTGATCAGTACCACTTCATCACCATCACATACTCCCAACTCAGATGATGTTTTATGCTCATTCTTTGCCCAACAAGCTACTCTACCTGTTACTTATCAAGAAGATCTCTTGCAAATTGATGATGATGCTATGGAAGAAATTGACATAAGATGGCAGGTTGCCATGATTGCTGCAAGGATCATGAAGTTTATGAACAAGACAGGGAGAGGTATTGATTTCAAGGATAAGCTGGGTATAGCATTTGTCAAAGAACTGGTCACTTTGCAAGGGAATGCAAGTTTGCAAAGTATCAAGCAAACAGGATGATAGAACAACCTAAACCCAAGGTTGAAAGAAAAGAAGTTCCTATTGCTAAGCCAAAGTCACAAGCTTTAGTTGCTCAAGAAGACTTGTCAGAAGTTGACTGGAGTAAAGAATTTGACGATGAACCAGTAACCTATTCTATGGTTGCATTGGAAGAGGTTGATTGGAGCACAGCTTTTGATGAGGAACCAGGATATGAAGCTTTTGAGTCAAGAGATGGTCTAGGAAGCTTTGATTGGAGCATGGAAAGTGAAGAAGAACCTGTTCAGCTTGCTATGATGGCTACTTCACCTACTTCATCCACTATCTCTGAGGTATGTTCCAAATGTAGTAACTCTTATCAAAAGATGCTTAAAGAATATGAAACAGAAAGAGATAACTATAGAAGGGCTAGGTCTGAGATAGCTGTTTACCAATTGACTTTAGAATCCATGGAAGCTAAGATAATCACTCATGAGAATAATGAAGTAGCTTGGGCTGAAAAATTTGAGCAACAAGATTATCAATTAAAGCTAAGTAAGTGGAAGTTAGGATGTAAAGTTTCTGAATTAGAAAAAGTCACCAAAGAAAGAGATAAGTTGCTAGAAAAACTTGCTGTTTGGAAAGAATCAAGTTTGTCACATGTTAGTTTTGTTGAAAAACAGAGAACAGCAAACATTAAAACTGGCCTAGGTTATGATAATAATTTAGAAGTACTTTCATCTAGGAACCAAGATTTAAGTCTTTCTCAGGAGACCTCAACTAGTGATGAAGAATTCATAAGTTTAGAAGGAAACACATCTAGTGATGAGGAATCACCTTGTTCAACACCTCCTGAGTTTAAGAAAAACAAAGGATACAATGAAGTTCCTCCACCCCCAGGTAGTTTTCAACCACCTAGGACAGATGTTTCTTATTATGGTGTAGACAACCTAGAGTTTAGGAAAAAGCTTAAAGGTCAATCTAATCCTGAGTCTTTAGGAGAATCTGTTGAGATACCTAGGGATAATAATAAGGTTTTTGAATGTGAAAAAGATTTTTCAAAACAAGCAGTACTTCCAAAAACTTCTCAAAGTACTGCTGATCATTCAGCAGTACCTACAAGAAACTCTTTTCAAAATACTACTTATCATAGAAAACCTTTTGGAAATGGATTTGGGATGATGGGTCCAAATTTATGCTTTGTATGTTATAGTCCTCATCATTTGATCAAGGACTGTGATTATCATTCAGAATACTTGAGCAAATACCCAAAGACCACATCTGCAAACCATAAGCATAAAGAGAATAAACCAAGGGAGAATAAACCAGTTTGGAATTACACAAATAAAGTTAACCATAGTAATTTCTCAAAAGACTATAGGTACCCTCATCAGAAAAGACCATTCTCCAAACCCACAGTACCTTCTCAAAGCACTGGTCAAGCAGTACTTCCTCAAAGTACTGTTAGGAAGTTTCCCAATCAAGGTATTGCTAACAAAAACTCAAGTGTAAGACCTAGGAGATTCAATTCTTACAAACCTAGAAGGCCTTACAACCCAAGAAAAGCTGCTGGAACACAGAACCCAACACCAAAGGTTATAACTAAGTGGGTTAAGAAAGAAAGTACTGCTGAGGATAACAAAGTACTTTCAGAAAATAAGGGTGAAAAAGGGAGTGTTGATAACAATTCAACACAGGTTTTGGAATCAAAAACAGTAGTTCTTGATAGTATTTTCAAAAACAGTGGTGATTACATACTCAAAGAATTTGAGTATGTTACTCCACAAGAGGAACACAAGTCAGTAATGGCTTGGGTTCCTAAAAGAAACTAACCCTTTTCATTTTTATGCAGGGCAACCCATCAGAGGAGCTTAAAGATCATCTTATTGTGGATAGTTGTTGCTCTGGAAGCATGACAGGAGAAAAGGAGCTCTTGTTAGATTTTAAGGCTTATTTTGGAGGAAGAGTTGCATTTGGGAATGATCCTGATGGAGGGAGAATCACTGGAAAAGGAACCATTAAGGCAGGATCTATTGATTTTGAGAATGTCAGATATGTGAAGGAGCTTAAATTCAACTTTTGTCAGTCTCTCAGATCTGTGACAAGAAGTACCCTGTGTTGTTTCTTGACACAGAATTTCTTATTCTCTCCCCTGAGTTTAGATTAGAAGATGAAAACTTGGTGATGCTGAGAGCACCAAGAACCAATGATGTGTATAGCATAGACTTGAAGAACATTAATTCTGCTGAAAGAGCAACATGCTTGATTGCAAGGGCAACAATGAAGGAAGCACATCAATGGCACAGAAGACTAGGGCATGTGAATTTCAAAAACATCAATAAGTTGGTCAAAGGAAATTTAGTTAGAGGTTTACCTTCTAAAACATTCAAACTTGATCATTCATGTCTGGCTTACAAGAAGGGTAAACAACACAAGGCTTCATGTAAAAAGATTGAAGAAAGAACTATTAGGGAGCCTTTGGAGTTGCTGCATATGGATCTATTTGGACCTGTTTCAGTTGTTAGCTTAAACAAGAAGAAGTATTGTTTGGTTATAACAGATGATTGTAGCAAATTTAGCTGGGTCTTTTTCTTAGGATTCAAAGATGAAACTTTTGATGTTATTCATGATCTTATAATAGCACTTGAAAATCAGTTAAGACTCAAGGTTAGAGGCATTAGATGTGATAATGGGACTGAATTCAAAAATTAGCTTATGGATGAATTTTGTGCTAAGAAAGGGATTAAAAGAGAATTCAGTATTGCTAGAACTCCTCAGCAAAATGGAGTTGCAGAAAGGAAGAACAGAACTTTGATAGAAGCAGCAAGGACAATGCTTGCAGACTCCCAATTACCTGTTCCATTTTGGGCTGAAGCTGTAAGTGCTGCTTGTTATGTGCTAAATAGAGTATCAGTGACAAAATCTCAAATGAAGACACCTTATGAGTTACTCATGGGAAAGAAGCCAAACATTAAGTTTATGAAACCTTTTGTATGTCCCCTGACTATCTTGAACATTGCTGATAATTTGGGAAAATTTGATGGTAAATCAGAAGAAGGATACTTATTGGGTTATTGTACAAATAGCAAAGGATTCAGAGTGTACAACAGGGCTACCAAGAAGGTTCAAGAATGTCTTCATGTTGAATTTCTAGAAGAACAAGAAAATCAAAAAGGTAAAGGTCCTGATTGGATGTTCGATCTTGATTTAATGTCTTCATCTATGAACTATGTACCTGTAAGGGAAGAAAATCAAGTTGTTCACAATGAAGAGGAAACACAGTACATTGTTCATGGAGTTAATATAAGATCTGAAGATGATTCTGATGAAGCACCCAATGATGAGAAGAAGAGTATTGCTGCACCTAAAGGTACTGTTGATCCACAAAGTATTGTTCCACCAAAGACTACAGTATCTAATGAAGACCAAGCTATCCAAGATGAACTTAATAGGATGCTTCTTCAAGAAACAATTGCCAAATCCTATGAAGATGATCAAAGGAGAGCTTATGAAGCAGAAAAGAAGAAGGCTAAAGGCACTGACAGTACTTTGCCCCAAAGTACTGCTGATCCATTTGAAAGTACTTCTCAAGTTTTAGATACTTCAAATTGGAAGAATGCTGATGATTTAATTGATTCAACCATGCGTGCCTTAGAAGACACTGATGATGAATTGGAACAAGAAGGAATTTTCTCAGATACTAATGAAGACCCTGACATCACAAATTTGGAAGATAATCTTGAAGTACCACCAACTCCTACTCTAAGAATTCACAAAGATCATCCTGTCAGTAAGATAATTGGACCTTCTAATTCAAGAGTACTTACAAGAACTAAAGCTAAGAATATGTCTCAACAACATACTTCTCTACTTAGCTTTATTTACAAGCAAAACAGGGTGAATCACAAAGATCAGAAATTGTGTATATTTGCTTGCTTTCTGTCTCAAAAAGAACCTAAGACAATAAAACAAGCATTAGCCAAGGAGAGTTGGGTTGAAGCTATGCAAGAAGAACTCTTACAATTTAAACTTCAAGAATTATGGGTATTATGTGATTTACCTGATGGTAAGAGACTGATTCGAACAAAATGGGTCTTCAGAGTTAAAAGAGATGAAAGAGGGAATGTAATCAAGAATAAAGCAAGGTTAGTAGCTCAAAGATATAGACAAGAAGAAGGAGTAGACTATGATGAAGTATTTGCTCCTGTAGCAAGGATTGAAGCCATAAGGCTATTTTTGGCTTTTGCATCTTATATGGGATTTCCTGTAAATCAAATGGATGTTAAAAGTGCTTTTCTATATGGCACTATCACAGAGGAAGTTTATGTTAAACAACCTCTTGGTTTTGAAGATCCTGCACATCCAAACAAAGTCTACAAGGTTATCAAGGCTATGTATGGCCTTCATCAAGCCCCTAGAGCATGGTATGAAAGACTCTCCAATTTTCTATTGCAACATGGTTACAGGAGAGGTGCCATTGACAAGACTTTGTTTATCAAAAGAGATAAGAAGGATATCATGCTTGTCCAAGTTTATGTAGATGATATTATATTTGGTGCTACTAAGCAATCTATGGTGAAGGAATTTGAAGATCTTATGCAAAAAGAATTTCAGATGAGTTCAATGGGAGAATTAACATTCTTCTTGGGACCTCAAGTGCAACAATCAAGCAGTGGAATTTTTATAAGTCAAGATAAGTATGTTGTAGACATTCTTAAGAGATTCAACTTCACAACTGTTAAGCCAGCATCCACACCTGTTGATGCTAACGAGCCTTTGGGAAAAGATGAAGATGGAGATGAAGTTGATGTCAAATTATACAGGTCTATGATTGGATGTCTAATGTACTTAACTGCATCTAGGCCTAACATTACTTTTGATGTTTGTTTATGTGCAAGACATCAAGTTCATCCCAAGGTATCACATTTGAATGCTGTCAAAAGGATCTTTAGGTACCTTAGGCAACAACCTAAGCTAGGATTGTGGTATCCTAGGGAGTCCCCTTTTCATCTACAAGCTTTTTCAGACAGTGATTATGCTGGTGACAACTATGACAGAAGATCAACAACTGGAGGGTGTCAGTATCTTGGAAGTAGATTAGTCTCATGGCAATGCAAAAAGCAAACAATTGCAGCAACATCTTCCACAGAAGCAGAATATGTAGCTGTTGCAAGTTGTTGTGCACAAGTACTTTGGTTGCAAAATCAGCTTTTGGATTATGGATTCAACTTCAAGAACACTCCTATCAATATTGATAATGACAGTACAATTTATATTGTGAAGAATCCAGTTTATAACTCCAAAACAAAGCACATTCAAATTAGACATCATTTTATCAGAGATTGCTATGAGCATAGGCTTATCAATGTGGTTAAAGTCCATACAGATGATAATGTAGCAGATCTACTCACAAAGGGCTTTGATGTTTCAAGATTTACCTTCTTAGTTGTGAGTATTGGTATTCTTGAGGGGAGGCATTAGTAGTTAGTCATTAATTGAGGGGAGGCTACATGTATCATTCAAAAGAAAAGATTTTTATTCATTATTATTCAGAGGTTACATTCATAAGTCCAAGAGATACAGACAACCATGACACAGACACAACCAAGACAAATAGAGAACTACCACAAACACCCTACACCACACCTACCTACCCTACCCAACACACCCCTACTCTATTGGCCTTTTTCCTTTTCCCTGATAGCTTTGCTTTCCCTTTTGAGCAGTCTTTCTTTTGTCATCAAAAGAAGCTTGCTTCCTTGGGCAAGCCAGGCCAAGTACTTGCTTGGGAGGTCTCTCTTTTCTTGGAGCAGGCCACTTCATGTTCTTTATGGCTGATTTAAGAGCCTGTGTCTAGGCCTGTGGAAGTTCATTTGCCAAAGAAGAACCAGGAGCAGGAACAGACACCTTTTTCTTAGGTTTTGGGTTGGTAGAGCTTGCTGCATCAGTAATGGTAGAGGTTGATACATCAGGAGGAAAGTAGCCACTCCATCCTGCATCATCATCAAAGTCAGAGTCAGAGTAATAGATGATCTCTGAATCAGTGGAGCCATCTGAATCAGATGAGATGTAGACTAAAGGGAAGTGACTCATGATGTTGATTAGGGTTTTTGTGAGAGTATTACAAGTATTGATGAAGAGATGTGTTGGTGGAAAGTTTCTTTTATAGGCAAGAAAAGTTATAAGGGGTATTAATGATGCTCATTCAATTCTACTTGCCTTGGTAGCATTGGGAATTAATTTGGAAAAGTATTAATTATCTCGGGTTGACTTTCAACATATATTTTGGTCAAATAGTCAACACTAAAGATATTTTGATGGGAAAGTACTTTGCCAGCGTACTGCTTTGTTTTACAAATGAAAGTACTGCTCCATGTTATATGGAAAGTACTGCTTGTTGTTCTGAAGGGTACGCTGACGTGTCAGAATACTGTTCCAACAGTCAAAAATCCGGGTAACAAACTTTCGAAAGATATGGGGAAGATAACTTCCAAAAATAATGGTAAAATAATTAATTCACCGTGATTCTTTGTATATTATCCCTCTATACCCATATCTTTTTCATCTTTATATACCCGTATTCATTCATCAATTCCACCAAGTTCATCAACGATTATCATTCTTTTCTCAAAATCCTACTCACAATGGCACACCGACCAACCATCACCAAACACAATATGATTGCAAACCTTGAGAAAACACAAAAGAACATTGATTTACATGGCATAATTGATTTTCTCACCGGATCCACCATCAATTACTCGCTTTTAGTAAACCCAGAAATTATTGGACCTTGGATACAAGCGTTTTGGGCCACGGCTAGGGATGAGATAGAAGATGGAGAGGATGTTATCCATGCTACAGTTGCTGGAAGAGCCATATGTATTACTGAAGCAACAATCAGGGAGGTTTTGTTGTTTGATGATGAGGGAGGCTCTGTTTTGTTTGCTAAACAAGAGGTTTGGGATGCACTGAGAGATATTGGGTATGAAGGTCCTTTGAACAGGATTACTTTTCAAAAAGCAATGGTAAGTCCTCATTGGAAATATCTTATTCATGTTTTGCTTCATTGCTTAAGTCCCAAAAGTACTGCTTGGGATCAATTTGGACATGCCATAGCTTCTGCATTATTTGGCCTAGTTACCAATCAGCCATTCAACTTTTCCTACATGATCCTTGATGGTATGATTGCACATATTAAGGCTGGATCACCTTTCTTGATGTATCTGATGCGTGGGAATGCACCAGGCTTTACCTCTCGAGGGATCTCGAGAAGCTTACAACCCCCACCAGGCAGTGTACCTGATCGTTATAGTATAGTATAGTGACAAGTACCGGGGGATTGATCGTTCAACTCAGGAATAGTGTCGCTAGGATTAGAATGCCTAAAAACTAGGTCTAGAGGTGAGGGATGATTCTTTTTGTATTCTTATATTTTATAAAAGCAAATAAAAAATCTCGAGTTTTGGAAGAGTGGGCGGAATTAGTTGCTAGTCAACTAACCCAATAACTAAGATGCAATCAAAACAAAATAATAGAAATGTAAATAAAACTAATTAAACTAATGTGGTGTGAACAATAGATGGGAGAATTGTGTTTACTTAGATTTCACTACTCCCTAGATATCTTTTATAGGTTAATTATTTGTTACAGTTGCGTGGATGACGGGTTATATTCCTTAATACCAATCGTGGGGTGGCGTACGTACTTCCCCAACTCTTAAGACGTTCAAGCAAGTTACACAATGGAGATATGCCAGTTTTCTTAAGCCTAACATCGAAATCATTCATCCATTACAACTATAAACAAGCAATCAACCTATAATCAACATCTAGGTTTCATTACATCTAAGCAAACACACACAAGATCTAGCCTAGCATGTTAAAATCAAGACAAGCATAAGATATATTCAAACAACACATAGACATATTGAATGAATTGAAAGGATACTTATCTCAATTGAACATGAAAGGTTTCAAGGGGTGAAAACCCTTGAAAATACTGTAAAAGTCGTGCTAGGGTTTATTAACTTCGACCCTAAAATTCTCCTCTCTTAGAATGAAAATAACATTAGTACTTTACCCATGAGTCCCAATCATCCCAAAACAATATGTACAAGGATATGACTCGTGTAACAATTCGCAATTTCAGGTTAACTTTTATTCCCGAAAATTTCACTATTCACTTTTTACTATTCACTTTTACTATTCACTTTTTACTATTCACTTTTCACAATTCATCTCAGAAATTTTTATTTCATATTCTCGTAAGTTAAACTATTTTAACGATAATCCGAGAGTTTGACGCTCGTCGGATCATTTCTGCAAAAATCACAAAGCCGTGTCCGAGATTTACTTTTAGGTTTAAACGTCCTTCTAGCATCCCGATATGTCCATAAAACATTATAAACAATAGAAATATGATTTTCTCTCATTTTAGGACAATTCCAAAAGTTTTGGGATTTTACGTTTTTCAGTTCAGCGTTTTACGCGAATTGCGCGTTTTAGACCCGTGTTTCCAGTTTTTAGCAGGGTTTTCGCACCCGATAGAACCTACCACTCATTTTATATTTTATTATGGACTATATTGACATGTTTAACCATATTTATAAGTTTCATATTTTTAGGATACCCGGTTTTACGTTTCGTGACTTAACAACTTACGGTTAGCGATTAACGGGACCAAAACTCACTACGTAACTTATATAAGGCCAAGATTCATCCACCTAGTCCCTTCCCCTTGTCCATGAACGTGTATATGGTGGCCTTGGTGGCTTGATAATAAGCCTAGGAAAGTATGTGGTCTAAGAACAACCAAGTATGCATAGATGTGTTTAGTTTTTAACCATTAGTTCATTATACTTCATGTGTTCCAATTTTAACCACAAGTAAGTACTAGCTAACCTCCTCACTTGCACTATAAAAGGAAACTCATCTCTTCATTCTTTTCATCACCATTTAAAACTTCCCAACATAATTCCATAGCTTCATCATCTTTGATCTTCAAGTTACAAATTACATACCAAAGTTCAAGGTCTTAGTATTCTCTACCTAGTTCTTAAGTTTGTTTGGTGATTCCATGGTTGAATTAGGAGCTACACAAGGTTGCTAGGGCTGAAGTTAATGGGTTTTCACAAGGGTTAGATCAAGGCTAGCAAGGGTTACAAGAGTTATGGTGAAGGGTTTACAAGCTTAGGTTTAGTGTCCTAGTTCTATACTTGACTTCCTTTCTTTAGAAAGCCAAAAGTTGTAAGCAAACCCTTATACACTTTCTTGCTCAATATAATTTCATGCTTATTATGTTTCTTTCATGCTATATATGGTCTTTGTATTGTGTTCATGATGTTTAAAAATGGATAAAACAAGTATTGGTATACATATGTTAACTTATGACAAGTAAACAAGCAAACTAGTGATTTTTATGGAAAACCACGACCACAATAGTATAACTTTGATATTTGACACTTACTTACTGTTAAAGAGGACTTAACAAGGAAAACATAGCAATTTGAATCACCCAAAACGAGTACACGAGTCAAAAGTTATGACCATTTGAAGTTAGCGACACCAAAACGCCGAAACTGCCTAAACCCTACTGTTTGCATTCTGCCAATTTGAAAGTCCCACTTCTGGTCCGATTCATCAAAAAGTTAAAACACGAAAGTTGTCCAGAACGAAGTTTTCGTTCAGGAATTAAGAAGCTCGAGCCCTGAAAACGCTTTCTGAGTGATAAATTTCTCCAAATTCTTAACAGCCCATTTTTAGACCAAAGTTACTATATAATCATTATAATTAGATGAGACCAAGAGGTCTAATGACCTAAAGCCGAGACCACAACCATGGCTAAAGCCAAGGTTGAGTCTCAAGATCATGGTAACAATGACCAAGGTCACGGCAAAGCCACGGCTAAAGACCATATAACTATTAAAGATCAAAAAGCTTATATATATATATATATATATATATATATATATATATATATATATATATATATATATATATATATATATATATATATATATATATATATATATATATGTTATCAAATACTACAATAGTAGGGAGCCTCATGTGAGGAGTTCATTGAGTAAGCCGTCGAGACGAGTTGTGGATTTACGAGTTAAAGTGTCCTGGCTCCTCGAACGTTTACTCCATGACTTCTGAATTATGTCGGCCCGAACGGTAGTAAGAGATTTACAACCTATACATGTTTCATAGACCACTTATATTCAACGACTTACACTATATACTAAGTACTACATCATGAACATTATGCAAGACATATATTGGCAATTCGTCGTATTCTTAGACGTTACTCCAAACCTAAGTCGCAACGTTCTATTATAGGCTGCTCTTAGAGACTTTCGCGATTCGACTACCATTTTCATTACTCACTACATAGACTTAAGGTGAGTCATAGCCCCTACTCTTTTCGTACTTGTTTTAAACTCTTGGGGGGGATACATGCTCAACTACTTGCTTACTTGTACAAATACTCAAAACGTCTATACTTGACTGTGTTATACTTGATTGCTTACATACATGACTGCGTTATACTTAATTGCGTTATTCTATTTATTGACTAGTAGTTGTCTTTGGGAATTGACTCCCAGTTGTCTTTGGGAAGTGGCTCCCAGTTGTCTTTGGGAATTGACTCCCAGTTGTCTTTGATACATCCTAACATTTGCGAATGTTGGATACATCATAAAAGTGAGGTCTTCGGAGATGAAGTAGAGACTCACTACTAATTGCTTAATTGTCTTGATGAACTTATACATGTCTTTATTATACTATATGTTAGCAGTGGGTTGTGAACACACAGGTTACAAGTCTCTTATGGCGGGACTTGTAACTGAGTGGATTCTCAATGCCTTTGCTGTGTGATCATTCTTTAAGGCTTTTCAACTATTTTAAGACAAACTCTATGAACTCATCAACCATTGTGTTGACACTTTAGCATGTTTATCTCAGGTTAGTAAGGCGATAGCTAGTGCATGGAACTTAGAGTCAAGCTGCATATTCTGAAGACTTACGCTTTTATCATTTACCATTCAACATTTTGTATACATTTATGTATCATACTTTGGAATCTCATGTTTGTAACTTTGAATTCATTAATCGAATGGTAACTTTTCAAAACGTCTCATTTAGAGTTCGTTTTCTATAACTTGTACTTTGTATTATGAAGTAGCACCCCTATGACACAGTCTTCCGCTGCGGTATTTTGGGGGTGTTACAGATTGGTACCAGAGCCTTGGTTATAGAGAACTAGGTTGCATTTAGTGCCTAGACTATAACTGCTATATACGTTGGGACCTTCCTCTTTATTTGCCTTTCACACAATACATACACTTATGCTTTTTGGTTAGAGGTTTGCTTAGTTCCACGCTGTTAGATGATGTGACTTTAGTATTATAAGGAGCCCCAGAGATTCGTCGAGTCATTAAAAACATGGAGCTCAGTAATAACTAATTAGTTAACTTAATCTTGTGTTTGATGAGACACAAGATTTGAGTTAAATAATATTATTGCTTAGCTTTAGGGATTTGATGACTGGATTATCTTACCATCTGCCTCAGAAGGCGGATTTTGTGTCGGAAATTCTTAAGTAGGATGTTTTAGAATCTCCTTATTTAAATGGATTGGGTCGCCTCTTCAATTAAATAAAGAAATTGTAAATAACCGAACCATAAGTTTATGAGACCTTACTTACATAAATTTGGACGCTTCTTTATGTAAGTAATGTGTTATAAATAAGTGGGCTTAATTGTAGCCGATACAACTCCTTAACCAGAATCTTAGACGAATCAGAGTGAACACCACTATATTAGAGATCCCGAATTCTCTTAGACACATCGTAAGTAGTTAACATCAACAGAACTTCGGGGCGAAGTTCTCCTTAAGCGGTAGAGACTGTAACAATTCGCAATTTCAGGTTAACTTTTATTCCCGAAAATTTCACTATTCACTTTTTACTATTCACTTTTACTATTCACTTTTTACTATTCACTTTTCACTATTCATCTCAGAAATTTTTATTTCATATTCTCGTAAGTTAAACTATTTTAACGATAATCCAAGAGTTTGACGCTCGTCGGATCATTTCTGCAAAAATCACAAAGCCGTGTCCGAGATTTACTTTTAGGTTTAAACGTCCTTCTAGCATCCCGATATGTCCATAAAACATTATAAACAATAGAAATATGATTTTCTCTCATTTTAGGACAATTCCAAAAGTTTTGGAATTTTACGTTTTTTAGTTCAGCGTTTTACGCGAATTGCGCGTTTTAGACCCGTGTTTCCAGTTTTTAGCAGGGTTTTCGCACCCGATAGAACCTACCACTCATTTTATATTTTATTATGGACTATATTGACATGTTTAACCATATTTATAAGTTTCATATTTTTAGGATACCCGGTTTTACGTTTCGTGACTTAACAACTTACGGTTAGCGATTAACGGGACCAAAACTCACTATGTAACTTATATAAGGCCAAGATTCATCCACCTAGTCCCTTCCCCTTGTCCATGAATGTGTATATGGTGGCCTTGGTGGCTTGATAATAAGCCTAGGAACGTATGTGGTCTAAGAACAACCAAGTATGCATAGATGTGTTTAGTTTTTAACCATTAGTTCATTATACTTCATGTGTTCCAATTTTAACCACAAGTAAGTACTAGTAACCTCCTCACTTGCACTATAAAAGGAAACTCATCTCTTCATTCTTTTCATCACCATTTAAAACTTCCCAACATAATTCCATAGCTTCATCATCTTTGATCTTCAAGTTACAAATTACATACCAAAGTTCAAGGTCTTAGTATTCTCTACCTAGTTCTTAAGTTTGTTTGGTGATTCCATGGTTGAATTAGGAGCTACACAACGTTTCTAGGGCTGAAGTTAATGGGTTTTCACAAGGGTTAGATCAAGGCTAGCAAGGGTTACAAGAGTTATGGTGAAGGGTTTACAAGCTTAGGTTTAGTGTCCTAGTTCTATACTTGACTTCCTTTCTTTAGAAAGCCAAAAGTTGTAAGCAAACCCTTATACACTTTCTTGCTCAATATCATTTCATGCTTATTATGTTTCTTTCATGCTATATATGGTCTTTGTATTGTGTTCATGATGTTTAAAAATGGATAAAACAAGTATTGGTATACATATGTTAACTTATGACAAGTAAACAAGCAAACTAGTGATTTTTATGGAAAACCACGACCACAATAGTATAACTTTGATATTTGACACTTACTTACTGTTAAAGAGGACTTAACAAGGAAAACAAAGCAATTTGAATCACCCAAAACGAGTACACGAGTCAAAAGTTATGACCATTTGAAGTTAGCGACACCAAAACGCCGAAACTGCCTAAACCCTACTGTTTGCATTCTGCCAATTTGAAAGTCCCACTTCTGTTCCGATTCATCAAAAAGTTAAAACACGAAAGTTGTCCGGAACGACGTTTTCGTTCAGGAACAAAGAAGCTCGAGCCCTGAAAACGCTTTTTGAGTGATAAATTTCTCCAAATTCTTAACAGCCCATTTTTAGACCAAAGTTACTATATAATCATTATAATTAGATGAGACCAAGAGGTCTAATGACCTAAAGCCGAGACCACAACCATGGCTAAAGCCAAGGTTGAGTCTCAAGATCATGGTAACAATGACCAAGGTCACGGCAAAGCCACGGCTAAAGACCATATAACTATTAAAGATCAAAAAGCTTATATATATATATATATATATATATATATATATATATATATATATATATATATATGTTATCAAATACTACAATAGTAGGGAGCCTCATGTGAGGAGTTCATTGAGTAAGCCGTCGAGACGAGTTGTGGATTTACGAGTTAAAGTGTCCTGGCTCCTCGAACGTTTACTCCATGACTTCTGAATTATGTCGGCCCGAACGGTAGTAAGAGATTTACAACCTATACATGTTTCATAGACCACTTATATTCAACGACTTACACTATATACTAAGTACTACATCATGAACATTATGCAAGACATATATTGGCAATTCGTCGTATTCTTAGACGTTACTCCAAACCTAAGTCACAACGTTCTATTATAGGCTGCTCTTAGAGACTTTCGCGATTCGACTACCATTTTCATTACTCACTACATAGACTTAAGGTGAGTCATAGCCCCTACTCTTTTCGTACTTGTTTTAAACTCCTGGGGGGGATACATGCTCAACTACTTGCTTACTTGTACAAATACTCAAAACGTCTATACTTGACTGTGTTATACTTGATTGCTTACATACATGACTGCGTTATACTTAATTGCGTTATTCTATTTATTGACTAGTAGTTGTCTTTGGGAATTGACTCCCAGTTGTCTTTGGGAAGTGGCTCCCAGTTGTCTTTGGGAATTGACTCCCAGTTGTCTTTGATACATCCTAACATTTGCGAATGTTGGATACATCATAAAAGTGAGGTCTTCGGAGATGAAGTAGAGACTCACTACTAATTGCTTAATTGTCTTGATGAACTTATACATGTCTTTATTATACTATATGTTAGCAGTGGGTTGTGAACACACAGGTTACAAGTCTCTTATGGCGGGACTTGTAACTGAGTGGATTCTCAATGCCTTTGTTGTGTGATCATTCTTTAAGGCTTTTCAACTATTTTAAGACAAACTCTATGAACTCACCAACCATTGTGTTGACACTTTAGCATGTTTATCTCAGGTTAGTAAGGCGATAGCTAGTGCATGGAACTTAGAGTCAAGCTGCATATTCTGAAGACTTACGCTTTTATCATTTACCATTCAACATTTTGTATACATTTATGTATCATACTTTGGAATCTCATGTTTGTAACTTTGAATTCATTAATCGAATGGTAGCTTTTCAAAACGTCTCATTTAGAGTTCGTTTTCTATAACTTGTACTTTGTATTATGAAGTAGCACCCCTATGACACAGTCTTCCGCTGCGGTATTTTGGGGGTGTTACAACTCGACTTAGCAACCATGTAATCAATTAGATAATTAACTAAGGGTTTAAACATAAAACAATAATGCACTAAAGTTGAGTGCATACACGGAAAGCTAAGGCGATTTAGTTGTACATTTAAGTGGGGTGTAACAAATTCTACCTTTAAGTAAGATGCTTAAAGTTAGAAACGAAAAGATAGGCTCGGAGGGGTGTACTAGAGGTTTCATGTACTAAAAATGAGTACAACGCTAAGGGTGTGGGAAAAATTAATTGACTTAACTAGCCAAGTAATATGACTTAAAAGGTCAAGTAATTATGATACGGGTTTAACATAAGGGTGATCCTAATGCCTCTTATCATGTAGTAAATCCTACTACACGAATGTAGTCTCACTAGCGGTCTCGGGATGCATCACTAACGCAAGTTCTAGAATCTAAATGCTACCGGTACACTCATAAGCACTAATAATGAATGCTTTTCCTATCAAATCTAAAGGCGAACCTTACATATTTGGGTGGAAAATTTTTCTGAATTGTACGGTTTTGTGCTAGTCATACAATCTCCTATCCAAGAGACGCTTGCAATTTGGCGCTAAAATTGCACTAACAAGTATTTCTCATTGTTTTATTACACACCTACCATCAAACAAACAAACTCAAGTGCAAGTTTATCTTATAAGGTATGATCATTTACCCTCCCCTTACACTTAGGATGAACATTGTCCCCAATGTTCAATTAAAGAATGTAAAAGTGAAATAGGTAAAAGAATGAAAGCAAAAACTCCCCTGATTCGCTCGATATGGATAGTGTGTTAATAAGGTTAGATCTTCCTCCAAGAAAATGAACAATCAAAGCTTCCCTTCCAGAATATAAATCATCTTCTTGTCAAACATAACCTGTTAAACCTGAGAAAACAAACAAGGCAGCCTCGCGTAAAATCGGCAGCAATCTATATATGCTAACAAATCCTAAGAACAAAGTAAGATATAATGCTTGTGGAATGAATGTTTGCAGATTCCCTGGAGATTATAAAACTAAAGATTCGACAAAAACTTTAAGACTCCGTTAGAAAAACAAAACTAGCAAAATTTCCAGATTTTTACACATGACGCCGTCAGGAATTTCTTCCTGACGCCGTCAGAAGTGACCAGCAGAAATCTTTATGTTAAGTTTCTGAAAAATTTCTGGAAAAACTTTGTCCTACTTCCTGGAAAATCCTGCAAAGCATCATTATGACTCGATACAAGCATTTGACTCTAACAAATACGAATATACATGTTCATTTAATATTGTGGAGAATCATGATTGGTTTTGTTTCTTAAAAACATATTTAGGGTTTTCCCTTACACTTATCTTTTGCGAAATACCTTTGGATGAAGTTAAGACTGAGCCAAACGACAAAATAAAGTATTTTTACCATTTAGTTTTGAAACATGATCTACCAACAATAAAAATAATGCATGCATACGGAAACAAATAACAATCAAGCAAATAAAATTCACACAAAGCATGGGTTGCCTCCCAAGAAGCGCTTTTCTTTATTTACGAGTCTTGTAGCTAGACTCAAGGTCATGGGTTATTACGTGACCTCATCCTTGGTCTCATCCACCGATTGTAAATGTTCCTTATAGAGACCAAACACCTTATTCTTAATTGCTCCTATGATTCTATTGGCAAATTATTTATCAACACTATATTTTGGTCCTAGAGTCAAGCAATCCTTATAGAAAAGGCTCTTCTTCTCCCACAAATAGTCCATGCCCTTTTTCTTATCCTCTTCATTGATGTCCTCGAAAGCACCAATGTTATCCATGTCAAATCGAGGCACAAAGCGAAATTCTTTCATTCTATTGGGCATCTTATAAGTGATCCTATCGGTGTCACTAGCAAATCGGATTGTCCCTTCTATCTCATCATATTCTAACTTGGACTCTTCAACAAATGGTTTACCAAACACAACATGGGATAAGCGACAATCAATAACATTAGCAAGATCTTCAACAACCATAAAGTCAGTGATATAAGTAAAATTCCCAACAAAGACATGTAAACCTTTAATTCTCCCGACAAAGTTACAAACTCCACCAGGGTATTTGGGATCTCTTCTATGTCCAAGTCTTGTTTTCACTATATCATTATAGACACTTGAGGACATAATGTTGATTGCGGATTTAAAATCAGTGTAAGCATAGTCAATATGTTTATACCCAATCATACATGGTATCTTAGCGTTCTTAGGATTGCCTCTCTTTATCTTGGGTTCAATTCTAGTAAAAGGAGGTCGACGATTATCAACAAGAATATTATAGTACGCAATCTCCTCCTTAGTGGGGTATAGATTAAAATAATCATCTGGCTTTGGATCAATCTTCCCTTCTTCAAGTTCCTCAACAACATCCTCAAAATCTTTAGTTCCTAGGTCCTCATTTGAATACAGGGCGGTCGCTAGGTCACTAAATGCATGGTCGAGCTCAACATTAATCAACCTATTAAGCTCCCTAAGTTCCCTAATCTCATTCTCAATCTGTTAACGCAACAAAGCCACTTCTCTAGGGGAAAGGGGTGGATTCGCGTTTTCCATAATGGTCAACGGAATAGTCAATGAATTTATTTTACAAACAAAAGCACGAAGAAAAAGATAGACTAGAGAAAACCTAAAAATAAAAATAAAATCTTACTAGAAATGAATCTAGCAAGTAGACCTAATAAAAAGAAATTCTAACCTAGACAATAATTTCCCCGGCATCGGCGCCAAAAACTTGATGCCTGGGAATATCTCGAGAAGCTTACAACCCCCACCAGGCAGTGTACCTGATCGTTGTAGTATAGTATAGTGACAAGTACCGGGGGATTGATCGTTCAACTCAGGAATAGTATCGCTAGGATTAGAAGGCCTAAAAACTAGGTCTAGAGGTGAGGCATGATTCATTTTGTATTTTTATATTTTATAAAACCAAATAAAAAATCTCGGGTTTTGGAAGAGTGGGCGGAATTAGTTGCTAGTCAACTAACCCAATAACTAAGATGCAATCAAAATAAAATAACAGAAATGTAAATAAGACTAATTAAACTAATGTGGTATGAACAATAGATGGGAGAATTGTGTTTACTTAGATTTCACTACTCCCTAGATATCTTTTACAGGTGAATTGTTTGTTACAGTTGTGTGGATGACGGGTTATATTCCTTAATATCAATCGTGGGGTGGCGTACGTACTTCCCCAACTCTATATGCTCCTACTCTACTCCTATGTCGAGCCTGCAAGAAGCTCCTAACATGGGATCACTAGAATTCGCTCATGCATTAAATACAACCATAAAAACCTTAGTACGCATTGGTTCATGTTTCTTAAGACGTTCAAGCAAGTTACACAATGGAGATATGCCAGTTTTCTTAAGCCTAACATCGAAATCATTCATCCATTACAACTATAAACAAGTAATCAACCTATAATCAATATCTAGGTTTCATTACATCTAAGCAAACACACAAAAGATCTAGCCTAGCATGTAAAAATCAAGACAAGCGTAAGATATATTCAAACAACACATAGACATATTGAATGATTTGAAAGGATACTTATCTCAATAGAACATGAAAGGTTTCAAGGGGTGAAAACCCTTGAAAATACTGTAAAAGTCGTGCTAGGGTTTATTAAGTTCGACCCTAAAATTCTCCTCTCTTAGAATGAAAATAACAAAGAGTATATATAGATTTCCTAAGGTGACGGCGTCAAGAAGAAAGTTCTGACGCCGTCAACCCGCCGCCCATAATATTCTCGGACTGCCTAGATCCAGATCTGACGCCGTCATGTGTAATGTTGTTCTAGGCCGTCACCACTTTTACTCTTGACGGCCTTGCCTTGACGCTGTCACGTGTTCGCTGGGCCGTCACCATTTTTACTCTTGACGCCGTCATCAAATTGCTCTTGACGCCGTCAGGTACTGTTCCCAGCAAGGAAAATTAAGACTTTGCCGTTTTCTTCACTTTTATGCTCCAAAAACGTCCAAAATGTTTCCTTTTTCAGAATTCGCTCCAAAAGTACCTAAAATCATAAAAGGAACGATTTAGGGCAATATTTGATCAAATAAATTCCAATTCCGGCTTAAATGGCCCCCTAAAAACGGATCATTTTTCGCCTCATCATATACCCTTACACTTGAGATTTGCTTGTCCTTAAGCAAATGCGCTTTTATTCTAGTCAAAATACAAGTTAGGGGTTATTTAACACTAATATAAAAGTAATTACAACAAATAATCGTTCCACTAAAGACCAAAGACAAGCACGGAAGTCATATACTAGCACTTCACAAATAGTGTTTAGATACTCACATCTCTCGGGTGTAATAAAGTATATATCACAATATGGAAATGGAAAACATCTCTCACTACCTATCATAACAAAATAGATTACCATAGGCTTGGGAAAGGATCAAACCTCCACCACATGGCGTAAGCACCTAGGATAAACTATCAAAGAGGTTATTTAAAGGGTTATAACGTTAGGTGTACGGATACGGAATACACGGTTTTGTTGGATATAGGCAATCTTTACTGGTGGCGAGTTAATCATCTTGGTTAGTTACATGTACAATATGGCGTTGCTAAGCCAAGACTAGACTTGACTTAAGCTAATAAATGAAAAATAACAAAAACATAAAATAAACATAGAATGAAACGGGATGGTAATCCGTATGTTTTTCTCTTTTTTTTTTTTTTTTTTTTTTAACTTTTTCGATTTTTTTTTTTTTTTTTTTTTTTTTTTTGCATACACTCTTACCCTACCATCAAAAATAATACATCATAGGGAATGAACATTCCCCTTACACTTGAATTTTTAAATATTTTACAATAAACTAATCTAATAACTCGAATTAAGATAATCAAAACACTTGGAGTACTTTTAAGATTAACATACATATGGGGTAATAATACGATGTTCTTCCCCATTACTCCATAACGTTAGTACTTTACCCATGAGTCCCAATCATCCCAAAACAATATGTACAAGGATATGACTCGACTTGGCAACAATGTAATCAATTAGATAATTAACTAAGGGTTTAAACATAAAACAATAATGCACTAAAGATGTGTGCATACACGGAAGGCTAAGGCGATTTGGTTGTACATTTAAGTGGGGTGTAACAAATTCTACCTTTAAGTAAGATGCTTAAAGTTAGAAACGAAAAGATAGGCTCGGAGGGGTGTACTAGGGGTTTCGTGTACTAAAAATGAGTACAGCGCTAAGGGTGTGGGAAAAATTAATTAACTTAACTAGCCAAGTAATATGACTTAAATGGTCAAGTAATTATGATACGGGTTTAACACTAGGGTGATCCTAATGCCTCTTATCATGTAGTAAATCCTACTACATGAATGTAGTCTCACTAGCAGTCTCGGGATGCATCACTAACGCAAGTTCTAGAATCTAAATGCTACCGATACACTCATAAGCACTAATAATGAATGATTTTCCTATCAAATCTTAAGGCGAACCTCACATATTTGGGTGGAAAATTTTTCTGAATGGTACGGTTTTGTGCTACTCATAGAACTCCTATCCATGAGACGCTTGCTAAGGCTAAAGTTTCACTCCTAAATGTTGTAAAAAAATTTAAATTTGGCGCTAAAATTACACTAACAAGTATTTCTCTTAATTTTATTACACACCTACCATCAAACAAACAAACTCAAGTGCAATTGTATCCTATAAGGTATCATCATTTACCCTCCCCTTACACTTAGGATGAACATTGTCCCCAATGTTCAATTAAAGAATGTAAAAGTGAAATAGGTAAAAGAATGAAAGCAAATACTCCCCTGATTCGCTCTGTATGGATAGTGTGGTAATAAGGTTAGATCTTCCTCCAAGAAAATGAACAATCAAAGCTTCCCTTCCAGAATATAAATCATCTTCTTGTCAAACATAACCTGTTAAACCTGAGAAAACAAACAACGCAACCTCGCGTAAAATCGGCGGCAATCTATATATGCTAACAAATCCTAGAAAACAAAGTAAGATATAAAGCTTGTGGAATGAATGTTTGCAGATTCCCTGGAGATTATAAAACTAAAGATTCGACAAAAACTTTAAGACTTCGTTAGAAAAACAAAACTAGCAAAATTTCCAGGTTTTTACACATGACGCAATTTCTTCCTGACGCCGTCAGAAGTGACCTGCAGAAATCTTTATGTTAAGTTTCCGAAAAATTTCTGGAAAAACTTTGTCCTACTTCCTGAAAAATCCTGCAAAACATCATTATGACTCGATACAAGCACTTGACTCTAACAAATACGAATATACATGTTCATTTAATATTGTGGAGAATCATGATTGGTTTTGTTTCTTAAAAACATATTTGGGGTTTTCCCTTACACTTATCTTTTGCGAAATACCTTTGGATGAAGTTAAGACTGAGCCAAACGACAAAATAAAGTATTTTCACCATTTAATTTTGAAACATGATCTACCAACAATAAAAATAATGCATGCATACGGAAACAAATAACAATCAAGCAAATAAAATTCACACAAAGCATGGGTTGCCTCCCAAGAAGCGCTTTTCTTTATTTATGAGTCTTGTAGCTAGACTCAAGGTAATGGGTTATATCATTATAGACACTTGAGGACATAATTAATTGTTTGTTACAGTTGCGTGGATGACGGGTTATATTCCTTAATACCAATCGTGGGGTGGCCTACGTACTTCCCCAACTCTATAAGCTCCTACTTCACTCCTATGTCGAGCCTGCAAGAAGCTCCTAACATGGGATCACTAGAATTCGCTCATGCATTAAATACAACCATAAAAACCTTAGTACGCATTGGTTCATGTTTCTTTAGACGTTCAAGCAAGTTACACAATGGAGATATGCCAGTTTTCTTAAGCCTAACATCGAAATCATTCATCCATTACAACTATAAACAAGCAATCAACCTATAATCAATATCTAGGTTTCATTACATCTAAGCAAACACACAAAAGATCTAGCCTAGCATGTTAAAATTAAAACAAGCGTAAGATATATTCAAACAACACATAGACATATTGAATGAATTGAAAGGATACTTATCTCAATTGAACATGAAAGGTTTCCAAGGGGTGAAAACACTTGAAAATACTGTAAAAGTCGTGCTAGGGTTTATTAAGTTCGACACTAAAATTCTCCTCTCTTAGAATGAAAATAACAAAGAGTATATATATATTTCCTAAGGTGACGGCGGCAAGAAGAAAGTTCTGATGCCGTCAACCCGCCGCCCATAATATTCTCGGACTGCCTAGATCCAGATCTGACGCCGTCATGTGTAATGTTGTTCTGGGCCGTCACCACTTTTACTCTTGACGGCCTTGCCTTGACGCCGTCACGTTTTCACTGGGCCATCACCATTTTTACTCTTGACGCCGTCATCAAATTGCTCTTGACGCCGTCAGGTACTGTTCCCAGCAAGGAAAATTAAGACTTTGCCGTTTTCTTCACTTTTATGCTCCAAAAACGTCCAAAATGCTTCCTTTTTCAGAATTCGCTCCAAAAGTACCTAAAATCACAAAAGGAACGATTTAGGGCAATATTTGATCAAATAAATTCCAATTCCGGCTTAAATGACCCCCTAAAAACGGATCATTTTTCGCCTCATCATATACCCTTACACTTGAGATTTTCTTGTCCTTAAGCAAATGCGCTTTTATTCTAGTCAAAATACAAGTTAGGGGCCATTTAACACTAATATAAAAGTAATTACAACAAATAATCGTTCCACAAAAGACCAAATACAAGCACGGAAGTCATATACTAGCACCTCACAAATAGTGTTTAGATACTCACGTCTCTTGGGTGTAATAAAGTATATATCACAATATGGAAATGGAAAACATCTCTCACTACCTGTCATAACAAAATAGATTACCATAGGCTTGGGAAAGGATCAAACCTCCACCACATGGCGTAAGCACCTAGGATAAACTATCAAAGAGGTCTTTTAAAGGGTTATAACGTTAGGTGTCGGGATACAGAATACACGGTTTTGTTGGATATAGGCAATCTTTACTGGTGGCGAGTTAATCATCTTGGTTAATTACATGTACAATATGGCGTTGCTAAGCCAAGACTAGACTCGACTTAAGCTAATAAATGAAAAATAACAAAAACATAAAATAAACATAGAATGAAACGGGATGGTAGTCCGTATGTTTTTCTCTTTTCTATTTTTTTTTTTTTTTTTTTTTTTTGCATACACTCTTACCCTACCATCGAAAATAATACATCATAGGGAATGAACATTTCCCTTACACTTGAATTTTTACATATTTTACAATAAACTAATCTAATGACTCGAATTAAGATAATCAAAACACTTGGAGTACTTTTAAGATTAACGTACATATGGGGTAATAATACGATGTTCTTCCCCATTACTCCATAACATTAGTACTTTACCCATGAGTCCCAATCATCCCAAAACAATATGTACAAGGATATGACTCGACTTAGCAACCATGTAATCAATTAGATAATTAACTAAGGGTTTAAACATAAAACAATAATGCACTAAAGATGGGTGCATACACGGAAGGCTAAGGCGATTTGGTTGTACATTTAAGTAGGGTGTAACAAATTCTACCTTTAAGTAAGATGCTTAAAGTTAGAAACGAAAAGATAGGCTCGGAGGGGTGTATTACGGGTTTCGTGTACTAAAAGTGAGTACAACGCTAAGGGTGTGGGAAAAATTAATTGACTTAACTAGCCAAGTAATATGACTTAAATGGTCAAGTAATTATGATACGGGTTTAACCCAAGGGTGATCCTAATGCCTCTTATCATGTAGTAAATCCTACTACACGAATGTAATCTCACTAGCGGTCTCAGGATGCATCACTAACGCAAGTTCTAGAATCTAAATGCTACCAGTACACTCATAAGCACTAATAATGAATGCTTTTCCTATCAAATCTAAAGGCGAACCTCACATATTTATGCGGAAAATTTTTCGGAATTGTACGGTTTTGTGCTAGTCATACAATCTCCTATCCAAGAGACGCTTGCTATGGCTAAAGTTTCACTCCTAAATGTTGCAAAAAATTTTAAATTTGGCGCTAAAATTGCACTAACAAGTATTTCTCATAGTTTTATTACACACCTACCATCAAACAAACAAACTCAAGTGCAAGTTTATCTTATAAGGTATCATCATTTACCCTCCCCTTACACTTAGGATGAACATTGTCCCCAATGTTCAATTAAAGAATGTAAAAGTGAAATAGGTAAAAGAATGAAAGCAAATACTCCCCTGATTCGCTCGGTATAGATAGTGTGGTAATAAGGTTAGATCTTCCTCCAACAAAATGAACAATCAAAGCTTCCCTTCCAGAATATAAATCATCTTCTTGTCAAACATAACCAGTTAAACCTGAGAAAACAAACAAGGCAACCTCGCGTAAAATCGGCGGCAATCTATATATGCTAACAAATCCTAGAAAACAAAGTAAGATATAATGCTTGTGGAATGAATGTTTAAAGATTCCCTGGAGATTATAAAACTAAATATTCGACAAAAACCTTAAGACTCCGTTAGAAAAACAAAACTAGCAAAATTTCCAGATTTTTACACATGACGCCGTCAGGAATTTCTTCCTGACGCCGTCAGAAATGACCTACAGAAATCTTTATGTTAAGTTTCCGAAAAATTTCTAGAAAAACTTTGTCCTACTTCCTGGAAAATCCTGCAAAACATCATTATGACTCGATACAAGCATTTGACTCTAACAAATACGAATATACATGTTCATTTAATATTGTAGAGAATCATGATCGGTTTTGTTTCTTAAAAACATATTTGGGGTTTCCCCTTACACTTATCTTTTGCGAAATACCTTTGGATGAAGTTAAGACTGAGCCAAATGACAAAATAAAGTATTTTCACCATTTAGTTTTGAAACATGATCAACCAACAATAAAAATAATGCATGCATACGGAAACAAATAACAATCAAACAAATAAAATTCACACAAAGCATGGGTTGCCTCCCAAGAAGCGCTTTTCTTTATTTACGAGTCTTGTAGCTAGACTCAAGGTCATGGGTTATTACGTGACCTCATCCTTGGTCTCATCCACCGATTGTAAATGTTCCTTATAGAAACCAAACACCTTATTCTTAATTGCTCCTATGATCCTATTGGCAAATTATTTATCAACTCTATATTTTGGTCCTAGAGTCAAGCAATCCTTATAGAAAAGGCTCTTCTTCTCCCACACATAGTCCATGCCCTTTTTCTTATCCTCTTCATTGATGTCCTCGAAAGCACCAATGTTATCCATGTCAAATCGAGGCACAAAGCAAAATTCTTTCATTCTATTGGGCATCTTATAAGTGATCCTATCGGTGTCACTAGCAAATCGGATTGTCCCTTCTATCTCCATATTCTAACTTGTACTCTTCAACAAATGGTTTACCAAACACAACATGGGATAAGCGACAATCAATAACATTAGCAAGATCTTCAACAACCATAAAGTCAGTGATATAAGTAAAATTCCCAACAAAGACATGTAAACCTTTAATTCTCCCGACAAAGTTACAAACTCCACCAGGGTATTTGGGATCTCTTCTAGGTCCAAGTCTTGTTTTCACTATATCATTATAGACACTTGAGGACATAATGTTGATTGTGGATTTAAAATCAATGTAAGATTTGTCAGTATGTTTATACCCAATCATACATGGTATCTTGGGTTCGATTCTAGTAAAAAGAGGTCGATGATTATCAACAAGATTATTATAGTACGCAATCTCCTCCTTAGTGGGGTATAGATTAAAATAATCATCTGGCTTTGAATCAATCTCCCCTTCTTCAAGTTCCTCAACAACATCCTAAAAATCTTTAGTTCCTAGGTCCTCATTTGAATACAAGGCGGTCGCTAGGTCATTAAATGCATGGTCGAGCTCAACATTAATCAACCTGTTAAGCTCCCTAAGTTCCCTAATCTCATTCTCAATCTGTTCACGCAACAAAGCCACTTCTCTAAGGGAAAGGGGTGGATTTGCGTTTTCCATAATGGTCAACGGAATAGTCAATGAATTTATTTTACAAACAAAAGCACGAAGAAAAAGATAGACTAGAGAAAACCTAAAAATAAAAATCAAATATTACTAGAAATGAATCTAGCAAGTAGACCTAATAAAAAGAAATTCTAACCTAGACAATAACTATTTCCCCGGCATCGGCGCCAAAAACTTGATGCCTGGGAATATCTCGAGAAGCTTACAACCCCCACCAGGCAGTGTACCTGATCGTTGTAGTATAGTATAGTGACAAGTACCGGGGGATTGATCGTTCAACTCAGGAATAGTGTCGCTAGGATTAGAAGGCCTAAAAACTATGTCTAGAGGTAAGGGATGATTCATTTTGTATTTTTATATTTTATAAAAGCAAATAAAAAATCTCGGGTTTTGGAAGAGTGGGCGGAATTAGTTGCTAGTCAACTAACCCAATAACTAAGATGCAATCAAAATAAAATAACAAAAATGTAAATAAAACTAATTAAACTAATGTGGTGTGAACAATAGATGGGAGAATTGTGTTTACGTAGATTTCACTACTCCCTAGATATCTTTTACAGTTTAATTGTTTGTTACAGTTGCGTGGATGACGGGTTATATTCCTAAATACCAATCGTGGGGTGGCGTACGTACTTCCCCAACTCTATAAGCTCCTACTTCACTACTATGTCGAGCCTGCAAGAAGCTCCTAACATGGGATCACTAGAATTCGCTCATGCATTAAATATAACCATAAAAACCTTAGTACGCATTGGTTCATGTTTCTTAAGACGTTCAAGCAAGTTACACAATGGAGATATGCCAGTTTTCTTAAGCCTAACAGCGAAATCATTCATCCATTACAACTATAAACAAGCAATCAACCTATAATCAATATCTAGGTTTCAAAACATCTAAGCAAACACACAAAAGATCTAGCCTATCATGTTAAAATCAAGACAAGCGTAAGATATATTCAAACAACACATAGATATATTGAATGAATTGAAAGGATACTTATCTCAATTGAACATGAAAGGTTTCAAGGGGTGAAAACCCTTGAAAATACTGTAAAAGTCGTGCTAGGGTTTATTAAGTTCGACCCTAAAATTCTCCTCTCTTAGAATCAAAATAACAAAGAGTATATATATATTTCCTAAGGTGACGGCGTCAAGAAGAAAGTTCTGACGCCGTCAACCCGCCGCCCATAATATTCTCGGACTGCCTAGATCCAGATCTGACGCCGTCATGTGTAATGTTGTTCTGGGCCGTCACCACTTTTACTCTTGATGGCCTTGCCTTGACGCCGTCACGTTTTCACTGGGCCGTCACCATTTTTACTCTTGACGCCGTCATCAAATTGCTCTTGACGCCGTCAGGTACTGTTCCCAGCAAGGAAAATTAAGACTTTGCCGTTTTCTTCACTTTTATGCTCCAAAAGCGTCCAAAATGCTTCCTTTTTTAGAATTCGCTCCAAAAGTACCTAAAATCACAAAAGGGACGATTTAGGGCAATATTTGATCAAATAAATTCCAATTCCGGCTTAAATGACCCCCTAAAAACGGATCATTTTTCGCCTCATCATATACCCTTACACTTGAGATTTGCTTGTCCTTAAGCAAATGCGCTTTTATTCTAGTCAAAATACAAGTTAGGGGTCATTTAACACTAATATAAAAGTAATTACAACAAATAATCGTTCCACTAAAGACCAAAGACAAGCACGGAAGTCATATACTAGCACCTCACAAATAGTGTTTACATACTCACATCTCACGGGTGTAATAAAGTATATATCACAATATGGAAATTGAAAACATCTCTCACTACCTGTCATAACAAAATAGATTACCATAGGCTTGGGAAAGGATCAAACCTCCACCACATGGCGTAAGCACCTAGGATAAACTATCAAAGAGATCTTTTAAAGGGTTATAACGTTAGGTGTAGGGATACGGAATACACGGTTTTGTTGGATATAGGCAATCTTTACTGGTGGCGAGTTAATCATCTTGGTTAATTACATGTACAATATGGCGTTGCTAAGCCAAGACTAGACTCGACTTAAGCTAATAAATGAAAAATAACAAAAACATAAAATAAACATAGAATGAAACGGGATGGTAGTCCGTATGTTTTTCTCTTTTCTATATTTTTTTTTTTTTTTGCATACACTCTTACTCTACCATCGAAAATAATACATCATAGGGAATGAACATTCCCCTTACACTTGAATTTTTACATATTTTACAATAAACTAATCTAATGACACGAATTAAGATAATCAAAACACTTGGGGTACTTTTAAGATTAACGTACATGTGGGGTAATAATACGATGTTCTTCCCCATTACTCCATAACATTAGTACTTTACCCATGAGTCACAATCATCCCAAAACAATATGTACAAGGATATGACTCGACTTAGCAACCATGTAATCAATTAGATAATTAACTAAGGGTTTAAACATAAAACAATAATGCACTAAAGATGAGTGCATACACGGAAGGCTAAGGTGATTTGGTTGTACATTTAAGTGTGGTGTAACAAAATCTACCTTTAAGCAAGATGCTTAAAGTTAGAAATAAAAAGATAGGCTCGAAGGGGTGTACTAGGGGTTTCGTGTACTAAAAATGAGTACAACGCTAAGGGTGTGGGAAAAATTAATTGACTTAACTAGCCAAGTAATATGACTTAAATGGCCATGTAATTATGATACGGGTTTAACACAAGGGTGATCCTAATGCCTCTTATCATGTAGTAAATCCTACTACACGAATGTAGTCTCACTAGCGGTCTCGAGGATGCATCACTAACGCAAGTTCTAGAATCTAAATGCTACCGGTACACTCATAAGCACTAATAATGAATGCTTTTCCTATCAAATCTAAAGGCGAACCTCACATATTTGGGTGGAAAATTTTTCTGAATTGTACGGTTTTGTGCTAGTCATACAATCTCCTATCCAAGAGACGCTTGCTATGGCTAAAGTTTCACTCCTAAATGTTGTAAAAAAATTTAAATTTGGCGCTAAAATTGCACTAACAAGTATTTCTCATAGTTTTATTACACACCTACCATCAAACAAACAAATTCAAGTGCAGGTTTATCTTATAAGGTATCATCATTTACCCTTCCCTTACACTTAGGATGAACATTGTCCCCAATGTTCAATTAAAGAATGTAAAAGTGAAATAGGTAAAAGAATGAAAGAAAATACTCCCCTGATTCGCTCGGTATGGATAGTGTGGTAATAAGGTTAGATCTTCCTCCAAGAAAATGAACAATCAAAGGTTTCCTTCCAGAATATAAATCATCTTCTTGTCAAACATAACCTGTTAAACCTGAGAAAACAAACAAGGCAACCTCGCGTAAAATCGGCGGCAATCAATATATGCTAACAAATCCTAGAAAACAAAGTAAGATATAATGCTTGTGGAATGAATGTTTGCAGATTCCCTGGAGATTATAAAACTAAAGATTCGACAAAAACTTTAAGACTCCGTTAGAAAAACAAAACTAGCAAAATTTCCAGATTTTTACACATGACGCCGTCAGGAATTTCTTCCTGACGCCGTCAGAAGTGACCTGCAGAAATCTTTATGTTAAGTTTCTGAAAAATTTCTGGAAAAACTTTGTCCTACTTCCTGGAAAATCCTGCAAAACATCATTATGACTTGATACAAGCATTTGACTCTAACAAATACGAATATACATGTTCATTTAATATTGTGGAGAATCATGATTGGTTTTGTTTCTTAAAAACGTATTTGGGGTTTCCCCTTACACTTATCTTTTGTGAAATACCTTTGGATGAAGTTAAGACTGAGCCAAACGACAAAATAAAGTATTTTCACCATTTAGTTTTGAAACATGATCTACCAACAATAAAAATAATGCATGCATACGGAAACAAATAACAATCAAGCAAATAAAATTCACACAAAGCATGGGTTGCCTCCCAAGAAGCGCTTTTCTTTATTTACGAGTCTTGTAGCTAGACTCAAGGTCATGGGTTATTATGTGACCTCATCCTTGGTCTCATCCACCGATTGTGAATGTTCCTTATAGAGACCAAACACCTTATTCTTAATTGCTCCTATGATCCTATTGGCAAATTCTTTAACAACTCTATATTTTGGTCCTAGAGTCAAGCAATCCTTATAGAAAAGGCTCTTCTTCTCCCACACATAGTCCATGCCCTTTTTCTTATCCTCTTCATTGATCTCCTCGAAAGCACCAATGTTATCCATGTCAAATCGAGGCACAAAGCAAAATTCTATCATTCTATTGGGCAACTTATAAGTGATCCTATCGGTGTCACTAGCAAATCGGATTGTCCCTTCTATCTCATCATATTCTAACTTGGACTCTTCAACAAATGGTTTACCAAACACAACATGGGATAAGCGACAATCAATAACACTAGCAAGATCTTCAACAACCATAAAGTCAGTGATATAAGTAAAATTCCCAACAAAGACATGTAAACCTTTAATTCTCCCGACAAAGTTACAAACTCCACCGGGGTATTTGGGATCTCTTCTAGGTCCAAGTCTTGTTTTCACTATATCATTATAGACACTTGAGGACATAATGTTGATTGCGGATTTAAAATCAATGTAAGATTTGTCAATATGTTTATACCCAATCATACATGGTATCTTAGCGTTCTTAGGATTGCCTCTCTTAATCTTGGGTTCGATTCTAGTAAAAGGAGGTCGAGGATTATCAACAAGATTATTATAGTACGCAATCTCCTTCTTAGTGGGGTATAGATTAAAATAATCATCTGGCTTTGGATCAATCTCCCCTTCTTCAAGTTCCTCAACAACATCCTCAAAATCTTTAGTTCCTAGGTCCTCATTTGAATACAAGGCGGTCGCTAGGTCACTAAATGCATGGTCGAGCTCAATATTAATCAACCTATTAAGCTCCCTAAGTTCCCTAATCTCATTCTCAATTTGTTCACGCAACAAAGCCACTTCTCTAGGGGAAAGGGGTGGATTCGAGTTTTCCATAATGGTCAACGGAATAGTCAATGAGTTTATTTTACAAACAAAAGCACGAAGAAAAAGATAGACTAGAGAAAACCTAAAAATAAAAATAAAATCTTACTAGAAATGAATCTAGCAAGTAGACCTAATAAAAAGAAATTCTAACCTAGACAATAACTATTTCCCCGGCATCGGCGCCAAAAACTTGATGCCTGGGAATATCTCGAGAAGCTTACAACCCCCACCAGGCAGTGTACCTGATCGTTGTAGTATAGTATAGTGACAAGTACCGGGGGAATGATCGTTCAACTCAGGAATAGTGTCGCTAGGATTAGAAGGCCTAAAAACTAGGTCTAGAGGTGAGGGATGATTCATTTTGTATTTTTATATTTTATAAAAGCAAATAAAAAATCTCGGGTTCTGGAAGAGTGGGCGGAATTAGTTGCTAGTCAACTAACCCAATAACTAAGATGCAATCAAAATAAAATAACAGAAATGTAAATAAAACTAATTAAACTAATGTGGTGTAAACAATAGATGGGAGAATTGTGTTTACTTATATTTCACTACTCCCTAGATATCTTTTACAGGTTAATTATTTGTTACAGTTGCGTGGATGACGGGTTATATTCCTTAATACCAATCGTGGGGTGGCGTACATACTTCCCCAACTCTATAAGCTCCTACTTCACTCCTATGTCGAGCCTGCAAGAAGCTCCTAACATGGGATCACTAGAATTCGCTCATGCATTAAATAGAACCATAAAAACCTTAGTACGCATTGGTTCATGTTTCTTAAGACGTTCAAGCAAGTTACACAATGGAGATATGCCAGTTTTCTTAAGCCTAACATCGAAATCATTCATCCATTACAACTATAAACAAGCAATCAACCTATAATCAACATCTAGGGTTCATTACATCTAAGCAAACACACACAAGATCTAGCCTAGCATGTTAAAATCAAGACAAGCGTAAGATATATTCAAACAACACATAGACATATTGAATGAATTGAAAGGATACTTATCTCAATTGAACATGAAAGGTTTCAAGGGGTGAAAACCCTTGAAAATACTGTAAAAGTCGTGCTAGGGTTTATTAAGTTCGACCCTAAAATTCTCCTCTCTTAGAATGAAAAAAACATTAGTACTTTACCCATGAGTCCCAATCATCCCAAAACAATATGTACAAGGATATGACTCGACTTAGCAACCATGTAATCAATTAGATAATTAACTAAGGGTTTAAACATAAAACAATAATGCACTAAAGAAGAGTGTATACACGGAAGGCTAAGGCGATTTAGTTGTACATTTAAGTGGGGTGTAACAAATTCTACCTTTAAGTAAGATGCTTAAAGTTAGAAACGAAAAGATAGGCTCGGAGGGGTGTACTAGGGGTTTCATGTACTAAAAATGAGTACAACGCTAAGGGTGTGGGAAAAATTAATTGACTTAACTAGCCAAGTAATATGGCTTAAATGGTCAAGTAATTATGATACGGGTTTAACACATGGGTGATCCTAATGCCTCTTATCATTTAGTAAATCCTACTACACGAATGTAGTCTCACTAGCGGTCTCGGGATGCATCACTAACGCAAGTTCTAGAATCTAAATGCTACCGGTACACTCATAAGCACTAATAATGAATGCTTTTCCTATCAAATCTAAAGTCGAACCTCACATATTTGGGTGGAAAATTTTTCTGAATTGTACGGTTTTGTGCTAGTCATACAATCTCCTATCCAAGAGACGCTTGCTATGGCTAAAGTTTCACTCCTAAATGTTGTAAAAAAATTTAAATTTGGCGCTAAAATTGCACTAAGTATTTCTCATAGTTTTATTACACACCTACCATCAAACAAACAAACTCAAGTGCAAGTTTATCTTATAAGGTATCATCATTTAACCTCCCCTTACACTTAGGATGAACATTGTCCCCAATGTTCAATTAGAGAATGTAAAAGTGAAATAGGTAAAAGAATGAAAGCAAATACTCCCCTGATTCGCTCGGTATGGATAGTGTGGTAATAAGGTTAGATCTTTGTTGGATCGTGAACATCTTGAACTTGTGTTAATAATGATACTTTGAGTGATACCACTAAGTATGCGGAATCTACTTAATGATACTTAGAAGATTGATTGTAAATGAAACAATTGTATGTATGAACAATGTATGTAACAAAACAAATAGCTCCAATATTATTAATAATAATAATACGAGTGATCTATGATATCACTAGGGTTACACCTTGAAGCTCTAAGAAAACGTATTAGAAAGATATATTCTAACTATGATCTAGGATCTCCTTTTATACAACAAGGAGTCCTCTTGTACAAGATAAGTATAATACTAATAGAATAAGATATACACAAAATCTTTTCTATGTTTATCTATGCGCGTTTCTCTAACAGTTAACAAGTGAGCAGTGGTAATATTTGTTCTTGCAGTGGTAATGAGTTTCCGCTCCAAGTACAATCTTCTGCAGTTGTAATATCTTCACTAGTCGTGGTAACTGATAGAATAATTCCCAACAATCCTCCCCTAAACTTATGATTTATTTGTAAATCAACAAGTTTCTTCAAGTATACAATAAACCTGAGGATATGGGAATTCTTCCAAACACTTATCTTGTTTTCCTCAACACTTTATCAGCTCTTGCATATTGATCTTGAGTTTTCTGAATCAAAGCTCTAATCTTTTCACTATCTGCATAAACTCTTAACTTTGATTTCAACATTGCAGAAAGAGTTGTAGCTCTAAATGGATATTCCTTCTCAGCAAACATAAACACATCCACTTTATTTGTTGTAGAAACATGATGAACCTCACATTTATCAAAATATGTCCATGTAGTATTAAAGTTTGATGAATTAAACTTCCAATACTTATCTTTAGGATCTGGTTCATATAGTCTTCTTAAGTCAACCCAGAGCTGCATTTCTTTCATATCCTTGAGAGTATCAGCCTTGAATCTTTCATTAACAAGTTTCCAAAGGGTATCAAGATCATCTCTATCACATGCTTTAAGAAGATCTTCAAACTGAATGAATGATGAAGATTCTCCTCCCAGTCTTATAATTTTCCAAGTGGGAGCAAAATTCTTTGCTGTGTACACTTCCCAATCAATAATTTGATGTTTTGATTGTAAAGGATCTGGATAGAAATCTTCTTCTTCAACAATGATAATTGCACTCTGTAGATCTTCTGCACATTTCTCAGATTGAGATTCTTTTTCTTGAGGAACTTTCATTCTTTTGGTGACATGATCTTCAACAGTTGAAGCTTTCCTTTTACTTTGTTTGAATCTTTCAACTTCTTCAAAATCAATAGGTCTGAAGGTACTATCTTGCCTTTTAATTCTGTAGTAGATACCTTCAATTCTTTCATGAGACATACCTTTGAAATCAGCCATCTTCCAGGTTCCAACATGGCAGCAATATACTTTCATCTCATGAATGATCTGTGCCTTTGTAGGTTGTCTTTGTTTCTTTTGACCTTTTCTGAAGTTTCCAATAATCTCATCCAGTGCTTGTTGATTCTTCATTTGAATGAAATCAACCAATTGAGCTGTTCTTTGTTCTTTAGTTAAAGTCTTGTTAGCAACAAGCTCAATAGCTTTCTTCTTTACAACTGGATCATGCTTAATCATATGCTCAATCTCTTCATCTGATGGCACATATGAGAACATAGGGGGTTTCTCATGTAAGATGGTTGGTGGAATCACTGAGAGTGGTTGTGCCATTACTTCTTCAAGTTTACCTAACCTCTGTGCTTCCATAAAACTAGCAACATCCATCTCCTTTTGCTTTTTCATATTTTCTCTTTCTGCAGCTTCAAATTGTTCTGCTAATCTTGCATCAAAATCAATTTGAGCTTGATATTTCTTAGAAATCTTTCTTGTATGTACTTGTTCTGCACCAAACACCATTGCTTTACCTTTAACTGATCTTTTTCTGGCAGCTTCTTCCTCTGCAGTGGTAAGTGATGGAACATCAGTGGTAACTTTTTCACTTGCAGTGGAAATTATGTGATCAGTGGTAACATGTTCTGCTTCAGTGGAAAGTTGTTGAGCAGTTTCAATAACCATATCTTTATCTAACTTCCTCCCCTCAATCTCAGCTACATCATCATATGCTTGAGCATCCATATCTTCAAGATTAGTACTCCTCCCCTTAATTTCTGCATCTGTTTTCCTCCCCAGTTTGGAAGAAGTTCCCAAAGCATAACCAGAACCTGCAGAAAGACCATCATGTGATGATGATGGGGAAGAAACCACAACTTGAACATGTCTTCTCTTCTTGAGATTCTCAACTTCAGCCTGCAACTTTTGAATCTCAGCCTTCAATAGATTCAACTCTATGGCATGTTGTTCTTTGGTCTGTGCCAGATCTTTCTCTAGAGTTTGAACCTGTTTGACTAATTTGGTACATAATTCCATCAATTCAGTTAGTGTCACACTGCCTTCAACACTTCCAACTGTGTTACCTGTTGGGAGAGGTGAATCATAAGGCATTGATTCAGGCTCTTCTCTAGTTGGACTAGATTGAAGCCTTGAACCACCACTGCTTGTGCCTACACCAAAAGGCTCAGCAACATGCAATGTTGAGATGAAAGAAGTTGGCTGTTTAGACCTTCTCTCATAAGTGTGAGTTACAGCAGGGATATGTTGAATTTGTGGAACAATAATAGTGGGTGTGTGATGGGATACAACTGGGATTGTTGCATCTTCACCCTGTACTTGTGAAATCTTTGCAAGCATGTTTGGTAAAATAGGATGAATCACTCCATTCCAAAAATCTGAAGCCTTACACATGTTTTGAAATACTTTTGGCTTAAGACATGGAGTGTCATAAATCCTATTATGATTTTGCAGTTGAAATTCATTTAACACTGCTTGTACAAACCTTGGATACATCAAAAATTTGTATGAATTTGTTACATTGCCTTTCATGTTATTAAATATAAACCTTGAAAAATTGAAAGTCCTATCAGAAACCAAGCAAACTAAAGGGTAAGCCATGGTTGATCCAAATTGTTCATAAGAAGTTTTCTTAGGACTTAGGCAATGCAACAGAGTGTGTATCAAAAATCTCCAATGGGGACAAAAACATCCTTTCTTAAAAGTTACTTTTTGGTCAGATGTATCATACCCCATCAAAGCAATGTATTTGAATATGTCTGAATTAGGTAATGTGATGATACCATTGAGATCATCTAATTGGAGAATTCTCCTTAAAGATGACTTAGTAACATCAATAGTTACCCCATCCACTGTGGCTCTAAGAGCTTCCACAGATTCATGTATGTCTCCCTGTTCAAGAGTGATGGACTCCACAGAGTTCCAAAACTGTTTGATTTGAGAAACAAAGATTGTGGGATTCATAGTTAAGGCATACCTTATATGAGTTGTGTTTAGGAAGTCCACAATCTGATGAAAAATAGGTCCACTCTTGTCGTTTGACTTTTGTAGGTAAGCCACTTGATTGTGTTCATCTGCAAACTTGAGAGACACCATGATTTTGTGATTCGAGAGATAAAAGTGTTAGTAATCGATAATAAGAAGCAAGCCGTATAAAATCAATTTATATTAACAGGTTTTTGAGAAAAACGCGTATGGTGAATTATCTATAGAAAGATTTATCTTTAGAAAAGAATAAATAAAATTTGGTAAGTAGATAATTCCCAAAAAATTTTACCCTATTAATAAGGAAAGACAGTTATATTTGCAACGGCTAGTAAAAATAAGATTACTGACACACAGTTGTAACGGCTAGTTCACCAGTGGTAAAATTTACACTTTCAGTGGAAATAGTGAACTTGCAGTGGTAAAAATCAACAAAATTTCAAAGAGCAGTGGTAAGTAAAACATGTAAACTTTGCTGCTCTTATCATAGTTTTTAGCAAACTATCAGCTATCAACGGATTTGATAAGTCTTTACCAGAAGCCGTTTGCTTATGGACTAGCTGATTCTTATGTGGGTTAGACATGGTGAATCAATAACCATTTGTTGTGTGTCTAAGATACACACCTTATTACTCCAATGATATAGGTTGTATTCTAAAATACAAAATAAGTTTCATCTTAACCCACAAAGATTAACCCAAGTAACCTTTTTAACCAAGTTACTGTACACAAAAATATCTTCACAAAAGTCAAACCACAGTTACTTCTCAAACCAACCAAAACAGATGGAAGTAAATATCCTTCATTAATTAGCATAACACCTAACCTTGGCTTATTTAACCTCCTCCAAACACCACATTTCAGTCACCAATAATCTTTCAAGCCCTAATATCCCAATCAACCCAATTCTCTTCCAAAACCATATCATCAAACCCTGAGTCCTCTGATCAACAATCTTCTGTTCCTTCATCAGAAGAAGATGTACCACCATATCCATGGGGACTTGAAGATTCTGACTATAAGAGAGAGATGGAGAAATGATGGGATGTGCAAGAAAAACAATGGAATGCACACATAGAGAGTGAATCAAGCCATGAACCGAATCCTGCTGAGAGAGAGCTTGTCTCTCCCTTCATCTGGACATCTGATGAAGAGTCTTCAGAGGAAGAGAATGAAGATCCAACCTTTCTTCCTCCTTCCACACCAGAGAGATTCCAACCAAGATCAAGTAAAAGAGATCCATCTCTCCCAACATCATCAACCTTGGTGTTGGATCTTCCTGCTCCAGAACCTTGTCTTCTTCATCAAGAACATATTGGACAGAGCAAGAAAGCTCAGATCATACAAAAGGGAAAGGAGAAGCAGAAGTAGATGATTGAGGAATGTTGCCAGGTACCAAAGTTCTTGAGTATTTTCTTGACTTTGGTACTTGAGCATCTTCATAGTCTTTCTTCTCTTCTTTTTCCATTTTCATCTTCAGCTTCTTCATTGTACTTGTCATAGCCTCAAGTATTATGTAATAATTGATAGAAGCTAGTAGTTTACAATTAGCCAAATGTTTTAGGAATGGTCTTTGTAATTCAGTTGGAACTTTGAATGTAAGCTGTAACATGTGGCTTTGAATGAATGAAAAGATCTTCTTAATTTAATCAACATTGTAAGACCTTTAGCATTATTATCTTTGCAGTAGAAACTATGTTCAGCTTATTTGACCACATTCCTTGGCTACACCTCTTGGTGACTGTAACACACTTCTTGCAATCTCATTAACATTTGCAGAACAGACATATACCAGACAACTTGAAAACATATTAGTTAAACTCAGAAAATATTATCAAGTCATTCATAATCATTAGTAATCTTTGACTGTCCCTGCACATAACATAAAGGAATTAGTACCTTTTGGGGACCCAAGCCACAAATGACTTGGATCTGCCTCGTGTATCAATATAATTGTATCTATCAAAGGTCATTGATACACCATTGGGATTGTTTGAGGTTGTTGTTCCTTTTGGTTTCCATTCCCAACGAGCTGAGGCCTTAACAACATTACCCATGTTTACCCTTTTCTTATTCATATAGACACCAGTGGAAACATTTGGTCTTGCAGTGGTAACTGCATGCCTAGCAGTGGAAACTGCTGGATTAGTAAATTTGGGTTTCCACATGTGATTCTTGTGATCATTCTTTTCAAAATAAGTCTTTTTCCCTGTTTGATATGGTTTAACAAAAGAAGTGACAGGGGACTTAGGATAAACTCTGTTTTTACTACTGGCAGAGGTAACTGCTGGTCTAGCAGTGGAAATTGCTTTGATGTCAGTGGTAAGCATAACAGACCTGGGAACCATCTTGCTTAGGGGGTTTGGGTGAATTATTTTATTAGAATTATGTCCATTCACCCTAGTATTCACAAATACTTCCCTTCTTCCCATGTGGTAGGTACAGTCTTTAGCTAAATGGTCAAAGCTACCACATATATGACAAGCCTTATTGTTGAACACAAAATCACTACCAAACTGCCTAGTTTTAACATGATTCCAACTTCTCATGTTCCCTCTAGGAGATTTAGACCTATCCCTGTACATCTCTGCATACCTAGTAGTAGGCCTAGTGTAATTTGACTGTGTCCTAGGCTTCTCTTTGACTTCTTCAGGAATACTTTTTCTTTCCTCAACTTTAACATCTTCAGTAACACTAGTTTTAGACTCAACATTCAAACATTCATCTTTAAGAGATGAGTCACTAGCACTATCAAAATTCTCAACCTCAACCTGAACCTTTTCAGTTTCAACTGGTTTAACAAATTTTGGTCCATAGGTCATGGGTGGATCCTGAAACTCTTCTAAGCCTGTGTGAGCTAGGTCAATGCCAGGAGGTGCTGGAACACCTCTTAGAGGTGGTGGAACAGATTTGTATCCAAGACCTGATTTAGCTTTGCTCACAACTTGGGCTTCCCAGATTTTGTCAATGCTCTTGGATTGATGATCTAGTGTTTGCTTAGTTATCTTAATATTCTCACTAGCCTTTTTAACTTTTTCAATCTCTTCCCTAAGAGCTTTATTTACTTCAACATAAAAATCTAAGTCTTTTTTTAAAACAACAATGTCATCACTGAACTTAGATTCATTAGCCCTATAATGCTCTATCTATTTTTCTAAAACACCTAGACCTCTTTTATGATTTGCTAAATTATAATTAGTATGATGTAAATCTAGCATCAGTTCATCATATTTTGTTTTAGAGATCTCTAACTCTTTTAAGGCCTTACAGTTTTTAGAACAAGCATTATCAGTATGTACCTCAATGTCAGAGAAAGCCATGAGTGCATGCTCAGTAGCTAGCATTGCAGATTCTGAATCATCTTCTCCATCCTGAGTCATAAAGCTCCAATCAAAGCTCACTCCATCAATAGCCAATAGCACCTTTGGCTCTTCTGTTGTAGGTTCTTTGTTCTTTTCCTTCTTGTACCAAGTTGACTTATTGTCAGATTTCCTTGGTTTTCTGCATTCTCTTGCAAAGTGCCCCTTCTTGTGACAATTATAGCACTCCACCTTCTTTTTGTCAAAACCTACAGTCTCATCACCACTTATATGTATCTTTCTTCCTGTCTTCTTTCAAAACTTCTTTGATCTTAAGCTTAGTAATGCCACCTACCATTTAATGTCCATCTCCTCCATATCATCTTCATCAATTTGATCCAAATCCTCATGATTGAGAATTGAACCACCCACATGGCTTGATATAAAGGCATAGAAAGTAGCATCACTTAGTCCTGCAACCTGTTTCTTTGAGCTCCTAGTGGAAACATTTCCATTACCAGTGGAAACAATCATGTTACCACTGTCATCATCACTATCACTTTCATCATCTGAACTATCATTACCTGATGATGATATGAGTGCTACACTTGCAGAACTTGTTCTTAACTTGCCAGCTTTCTTTAATCTTTGTTCAATAACTTTGAAGTTATTGTACACATCATTAAGCTTCATGGTCTCAAGATCTGACTTATCTTCCCAAACAGCAATATTGGTATCAAACTCAGAAGGTAAGCTTCTTAGAAATTTAAGATTGAGGTCTTCCTTTTCCACCTCAATTCCAAAAGCAGTGAGCTGAGTAACAATCTTTTGTAGCCTTGTGAATATGCTATCAAGAGATTCATTACTTGTTGAACCAAAGTTTTCATAAGTCTGCTTCAGTAAAGTCTTTTGAGTCTTCTTGGTAGAGTCATTACCACCAAACACTTCACAGATCTCATCAAAGAGGGTCTTTGCAGACTTGTATTTGCTAAAAGCCAGAACTTGTTCTCTGGGTAGAGCCATCAATAACAAACCTCTAGCCTTCAAATCATTCTTTAGTTGGCTTCTTTCTTCATTAGTAACAGGACCAGTGTTAACTTTTGTTACTGTCTTGTCACCAACCTGCTCTACAGTTGTACCAGGTTTGAATGAATTTCCACACATTATGATCTCCCATAATGTGTAGTCTTGAACCATAAAGAATTGTTCTATCATAAGCCTCCACATCTCAAAGTCATTAATCTTAAGCTTAGGAAGCTTTGCAGCAATGTTTGATTGGCTTGTTTCTGTCTCCATTGTTTCTTTTGAGTCTGCCATAGGATCTTCTAAATCAAAATATCAAAGCCTTGCTCTGATACCACTTGTTGGATCGTGAACACCTTGAACTTGTGTTAATAATGATACTTTGAGTGATACCACTAAGTATGCGGAATCTACTTAATGATACTTAGAAGATTGATTGTAAATGAAACAATTGTATGTATGAACAATGTATGTAACAAAACAAATAGCTCCAATATTATTAATGATAATAATACGAGTGATCTATGATATCACTAGGGTTACACCTTGAAGCTCTAAGAAAACATATTAGAAAGATATATTCTAACTATGATCTAGGATCTCCTTTTATACAACAAGGAGTCCTCTTGTACAAGATAAGTATAATACTCTAAGATATACACAAAATCTTTTCTATGTTTATCTATGCGCGTTTCTCTAACAGTTAACAAGTGAGCAGTGGTAATATTTTTTCTTGCAGTGGTAATGAGTTTCCACTACAAGTACAATCTTCTGCAGTTGTAATATCTTCACTAGCCGTGGTAACTGATAGAATAATTCCCAACAATCTTCCTCCAAGAAAATGAACAATCAAAGCTTCCCTTCCGGAATATAAATCATCTTCTTGTCAAACATAACCTGTTAAACCTGATAAAACAAACAAGGCAACCTCGCGTAAAATCGGCGGCAATCTATATATGCTAACAAATCCTAGAAAACAAAGTAAGATATAATGCTTGTAGAATGAATGTTTGCATATTCCCTGGAGATTATAAAACTAAATATTCGACAAAAACTTTAAGACTCCATTAGAAAAACAAAACTAGCAAAATTTCCAGATTTTTACACATGACGCCGTCAGGAATTTCTTCCTGACGCCGTCAGAAGTGACCTGCAGAAATCTTTATGTTAAGTTTCCGGAAAATTTCTGGAAAAACTTTGTCCTACTTCCTAGAAAATCCTGCAAAACATCATTATGACTCGATACATGCATTTGACTCTAACAAATACGAATATACATGTTCATTTAATATTATGGAGAATCATGATCGGTTTTGTTTCTTCAAAACATATTTGGGGTTTCCCCTTACACTTATCTTTTTCGAAATACCTTTGGATGAAGTTAAGACTGAGCCAAACGACAAAACAAAGTATTTTCACCATTTAGTTTTGAAACATGATCTACCAACAATAAAAATAATGCATGCATACGGAAACAAATAACAATCAAGCAAATAAAATTCACACAAAGCATGGGTTGCCTCCCAAGAAGCGCTTTTCTTTATTTACGAGTCTTGTAGATAGACTCAAGGTCATGGGTTATTACGTGACCTCATCCTTGGTCTCATCCACGGATTGTAAATGTTCCTTATAGAGACCAAACACCTTATTCTTAATTGCTCCTATGATCCTATTGGCAAATTCTTTATCAACTCTATATTTTGGTCCTAGAGTCAAGCAATCCTTATAGAAAAGGTTCTTCTTCTCCCACACATAGTCCATGCCCTTTTTCTTATCCTCTTCATTGATGTCCTCGAAAGTACCAATGTTATCCATGTCAAATCGAGGCACAAAGCAATATTCTTTCATTCTATTGGGCATCTTATAAGTGATCCTATCGGTGTCACTAGCAAATCGGATTGTCCCTTCTATCTCATCATATTCTAACTTGGACTCTTCAACAAATGGTTTACCAAACACAACATGGGATAAGCGAAAATCAATAACATTAGCAAGATCTTCAACAACCATAAAGTCAGTGATATAAGTAAAATTCCCAACAAAGACATGTAAACCTTTAATTCTCCCGACAAAGTTACAAACTCCACCGGGGTATTTGGGATCTCTTCTAGGTCCAAGTCTTATTTTCACTATATCATTATAGACACTTGAGGACATAATGTTGATTGCGGATTTAAAATCAATGTAAGAATTGTCAATATGTTTATACCCAATCATACATGGTATCTTAGCGTTCTTAGGATTGCCTCTCTTTATCTTGGGTTCAATTCTAGTAAAAGGAGGTCGAGGATTATCAACAAGATTATTATAGTACGCAATCTCCTCCTTAGTGGGGTATAGATTAAAATAATCATCTGGCTTTGGATCAATCTCCCCTTCTTCAAGTTCCTCAACAACATCCTCAAAATATGTAGTTCCTAGGTCCTCATTTGAATACAAGGCGGTCGCTAGGTCACTAAATGCATGGTCGAGCTCAACATTAATCAACCTATTAAGCTCCCTAAGTTCCCTAATCTCATTCTCAATCTGTTCACGCAACAAAGCCACTTCTCTAGGGGAAAGGGGTGGATTCCCGTTTTCCATAATGGTCAACGGAATAGTCAATGAATTTATTTTACAAACAAAAGCACGAAGAAAAAGATAGACTAGAGAAAACCTAAAAATAAAAATAAAATCTTACTAGAAATGAATCTAGCAAGTAGACCTAATAAAAAGAAATTCTAACCTAGACAATAACTATTTCCCCGGCATTGGCGCCAAAAACTTGATGCCTGGGAATTGCACCAAGCTTTACCTCTCGAGGGATCTCGAGAAGCTTACAACCCCCACCAGGCAGTGTACCTGATCGTTGTAGTATAGTATAGTGACAAGTACTGGGGGATTGATCGTTCAACTCATGAATAGTGTCGCTAGGATTAGAAGGCCTAAAAACTAGGTCTAGAGGTGAGGGATGATTCTTTTTGTATTTTTATTTTTATAAAAGCAAATAAAAAATCTCGGGTTTTGGAAGAGTGGGCGGAATTAGTTGCTAGTCAACTAACCCAATAACTAAGATGCAATCAAAATAAAATAACAGAAATGTAAATAAAACTAATTAAACTAATGTGGTGTGAACAATAGATGGGAGAATTGTGTTTACTTAGATTTCACTACTCCCTAGATATCTTTTACAGGTTAATTGTTTGTTACAGTTGCGTGGATGACGGGTTATATTCCTTAATACCAATCGTGGGGTGGCATACGTACTTCCCCAACTCTATAAGCTCCTACTTCACTCCTATGTTGAGCCTGCAAGAAGCTCCTAACATGGGATCACTAGAATTCGTTCATGCATTAAATACAACCATAAAAACCTTAGTACGCATTGGGTCATGTTTCTTAAGATGTTCAAGCAAGTTACACAATGGAGATCTACCAGTTTTCTTAAGCCTAACATCGAAATCATTCCTCCATTACAACTATAAACAGGCAATCAACCTATAATCAACATCTAGGTTTCATTACATCTAAGCAAACGCACAAAAGATCTAGCCTAGCATGTTAAAATCAAGACAAGCGTAAGATATATTCAAACAACACATAGACATATTGAATGAATTGAAATGATACTTATCTCAATTGAACATGAAAGGTTTCAAGGGGTGAAAACCCTTGAAAATACTGTAAAAGTCGTGCTAGGGTTTATTAAGTTCGACCCTAAAATTATCCTCTCTTAGAATGAAAATAACAAAGAGTATATATAGATTTCCTAAGGTGACGGTGTCAAGAAGAAAGTTCTGACGCCGTCAACCCGCCGCCCATAATATTCTCGGACTGCCTAGATCCAGATCTGACGCCGTCATGTGTAATGTTGTTCTGGGCCGTCACCACTTTTACTCTTGACGGCCTTGCCTTGACGCCTTCACGTTTTCACTGGGCCGTCACCATTTTTACTCTTGACGCCATCATCAAATTGCTCTTGACGCCGTCAGGTACTGTTCCCAGCAAGGAAAATTAAGACTTTGTCGTTTTCTTCACTTTTATGCTCCAAAAACGTCCAAAATGCTTCCTTTTCCAGAATTCACTCCAAAAGTACCTAAAATCACAAAAGGAATTATTTAGGGCAATATTTGATCAAATAAATTCCAATTCCGGCTTAAATGACCCCCTAAAAACGGATCATTTTTCGCCTCATCAGTATCCTAAATTTGTTTAACTTTTCTTATAGAATCCACTTGATGGGATACCAAAACCTTAGGATTATATACCTACTGTTAGGATGCCACCTAAGGTGTTTACCTTTATGTCTCACAAGGGAATTAACTTTTCTGGTAACAATACACCTCTAAATGCTCATATGTTAGAGGTAGCACAGGCTGTTAGGGATGATGTTGCTGAAGCTAGTGGTTCTGCTAATTCTGATAATGCTGACCAATCTGAGCATTCTGCTTCAGTACATACTCCTACACCACCTATTGCTTCACCACAGCCTAATGATTTAAGTGAAAGAACTGCCTCAGTATCTGTTTCTAGGGAAAAACCTATTTTTGCTTAAGGTACTTCTCCACAAAGTACTTCTCTGAAAGGTACTGCTTCAGAGCATACTCAAGAACCTTACCCCCAATGATTATACTTCCACAGGTGGGTTTCAAACACCTGGAGGAGATGAGGGAATTGAGGGTCCTTTGGATAATTATGCTTTGACTAGGGAGTTATGAAGAATGAAGAAAGTCATGGATAATCAGACTGCAGAGATTAAAAGATTGAGAAATAAGTTCAGAAGATTGAAGAGGTTTGTGTCGCCACTTGTGAAAAACTTTAGACTTTATGTGAAAGAAAAGAAACAATCCCAAAAGAAAAAGTCTAAATCAGCCAAGAAATCTTCTAAGTCCAAGAGGGGTCACAAGAAGTCATCATCTTTCAAATTGGGGAGGAATCAAGATGATAATTTGAATGAAGATGATGCTGGAGTTCAATATTCAGAAGATGCTCATCTTTGGCATTATCCAGAAGTTCCTTTGAACTTTGTGCCAGAGAATAAGATTGAAGAGGATGAGAATATTGTTCAAGAAGAAGTTGATGAGCAAGAAGCTGGAGAACAAGTTGAAAATATTCAAAGTACTCACATTCAAAGTACTGATGTTCAAAGTACTGTTGATGAAAGTACTGGTATGCAAGGTACTGATGTGCAAGGTACTGCTGCAATGGATATTGATGGAATTAGAACTTCTACAGCTGGACCTTCTACAAAGACTTTTGAAGATGAAGCTGGTCCTTCTAATCCTATCCAGCAAGAAGAAGTCAAGGAGCATACAACAAGTGATGATGAGACAATAGCTCAAATAATGCTCAATTTGGATAGACCTTCAGGTATACATATTTCTGAGCCTGCACAACAAGTCTCTGAATCTTCTTCTGAACCTGAAGCTTTAGATCCAAAAGACAAAGGAAAAGGGATCATGAAGCAGACCAACAAGAAAAAGAAGAAGTTTACTCTTGAACAGCTGAGGGAAATAGAGATAGCAAAGAATGAAGAAATTGCAAGACAACAACAAGTTGTGTATGATGCAGAGTACTTGGAAGAGATAAGAAAGCCAGTTGTTGTTACAAGAAGGCCTATGACTATTGCTCAAGAAAGAAACTGGATGATTAGTTTCTTGAAAAGAAGAGGATTCAAGAATTTACAAAAGCTAAGATATCCAGAAGTGAAAGCTCTATGGGATGAAGTACAAGAGTCTATTAAGAAAGAGTTGGAAAGTTTTGTGCCCATGGATGTTGATAAGGGAAAGAAGTTAGAAGATATAAGGAAGGAACAAGCTGAGAAAAGATAGTTAAAAAGGAAGAAAGCTGTTCAAGATGATCAATTGTCAAAGAAGCTTAAAATGATACATAAGATACAATTGATGAACTGAAGAATTATTTCAGAGTTGTGGATTCTGAAAACAAGAAGACAGAAGACTCTGGAAAGAAATCAAAGATTATCTCATTCTCTGTGGTTGAATCAACTGAAGGAAATTATCTCATGTTCAACAGAGAATATGAAAGCTTCACAGTGTTTAATATGCTATGGGATGTTCTGCATATAATTGACAGAGAAGATCTATACAACTTATACTTACAAGTGCAGACATACTATGAGAATATTGAAGCAACAGGAGTGGGATTAATCTTACTTGGATATTTGATAACCATCTGGGAAACATAAGAAACAAGTAATGATACTCTGTGGAATGATCAAGAAAACTAGGAGATAACAAGATAGAGATTCTTTGAGTCATCAGGAGTTCATTCACTTGAGATGGAAGATGGTACCATGATTCACATGTTAGCTGAAAGAAGATATCCTCTGATAAGAGAACTTATGATCAGGATGTTGGATCATGGAATGGAGCTTGAAGATGAAACTGAAGTAGCTTTTATGGTGATTAAGCTATTTATCAGGCGGACTAAATCAGAAGAATAATATTGCACAAGTACTGGTATGATCTGTTTTGAATAATAAGTATTTTTCTCAAAGTCAAGACAAACAGTACTTTACCAAAGTACTGCTTGCTGCATAAAACCAGTATAAGTCCTTTGTAAAATAAAATAAAAGTTTTTGAAGTTTAAGATGATAAAAATAAAAGGATTTGAAGAATAAAACATGGTGTTAGTACTTGTACTGCACAGCAAATGGTAATCAACTCACCATGTTTAACAGACAAGAAAGAGTTTGACTCCTCATGAGGGTATGGCTCTGATGTGATAATCAAATCCGTTTTTAGTTGACAATTTACTAAAATCTGTATGGTATTCAACTCACCATATCTGTAAAAGTGAAGAGTTGACTAGCCCATAAGAAAATGGCTTGTGCTAAAGGCTATGGAAAATCCATTTATGGTAATTAGTTCACCATGGTTGAGATCAAAGAACTAACTAGTCCAAAAGCAAACGGCTATTGGTAAAGACTACTCAAATCCGTTGATAGCTGATGATTTGCTAAAAATCATATGGTTATCAATGTACCATGGTTGTTCTAACCTAAACATTGGCTACTCCAGAGTTAATGGCTTTGGTAAAGAGACATCAAAATCCATTCAAAGTTCAATGATTCACCTCTCACAGAAGGTTACACATCTGGAAGTGATGAGAACAGTATGAAACTTTAAAAGATTTGATGTACACTTTGTCAAAATGTTGCTGAGAAGATGATGATCAAGCACTTTGACATACAAGATTGAAAAGATATAAAGAAACAATCTTCCTGAATTATAAAGATATTGAAGATCAAAGAAAGCAAAGAAACTTGAAATCAAGCAAGTGGAGTTCAAGTTAGGGGAGGATTGTTGGGATATGAAGATCTAAGTACTGCTGGAAAAGCCAAAGTACTGGAAAAGTCAAAGTACTGCTATGTCAAAGTACTGCTCAATAGTCAACGTGCTGATCAAGGTCAAAGTACTACTACTTATTGAAGATTATTCAAAGTACTTCGAAGAACAAGGACTTAAGTGCAATATTGATTAAAGGATTACTATGTAATATTATATGAATATTTTAGAATTAGTTAGGGATAATTACTTGTCGTTCAAGTAGATAATGTAAACCGACTTAAGGTTATCTATAAAAGGAGCCTTATGATGGTATTAGAGGTACGAAGTCAGACGAAGTTTTCTAAGAGTCTTAGAGTTTTACAAAAACGATTTTAGAGAAGTTAGGGATTGTTAGTAAACCTGTATTTAGAGAAGCAGGTTTAAGAGTTGTTTTAATATTAACAAAGTTCTTTTTAGCTTTGTGTTAGAAGATTCCGCATACTTTACAAAGTAATATCAGTGTTTCAATATTAACGGTTTTGAGTCATTCAAGATTGTTAAAACCTTACAAGCTACAAAGTAGTTTGGTCAGAGTATATCGATCCAACATTCCCAATTATTTAAAAGTACGGCCTAATAAGAAAATAAAATATAGGTCCCATAGTTATTATCAGAGTTCCAATCGATCATTCAACCATGCCTTAATGCCAAGCCTCTCGGCAGAAATCAATCCAAACCAAAACTTTAATCACCTGAGAAAAACATGCTAAAGTCAGCTAACGTTGGTGAGTCTATTTGTTTGGACACAAAATACACTAGTGGACCGAAGAATAAAACTCTTGCTAACTTGGGCTATGTCACACGTCATACCACATATAATCCTATAGGTGCACACTATAGCCTCGCACAATTACGACCACAAAATCAAATAGGAGTTCACACAGTTGTGACATACTCAAATAATAGCTCACCCAACGGTGACAAACTTTACACATAACATAGCCAGGAAAAATATATAGCAAGTTTTCAATCAAAACACAATATATGGTCCACACAAAATAGTTTTGCATGTTTTCTCACCCCAATGCTTAAAACAATAGAAAATAGCAGTAAAAGTGGTTCTATAAACTCACCTCAAGTCCAGCAAACAGCATAAGAATCAAAAGAAGTAAAGAACGTATCAACTATCTGGCAACAGCGACCACTGACTTGGCACTACCTAATAATATCATTACGCCTCAGAACATATTCTCAAATATAAATTTCCCAATTCCCATACGTATTCCATTTTACTTTCAAAAATTCATTCTGTGGAAAACTAGAAGGGGGGGTTGAATAGTTTTACGTCTTTTTGATTTTATTATGAAAACTTAGTTTACTTTTAAAGTCTTGTTTGCTTTTAAAAACTTTGATTCTATCTTATGTGAACTCAAATCTTGAACAATATGAACAACTATATCTAAGTATGAACAATAATAATAATGTAAGCTAAGTATGTAAAATCAACACATGCATAATATAAACAATTATAGCTATATACGAGAGACAAGTAAGTAAACATTTATTTTATAATCCTTAGTTATATTTTGTATGAAAACTATACTTGATCGAAATGATCAATTATATGTATGTTACCTTTTTAGTTTGATTGTAAGAACTTTGTTTTGTGAATGAAACTTTTGTTTGATCTTTAAGTAAAATCAATACTAGCACTATATGAGCAACTACATATATAAACGTCTACGTCTACAAAAGTAATAACAATATAAACAAGATAATAAGTAAGATATGGAAAGATCTAACCGCGAGACAAAGGATTTATAGTGGTTCGGCTACAAGGACACCTTCCTTGCCCTACTCCACTCCTCGAGTCACCTACTCGAGAGTTTTCTTCACTATGTCAACAAGCTCCTTTATGGCGGAGAAAACCTTACACACCAATATACACACCACATCTTCGTAACAACTTATTCACACCTTCTACACACCTTCTTCACACCTAGTCACTACTTAATCACAACACTACTTCTTCACACCAATCTAGCTTCACAACTATCTACTTCACAACAATCTTCTTCACAACTATCTACTTCCTAGCTCTTCTTCTTCGCAACAAACTACCTATATCTCACTACTTATATTCATAACTTCTACTCCTAGATCTATCTAGTTACAATACTATCACACCTTTACAATGAATGTACACAACAACTATACTATATACACAAATCTACAATACTTTACAACTTGATGTTGAAGGAGTATTCTTCTCTTGCACTTTGAGAGATGAGAGGTGAAGGAATGAATCACTTGAAACAAGGATTAACAATTATATGATCAAAGGGTTTTTAGGCGGATGTTTAGAGAGATTTGGATCTGAAAATTTTCGTGCAAGAGGTGAGAAAAATTCCAGGTTTGAGGTGGTATTTATAGGGAAAAATTTCTGATAGAATCTGACAGGGGAGCGTGGCCGGTCCCCTTAATTGTGTGTCGGCCCCCTTAAAATTAAGGGGGCCGCCCTTATAATTAAGGGGGCCGCCCAGCTGTAACGGCCAGAAAATCTGTCTTTTAGTGGGGAAAGTTTATTTGGTGAAAAACTAACTGATTTTGGTTAAAAATTTGAATTCATATATTTACTATGAATTAAACATTTTCCTTTATTACCAAAAATTTTTTTCAAAAATATATAATAAGTTTATTTAATTTTATAAACTTTGTATTATTTAAATAAACATCCCTTTGATTATAAAATGTATTAGTCACTTGTTTATTCATAACTTAAGTGATTATGTTGGATGAGATGATATAAACTTGCTTAAAACTTGTTTACGTATTAACTTTGCGTTTAATGTTTTTATATTTTGTGATCGTCAAAACTTAGGGATATCGAAAAATATTAATAACGTTTTTATACATTATTTATATCAACAATCTCCCCCTTTTTGATGATTACAAAATCTAAACTTATTAAACTAAAAATTAATATATATGCAAGTTTTTAGTGTGAGTTTATATCACTTCTCCCCCATTTTGTTAGCATCAAAAAGGTTATCCCGATGAATATATAGCTCCCCCTTGAAGTGTACTCCCCCTCGTTTTGAGGTCATAAGAGATCGAGATATGGAATGCTTGCAAAAATATTTAGAGCACAAGGAACATAGATATATATGCATGCAATAGATATGAAGTAACTAATAAGAATGCATGGTAATAAAACAAAAGAAACATTCATTAGTAATTATGTTGAAAACATAATCATTAGTACGTAAGCATATAGATGTATGTTTTTCTAGCAAATTACACTAGATAATACTAAGTTGCCAAGTTGAGGTCTCTTGTACTTGCTTGGAACACAAAAGGTTTGAAATGATTTTATTTTTGGAGATGGGAAACATGGTGTTTAGGAAAGGTAGACTTTTGTGGGAATGGTGTTTGTAGAGTTTGGAGAGTTTGGTGGTGAGTTTGGAGCGGAAGGATTTACTTGAGGGTTGGTGTTTTGTGTTATGGTTGATGTTGGAGAAGACCTAGTGAGGAGATACTCAATCCAAGTGAGGTGTTCATTTATGGCCATGTTTTGTTTTTGGAGAAAAATGCAACAAGAACAATTGTTGACATGATTCTCAAGATGAATCAAGTTGTTGGGTGGTGATGAGTTGGTGGATGAAGGTTGTTGATCCAAATTTCTTTAAGCAAGATGTAAAGCAAGAAGAGCACTAAGCTCATGTGCTTCTTTAAGTTCTTCAACGAACTTTTTATGTTCGGAAGATGGTGATGATGGTGGAGTTGGATATTGATTATTGATTGTGGATTGAACATGGAACATAGGTTTCATGTATGGATGAGTTTTGATAGTTGTTGTTTAAAGATTGAGTATGTTCCTCAAGAGGGTCATTTGGAAGAAATGAATTGGGTAAATGTTGAAATTTCATTAGTGAGGGTGATTGTGAGATTGTCTTGTTGAGACACAAGAGAGGTTTCATTCGGGTAATCTTGAATGGATGAGGATGAATGTATGGAAGAATGGGATGTTTCATGAGTGGAGGATGTTTTGTATAGTGGATTTGTAGTTTGACCAAAATGTGAGGTGTTGGGAGTGAGATTGAGATGGTTGGTTACTATGATGTGGTTTGTAAAAGTGTTCATTTGAGTGAACATGAGGTTTGAGTGTAAGGTAGAAGGGTATGGGTGAGTAAAGGTTATAAGATTTAAGTGTGTAAAGATTATGAGGTTTGGTTTTGGGCGAGTCCAACTCTTTAGGCAACTATGCATGTATTATCTTAATGGAATATTCATGAAAAGTATATAGGCAAATAAACATGTAATATAATTACAACTATGCATGCATGCAAACTTAATAAAGTAATAAGTCAAGCAATTAAGGCATTCTTCCTAACATGACTAACTTAGTGCAAGGGCAAAAGCAACTAATCAGTGAGACACTAGTGATGGAACAAATGTGATAGTGTAATTCTTGATTTTGTTCTAGTGTATGCCTATATGAAACAAATAAGGAGTTAAGATCGTTTCGACTTCTAAACAAATTTTCCTAAGAAACGATCATTGATCTCCTTGATTTAGCTTTGCTCACTTCTAAGTGTCATGTATATGTATATATTGGATTATATATATATAGACAACGAGAGTGAGACTATTGTGCATGGTTTGATAGAAAAAACGTTTTTATCATTATTCAACAATGAGTTTTCCTAATCGTGAGAATGATTTCAAAATGAATTGAGGTTTTCTTTTAAGAGTATATATGCAAAAACAAAATATCTCAATTCCTGATTTTTGTGCAAAACAGAATCCTAGACTCAGATTTGAGAAGAAAGAAAAGAAAATTAAATATTTTTATGCTCAGATGGCCGGCCCCCTTAAAGTGAGGCCGGTCCCCTTAATTTTAAGGGGGGCGCCCTTATAGATTTAAGGGGTCCGCCCATCTGACAGAAAAGAAATTTTCAGAACTTTGATTTTTCAGAAGATTTTAAGTATTCCAAGAATTTAATCAATTTGCTCCATCATTCCTAATCCTAAACGCAAGTAATTAAATAGTTCATGCTTAAGGGGTTTGGTAAACATATTGGCAATGTTATCTTCCAAAACTACCTTTTCTACATAACCTATGATCATAAGTGATTGATGAAGTTGTTCTATATGAGTGTTGAATAGGGTATATCCTAACTTCTATAGCTCCTTTGTTGTCGCACGCTTATCTAACTTAATGCCATAGTCTACGAGAGCTTGTTTCATCCATAGTTTTCTAACACGAGAAATCTAATCTTACTTCTATGTTAATAATTAATCCACTTGACTCATTTCACTTCATCACCATGAGTTTTCTACTAGTGGACATAGAAGATTTCCATTTTCTATGTTGTTCGACAACGAACAATTTTATTATAATCCTAGGAAAGCCAACTAAGAGGGGTTCATAATGCGTGAGTAAGTAAGTATAACTAGCTATATAACTAAGCATTAATCTAACTAGTTGTTTATCTAAGCATGCAAATTATAGCGATGAACTTAAAAGAAACGCGTACCTTTTAGTCTTCAATGGAATATCTTCAAGCACTTCAAGTGACCATGTTGACTTATAGAAGTCATTAGTAGATGATATTCCAACTACTTCCAAGATTGACAGCTTAGCCACTTGGTCCCCATTGTCTCATTGGTCCAAAGTTGTTTGGTCCAAACATATTCAACATTTGGCTAGGATGCATATATGGTGGTAATATTCCCCAAGGATTGTAACTTGGTTGATAATTCCATATTTGATGACTAGTATTGTTGTAGTTTTGTCTATTTTGGTTTCTTCTAGGTTGAGGTGTTTTAGATCTTAATTTAGATTTAGAGGATCCTACTTCGGTCTTTAAGGATGGTTTATAAAAAGTTTTTACTTTTTCATCATACGCAATGGGTATTTTTCTATCTTTTGTAACTATATACTTAGGTTTTGATTCTAATGATTTTTGTTTACTAGATTCACATTCAAACTTTATACTTTTATTTTCACTAGTTGAAACATTCGTTGAGGTTAATCCTAGACCGGTTTTATCTCCCGAAGTTTCTTGAACACTTATTATTTTCTTAAGTGGGTTACTACTATTTTTAAACTTGTCAAGTTTGAAAATTTCATCTTTAAGTTTTTCGTTTTCATTTTTAACCTCTATGCATGTTTTACATTCTATAAAAACTTCTTTTCCTTTTTCCAAATGTTGTAGTCTAATTTTTAATTCGAGTACTTCATTTTCTAATAGATTATTAATATGTTTTAGTGACTTATTTTTAGCTATAACCTTTTGACCTAATTTGCATAACCTATTATATTCACTATCTAGGTCTTTTTCGTCTAATGATAAATTTTCGTCACTAAAGTATTCGGTTTCGGAATGTACCTCGCTTGATGTCTTAGCCATAAGACACTTCTCCTCATTTGTGATTTCTTTCTCATCGTCATCGCTATCACTCCAAGCTCCTCCAACAAACGCCTTTTGATTTTGATCTCTTGACATCATTGGACATTTTCCGATGAGATGATTTGGATCACCACATTTGAAGCACTTCCTATCACTTTTGCCATTTTTGTCATCTTTATTTCTTTGGTTTGCTTTCCTTTCATCATGCGGTTGTCTAACGAATCTTCCTCGCCTTTTAAAGAATTTCTTGAAGTCTCTTACGGCCATCGCATATTCTTCGTCATCACTTTCGGAGGTTGAGCTATCCTCGTTACTAGATTCCTTCCTAGCTTTCAACGCAATTGACTTGCTTTGCTCTCTTTTTCCATTGACCATCTCGGAGTCTTTCTTTATTATTGCTTCGTAGACTTTCAGGTTGCCGATCAACTCATCAAGTTAAAGAGTTGACAAGTTCTTCGATTCTTCAATCGCCGTAACTTTAGCTCGCCATTTTGGATGAAGAGCCCTAAGAAATTTCCTAACAAAATTCTTACTAGAAAAATTCTCATCAAGTGGTTTTAAACTTGTGATGATAGTGTTAAACCTAGCAAAAGCATTATCTATTGATTCCTCCTCCGAAATCGTAAATTGTTCATATTGTTGAACAAGAAGATCTATTTTGTTATCTTTAACTTGACTATTACCTTGGTGAGTGATTAGTAAAGAATCCCAAATTTCTTTTGCGGTTTTACACATAAAAATTCTTTCATATTATTTGTGTGGTAACGCATTATAAATAACCATTTTAGCCTCATTATTTTTTGCTAGTTTCTTTTTCAAATCATCATTTTGTTTTTCAAAAGATACAATTTCATCCATTTTAGTTTCAAAATTATATTGAATAGGGGGGAAATCACCAAAGGTAATGACATGCCAAAGATCAAGATCTTTCAATTTCACATAAGTTTCGAATCTATTTTTCTAATATCAAAATCCATCACTTTCAAATAGTGATGGTCTTTGCATAGATTGCCCTTCTAAATATTTTTCCGATTTCATAGATCGATACAAGTTTTAAAATACAGTATATTTTAAAAATCTTGTTTAACGTAGCTCTGATGCCAATTGTGGAAAACTAGAAGGGAGGGTTGAATAGTTTTACGTCTTTTTGATTTTATTATGAAAACTTAGTTTAGTTTTAAAGTCTTGTTTGCTTTTAAAAACTTTGATTCTATCTTATGTGAATTCAAATCTTGAACAATATGAACAACTATATCTAAGTATGAACAATAATAATAATGTAAGCTAAGTATGTGAAATCAACACATGCATAATATAAACAATTATAGCTATATACGAGAGACAAGTAAGTAAACGTTTATTTTATAATCCTTAGTTATATTTTGTATGAAAACTATACTTGATCGAAATGATCAATTATATGTATGTTACCTTTTTAGTTTGATTGTAAAAACTTTGTTTTGTGGATGAAACTTTTGTTTGATCTTTAAGTAAAATCAATACTAGCACTATATGAGCAACTACATATATAAACGTCTACGTCTACAAAAGTAATAACAATATAAACAAGATAATAAGTAAGATATGGAAAGATCTAACCGCGAGACAAAGGATTTATAGTGGTTCGGCTACAAGGACACCTTCCTTGCCCTACTCCACTCCTCGAGTCACCTACTCGAGAGTTTTCTTCACTATGTCAACAAGCTCCCTTATGGCGGAGAAAACCTTACACACCAATATACACACCACAACTTCGTCACAACTTATTCACACCTTCTACACACCTTCTTCACACCTAGTCACTACTTAATCACAACACTACTTCTTCACACCAATCTAGCTTCACAACTATCTACTTCACAACAATCTTCTCCACAACTATCTACTTCCTAGCTCTTCTTCTTCGCAACAAACTACTTATATCTCACTACTTCTATTCACAACTTCTACTCCTAGATCTATCTAGTTACAATACTATCACACCTTTACAATGAATGTACACAACAACTAGACTATATACACAAATCTACAATACTTCACAACTTGATGTTGAAGGAGTATTCTTCTCTTGCACTTTGAGATATGAGAGGTGAGGGAATGAATCACTTGAAACAAGGATTAACAATTATATGATCAAAGGGTTTTTAGGAGGATGTTTAGAGCGATTTGGATCTGAAAATTTTCGTGCAAGAGGTGAGAAAAATTCCAGGTTTGAGGTGGTATTTATAGGGAAAAATTTCTGACAGAATCTGACAGGGGAGCGTGGCCGGTCCCCTTAATTGTGTGTCGGCCCCCTTAAAATTAAGGGGGCCGCCCTTATAATTAAGGGGGTCGCCCAGCTGTAACGGCCAGAAAATCTGTCTTTTAGTGGGGAAAGTTTATTTGGTGAAAAACTAAATGATTTTGGTTAAAATTTTGAATTCATATATTTACTATGAATTAAACATTTTCCTTTATTACCAAAAATATTTTTCAAAAATATATAATAAGTTTATTTAATTTTTTAAACTTTGTATTATTTAAATAAACATCCCTTTGATCATAAAATGTATTAGTCACTTGTTTATTCATACCTTAAGTGATTATGTTGGATGAGATGATATAAACTTGCTTAAAACTTGTTTACGTATTAACTTTGCGTTTAATGTTTTTATATTTTGTGATCGTCAAAACTTAGGGATATCGAAAAATATTAATAACGTTTTTATACATTATTTATATCAACACATTCTTGTGTCCGTTTTAATGTTTGGTATCCGTGTACGTGCGTAGTGTCGACTCAACAAGACTCAAGTGAACTCACACGACAAGAAAACTCAATCAAACAAACCACACAATCTACGTGCCAAGTTTCATAATTAATAAGTCATCCCAAATAAATTGCCGAAGTTTATTAGGTTCGTCAACTCAACAAACTTCTCAATTATTTGTCGTACTTATTATTCTAAAACCATACCACGACCTAAGGCGTCGTAGGATAGTTACCCATTAATAAATCTTTCCAAATTCTCTAACGAGGTCTTATTTGGTTCGTCAACTAAACAAGTTCGTTAGATAAATAAGTTGGACGTATTAATCTTCATTATCCTTGACTAACAAATAATTACACAATGATTGTCATTAAAGGAAGCCCTAATTTTGTGTGCCCTCAAATATTTAATAACTCATTTCATTTATTATTCGCTTTTGAAAACCTTTTTGATGTTTTATTACTAAAATATCTCGTTTATTTTGAAAAATCGTTCCGTTTCCAAAGTTAATGATGTCCCGACAAATATTACCCTAATTTAATAGTTAACATTTATCGTTAACTTTATTAATTGTTATATATATATATATATATATATATATATATATATATATATATATATATATATATATATATATATATATATATAAGTTAGTTTGCGGTTATTTATTTATAGATATAGCGAGTTATTATTTGTTCGAGTCACGAGTCCGAATAATCAAGTCCCGGCTTATAATTTCTATGTCCAATGTCACGGCATTTTTCGAAGCCGACCGTTGACTAATAAGTCAAGACGACCTCGACTTCGCTCCAATATGCGTGGACCTGGAATGACTATGCATAGATCACCCCGTCATAATAACAATCAATATTATAACGACCAAGTCCAAGTCTCAATCCCCTTCATCACAACTTCAACAATACCTTGCTGAGACCACAATGGTCTCGGCTTTCTTTTTACCCATTCGGCCGAAACAAACAACACAACAACAATAACATCAAGAAAAATAGCACCAAGGTTGTCGCCGGATCCAAAGGGTGTCGGCTCACCCATTCGGGCCACACAATACGAGCACAAAGACCAAAGGGTCTCGGCTAGTCTATACCGAGCACAACTCAAGCCAAATCAGACCCCCTTGGGTCTCGGCTTGTCCAAAACATCACAACCAAAACCAAACTAACAAAATAAATAACAACCAAACGGACCCAAAGGGTCACGGCTCGCTCAAACCGAGCCGTATCCAATACAAGCATAACCAACCGGACCCTAGGGGTCATGATTTTGCTCGTACCAATCAAAATCACAAGCCGTTTCCAATCGAACAAGATCATCGAAACATCAAAACCATCACGAAATTCAACCCAAATTCGACACAACACGGATACCATCTTTTTCTTTTATCAAAACCTTTAACCCTTTTTATTTCGACCCAAGAATCAAGAAAACAACCGAGTTTGACTAGGTTTAGTCAAACCCTCGCATATAAACGCGAGTCTCACCTTTCTCGTACTCAAATCGGAAAAGTCTTGGTGGTGGTGATGTTTACTGGCGGCGGACAACAACAAAAATGGTGTGGGTTGATTTTTGTCGCGCGTGTGGTAGCAAATAAGAACAAGGAGGTGGTAGGGAGGGTTTTGGTGGTGGCGGTGTAGGTGGAGACGCGGCGGTGGCGGCGTAGAGGAGTTGGCCAGCGGCGGCTAAGAGAGGAGAGGGAGTGGGAGGTTGAAGATGAAGGAAATGAAATTATGAGTTGGTAGGGTTAGTGTTAAAGGTATATAACCCAAAAATTGTAATTAAGTCGCTCATGTTTCTATTTTTCCCCCAAGGACCCAAAACAAGGACTATCGGTGTGATATTTATTAAACTTTCCCGAAAACTCGAATATTAATTCACGAAAATATTAAATGTCGCCAACATAACTTATACTCGTCACCGTTCATTTTAAATACGTTTTTCCGATAACTTTTATAATAAATACGTTTATAAAAATAAAACGTAACCATTCCTAAAAATTTTCAACTTATTAGGTTTCCTAGTGCCAAAATCATAGTAGTGCCTAATTAATGCCACGGAACATGATCCAATAACACAGTATACTAAAACAAAATCCATAACTCGAATCAATTTCAATACAATTCCAAAAGATAGTTTCCAAATATCTTCCATTGTTAAATTTTAAAGCAATGCGGTACTTAAAACGACTCCCTAATTTGCCAGTTGTCACAATTACCTATTAACTGCTATTTAAGCTCTTGCAAAGAAATCACCACAAATAGAAGAGAATTAAACTCAAATCCTCTAGAAATATATACATTTCTTTGCTAACCATGAAGTTAACTGAACTCTAATAATCATGATTTATATTAATTAAAATAGAAGCGTTACATACAACTTGAGCCATATGTCATTATCATTCCCTATCATCTCTCACCAAATAGATTCTTGTACGCATATTTGAATTTGACCATAACCAAAAATAATATCTCATATAGCAATCATAAACGCGCATTGGCACCTTATATATGTTCCAAGAGAAATTACCTTTGTGTTACGTTTTCTTTCAAAAGGTAGTATAGCTTGTTTCTCTGTCTCTCTCCCGGGTCAATGGAATTTTGTATTGAAAATGAAATCTAACATTGATTTTGTACTGGTGTAACTCTATATTTTAGAGAGTATAAACTTTTCAAGAGTCGCTTTCATCATCGCTAGGAGAAGGATTTCCAGCCAGCCAACCCCAGACACCTCCTGAAGTCTGCTTCTGTTTTGCATAAGCTTCTTCAGAAGCAGCCTTCTGTCTTTGAAGAATTTCAAGTTCTTTCTGCAAGGAATCCATGGTTTGTAACTTTTGCCGTAGCTCAGCAACATCCACCTACAGAAAGCAAATGTTTAATTAATATATAATTATCATGAAATGAATTCTGTTTCAGGTATATTATAGATTGCAATTACAGGGTACAAGATGCAGGGAACAGGTGGGTTTGGTAATAGGTCGAACGAATTCCGGTCAAATGGGTAACTTTTTTAGCATAGATAACAATTTTAGATAATAACTAATCCAACATTAAATAAGATTCCAATCCAATTTTTAATAATCATGTCACTGAATAAAGCGATTTGGGAGATGTACGCACTAAAATCACTAAAAATGACGTTCAACACTTTTGACCCGTTCAGCTTATTCGACCCACTTTCTTTGTAGATTTACATTTTGAATAAAACATTTGAGATTAAAATAACCCATTACAGACCCCTTTATAAGTAAATGCTTTGTAAATGGCATTTCAAGTTTTAACATTAACTTTTGCCAATGTCTCGCAAAAAAGTAACTCATTACATTGTCATTGCGATAAAACATATGTGGTATTGGTTTTGCAATATTGAAGAATATTGTAGACATAGAACTGACAACAATAACTATATAAAACTACTAACCTCCAATTTAAAGCATCTTGACTGCTCTTCAGCAAGTTGACCGCGTACAGATTGGAGCTCCTGCAGAATATATTTTATAATCGAAGTTAGTTCAGTGAGGATATATATATATATATAATATATATATATATATATATATATATATATAAAAGTAGACTCGACGCAAGATAAAGCCGACCCCAACGAATTTTTTATAAGAAGATTGTCTTTCGCATGAAGTTGACATACAAGGTATTATTTTAAATGAAAAATTAATGCTTTACGAAGTAATACAAATTTTCCTCGATGATCCCTTTCTAGATTTTTAGAGGAATAAGGAATTATTAAATTTTGCAATCGAATATATGGTCAAATTAAGCTGTTGCAATATGGGTGGGTTTAGACTTAGTAGCCGGTCAAAACGGGCTATTTTTGGGAACTTGCTAGACTGCTAGGCTTACATCACACAAAAACATGTTTGTATATAATTAGGGTGTCCAACATGAGTTTAAAACTTATATTATTTTAATGATAAGATATGCTCGGGTAAGGTTTGTAATGAAATTGAAAAACACCAATTGCGATTGACGACTTTAATGATAAGATATGCTTGGGTATGGTTTATATTGATATCGCGCGCGCGCACACACACGCACGCGCACACACACACACGCGCGCGCGCACGCACGCTCGCTCACACACACACACACACATATATATATATATAAATGAAACATCTGATGTCAAACACATTTGTCTAACAAGGTTAATAAAATAGTTTAGGACGTTCTACGGTTTAAAATAAACTTTGGGTGACCTTCGACCTAAACATAACCCAAGTTGACTTATTCATTAGTAAAGGGATCGAAATTGCTACTAATAGTCAAAGATCAAATCTATGATACATAAACCATTGAATTCAATATATTTACTCATGGAGTTGATTTATAAGTTAAACCTTTCTAAATTTATCAATGAGTGAATAACATGGTTTATTATAAGCCACTGAGATTTCCTTGCTACATTCAAAATGTAAGAATCTTTACCTTATGCACGTTTGTGTTCCTAGATTCAACTTCTATCAACTCCTGTTTTAGTTGAAGAGATTGTGACTGCTCCTTACTGAGTGTTGTTTCAAGTTCTTCCTTTTCTGCCCTAAGGGCCGTTAAGAATTGCTCACTCACCTCATCAACTTTGTTAGTCTGTGTAGAATAACAAACCAATTATACAAGAAATGAACACATATATAAGAGTTTCGTATTAATGGAATCAATAAAGGGAACAAGCAGAAAGAAAGAAAAAAGTTTGTGCTGCCCAAACTCCAAAACTCCTATAGAATGGAATCAACCATTCTAGAGCCAATGTGATTCCTTCCATGTGGTTGATCATGGTATGGTATGGAATGAATCATCACAAAAAATAGCCCATTGTGATGTATGTAATTGTAAGTAACATACATCTTTTCACAACTTTGGAGTTCTAATTTTATGACCTTCATTTCAAATTACTATAAGTTTTAGAATAGTTTTATTTGAGTATTTAACGAGCTTTTATCATGTTGACTTTTATTATGAATAAACAAAAAACTCAAAAACCATAATTATTTATTGTACGTGGGTATAAACTATACACTATATTAACAGATAATATTATATATTTTTATGAAAAGTCGTACAATTAGGCCAACCCAACATGATCATAAAATGCAATAACTCATTCCATTACCACATCCATTCCATTCCTTAATGATTTCACTCCATCTAGCTAAACGAATAATAGTAACCAATTGGCATAAGAATACCATTACCTGTGTCTTGTTATTGTCTATACTGACTTCTTTTACATTTCTTTCTTGACCCGCATCATAATCTAATTCTACATATCTAGTTCCATTTGTAGTATTTTGTGCTACAGAAATGCTATCAAGTGCTGGCGTCCCCACCATTGTTGATGACAAGCTTGATTTGTGGCTCGGCTTAAGTAAATTGACCTAATTCATCACCACAACTAAATTAAAAAAAAAAAAAAAAAAAAAAAAAAAAAAACAAAAACACACCTTATGAAACAAGAATGGGTAGGGGTGGCAATTCAGGTCGGGTTCGGGTTGTCAGGTTGGCGGGTCAAAAAACCCGAACCTGACCCATTTAAATCATCAGGTCAGCTACGTCAACCCTGTTTACACGTAACCCGAACCTGACCCATTTAACCCGTATATATACTTGGTTGATGGGTTAAATAGGTTACTCGGGTTGAATATGTTAAACGGGTTTCGGGTTGACCCATTTAATCTGTTTTATATACAAAAGTTAGAACATTACACTAGTTAAACGGGTTAAATGGCTTAGCGGGTCGACCCATTTAATCCGTATAATTAAATATAAATAATTTTTAATTTAAGAAAAAAAAATCTTAAACGGGTTGGCGGGTCGACCCGTTTATTTTATTCCCAACCCGAACCTGACCTGTTTAATAAATGGGTTAGATATGTCGACCCAAACCTAACCCGAAATCTATTTAGCTCAACCGAACTTGTTAATTTTCATGTCGGTTTCAGGTCGGGTTTCGTGTCGGGACAGAAATTGCCACCTCTAAGAATGAGGACATCACAAAAGGTGCATTCTCACCTCATTGCTGTATTTTCCATTGTACCCTCCAAAAGATACTAAAATATGTTCACCTTTGTAGGAGTTTGAGACCAAACTTAAACCCTGCAAATGAAGAATTGGAATAAGTTTAGAGCTATCTGTGAATTCATTTTTGTTTCACTGTTTACAGCTCAAAGATGTGCAGTCTTTAATACGCAAATACCTCACTGGCAAGAGGAACGCGTCCTTCAACTGTTGCTATGACTGACCAGGTAAAGGTAGACATGTTGAGGACAACAGTTTCTGAAACCCCTATGAAAACAAAAAGAAGAAATTAACGCAAAATTTGTAAAGCAAAAGAGCAACGAGAAGGTGCTAAAAAAGATAGATAAACAAAAGAACTCCTAGAAGTGCCAACATTACAAATTTTGGTACGCCTAACAGAAATCTATCTCAGAAGTTTAGCCTCGTATTATATAACTTACAGAGCTAAAATATGATAGTTATGAAAAGGATATTACTTACTAGATGAACTAAAATCACTCTCTCTTGCATCTCAAATAGTATGTATTAAGACCGGTTAAATCGACCCCTAATAAAATTTTGTTCTAAATATTTTAGAACTCTTCTACAATTGAATAAATAGTGTCAAGTATGATCACAAAAGTTACTTACCTACATGATAGTTAGTGTCAAGTATGGCCACTTTTTTGACCCATTTAACTCATGTCCTTAAAAGCTATTTTTTATATTTTACCCATTTGACCAGTCAAAGAAACATCAACCAGAAATGACTCATTCATAAGAAATCGGTCAAAACTGCTAAGTTTTAAAAGGAATTGAAACCGTGGGATATTGAAATGTAAAAGCCAAAAGGAACTTCCACAAGGTACCACACAGAAAAGCAGAGATTGTAATCTAATTGTGTGATTCAAAGATACATACCACTTTTATTATCACCACCGCCAACAACAAACCAATTTTCTCCAATTGTAACGCCAGCATGGCCAGTTCGTGGACTTGGCATATCTCCTTGTTGTGTTGGTCTTGTCCATTCCATCTACATAATTTGGTTATCTATGTAAGGAAAAATTATTGTTGAACTAAGGGCATTATTGAAAATATATGGTTGTGTTATCTCACAGTTTGCATATCAAGGACATGAAGATCATTGTAACAAGTTGCATGTGTACCCCCGCCAAAGATAAGCAGGTAACGTTCTTCATGTACTGCAGCAGCATGGTCAGACCTTGGAGATGGTGATACACCTCTGTAGAAACAAGAACGGATGACATTATAAATCAAGTTGGGGGGATCAGGTTCAGGTTGCAACAGTCAATTATTAGTACAGATTGTTAGAAATATAGTATATATCACAGTTGTACTTAGGCTGTGTTTATAGTTATTAATGGCTGTCATTAGGGTGTTATTACGGTGTAGATTTAATACTTTCCGTTGTTATCAACTTTCCAGTCTGTATATACAGAGGTCTTCACCTCTCAATGAAATAACACAAAATTGTTCCTGTGATTCTGTTTACACAGATCAAAACAAGTCGCTTCAGAGTGGATTGACCTGCTAACACTCATAGAATAATGAACGTGTTTGTATATAATTACAGAAATAACATTTTGTTAATAATATTGAAATTTGTGAGTAAAAACAGTTCAGGAGTTGCATGAATAAAAAACAGACTTTGGATGACATACAACACGTTCCCATTTCAGATCTATATTTTGAACAGTGTTGTAAATATCGCTCGGCGGTACCTCGGCGGTCGACCACCGCCAAGCGCCAAGACCGATATGGCGGCGATATATCAGTGATATATCGGAGACCATAAATTATAAAGAAATTTATGTATATTTTTGAAATACAACATAAATTATAAAGGAATATGAAAAAAAAAAAACCCTAGATCTAGGCTAGATATGAAGTAAATATGAAAAAAAAAAAAAAAAAAAAAAAAAAACCCTAGATCTGAAGTTAAACGGCGTTGACCGGCGTGAATCTGAAAAAAAAAAACCCAGATCTGGCGTTGACCGGCGTTGACCGACCGCCGCCAAGGCCGATTTTGACCGCCAAGCTCCGATTTTGACCAAAACGCCAAGTTAGACCGATATGGGAAATATCGTGGCGGTGGACCACCGCCAAGCGCCATGGCGCCGCATATCGGCCGCCATGGCCGATTTTTACAACACTGATTTTGAATTGACCCGTTTAAAATAAAGTACAAAACAAATGGACACGTTTAAATTCAAATGGGTCAAAATTGCCAATTCATCCATGGTAAACAAGTCATAATGAGATCTACCGACTTTATTAATATAAATATTTACGCATTTAAGTTATAGGTATGTTGTTATCCGCGTTCACTGAAATTAACATACGCAAAGAACATCAGTGAGAAGAGGTTGCACGAGCATTTTTATAATTACATGCTGGTTAGCTTGCTTAGTTTGTAATAGCATATTAAAATGCAAAAAGAAGATCATATAAGCACCACTGATACAGAATGACTAAAGATCTTACAGTGTGTCAATTTCATCCCATGTCATGGTTTCCAAGTCTAAAATGTTCAGGTCATTTAAAAGAGTTCTATTCGCATCTAGTCCACCAAATATGACTAAGGTTGTCCCAGCAAGTGTCACTGATTGACCTCCACGTGATACCTGAAAAATTACGATGCAAGAAAATGTCTTGTCATTATCGGTAACGATATAGTTCCCTAGATTTAGATTTATAAGCTCTTATAGGGTAAACATTTGTGTTTGTGGTATTTTAGGGGACAGTAATTCTCTTATACGCTAAGTATTTGATAACCTCAAATAAATACATGTTTAATTTCCCATGTTTATTGCTCATATTTGTAATGTTTTTATGATATTTGGTACTGAATTTCTTTAAATTAGCATTTTAGTATGAATCTGGAGCAATGAAACAATAGACACGGAAAAGGACGGAAAATGAAGCCAAAATGAGGAATTTACATCAGAAGTCTTCTAAGCCGTATAGGATTTATCCCTATACGGTGCAGACATGTGAAGACCCAGTTTTCTAAGTCCCTTATTGAAGCTTATACAGCATAGAGGATTCATAGCTCTACACTGCAGACGAGGAAAATGCTTGACGTAGTTGTTACGGCGTACAGAGGTCATGCCTTTACGCCGTAGATGTTTAGTAAGAATGGGAAAACGACCTCTACGCCATAGAGGATATTTCCTCTACGCCATAGACGATGCAGGCTTGGGTTGCCTATATATACAAGACATAAATACGATTTTAGATTACACATTTATTATCCTAGAAGACTCGTGACGAATTTCTCTGCCAATCCACCTCATTCAAACTTCAAAGCTGCAAACATCAGGAGTAGAAGATCTTAATTATCATTAACACTTCATCTAATTCGGTTTGATTGTTATCATTACTATAATTACTTTTACAGTTTTACATACTTGAATTATTTGTCTTTTGATTTAATGATTGTTATGGAAGGCTAAACACCTTTGTGTTTGCCTGGTTATGAACTTTAATTGTTGAATACATGATTTGCTAATTTTGATTCAGTTCCTAGTTCGGATAATTTATATGCTTGTCATTTATATTTTACTTACGGCTACACTTTCTCAACTCCAGTCGACCCTAGGACGAATTTGAGACCAGAAGCACAACAAGGAAGGTTAGAGATCAAGAAAAGAACACTTCACATCATCATTCGAAATATAATCATTCGGTTTGCATATCGATTTCATCATAATTATCGCTTGTCTATCGTTTGTTATTTATTCTATAGTTACTACTGAGATTATGGGCTACCCTTAGGTGTTAGCCAAGTTTATGAATACTATGTCACTTTGATTCCATTTACTTCGATTTAATACATTTACGTTGGATAGTTTTTATGTTTATCGTTCAAAAAAATGTTCGTTTACTTGTTTATTGTATGATGTCTATTGCTAGATTATAAGTTATAGATTGACAACGTGTGATTTATGATCCTTATCATAGTGGTTAGGGGTTGGTAACGACGATGACTATTATTTGCTTCGCCATTAGGACTAGAGGTGGACCAAGCCCTAGGTTAGACGGAGTATGACTACAACAAGTTAACATAGTGCTCTCTCATAGATGACCATTGCGAGAGAGTAGGTAATGCTATGACCTTAGGTTACCACAGATAAATCGTACTGATTAGTTGATACCACTTAATATGTGATTGAGAGTGTTAACCCCGTCAGTTACTCGAGGGTTAGGGGTTGATATTCATAGGACTAGGTATTCGTGACCATCTGGCTTAGTCTACATTTCCTTTTCACCAACGTACGTTAATTAGATCATTGCACTAGTAGACGGATCATTAGCACATAGTAGGATGAGCTTGGCTAGCACGTTCTTCCTTATTTGATCACACTCGTAATTTACTTGCTTTCTAGTTAATTAGTAGTTTAAATCATCAAAATCGTGTCAATCTCTCATATTGAAGACCCCCTTTAAAAGCTATAGAAATTCCACTAGATTTAGCTTTAAGTTCAACTCCTCCTCGCGAACGACCCGTACTTACCATCCTAGCTATAACTCACCTGCCCGTTAATGTTAGTGTATAGGTTAGTTTGACTTTATAAATTTAAGACTTGCTTAGAACACATCAATAGCTTTAGTTAGTTTAGTGGATTTTGTATTTCTTTTATTTGCATTTTTTGGTTTATTTAATTTTCTATTTAAGTGTGTTAAAACTTGAAAAATGTTACTTTAACTCTATACAGCGTATCCACGAAAATTGGATAAGGCGTATCGGCTTGTATACAGTACATCGTATCCTTAGAAATTTGGATATTGCGTATCGTGTCTGAGTTGGATATGGCATATGCACTATAGTTGCATACTATCGAGGGTCTGTAACCTAAAAATATTTTATTTTTTGTTTTTAAGTTTTCATTCTAGGTTTTATGTAATTCCTTTTTAATTCCTATTCTGACAACTTTTGTTTGATTTTAGATTCAAGAAGAGATGGCTCAAACAATTGAGGAATATATGGCTCAAACCTGGGACAACAACGGTCCAGGTATCGTAAGGCAAGTTGCATTCGAGTTGAAGGGCTAATTTCTCAAGGAACTTCGTGAGAACACCTTCAGCGGGGCTGATTCGGAGGATGCTAACGAGCAAGTCGATAAAGTGCTCGAGATTGTCGAATTGTTTCACGTATCGAACGTGACTGAAGACCATTTGATGTTGTGTGTCTTTCCTAAGCTGGACAAGCAAATCGCTGGTCAAGACGATACCTGCGGGAAGTATCACTACATGGGCCAATGTGAAGGCCAAATTATTGAACAAATAGTCAACCCTCAAGAACTGCAAAGAAATGGAAGAGATCAACAACTTCAAGCAAGAACGGGATGAAACCCTTTATAGGGCATGAGACAGATGTAATGACTTACTTTTGAAATGTCCTCAACACATGGTAGTCTTCTACAAGAGTTTGGATGAGGCTGCCAGGGGCTAATCCCTAAGATGAGTGCTGAAAACGCCAAAACGGCCATTCAAGAAATGGCTAACCACTCTCAAATGTGGCATGGAGCATCAAACACGCGTAAGGGTAACCACAATTCTGATGACTGCTATTACTATTCAGTTGAATAACCTTTGCACAGAAATGAAAAAGATGACGGAAATGGTGCACGCCATTCAGGTAGGCTGCGAGGTTGCGACGTCTGCAATGGAACACATTTGACCACGACTACCCATCGAAGGAAGAAGGAAAAACGCTGGAAGAAGCATACTATGGACAGTTCATTAGAGGATCTTACCCAGGCAAGTATAACCAGAGATGATAATAAACTCTCTGGAGGAGACTTTGAACAAGTTTATGGCTGAGCATGCTAAGAGACATGATGACGCTACTCTGATGATTAGGGAAATTAAAACATGAGATGATAATAAACTCTCTTATCAGGAAAAGCATTCAAGTCTGGAGGAGAGTTCGAACAAGTTTATGGCCGAATCTACTAAGAGACATTATGACACTACTCAAACATCGACCGAAGCAAAATTTAGGAACCAAGGAGCTGCAATCAATGGAATTGAGAATCAACTTGGGCAAATGGCTAAAGTTCTTCAAGAGAGGTTTCCGAGAATTCTTCCGAGTATGACTTAGACCATTATCCCTTTGTGGTTAGAGTTATGCCCAATATGACCTAACGGAATAAAAAGTGGTAGACTATGCTCTATAGGGTTTAGAATTTAATGAAGGTAAACTATTCATTTACTAAGTAGTTAAGTGTAATTGGTAAAACAATCTCACAAGACAAGTCATATAGGTTAGTTGGTGATCTTAATGAATGGACTATAGCTAGATATCATCCTCGACCAACGAGATAGATAGTTATAGGAAGTATGTGTAAGGACTACACTATATCCGAGCCATTGAACTAGGAGCTAGTTAGACATTGGACTTTCGAATCATGTTATTTGGTAGTTGAACGGATGACTAGGTGAACACACTCTCTCTATATCTGATTTTCTTCCATTTACATTTTATTGTCATTTTATTTACTTCTTGTTTTAATAATTCTCAATCTTTGATCACATGGATCTTAAACACAATCGTTGTTTTCATACTATACGCGATCGGGTACACTACCCGAGAGTGTTGGTATTTTTTGAAAGATACGGTTATAAATTTAGAACTCGAAAGTAACACATCAGTATTAAATCAGAATTCTTCCCAAAGGAAACACAAGTTGTTCCCAACATATCTATATATTTGTCTAAATGAATGTAGCACTAAAACTGGTTTTCTTTTGCAAGATGAGAAAGAAAATCAAATGTTGAGATATTATAATGCATACCGGGGGCTTTCCGTAGGTCTTCATGTTTGACCAGGTGTTTGTTTGCAAATCAAATGCCTTTACTGTCAAAGAGAAAGATGAGAATTGTATATAAGCATGAATATGATACGAGGCTAAACATCCAAATCTATTGAAAAGAAAATTGGTATAATACTGGGTTATAGACTCTGTACTAAGAATAGTTAATGGATTAACAGGAGTTTACATAGAAAGAGAGAAAAAAATTAAGCCAGAATTTAAGATTCGAACTTTCAAAATCATAGCTTCCACACTTTCATTTTGCCACACTTCTATGTCAACACGACAACACTTTTGAAACATTGGGCTGATAATATGCCTTGTTTCGTTTGCCACATCAGCGATTGGGGGTACATGCTTCATTAAATTTCTGAAGGAATGATCCCTAAATCATTGATTTTGAAAGTATGCATCATAAACAGGAAAAAAAAAATGTCACCTGCCCAACTATGCTTTCTATGAAATTTGCTCATTTCCATACATATGATTTATAGAATTAAACCCGAGAAAAACATGTCGAAACGAACCTTGCATGAGTTCTGTGGGATCCTTTGTATGCCCCGCAATGGAAATAAGCTTATTCCCTTCCCATGCTATCTACAGAAAAACAATTTCATAACCATGATGTATGTCGTCAGCATTTCCACGTAACCAATTAATATAATGAGTATACGATGATTACAGAATTTTCACTAAACGACTATATGCAGAAACTTATTACAATACTTACCAAAGAATGGCCAGCACAAGGAGCTACTTTTCGTGAAGCCTCAGCATTTGTTTTAACTTCAATCTTGGACCATTCCCACGTACGCAAATCAAGTGCCTGCAAACAATTAATAGAACAATAAATGTTAAACCTGTAATTCTATGTAAACAGTATCAATAGCAAGAAAGAGGTAATTAAAAACTTGTGACAAAAATATCAGTATAGAATTACTTGAGTGAATGTAGCAGTGACAATTTCAACCTTAGGGACGATCGATTTGATTTTGTATGAACTCAAATGGGTCAAATGACACCATTTAGCTAAAAGGTTTGAATTATGCTAAACGTTGCTATTGATAATGTTTGCAGGCACTTAATTTGCGTACATGGGAATATTCCAAGATTGAATTATGACACCATTTAATTCCTCGCTGCTTTGTACAACCTCCTCACGCCTTTGTACAAAGATTTGAATTATGCTAAACTTGTTTTTGTAATCATACTTGATACATTGATTATTTCTAAAAAGAATCTTATAAAATGAGACCAAAAAATATTTCATTTCAGCCAGAAGCCCGGAACCCGTTTTGACTGTATCAAACCATCTAACCTACCCAGTAGTTTTCAAGAGGAAGAATAGGATAAGCTCTAAATTCGAAAGTGTATACATGGCAGGCCCTAAATTCTAAGTAAACCTAACTAAGTATAGTGAGTGTGAGCGCAAGAGACTCGTGAATATATAATGCTACATGGAGTCGCTGATTCATTTGATACTCTTTATTTTAGTGCCGTTAGTCGATCTCAATAATAGGATTCTAATTCTTATGCGAAGGAAAGAACTGTCAGAACTTTAATAACATGACTACTTCATAAATAAACACATAACATCAAGTACACATGCGGAAGCATAGGAACATATAATGTATAAACTAATTAACCAAACATAAATAGTATGCGTACCTTATGATTCTAGTCAAACAAGAATCAATTCCAAGCAATCAACTTTATGAACCCTAATTAGGGTTTATGTGGATTACCTTTTTGTAATTCAATCCAAAATTCAATCAATAGTGTGATTGAATCACGTTCTTGTACACACGTATTAAATTGAATTAAAGTAATGGTAGTTTTAGAACACAAAACAAAACCAAACTATTTGTTTTAATTAAAAATTCAAACAAACCCTTTAAGGATGTTTGTACGATCGGTTGGAACAAGAGAAAAGAAAACACAATTTTTGGGTTTAGATTATGTGTAGAAGAGTCACAAATAATGACCCCTAAGTTTGTTTATATAGGATTGGAAAACTTGGAGGACAAGTTGGTGTAGGATTGGGCCTCCCCAATCCCCCACCGATCGGCGAAGTCCCCACAAGAGGGATCCGGAACTTTCTCGACTTTCCATTATTCACCCTATAATTCTTTCCTTCTATTGGTTAACAGTCGTTAGTCATTTACGTTAAATACTAACAGTCGTTAGACGTTTTGTGTAATTAATAATTCAATATAACATTTTATATTAAATCATTAAACTTTAATTCTCATACGTAAAGTGTGCAATCCCGTGATCTCGAGTTCGATCCTAACACACATCTACTAATTTATGTCCATAAAACTAACAAGAACCCTGAATGATTTTATTTGAATTTTGATTATAAAGAAGTTTCTTGCATGTTGGATACTCATAACATATAATTGTGAGCTATAGCCTTCCATCATCTTTAACCACGCACACACATGCATGCAAGAAGTATATGTCTCCAAACGTATACATATATAACAACATACACATGCTTCGTGCACCAATGCATATGCTCCCATACCTGAAGATCACTTAGGTAACATCCATTATGATTTCCACCAAATATGTACATTTTATCGTCAATAACTGCTGCTGCATGCTGCCCATTTATAGACTATATTCAGAAAAATAGTAAAAGCAGAAAATAACTTAAGAAACGAACTGATATATATCATTATATTACCTCATACCGGGGCTTTGGAGACGGACCAGAAACAGATGGGGCAACCCATTGGTCATAGACATCAGCAGGACCAACTTCTTCCACCATTATATCTTTGTCCTGAGTTTCCAAAGAATTCCCATTTTCAGTGGGAACAGTTCGTGTCTCGGGTGGAATGACTTCACTCTTAGTGAGTAACTCAGCCTTTAAATTATGCTGCAAATACATTAAATAAAAAATAAATTGGTTTAGTGAACGTACTATTCTTAATGCCTATTTACCAAAATAACTAATAATAACAATCTACTAGGGTTGTTCAAGACAAAGGCTTATGTGCTTACAGTCATTTCAGCATCTACAGGAGGCTCAGAAATAAAGTCGGATGCCCTGGAATACCATTCTGGATCTTCTTCCTACGTTCAAGAGAATGGAAGTAATAATGTAAGGTGTACTGGTGAAAGTTCTTGAGTACTATATACATATAAGTTAGCACGCACCTCCAATATTTTAACAAAAAGGCGCATTGCTTCAGTGGAAGCCATGTTTCCAAGACCGTTCCAACTGCAATAAGAGAAAAGCATATAACCCAAGGTGGCAAGATAAATATTTCTCTACTGGCTATTTATGAGGCTACTTGTGCTCTCTTGAACCTACGTGCATATGAATCAATAATAGGTACAAGTGATATAATCCCTGCTAAGTGGCACAAGCATCAGATCAGTGGAATCAGTCACTGCTGTAAGTGGAAAGTGTGTGACTGGCAGGGGGATACTTGAACCGGACAAGGTGACAAGAAAGAACTTCAATAGTACTGAGGTGGCAATTTAGATCCGTTTACTTATGAAAGGAACTGATTTGGGTTATAGTTTGTCCCTTATGGGTCAAACGATCCAGAAAAAGTAGCTACAGTAAACGATCAAACGGGTTTAAAATTTAGATTCACCAAAAGTGTAGTTGTAATGCATACAGCCTCCGTATATTTTTTTTAGTGTTATACCAATAACTAGTTTAGTTTTTGATTGCTGCGGACTTTTTAATTTCGTTATATCTTTCGCCATTATATAAAAAGAAAACAACAATATGAAACTTATAGTTAATTTTGAGCTCATATTGTAATATTGAGCTCATTTTGATCGTATTTTAAAAATGATAAATTTTTCGGATAATTATTTCATTTCATATTGTAATATTGAGCTCATTTTTGATAGATTTTTGTCATTTGTATATAACTAAGGGATAAAAGGTAAAAAGTATTCTAAAACTTACAAAGTATAGTCCCAAAACCCCGTTCAATTCCTAAACCCCGTTTTTTAATCCTAATAAACAGTAACTACTAGGTCATAGTTGTATTAAAGATAGAATAGAATATAGTTTTGCCCGCTTATATTATGCTTAATTTATAACGGTTGTAAAAAATATAAGATGTGTTAGCCTTGCTTTTTTATAAAGATAACGCCACACAAGTGAATTGGACTAGATTAGAAACTACAAGGACTACTATTGTCAAGAAGGCAAACATGTAGTGTTAGGAGCCTATAAATACCCCTCATGACTCTCCATGAGGTGCGTGAGAAAGTGTGTGTAAGCTCCACTTCATTTCATATTAATAAAACACATAGTTCTCCACCTTTCTCTCTCTACTTTCTCTCTCTATAACCATGATGTATTTCGATCAACCTCGACCTCCGGAACGTGTTTCTTGGTAATAACAAGTGGCATCAGAGCTAACCAGGGGCGAATTGTGGTGTTTTGTGGTGAAAAATCGTGTTTTTTGGTGTCTTTTCTCGGAAAAAATTGTGATTTTATCGAGTTAGAAAAATTTTTTAGCGAGTTAGAAAGTTTTTTTAGCGAGTTAGAAATTTTTTATCAAGTTAGAAAATTTTTTATCGAGTTAGAAATTTTTCAGCGAGTTAGAAACATTTTTTAGCGAGTTAGAAAACTTTTATCAAGTTAGAAAATTTTTTAGCGAGTTAGAAATTTTTTAGCGAGTTAGAAAACTTTTTAGCGAGTTAGAAATTTTTCAGCGAGTTAGAAATTTTTTTAGCGAGTTAGAAATTTTTCAGCGAGTTAGAAACATTTTTTAGCGAGTTAGAAAATTTTTATCAAGTTAGAAAATTTTTTAGCGAGTTAGAAATTTTTTAGCGAGTTAGAAAACTTTTTAGCGAGTTAGAAATTTTTCAGCGAGTTAGAAGATTTTTTAGCGAGTTAGAAATTTTTCACCGAGTTAGAAACATTTTTTAGCGAGTTAGAAAAATTTTTATCAAGTTAGAAAATTTTTTAGCGAGTTAGGGAAAGTTTATGAGTTAGGGATTATTGGTAATCAAGATCACATTTGGCGAGTTAGCCATTATACCTTATCGTATATCGAGTAAGGACTTCACTTGGGGCTTACCTAAACGAAACTCTGCCGAAATTGACTTAGGATATCGAGTAAGGATATGGGATTTTGAGTAAGGAAATAACCAAAGTGTATCACATAAACAAAACCCTAAACCTCATCGTGTAACTTAAGCATTGATCTCTTACCCTAAACCCTAATTTCCACTTCACCTAAAACACTTGATATAATTGGTAAACATTTTACAGAACATGATTCAATTTCTTGTTTCATTATCCTAATACCAATATATCACACACCAACAACACACCACGTATTGCTTAAAAGATCCTGATCAAGAATCACAATCAAATGACAACGGCTAGTATCGGATTTTTGTGATTATGGGGATAAGTCTTTATCACTTTTCTGGGTTTAAAGTTCATTTCAAGGGCATGTGTACTTATTTATCTCAAAGTCTAGGGGTGGATGGATGCATGACTTTCGGAGATACTTGTTTGGGCAAACACTAGTAGAGATAGTGATTAAGACTTGGATTATCTAGTTATACCCGATGTAAGGAGTTACATTGTAGTACTCACGGGTTATAGCTATCACTTTAAGGAGTTACGTTGTAGTACTCAGTGTCACATGAAGTTGTGGAGATTCCAAGAGGTGGATATTTCATATACTGTTTGTGGGTTTGAATATATGGATCTACCTATGCTTAAAGGAGTTACGTTGTAGTGCTCAGTATAGGTTCTTAGTCACATAATCGTACAAGATTAAGTCACATATCTAAGGGATGTTTACTTTATTTTCAGATTGGTTATATTGGGTTGTTTCTCTAGTCATTGGTCATTTACTAGCTAGGTGGAATTTGAAAAGGTCGCTTATAGGTTGAAGAGAAGAGAGGAGATTGTAGATAAAGAGAGTCATATCTTAGCGACATATACTCACAGAATGTGCTTTGCTCTTTTGGCTTCTAAATTGCATTAGAAGTGTAAAGTACAGGTAATTGCATGGCATGTACACAAGATTATGATGATTCCGATAACTCGCAACCATCAGGAGGGAGAAGAACATGCCAAAAGAAGTAGTGTTTCGTCTTCATACATTGGTTGATCGAGGGAACTGTGCTTAATACCAGAGAAGTACCATGAGGTACCAAGTATTTGTAAATCAGAGCTTATTACCAACCTTCTATGCAATGTTATGTGAGTTATGTTGTTATGCTGCTACCCGAACGACAACCATGTTCCTACACTTTTGAATCTACTTTATCCGCTGCGAGATGAAAGAAGAGTTGTCGGTTCAGGAGGGAGCAGGAAAAAAAATAAAGGCTCACTAGTTAGGAGGGAGTAATAACCTAACTAGACCATTACAGTTGAAGTTGAGAGCTATAAAGACCTTTGCCGTCATGTCAAAGATCATACGCTGAGATCTTCGGAAGAGAGAACTTCAAGTCTGCTTCAGTATCTAGACTACAGAGACTTTGCGCTTCAACAACGTCAACATAGTTTACTATTGTTGTAATTTACATTGTTTATGTATTTATAGGTCTCATTGTAATCATTCACGTGTGACGATATCTTGGAGGGAGATTGTTAGCCTTGCTTTTTTATAAAGATAACGTCACACAAGTGAATTGGACTAGATTAGAAACTACAAGGACTACTATTGTCAAGAAGGCAAACATGTAGTGTTAGGAGCCTATAAATACCCCTCATGACTCTCCATGAGGTGCGTGGGAAAGTGTGTGTAAGCTCCACTTCATTTCATATTAATAAAACACATAGTTCTCCACCTTTCTCTCTCTATAACCATGATGTATTTCGATCAACCTCGACCTTCGGAACGTGTTTCTTGGTCATAACAAGATGTTAATGGATCAACCCAATGAAATTCATTTTGACACAACTAAAAAGTAAAAACACCCCGTTTCAAGCCCAAGCCATTTTGTCACCTGTACTTGTACATCAAGTGTAGCACACAACGAACTTATAGGACGGACAACAAGTAGTAAAGGGTTAATCCTAAATGATGACTCATTGACTCCAGTGAAGTTGGTTGAAAAGACGAATGAAAGACTTAATCGACTAAAGTTTTCTTCTGATCCAACATCCAAAGCGCAGTAAAAAGTATATGACGAGCCTAACTAAATAATGTAACATGTAGCGGTAAATTTTCCTTTGCTTGGGTGTCTGTTTAATTACTCGTGAGTCGTGACAATTATTCTAACATGCTTCATCCAAACTAGCTATCCTCCTAGAGATCCAAACTTTGGATAACAATTTCACTTTGCTACCTCTAATGGTAAAATTAAAAATTTAACCATCCAAACAATGTGAAGCAACATACAATGGTGAAATGATAAAACACAAACCTTGTCCATTTGGCTTGTTCTACAGGACTCCAACTTGATGGTTTAACCACATTACAAGGCCCAACTGTTGCCTATAAAAAATCAAAACCCGATTAACCCAACATTTATAAATTATAAATATAAATAATAAAGCTGAAACTTACTTGATGGTACAATGCATATAGCAAAAGGGCAGCATCATTTGAGAATTTTGAAGTGATGCTTTTATTATTAGATCCTCCATTGAAGAATCCTACATAAGATGAAGCTGCATAGAATCTGTCCGGATATGCTAGCCCTGAACTGCCCATATCAGATCCGTGATGATGTTAGTGTTGTTATTTTTTGTTATAATTGAGATTTATTAATAAGTGAGAGATTTAGGATACTAGTGCTGCCGGAGTGCTACTACATGAGATCTACAGTAACAACAAAATTAGTGTTGACCAATAATATACAAATAAAATTTGTATTTAGCGTTTTTATTTTTGATACCAACTTTACGTAAATTTTCTTATGTTTTGATAAAAAAAAACAAAATCAAAAATAAAATAAAATAAAATAATAATAATAATAATAATAATAATAATAATAATAAGAGTAAATTACATGGTTCGTCCTTCTGGTTTGGCCAAAATCCCTAATTGAGTCCTTATCTTTTCAATTGCGCCAATTGAGTCCTTATTCTGAAACTATGTAACACTGTTAGTCCTTATCACTAACTGTCGTTATCTCAAATTGGCAAAGTTAGTCCATTAACCAAACGGTCGTTTGCAATGTTTGCACCGTTAGTCCTTTCAGTTAAAAAATTGAAAAAAAAAAATTTGGAAATTTATTTTTCCAAAAAAAATAATTAAAAAATTCAAAAAATTTTTAAAATTTTTTTTTACAAAAAAAATAATTTGAAAAAAATAATTCTAATAAAATTATTTTTTTTTAAATTCAAAAAATTTTCTAAAAAAAAATTTGACGAAAAAAAATTTATTTTCCAAAAAAAAAATAATTTGAAAAAAAATTTCTAATAAATTTTTTTCTTATAAAATTCGAAAAGATTTCTAAAAAAAAATTGACGAAATTTATTTTCCAAAAGAAAATAATTTGAAAAAAAAATCTAATAAAATTATTTCTTAAAAAATTCGAAAATTTTTCTAAAAAAAATTTGACGAAATTTTTTTTTCCCAAAATTAAAAAATTTGAAAAAAATACACTAGTAAAATTTTTTCTTAAAAAATTTGAAAAAATTTTTAAAATAAATTGACGAATTTTTTTTTCCAAATAAAATAATTTGAAAATTTTTTCGAATTTTTTAAGAAAAAATTTTATTAGAAAATTGTTTTTCAAATTATTTTTTTTTTTGGAAAAAAAAATTCGTCAAATTTTTTTTAGAAAATTTTTCGAATTTTTTAAGAAATGATTTTACTAGAATTTTTTTTTCAAATAATTTTTTTTGGAAAAAAAAATTTTAGAAATTTTTCGAATTTTTCAAATTATTTTTTTTTTGGAAAAAAAATTTTCGAAAATAAATTTTTTTCTAAAAAAAATAATTTGAAATTTTTTCGTCAAATTTTTTTTTCAAAAAAAATAATTTGAATTTTTTTTTCCAAAAATTTTTCGTCAATTTTTTTTCCGAAATTAGAAATTTTTTTTCCAAAAATTTTTCTTCAATTTTTTTTTAGAAATTTTTTTCGAATTTTTTAAGAAAAAATTTTATTAGAATTTTCTTTTTTCAAATTATTTTTTTTTGAAAAAAAAAAATTCGTCATATTTTTTTTTTTAATTTTTTCGAATTTTTTAAGAAATAATTTTATTAGAAATTTTTTTTTCAAATTATTTTTTTTTTTGAAAAAAAAAATTTAGAATTTTTTTCGAATTTTTCAAATTATTTTTTTTGGAAAAAAATTTCCAAAATTTTTTTTCCCAATTTTTTAACTGAAATGACTAACGGTGCAATCATTGCAAACGACCGTTTGGTTAGTGGACTAACTTTGCCAATTTGAGATAACGACAGTTAGCGATAAGGACTAACAATGTTACATAGTTTTAGAATAAGGATTCAATTGGTGCAATTGAAAAGATAAGGACTCAATTAGGGATTTTGGTCAAACTACAGGGACGAACCATGTAATTTACTTTAATAATAATAATAATAATAATAATAAAGCATGAATGTCTTCTATTATTAAAATATTTAAAATTAAGTTTTACAACTTTTAAAGTTATAAGTACAACAACCAATGCTACTTATAAAAATTCCCCTCATATTTAATTATAATATACAATTAATACTAACATTAAATACAATAAATAAATCATTATGTACATTAAATACAATTAATTAACTGGTCAATAAATATAATTAATGCACTTATAAAAACACCCCTTACATAACAAATACGAATTATCAATTATATTGTACAACCAACTTAAACACAATTCTTGCATTAAATGTCACTAAAACAAATAATAAAGCATAATATACAAATATTCAAGCCCGAACGGGCAATGGGCCAAATTGGCTCGAGCCCGAACGGGCACGGGTCAAACGGGCTCGAGCCCGAACGGACACGAGCTAAACGAAATTTTTGATATCCGTAAATTTATTGTCAAAAAGAACATAATAAACTAAAATATATTCACATATTGTACAAACCAAGCAAACTACTAAACAAAAAAAACAAAATAAATAATAAATAAAATAATACAAATTAAGCAAAATTTCATCAAACTTTTGTCATAAAAAACTAATCAGTAAAGCTATTGACAAAAAACGTACAAATAAAATAAATTATTAGCCGAAAAAATTAAATTACAAGGTTCCGGCAGCTGCATCGCGCGGGGACCCTGCTAGTAATAATAATAATAAAGTGATGCAGTGACCTTATTGAAGCGAATCATAAAGTTCTCGATGACTCAAGACATAGGAGCACGTGCTACTCCTCATATTTTTAGTAGAATTAGCTTTTCTATAGCTAGAGGAATGGGAGCCCAGTTAGTATCTCGGCTTCCCACTAACATCTTGTAAATCTTTTGAGTTGCTAATAAAGTGATAATAATAATAATAATAATAATAATAATAATAATAATAATAATAATAATAATAATAATAATAATAATAATAATAATAATAATAATAATAATAATAATTCGAGCGTAGTCACAAGTAAGTTTCTCTTAAACCATCATCTAGTTAGAGTACTATTTGATTCTGGAGCCGATAAAAGTTTCGTATCTATACCTTTTGCCTCTAGACTTAGGATCAAACCCCTAGCCTTAGATAGTTTTTATGACATAGAACTAGCCGACGGAAACCTAGTTAGTACTAACACTGTCATTCAAGGTTGTACCCTAACCTTACTTAACCACTCTTTTGAGATTGATCTTATACCAATTAAACTCGGTAGTTTTGACGTTGTTGTAGGAATTGATTGGTTGTGCAAGAATCAAGCTAAGATTCTTTGTGACGAGAAAATCATCCATGCACCTATCAACGGTGAAACTTTAATTATTCAAGGAGATCAAAGTAAAACCCATTGTAACCTCATCTCCTGTATCAAAACGGAACGATACATATCACGAGGTTGTCAAGTCTTCGTTATTTAAGTAACGGAGACTAAGCCAGACTAAAAACAACTGGATGAGATCCTTGTAATCAGGGAATACCCAGAAGTTTTTCCTAAGGATTTACCTAGCTTACCTCCCGTACATCAAATAGAATTTCAAATCGACTTGATTCCCGGGGCGGCACATATAGCCCAAGCACCCTATAGGTTAGCTGGTGTGTGCTTATTCACACACCTTTTTCTCGCCATATTAAGACCAAAACAGACACAAAATAACCATAAATGCCAAAGATATTGTGTTTTTGTGTTTGTAATCGTGCAGGAACGGATATTTCAGAAATTGGCATAAATCAGGCCAAAAAGGACAAAAACGAGCACGAGTTTGGAAAACGTGTCAAAAGCCAAAGCCGGGAAAGCAAATTACCACTTTTGAGCTCAGATTGTCAAAATACACCTTGTGGAATCACAAAATGCCAAAAATATTTCTTTGAGCAAAAGTTTGCAAAATTGGCCCCTCAAGTTTGGAAATTGACAGAAATGACCCCTGAGCATTGGATTTTGGTGAAAAGTCAACAAAGGTCTTTGGGAATTCACAAGTTGTCAAGATTGGTTCCTGGATGGAAAATTTAAGGAATTTACAGTTTTAGTCCCTCAAGTTTGAAAGTTGGCATAAATGGCCCCTGGAAGGTTTAATTTTGAAAAAAAGTCAACCTAAGTCCTTGGGAATTCAAAAATGGTCACTATTAGTCCTTGGGTGAAAAGATTAAAGGAATTACAAGTTTAGTCCCTGAAGTTTCAACTTTGGCAGAAATAGTCCCTGGATTTCCAAATTTTGGAATATATCACTTATGGTCCTTGGGTTATTCACATTTGGCAAGAAAGGACCCTTGTAAGCACTTTGAACAGTTGCCATTTTCAGCCCCTTAAAAAACAGAATTTACAAATTTGGTCCTTGTGAAATTATTAAACCAAAGGGACCCTTGTATTATTGTTAAACCAAATCCAATCCAACACAAAACACAAACCCACCCTTTGGCCTAGTCCAGTCCAAACACAAACACAGACCTAAAACACCCCCAAGCCTGTTTACCCTTTTTATTAATAAATCCCACCCCGGTCAACGCTACAGTCAAACACCACCCTTTCCCTCCCTTCGTCCCCAACTTGTGCCTGCAATACATCAAATCCACCACCCCACCATCCTTGTCACTTCCACTGCCCCAACCCACTATCCACCTAACAAGACAACCGCATTAAATGCCACCCCCAGTTGCAATTACACAGAGCAAAGGGACAAACCAATTTTCCCGCCAAATAAATGTAGAGGGCTAGGATTAAATTGAAGCATTCAATGGCCAAGATTTATGATGGGATTGCTACAGAAGACTGCCAGAAACCCTAATTGTCAATTATAAAAGAAAGAAGAAAGAGATGGAAGCAGCAGTAGTCATAGCTTAGAGTAGTCAATCTTTTTTATGTAATTCAAAGTTCTAGTGTATTTCCTAGTTTAAAACGTTGTATTAAGCATTTCCAGTGTATTAAAAGGTATTTTCAATCATTAATTTCAGTTTCCTAGTCCTAATTCAGTTAATGCACTTTTCACTTGAAAATCACACTTTATCTTAATATTGTTAAAAGTTGTTTGTTATTGGTCTTGTTAGTTCATTTAAGTTATTAGTAATCTTTTATAAGCTTGCTAAGCTTTAAAATCAGTCCTAATTCAATAAACTCAAAAATATCAAAAATACAAGAAAAATAATTGAATATTAAAAAATCAGGTTGGAGGAAGAAGGAAGCAATGGAGTATGGTGATTAATGGAAGGACATGGTTTCGAGTCTCAGGGGAGACAATAGGATAAGTTTGGCTCACTGGTTCCCTTGTTCTTATTCTGGATCCATTTGTAAGCTTATTTGTCAATTTTATGCAATCACTGTAGATTAGCTTAAAATAGTTCTTATATCTGTGTTTTGTATCTTTGGGGTATAACTTAGTTGAATTAGTGCTTAATCTTGTAAGCTTGTTCAGTAGAATACTTGGTTACTCTATTTTTCACTTTCATTGCCATTTTAGCTAGATATTAATCAATAGTGTATTGTTGTTAGTATTGATGATATTGTGCTCATATCAGCTTATCTTATCTTATTGTAATCATTGGAATCAGTTTTAAGGTCTAAATCATTCACTTGCTTTGAAAGTCTCAAAATCAGTCAAGATAATGCAATGTTTGGTTCAGGGGATTTATCTGTGACTAAGCTTGATTCAGTTGTTGTTTCTGATTATAACAGGTTAATGATGAGTGCTCAAACACTCATCATTTATGGTCAAATCTGAGCTGCAAAACATTTAAAAAAACACTCAAAAAGGCATCAAAATACTGAAAATATCCCAGGGATTGTGTTTTATATGTTTTAGATGCAAAATGAGTAAAAACAGATGAAAAACGATCAAAGTTTGCATAATTGGCAGTTTCAGTCTCCCAAGTTTCAAAACTTGTCAAAATTTGTCCCTAAGCATTTATTTTAAAAGATAAGTCAACCCAAGTCTTTTGAAAGTCAAATATTATCAAATATGATCTTTGGGTATAAAGTTTCAAAGTTGGCAAATTTGGTCCTTGGGAATTTTAAAATGGAAAATTGTAATAATTGTCCTTGGATTATCAAAGTTGGCAGGAAAGGACGTTGAATCTACTTTGGGAAACTTACAACATTAGCCCTCAAAGTTTTAGAAAATTGCAAAAGTAGTCCTTGTGTAATACCAAATCCAAACCGGACTCTTATTATAAATCCAACCCCAAACCAAATACCCCAATCCAATCCAAAACACCCAAGCCCATCACCCTTTTACCCGGCCCAATCCCACAAGTAATATCCCTGTGGGTCAAACAGTCAACGCGGGTCAAAGCACCAGTCAAACACCATCTCCCCCACCCCTGCTTTCACTGGTTTCCCTCCTCCATGTTCCCCCTGCTCCCTCACCTTTTCACTAACACCACCAACCTTCATTAATACTCTTACCTTCCAAACCAACCCCCCCTCCTCAATTAATGCTCACCAGTTCCACTAAGTTTGCTAGTGTACTGTTTTTGGCGTCAAAATCTTAATCAAGGGCTTGGATTGGTTTAATCTCAAATTGATGGCTAGGATGTGGTCTTGGGTCAGCAAGAAGACCATGGGGACTCTCAAATTGCAACAGAAAAGCACATGGAAGAGGAGATGGCTTATCTTTGTGTCGTAGTATAAGTAGTAGTGAGTAGAAGCCATATATGGTGTGTATTAGAGTAATTTAGTTGTTTTAGTTCTTATTTTTATCTGTTGTAATCAGTTTTCAATCAATGAAAGTTATCCTTTAAGTTATCTCTTGTTTCCAAAATTTAAGTTTCATTTAAAAATTTCAAGAATATTAGTTCAAAGAGTATTAATGATCATAAGCTGTTTGTAAACTCTTATAAGCTCAAACAGAAAGCTTATAGAAGCTTATTAAGCTTTTATATCAATCAGGAATTCAATTTCAGAAAATTACTTAAAATATAAGAAAAATAAAAATAAAATAAAAAAATTCATATTCAAGGGTTGAAGAATAGCTGGAGCACAGTGTATTGTGGATGGCTGTGGGTTAGGGGCTTGTGGAAGCCATTAGGTATTGGTAGTTGGTCCTTGTTCCTTGGTTGCTAAGCTTGGAAGGCTGTTGTAAGCTCAAACTTTTGATCCTTACTCTTTTAAGTGTATAAGTGTTACTAGTTGCTTATTCCTGTTTACTTTGCTTATTTGTTACTTATTAGATAAGTTACATTCTGTAAATTGTACTTTTGTTTTGTTTTTATCAAGTTTCTTAATAATCTGTGTTTACTAAGGGTGTTTGGTTTTGTTTGTGTTGGGTGCTACACCTGATTTGATTACTTGGATCTTGTTGACTTATCTTACTCAGTACCTAAGCACACCAAAACAAGCAAACTTTTAGTAGTAACAAGCATAGAAGTCAAAATCAAGTTTTAACTCCTTAATCTCATTAACTGTTAGGAAATTTAGTTCTTGATCTCATCATATCATTACATAAGTAGTTTAGGTAACTTAAATTCATCTCATTGTAACTTAAAACAACATAATTAATCATTTAGGAATGGTAGAATCTCATTAAAGTCAACTTTAGTCCAAGATTTAAAAAGTCAAAATAGCATAATTTGGCAGAAACTCATTTTTTGTAAGAATTTTGTTAGGATTTGGACCTTGAAACTTTTTGTGGTTAAAATATACCACTTAGACTACAGGAATCCATGGACAGCTTATTTTTGAGATTTTTTTATTTGATCTGTGCAACTGCTTATTTTAGGGTGCAGGGAAAGCACCCTGCCCTACATTAGGCCATTGGCCAAGTTTGTTTATCCCATTCTGGCTTAACCTAGTGGACCCCACCATTGGCTTATTGGTTTTTAGGTAGCTTATCAGTAGTTCTTTTCATACCTAGGCTTAAGTTGGACCCTAGCTTATTGGAGCGTAGCTTATTTGGACTTTTATTTTGACCTATCCTCAGAAACAAAACCGAGCACTCAGTTTTGTGAACCAAGTTCATAACCCCACCAATTGCTCATTAATAATCCATAAGCCCAACTTATTGGCTTATTGTGAAGCTGACCTGTCCATCTTGAGGGTTCAATTCTTGTTTTGGACCCCTGACCCCCTTGTGGCCCCCACAAAGGGCTGCAGGTAGGCCAAATTGGCCTTTGTGACCTGTCAATAAGCCTAGTGCTTATTTGGCTTGTTGTAGCTTATTGTGAGTACTTATCTGAACATTTTGTGCTTATTTCTGATTATTATTGTTAGTTGTTTGTTTATTTAGACTTGTAGCACAGTAGAGTAGCTTATTCAAGCATTTCAAAATCATAATAAGCCCTTGGCTTATTCTGTCTTCATAATAAGCTCACCATTTGCTTATTCCTCACAATCAGCCAAACTTCCTTCATAAAAGTAGTCTAAAAACAGTTAATAAACAGTTTTGAAAAAGAAAATCCTAAAAAAGCCAACTTTAATAGAAGTGATAGCTCCTATTTAAGTCAATTGGCTTATTCTCAGCTTTTTGCAAAAGCAATTTTCATTTTTATATTTTTCATACGTTTCTTATATCTTAAAATAATTTTAGTAATTTTTTCAGATTTTTCTCTTATCATTTGGTATTTTTCACAATTTAAATTAGTTTTTATTAATTAATAATTAGTTAATAATTAATAATAATTCATTTAAAAGTCAGAAAAATATAAATTTAATTTTAAAATTAGTTTTAAGTTATTTTAGATTTTTCCAAATATTATTTTCATTTTTCTATAGTAATTTTATAATTAGTTGTAATTTAGGGTAATTTAAATAATTAAAAAGTAATTAGAAAATAGTTTTTAATTAATAATAATTATATAATTAGTGTAAAAATTAATTTTCTTTTTCTAAAAATTTTCTTTATTCATTAGGTTTGTAAAAATATCATTTTCATATCCGTAGCCTTTTCATTTATTCAGATTCACTTTTCCTCACGTACGTCTGTCACCGTTTTCAATATAACGTATGTGTTTAGGTTTTTATGCGTTTCTTTCTCATTTAAATTCACGTAATCAATCATATAGTTTTCCTAAGCTATTTCATTTCATAATTCTTAAATATTTCTCATCATAACCCTTTCCTGTGAAAATCACCTGATCACAAGCATGCTTAAATACAATTCACACCTCGTCGGGACATAACGACCCGGTGATTCCCTATATTATCCGGAAGCATTGACTCTAAGCTATTTGACTTTGTTGACCAATTACTTGGTCAATTTAAGTTGACTGTTTAGAGCTAATCAAAATTTGGCGCCGCTGCCGGGGAGGTGTGCGCGTATCTGCAGCGTCTTAGAGATTAGTGCTATTTCACATTCGTCACTGTAAAAATCCCATCACTTTTCTAAATTTTAATCAAAAATCAAAAAAGTCATTAACACTTTTCCTAAAGTGTTAAAACACCAAAAAAAAAATCAAAAACAAACAATACAGATCGTAACGTTTTCTATATCGGGTTTCTTTTAAGGTGATTCTTAAAGAGATACGACTTTGGATAACGGGACTGATGCGTGGGAATCGCAACAGGCTTTACCTCTCGAGGGATCTCGAGAAGCTTACAACCCCCACCAGGCAGTGTACCTGATCGTTGTAGTATAGTATAGTGACAAGTACCGGGGGATTGATCGTTCAGCTTAGGAATAGTGTCGCTAGGATTAGAAAGCCTAAATACTAGTTCTAAAGGTGAGTGATGATTATTTTTGTATTTTTATATTTTTTAGAAAGCAAGTAAATATCTCGGGTTTGAAGGATTTGGGCGGAATTAGTTGCTAGTCAACTAACCCAATACTAAGATGCAATCAAAATAAAATACTAAAAAATGAAAATAAGCTAAATTATACTAAAGTTGTGAGCAGTAATTGGAGAAAATGTGTTTACTTAGATTTCACTACTCCCTAGACATCTTTTACACGTTAATTACTTGTTATAATTGCATGGATGACGGATCGTATTCCTTAATACCATTCATGGGGTGGCACACATAACTCCCCAATTGTATGAGCTCTTATCTCCTCCTACACCATGCCCATCACAACTATAGGGATTGTAAACAGTGGCTCATGCATTAAATACAACCAATAAAGACCTAGTGCGCCTCGGTTCATGTTTCTTAAGACGTTCAAGCATGTTACCAAGTGGAGATCTGCCAGTTTTCTTAAGTCTAACATATAAATCACTTATCCAAGACAAAGATAAACAAGTAATCAACACATAATTAACATCGAGGTTTCATTAGATCTAAGCAAACACAAGATAGATCTAGCCTAGCATAATGGAATTGAGACAAGAACAAGATATAGACAACCAACACATAGACATATTGATTGAATTAAAGGAACACTTATCTCAATTACAATGCAAGGTATCAAGGGTTTGGAACCCTTGAAAAACCTGTAAAAGTTGCACCAAAATCGTACTTAGGGTTTCTCCAAAACTTCTCCTTTTTTTATGTGTGAAAATTAGAAAACTATATATAGAAAAATAGGTCTGACGGCGTCAAGACAAACACTGTGACGCCGTCACCTCGCCGCCAAAACTCTTCTCGGACTACTTAGATCTACTTCTGACGCCGTAAAGACTTATACACTTCCAGGCCGTCATGACTCTTTTACTCTTGACGCCCTTCCAACGTGACGCCGTCAAATCTGTTCTGGGTCGTCATGGAAATTCATGAAATTTGCTCTTGACGCCGACAAGGTTTTGCTCTTGACGCCGTCACCTACTGTTCCCAGCATGGAAAATTAAGACTTTGGCGTTTTCTTCACTTTTATGCTCCAAAAACGTCCGAATTGCTTCCTTTTCCAGATTTCTCTCCCAAAGTACCTAAAATCACAAAAGGAACGATTTAGGGCAATATTTGATCAAATAAATTCGGATTCGGGCTTAAATGACCCCCTAAAAACGGATCATTTTTCGCCTCATCATATACCCTTACACTTGAGATTTGCTTGTCCTCAAGCAAATGCGCTTTTATTCTACTCAAAAGACAAGTTAGGGGTCATTTAACACTAATATAAAAGTAATTACAACAAATAGTCGTTCCACTAAAGACCAATAGACAAGCACGGAGGTCATACACTAGCACCTCACAAATAGTGTTTAGATACTCACATCTCTCGGGTGTAATAAAATGTAAATTACAATATGGAAACGGAAGATATCTCTCACTACCTGTCATAGCAAAATAGATTACTATAGGCTTGGGAAAGGATCAAACCTCCACCACATGGCGTAAGCACCTAGGATAAACTATCAAAGAGGTCTTTTAAAGGGTTGTAACGTTAGGTATAGGGATATGAAATACACGGTTTTGTTGGATAAAGGAAGTTTTACTGGTGGCGAGTTAACAATCTTAGTCAATTACATGTACAATGTGGCGTTGCTAAGCCAAGACTAGACTCGACTTAAGCTAATAAATGAAAAATAACAAAAATATAAAATGAACATAGAATAAAAAGGGATGGTAGTCCGTATGTTTTTTTCTCTTTTTTTTATTTATTTTTATTTTTTTTATTTATTTTTATTTTTTATTTTTGTATACACTCTTACCCTACCATCCAAAATAATACATCATAGGGGATGAACATTTCCCTTACACTTGAATCTTTATATACTTTACATTTAACTAATCTAACAACTTGAATTAAGAAAATCAAAACACTTGAAGCACTTTTAAGATTAACGTACATATGGGGGTAATAAATGATGTTCTTCCCCATTACTCCATAAAATAAGTACTTACCCATGAGTCCCAATCGTCCCAAAACAATATGTACAAGGATATGACTCGACTTAGCAACCATGTAATCAATTAGAAAGTTGACTTAGGGTTTAACAAATAACAATAATGCACTAAAAATGAGCACATACACGGAAGGCTAAGGCGATTTGGTTGTACATTTAAGTGGGGTGTAACAAATTCTTCCTTTAAGTAAAATGCTTAAAGTTAGAAACGAAAAGATAGGCTCGGAGGGGTGTACTAGGGGTTTCGTGTACTAAAAATGAGTACAACGCTAAGGGTGTGGGAAAAATTAGTTGACTTAACTAGCCAAGTAATATGACTTAAATGGTCAAGTAATTATGATACGGGTTTAACACAAGGGTAATCCTAATGCCTCTTATCATGTAGTAAATCCTACTACACGAATGTAGTCTCACTAGCGGTCTCGGGATGCATCACTAACGCAAGTTCTAGAATCTAAATGCTACCGGTACACTCATAAGCACTAATAATGAGTGCTTTTCCTATCAAATCTAAAGGCGAACCTCACATTTTTGGGTGGAAAATTTTTATGAATATACGGTTATGTGCTAGTCATACAATCTCCTATCCATGAGACGCTTGCTATGGCTAAAGTTTCACTCCTAAATGTTGTAAAAAATTTTAAATTTGGCGCTAAAATTGCACTAACAAGTATTTCTCATAGTTTTATTACACATCTACCATTAAACAAAACAAACTCAAGCGAAAGTGCATATGTAAGGTATCATCTTTTTACCCTCCCCTTACACTTAAGATGAACATTGTCCCCAATGTTCAAGTAAAGAATGTAAAAGTGAAAAAGTAAAGAGAATGAAATCAAATACTCCCTTAATTCGCTCAGTATGGATAATGAGGTGTCCAGGTTAAATCTTCCTCCAAGAAAATGAACAATCAAAGCTTCCCTTCCAGAATATAAATCATCTTCTTGTCATACATAACCTGTAAAACCTGATAAAATAGACAAGACAACCTCGCGTAAAATCGGCGGCATTCTATATAAGTTACTAAATCCTAGAAAACAAGATAAGATATAATGCTTGTGGAATGAAGTTTGCAGATCTCCTGGAGATTATAAAACTTAATAATTCACAAAAACCATAAGACTCCATTAGAAAAACAAAACCGATAAAATTTCCGGATTTTAACTCCTGACGCCGTCAAGAGTAAACCCCTGACGCCGTCAGAATTGACCTACAGAAATCCTTATGTTAAGTTTCCCGAAAATTTCTGGAAAAACTTGGTCCTACTTCCTGGAAAATCCTGCAAAACTTCATTATGACTCAATACAAGCATTTGACTCTAACAAATACGAATACACATGTTCATTTAATATTGTGGAGAATCATGATCAGTTTGTTTCTTAAAAACATATTTGGGGTTTCCCCTTACACTTATCTTTTGCAAAAATACCTTTAGGTAGAGCTAAGACTAGGCCAAAACAACAAAGTAAAGTATTTCCGCTACTTAGTTTAGAAACATGATCAACCAACAATAAAAATTAAGCATGCATACGGAAGCAAATAACAATCAAACAAAAATAAAATCACAAAAAACATGGGTTGCCTCCCAAGAAGCGCTTTTCTTTATTTACGAGTCTTGTAGCTAGACTCAAGGTCATGGGTTATGATGAGTGTCTAAATACTCATCATTTTATACTAATCTGAGCTGCTAAAACATACAAAAACACTCAAATATGCATCAAAATACTTAAAATATCTTAGAAGTGTGTTTTATATGTTCCAAATGCGAAATATGCAAAAACAGATAAAAAAACGTACAAAATTTGCATAATTGGCAGTTTCAGTCCCTCAAGTTTCATAAATTGGCAAAACTAGTCCCTGAAGTTTCAAAATGAAATAAAAGTCAACTTAAGTCCTTGGGAAACCAAAATTATTCACAAATAGTCCCTGGATGAAAGTTTACACAAAATGGCAACTTTTACCCCACAAGTTACAAAATTGGCAAAAATGGTCCCTAGGTATTCAAAACTTGGAAATTTACAAATAATACCCTTGTGCTATGCATGAATTACAAAATGGGACAATTTTGATAACTTTTGGAAATTTACATTTTCAACCCCTCAAAATCCAAAAATTACATAAAAGGTCCTTTAAGTTTATTCAATGGAAAAATATAACTTTGGTCCTTGTGTTATTGTATAATGGCAGGTTTGGTCCTTGAAAGAAAGTTTGGGAAGTTTACATATTCAGTCCTTCAAGAATTCAGAATTGACAACATTGGTCCTTGGGCTTTGTACTACTAAAACCATCCGGACCCTTAAATTAATACCAAATCCAAATCCACAAACACAAACCAGCCCACCACTTAGGCCCAAAAATACCACCAGCCCACACCCTTTAATATTAAACCTGGGCGTTGACCCTTTGACCCCGCCCAAAACCCCCTTCACTGTTCATCTCCTCTCCCACACCACTGAGTCACAAAACCAGGTGGTTTTGTGCCACCTTCACCCTCCACCTGTCTACCCCAGCTCACCACCTACTCCCCTACACCACCTCACCTCAACCTACAGAGTAATAAATGCTTCCCCACCACCTTTTACCTTCAACCATTCCCCCTTGCCCTGTTTTCACTCCAACTTGACCCCCAAGCTCAAAAAGTCACCCTAACTTGTCCCTTACACCTCCACAACCCTCCAAAGATCCTTAATTAATCTCAAACCGCCTCAAGCTGTCATAAAGACTTTTGGCGCCAAAAGTCAATTCAAACGGTTGAGATGAATTATGAAGATTCAAGGGTCAAGATTGAAGATGGAAACTTTTGAGTGATCACCAAGGAGTTTAGAGACTATAAAAGAAGCAAGAAGCAGAGGAAATAAATACTTTGGGATAGCCATTGTCATGTAGATTAAGTCAAACTTACTTGCTTTCTTAGATTAAACCTTTACTGCTTTCTTAGTGATGTATTGAACTTATAAAAGCTTAATATAACTTTGATTTCCAGTTTAATGTTACTTCATCTTTTAAATTCAAGTCTTATCTTTAATGTCCATTTAAATTATTGTCATTTAATTATCTTGTTGATCTTAGTTGATTCATGGACTCTAAACAGCCATATAAGCTCCTGACAAAGCCCAATGTGCTTTTAGAAACATTAAACAGCTTTGATTTTTTAAAATTCAGAAAATAGTTAAAAAAATAGAGAAAATAGAAAAAAAAAAAATAGTGTGATATTGGTGATGCAAGCTTGGAGCATGTTGGATGATGAAAGATTTCTGGTTTAGTGCCTCATGGGAGGCTATAGGGTGTAACATTGGCTTTTGGTTCTCAGTTTTCATGTATGATCACTTGTAAGCATACTTTTACCATTTTTTGCATATTTTTGTTTACCTTTCTTATATGCTATAATTTGTATGTTTTCATGTTTAGTTGTTGTTAGTTAATGTTAATATAGCCTAAAAATTAGGTATGTATGTTTTGAAATTTGATTTTGCTTTGAAACTCATATTGACTGCATATTGCTAAAATTTTAGATAATCCTAGGCTTAAGAGGTGTGACTACTTATTCAAACTAAAAGAGGTCTATTTTGACAAAATGGGATCTTTGGATTAGACAGGATGTGTTTATACAGTCTTATTGATTGATAAGCTCAGTTGATTCTCATTTAAGGAGTGTTTGGGATTAGTGTGTACTGTGATATACTAGGTGTTTTGTTTGTGGTTCTTGACTGCTATATTGTATACTGAGTTCCTTAAAGGTCAGACAAACCTTTAAGCCTATTGTGTATTAATAAAAAAGTCAAAATTGCTATCATCACAATCTTAGTTATTCACTGTTATGCTACCTAGTTCCATACTCATTATACTAGTAATAAAACATGTTTATATCACTTATTTTCTTGTTCTTATAACTTATTATTACTATTTCAGTCCATAGTTTAGATTGTAATCTCATATTAGTCAACTTTTGAGTTCTTGTGAAATAGTCAAATTGTGGTTTTTCAGTTTTTTGAATTAAAAGGTTATTTTCTTGTGTTCTTGTTACTTAGTTTCTGACTTTGTGCTTTTTAGGATTTAATCATGTGTTGCTCAGCTTGTTAAATCTATTTTTGTTAATTTTTAGTTCTTATGTTCAATAGCTTATTTAAGTACTTATTGTTACTAGTTTTTGCCCTGTACCCAGGATTTGCTGTCAAATCCATAAGCTTGTAGAAGCTTATGGAATTGACCCTAGCCTGAGTACTTGGCTTCTTTGTGAAGCCCATGTGTCCTATGTTTAGTTTGTGCTTTATATTTCTAATTATAGTTTGTAGATTAGCTTATCACTCCACATTTTTTTTGTTACAAACCACTCACCACACAGAAGCAAACTGTGTGGTTGAGTCCATTTCATAAGCTTAAAAATAAGCTCCTCATTGATGCTTGAATCTGTGAGTTTTGGCTTTTCACAAGGCCAAGCAATCAAATTTGATGTCTCAGTGCTTGATGAGGCTTATTGAGCTTATTTGACAAGTTATATATGATCTTATTGTTTGCATCAATTTTTTCACTTCACTATGTACAAAGTGAAGTTGAGCCATTTTCATAAGCTCATAACAAGCTCAATTTTGATCTAAAGCTTGAGTAGTTTAGTTCCAGTTGGAGCTTATCTACCCATATCTTGGATCTTGTGCCTTAACTTCACCTTGCAGCCCATCTATTAGGGCTGCAAGTAGCTTTTACTTTTCACTTTTCCTGAGTTTGCTGGGAATCCAGTGAACTCAGTGCTACTTCATAAGCTCATAATAAGCTACTGAGTGGTCCCTATCTTATGTGGATTGGCTTTTTGAGAAGCCAATCCACCAAACTCAAGGTTCCAGCTCTTTGTTTCCATGTCCAAGCTTATTTAATAAGCTTGGGGTTAGCTTATTGTTTGTCCACTTTCCTGAGTATGCTGAGTGATATGCATACTCAGTGAAATGGTACTACTTTCATAAGCCCCTCACAAGCTACCTAGTGGATCCCACTAGGTGAGCTTGGGATTTTTTAGAAGCCCACCAAATAGTCTTACTACTCCACAACTTATTTGGCTTTTTCCAGCTTATTATGTGAGCTTAAATTGCCCTTCAAATGACTGCAGGGCTGTTTGGATCTGTATGTGTCTGAATTGCTTATTGGCTTGTTTCAAGCTTATTTGCCAATCTCAGTACATAAGCTTGTACATATACATATATAATACTTGTATATATACTTTTTATACTTTACTTTTTAGTATGGAGCTTATACTTGGCTTTTGCAAGCCTCAAATCCATCCAAGTTAAGCTCAAAAGGCTTAACTGTCTAAACCTTAAGCTTGTACTTATAAGCATTTATCAGTGCTTATTTTTGTTCATATACACCTATTATACTTGTACATACACACTTTTGCTTTTTATCTCCACTGTATAGTTTTTTTTAAGCTTATCATGAGCTTATTACTCCACTGAGAGTCCAAAAACTCAACTGTGTGGGAAATAAGCCCACGATTAGCTTATTTCTAGATTATATAAGTTTTGTTTTCATTATATATGTATAATATCTGTATATATATAGTTCTATAAAAAGAAAAACCAAAACAAAGCTTTAACTCAAGTGATAGCTTCTATTTAAGGAGTTTGAGCTTATTTGGCCAACTGTTGTGGAAATAAGCTCCCACAGAGCTTATTTCCAAGTTTTATAAAAGTTGGTTTTGTTAAAGTTGCTTATTATTACTTAATATAAAGTTTTGCAAAAAGAAAAATAAAAAAATAAAATAAAATAGCAAAAATGGGTGTGGGTGGATTCGAACTCAGGACCTCAAGGCTAGTAACATGCTTATGTACCCACACCCTTCCAACTGCTCTGGGGCACCAGTTCCGTTGGCTTATGCATACATAATATACTTAAGGTATTATTTGTGTATTAGCTTATGTGAGCTGTGCAACTTATTCCAGCTTATTGGAATAAGCTGCTGACCCCAAAATATTTTTCCCAGCTTCTTCATAATATAAATTACTTTCCATATTTTTTTACTGTTCATATAATATATATAATAATTAATATAGTTTAAATACCTTTTAGGATATAATTAGTAATATATTTTTAAAACGGCTTATCTATAATTTTTATAAACTTTTTATATTTTTTATGGATTCCTGAGATGATTAAGTACATTTATAAAAAGTTTCATAATTTTATAAATTAGTTTAGTATGTATAATAATTAATTTAGTCTAATTAGTTTATATAAGTTTAAATAGTTTTTAATTAAGTTTTCTTATTTTTTTATATAAAATATAGTTTTTATATTTTTCTTAGCTTCTTATAAGCATTTTAGAATTATGTAAAAAGTTTTAGATTTTAGTTTGCTAATTTAGTATTTATAATAATTAAATAATAGTATTAGTAATTAAATAAATAGTAAATAATTAATAGTAAATAGAATAATTGTATAATAAATATATTTTTAGTTTCAAAATTTCTTTTATATTAGTCTAAACTTTTCTAAGTTTTTGTTTTATTTATTTAGGTTTATTTTAGACTTTCTTATTATTTAGATAATTAATAAATAAGTAAATAAATAGTTTTTTAATTAATAGTAATTAATATAACACTTGTAAATATTATTTTAAATAAATTATAATTATAAGTAAATATTTTAAGTTTATTTAATTTGCATTTAAGCCGTTAAGGCATGCAAATTCCCTCTTTGGGAAAGTTTAGTTTTATTCGTTACGTTTACGTTTATTTAAACTTAAACGTACATTTGTAAATATCATTTATTTTAGGGTTTCTGATTGTGCGTTTCTTAAATGAAGTAGCTGTGACAGAGCTATTACTATTCACATTCCAGTGTTAGTCATTCAGATTCCCATTTTTCTATATACATATTATTCCAACACATTACAAGTCATTGTACTATCACGCACACCTCGTTGGGACATAACGACCCGGGGATGTACTTTTTCTGTACTCACGTACTTTTTCTGTACTTAACACCCACGGATTAACATTGCTGTTCCTCCCGGGTTCCATTTAGATATTACGGTTAACCATTCACAAGTGGTTAGCTTGTGTGATAAATAAGTGACGGTTCGGGAGGAATAAAATTTTGGCGCCGTTGCCGGGGAGGTGTGCTGCCTACCATGACTTGTATTTTATATTTTGTTGAAATATCTATCCTTGTATGTATATTATATATACTTTATCATTCAACTACCGGGATGTCAGGGCATATTTATTACAGTTAATCATTCACAAGTGATTAGCTAGCGTAGTAAACCTGACACAAGCCTGGGAGGTAGTGATTACATATACTATATCATATTTCATTTCATAAACAATATAAAATACAAAAACATTTTTCCTTTGCACACAACTTGCACAGTTTGATAGTCCCTCAGTTACAACATTTGGTTGTTGGCTGTTTACAGTTACTGAGCTCTGTCAGACACAGATTCCCTTTCGAGGGGCGGTTGTTAGGAATTTTCTTTCTTTTGTACATATATATAAAATTTAAAAATACAAAAACATTTATAAAAGATAAAAATCAAAAATAATCTCCTGACCTTACTATTCATAATTCTGTGAGTGGTAATCCCACTCCATTTCCCCATGAACAATTTAATTCGGGGTCAAGTCAAGCTAGCGACTTGGTAAAAAAAAAAAAAAAAATAGCATAAACATGGGTCTTCACCTGTGTGTACCACCCTAGTGTGGGGGTGTGCCCCACATGTTGTATATATTTTGAAAATGAAGTGAAAAATTATAAATACAGAAAAATAAAATAATTGTTGTGTTACCCCACTTAGTTTTAAATGTTATCTTTTTACGTTCAAGGAATCGGCATAATAGCCGGGATTTTGAATATTGAGGACAATATTCATTTCTAGTGTGGGGGATGGAAATTCTGGCGAATTTGATCACTTATATACCCTTGTATGCCCTTTTTCCAAAAAATGGCCAAAATTTAAATTTTTTTTCATTTGGTGTTAGTGTTTTACACTAAACACAACAAATGGTAATCAATCCACCATGTCTAACACACATAAGGATTGGCTAATCCAGGAGCAAACGGTTCTTGGTAAAGATATCTCAAACCCGTTTATGGCTTGCAATTTGCCAAAAATTGTATGGTTCCTCAACTCCCCATATCCTATAAAGCGAATGAGTTGGCTAGCCCGCAAGATTATGGCTTGTGGTAAAGGCCGTGGAAAAACCATAATTGGTAATTAGCTCACCAAGATGTTGACTATTCCATCAAGAGTTGGCTAGTCCAGAAGCAAACGGCTTTCGGTAAGGACAAATCAAATCCGCTGACAGCTAGTGATTTGCTCAAAATCACACGGTTATCAGGTGTACCACAGTTCTTACACCTGGCTACTCCAGAAGTGATGGCTTTTGGTAAAGAGATGAAATCCATTAGTTTTTCTCAAAAGATTGCTAGGGACTAGCAATAGTTTAGTGTGGGGGATTGATGAGTGTCTAAATACTCATCATTTTATACTAATCTGAGCTGCCAAAACATACAAAAACACTCAAATATGCATCAAAATACTTAAAATATCTTAGAAGTGTGTTTTATATGTTCCAAATGCGAAATATGCAAAAACAGATAAAAAACGTACAAAATTTGCATAATTGGCAGTTTCAGTCCCTCAAGTTTCATAAATTGGCAAAACTAGTCCCTGAAGTTTCAAAATGAAATAAAAGTCAACTTAAGTCCTTGGGAAACCAAAATAATTCACAAATAGTCCCTGGATGAAAGTTTACACAAAATGGCAACTTTTACCCCTCAAGTTACAAAATTGGCAAAAATGGTCCCTAGGTATTCAAAACTTGGAAATTTACAAATAATACCCTTGTACTATGCATGAATTACAAAATGGAACAATTTTGATAACTTTTGGAAATTTACATTTTCAACCCCTCAAAATCCAAAAATTACATAAAAGGTCCTTTAAGTTTATTAAATGGAAAAATATAACTTTGGTCCTTGTGTTATTGTATAATGGCAGGTTTGGTCCTTGAAAGAAAGTTTGGGAAGTTTACATATTCAGTCCTTCAAGAATTCAGAATTGACAACATTGGTCCTTGGGCTTTGTACTACTAAAACCATCCGGACCCTTAAATTAATACCAAATCCAAATCCACAAACACAAACACAAACCAGCCCACCACTTAGGCCCAAAAATACCACCAGCCCACACCCTTTAATATTAAACCTGGGCGTTGAACCTTTTACCCCGCCCAAAACCCCCTTCACTGTTCATCTCCTCTCCCACACCACTGAGTCACAAAACCAGGTGGTTTTGTGCCACCTTCACCCTCCACCTGTCTACCCCAGCTCACCACCTACTCCCCTACACCACCTCACCTCAACCTACAGAGTAATAAATGCTTCCCCACCACCTTTTACCTTCAACCATTCCCCCTTGCCCTGTTTTCACTCCAACTTGACCCCCAAGCTCAAAAAGTCACCCTAACTTGTCCCTTACACCTCCACAACCCTCCAAAGATCCTTAATTAATCTCAAACCGCCTCAAGCTGTCATAAAGACTTTTGGCGCCAAAAGTCAATTCAAACGGTTGAGATGAATTATGAAGATTCAAGGGTCAAGATTGAAGATGGAAACTTTTGAGTGATCACCAAGGAGTTTAGAGACTATAAAAGAAGCAAGAAGCAGAGGAAATAAATACTTTGGGATAGCCATTGTCATGTAGATTAAGTCAAACTTACTTGCTTTCTTAGATTAAACCTTTACTGCTTTCTTAGTGATGTATTGAACTTATAAAAGCTTAATATAACTTTGATTTCCAGTTTAATGTTACTTCATCTTTTAAATTCAAGTCTTATCTTTAATGTCCATTTAAATTATTGTCATTTAATTATCTTGTTGATCTTAGTTGATTCATGGACTCTAAACAGCCATATAAGCTCCTGACAAAGCCCAATGTGCTTTTAGAAACATTAAACAGCTTTGATTTTTTAAAATTCAGAAAATAGTTAAAAAAATAGAGAAAATAGAAAATAAAAAAAAAAATAGTGTGATATTGGTGATGCAAGCTTGGAGCATGTTGGATGATGAAAGATTTCTGGTTTAGTGCCTCATGGGAGGCTATAGGGTGTAACATTGGCTTTTGGTTCTCAGTTTTCATGTATGATCACTTGTAAGCATACTTTTACCATTTTTTGCATATTTTTGTTTACCTTTCTTATATGCTATAATTTGTATGTTTTCATGTTTAGTTGTTGTTAGTTAATGTTAATATAGCCTAAAAATTAGGTATGTATGTTTTGAAATTTGATTTTGCTTTGAAACTCATATTGACTGCATATTGCTAAAATTTTAGATAATCCTAGGTTTAAGAGGTGTGACTACTTATTCAAACTAAAAGAGGTCTATTTTGACAAAATGGGATCTTTGGATTAGACAGGATGTGTTTATACAGTCTTATTGATTGATAAGCTCAGTTGATTCTCATTTAAGGAGTGTTTGGGATTAGTGTGTACTGTGGTATACTAGGTGTTTTGTTTGTGGTTCTTGACTGCTATATTGTATACTGAGTTCCTTAAAGGTCAGACAAACCTTTAAGCCTATTGTGTATTAATAAAAAAGTCAAAATTGCTATCATCACAATCTTAGTTATTCACTGTTATGCTACCTGGTTCCATACTCATTATACTAGTAATAAAACATGTTTATATAACTTATTTTCTTGTTCTTATAACTTATTATTACTATTTCAGTCCATAGTTTAGAATGTAATCTCATATTAGTCAACTTTTGAGTTCATGTGAAATAGTCAAATTGTGGTTTTTTAGTTTTTTGAATTAAAAGGTTATTTTCTTGTGTTCTTGTTACTTAGTTTCTGACTTTGTGCTTTTTAGGATTTAATCATGTGTTGCTCAGCTTGTTAAATCTATTTTTGTTAATTTTTAGTTCTTATGTTCAATAGCTTATTTAAGTACTTATTGTTACTAGTTTTTGCCCTGTACCCAGGATTTGCTGTCAAATCCATAAGCTTGTAGAAGCTTATGGAATTGACCCTAGCCTGAGTACTTGGCTTCTTTGTGAAGCCCATGTGTCCTATGTTTAGTTTGTGCTTTATATTTCTAATTATAGTTTGTAGATTAGCTTATCACTCCACATTTTTTTTGTTACAAACCACTCACCACACAGAAGCAAACTGTGTGGTTGAGTCCATTTCATAAGCTTAAAAATAAGCTCCTCATTGATGCTTGAATCTGTGAGGTTTGGCTTTTCACAAGGCCAAGCAATCAAATTTGATGTCTCAGTGCTTGATGAGGCTTATTGAGCTTATTTGACAAGTTATATATGATCTTATTGTTTGCATCAATTTCTCACTTCACTATGTACAAAGTGAAGTTGAGCCATTTTCATAAGCTCATAACAAGCTCAATTTTGATCTAAAGCTTGAGTAGTTTAGTTCCAGTTGGAGCTTATCTACCCATATCTTGGATCCTGTGCCTTAACTTCACCTTGCAGCCCATCTGTTAGGGCTGCAAGTAGCTTTTACTTTTCACTTTTCCTGAGTTTGCTGGGAATCCAGTGAACTCAGTGCTACTTCATAAGCTCATAATAAGCTACTGAGTGGTCCCTATCTTATGTGGATTGGCTTTTTGAGAAGCCAATCCACCAAACTCAAGGTTCCAACTCTTTGTTTCCATGTCCAAGCTTATTTAATAAGCTTGGGGTTAGCTTATTGTTTGTCCACTTTCCTGAGTATGCTGAGTGATATGCATACTCAGTGAAATGGTACTACTTTCATAAGCCCCTCACAAGCTACCTAGTGGATCCCACTAGGTGAGCTTGGGCTTTTTTAGAAGCCCACCAAATAGTCTTACTACTCCACAACTTATTTGGCTTTTTCCAGCTTGTTATGTGAGCTTAAATTGCCCTTCAAATGACTGCATGGCTGTTTGGATCTGTATGTGTCTGAATTGCTTATTGGCTTGTTTCAAGCTTATTTGCCAATCTCAGTACATAAGCTTGTACATATACATATATAATACTTGTATATATACTTTTTATACTTTACTTTTTAGTATGGAGCTTATACTAGGCTTTTGCAAGCCTCAAATCCATCCAAGTTAAGCTCAAAAGGCTTAACTGTCTAAACCTTAAGCTTGTACTTATAAGCATTTATCAGTGCTTATTTTTGTTCATATACACCTATTATACTTGTACATACACACTTTTGCTTTTTATCTCCACTGTATAGTTTTTTTTAAGCTTATCATGAGCTTATTACTCCACTGAGAGTCCAAAAACTCAACTGTGTGGGAAATAATTCCACGATTGGCTTATTTCTAGATTATATAAGTTTTGTTTTCATTATATATGTATAATATCTGTATATATATAGTTCTATAAAAAGAAAAACCAAAACAAAGCTTTAACTCAAGTGATAGCTTCTATTTAAGGAGTTTGAGCTTATTTGGCCAACTGTTGTGGAAATAAGCTCCCACAGAGCTTATTTCCAAGTTTTATAAAAGTTGGTTTTGTTAAAGTTGCTTATTATTACTTAATATAAAGTTTTGCAAAAAGAAAAATAAAAAAATAAAATAAAATAGCAAAAATGGGTGTGGGTGGATTCGAACTCAGGACCTCAAGGCTAGTAACATGCTTATGTACCCACACCCTTCCAACTGCTCTGGGGCACCAGTTCCGTTGGCTTATGCATACATAATATACTTAAGGTATTATTTGTGTATTAGCTTATGTGAGCTGTGCAACTTATTCCAGCTTATTGGAATAAGCTGCTGACCCCAAAATATTTTTCCCAGCTTCTTCATAATATAAATTACTTTCTATATTTTTTACTGTTCATATAATATATATAATAATTAATATAATTTAAATACCTTTTAGGATATAATTAGTAATATATTTTTAAAATGGCTTATTTATAATTTTTATAAACTTTTTATATTTTTTATGGATTCCTGAGATGATTAAGTACATTTATAAAAAGTTTCATAATTTTATAAATTAGTTTAGTATGTATAATAATTAATTTAGTCTAATTAGTTTATATAAGTTTAAATAGTTTTTAATAAAGTTTTCTTATTTTTTGTATATAAAATATAGTTTTTATATTTTTCTTAGCTTCTTATAAGCATTTTAGAATTATGTAAAAAGTTTTAGATTTTAGTTTGCTAATTTAGTATTTATAATAATTAAATAATAGTATTAGTAATTAAATAAATAGTAAATAATTAATAGTAAATAGAATAATTGTATAATAAATATATTTTTAGTTTCAAAATTTCTTTTATATTAGTTTAAACTTTTCTAAGTTTTTGTTTTATTTATTTAGGTTTATTTTAGACTTTCTTATTATTTAGATAATTAATAAATAAGTAAATAAATAGTTTTTTAATTAATAGTAATTAATATAACACTTGTAAATATTATTTTAAATAAATTATAATTATAAGTAAATATTTTAAGTTTATTTAATTTGCATTTAAGCCGTTAAGGCATGCAAATTCCCTCTTTGGGAAAGTTTAGTTTTATTCGTTACGTTTACGTTTATTTAAACTTAAACGTACATTTGTAAATATCATTTATTTTAGGGTTTCTGATTGTGCGTTTCTTAAATGAAGTAGCTGTGACAGAGCTATTACTATTCACATTCCAGTGTTAGTCATTCAGATTCCCATTTTTCTATATACATATTATTCCAACACATTACAAGTCATTGTACTATCACGCACACCTCGTTGGGACATAACGACCCGGGGATGTACTTTTTCTGTACTCACGTACTTTTTCTGTACTTAACACCCACGGATTAACATTGCTGTTCCTCCCAGGCTCCATTTAGATATTACGGTTAACCATTCACAAGTAGTTAGCTTGTGTGATAAATAAGTGACGGTTCGGGAGGAATCAAATTTTGGCGCCGTTGCCGGGGAGGTGTGCTGCCTACCATGACTTGTATTTTATATTTTGTTGAAATATCTATCCTTGTATGTATATTATATATACTTTATCATTCAACTACCGGGATGTCAGGGCATATTTATTACAGTTAATCATTCACAAGTGATTAGCTAGCGTGGTAAACCTGACACAAGCCTGGGAGGTAGTGATTACATATACTATATCATATTTCATTTCATAAACAATATAAAATACAAAAACATTTTTCCTTTGCACACAACTTGCACAGTTTGATAGTCCCTCAGTTACAACATTTGGTTGTTGGCTGTTTACAGTTACTGAGCTCTGTCAGACACAGATTCCCTTTTGAGGGGCGGTTGTTAGGAATTTTCTTTCTTTTGTACATATATATAAAATTTAAAAATACAAAAACATTTATAAAAGATAAAAATAAAAAATAATCTCCTGACCTTACTATTCATAATTCTGTGAGTGGCAATCCCACTCCAATTTCTCACCCAATCTGTGAGTGGCAATCCCACTCCATTTCCCCATGAACAATTTAATTCGGGGTCAAGTCAAGCTAGCGACTTGGTAAAAAAAAAAAAAATAGCATAAACATGGGTCTTCACCCGTGTGTACCACCCTAGTGTGGGGGTATGCCCCACATGTTGTATATATTTTGAAAATGAAGTGAAAAATTATAAATACAGAAAAATAAAATAATTGTTGTGTTACCCCACTTAGTTTTAAATGTTATCTTTTTACGTTCAAGGATTCGGCATAATAGCCGGGATTTTGAATATTGAGGACAATATTCATTTCTAGTGTGGGGGATGGAAATTCTGGCGAATTTGATCACTTATATACCCTTGTATGCCCTTTTTCCAAAAAATGGCCAAAATTTAAATTTTTTTTCATTTGGTGTTAGTGTTTTACACAAAACACAACAAATGGTAATCAATCCACCATGTCTAACACACATAAGGATTGGCTAATCCAGGAGCAAACGGTTCTTGGTAAAGATATCTCAAACCCGTTTATGGCTTGCAATTTGCCAAAAATTGTATGGTTCCTCAACTCCCCATATCCTATAAAGCGAATGAGTTGGCTAGCCCGCAAGATTATGGCTTGTGGTAAAGGCCGTGGAAAAACCATAATTGGTAATCAGCTCACCAAGATGTTGACTATTCCATCAAGAGTTGGCTAGTCCAGAAGCAAACGGCTTTTGGTAAAGACAAATCAAATCCGTTGACAATTAGTGATTTGCTCAAAATCACACGGTTATCAGGTGTACCACAGTTCTTACACCTGGCTACTCCAGAAGTGATGGCTTTTGGTAAAGAGATGAAATCCATTAGTTTTTCTCAAAAGATTGCTAGGGACTAGCAATAGTTTAGTGTGGGGGATTGATGAGTGTCTAAATACTCATCATTTTATACTAATCTGAGCTGCCAAAACATACAAAAACACTCAAATATGCATCAAAATACTTAAAATATCTTAGAAGTGTGTTTTATATGTTCCAAATGCGAAATATGCAAAAACAGATAAAAAACGTACAAAATTTGCATAATTGGCAATTTCAGTCCCTCAAGTTTCATAAATTGGCAAAACTAGCCCCTGAAGTTTCAAAATGACATAAAAGTCAACTTAAGTCCTTGGGAAACCAAAATAATTCACAAATAGTCCCTGGGTGAAAGTTTACACAAAATGGCAACTTTTACCCCTCAAGTTACAAAATTGGCAAAAATGGTCCCTAGGTATTCAAAACTTGGAAATTTACAAATAATACCCTTGTACTATGCATGAATTACAAAATGGAACAATTTTGATAACTTTTGGAAATTTACATTTTCAACCCCTCAAAATCCAAAAATTACATAAAAGGTCCTTTAAGTTTATTAAATGGAAAAATATAACTTTGGTCCTTGTGTTATTGTATAATGGCAGGTTTGGTCCTTGAAAGAAAGTTTGGGAAGTTTACATATTCAGTCCTTCAAGAATTCAGAATTGACAACATTGGTCCTTGGGCTTTGTACTACTAAAACCATCCGGACCCTTAAATTAATACCAAATCCAAATCCACAAACACAAACCAGCCCACCACTTAGGCCCAAAAATACCACCAGCCCACACCCTTTAATATTAAACCTGGGGGTTGAACCTTTGACCCCGCCCAAAACCCCCTTCACTGTTCATCTCCTCTCCCACACCACTGAGTCACAAAACCAGGTGGTTTTGTGCCACCTTCACCCTCCACCTGTCTACCCCAGCTCACCACCTACTCCCCTACACCACCTCACCTCAACCTACAGATTAATAAATGCTTCCCCACCACCTTTTACCTTCAACCATTCCCCCTTGCCCTGTTTTCACTCCAACTTGACCCCCAAGCTCAAAAAGTCACCCTAACTTGTCCCTTACACCTCCACAACCCTCCAAAGATCCTTAATTAATCTCAAACCACCTCAAGCTGTCATAAAGACTTTTGGCGCCAAAAGTCAATTCAAACGGTTGAGATGAATTATGAAGATTCAAGGGTCAAGATTGAAGATGGAAACTTTTGAGTGATCACCAAGGAGTTTAGAGACTATAAAAGAAGCAAGAAGCAGAGGAAATAAATACTTTGGGATAGCCATTGTCATGTAGATTAAGTCAAACTTACTTGCTTTCTTAGATTAAACCTTTACTGCTTTCTTAGTGATGTATTGAACTTATAAAAGCTTAATATAACTTTGATTTCCAGTTTAATGTTACTTCATCTTTTAAATTCAAGTCTTATCTTTAATGTCCATTTAAATTATTGTCATTTAATTATCTTGTTGATCTTAGTTGATTCATGGACTCTAAACAGCCATATAAGCTCCTGACAAAGCCCAATGTGCTTTTAGAAACATTAAACAGCTTTGATTTTTTAAAATTCAGAAAATAGTTAAAAAAATAGAGAAAATAGAAAATAAATAAAAAAATAGTGTGATATTGGTGATGCAAGCTTGGAGCATGTTGGATGATGAAAGATTTCTGGTTTAGTGCCTCATGGGAGGCTATAGGGTGTAACATTGGCTTTTGGTTCTCAGTTTTCATGTATGATCACTTGTAAGCATACTTTTACCATTTTTTGCATATTTTTGTTTACTTTTCTTATATGCTATAATTTGTATGTTTTCATGTTTAGTTGTTGTTAGTTAATGTTAATATAGCCTAAAAATTAGGTATGTATGTTTTGAAATTTGATTTTGCTTTGAAACTCATATTGACTGCATATTGCTAAAATTTTAGATAATCCTAGGTTTAAGAGGTGTGACTACTTATTCAAACTAAAAGAGGTCTATTTTGACAAAATGGGATCTTTGGATTAGACAGGATGTGTTTATACAGTCTTATTGATTGATAAGCTAAGTTGATTCTCATTTAAGGAGTGTTTGGGATTAGTGTGTAATGTGGTATACTAGGTGTTTTGTTTGTGGTTCTTGACTGCTATATTGTATACTGAGTTCCTTAAAGGTCAGACAAACCTTTAAGCCTATTGTGTATTAATAAAAAAGTCAAAATTGCTATCATCACAATCTTAGTTATTCACTGTTATGCTACCTGGTTCCATACTCATTATACTAGTAATAAAACATGTTTATATAACTTATTTTCTTGTTCTTATAACTTCTTATTACTATTTCAGTCCATAGTTTAGATTGTAATCTCATATTAGTCAACTTTTGAGTTCTTGTGAAATAGTCAAATTGTGGTTTTTCAGTTTTTTGAATTAAAAGGTTATTTTCTTGTGTTCTTGTTACTTAGTTTCTGACTTTGTGCTTTTTAGGATTTAATCATGTGTTGCTCAGCTTGTTAAATCTATTTTTGTTAATTTTTAGTTCTTATGTTCAATAGCTTATTTAAGTACTTATTGTTACTAGTTTTTGCCCTGTACCCAGGATTTGCTGTCAAATCTATAAGCTTGTAGAAGCTTATGGAATTGACCCTAGCCTGAGTACTTGGCTTCTTTGTGAAGCCCATGTGTCCTGTGTGGTTGAGTCCATTTGATATGCTTAAAAATAAGATCCTCATTGATGCTTGAATATGTGAGTTTTGGCTTTTCACAAGGCCAAGCAATCAAATTTGATGTCTCAGTGCTTGATGAGGCTTATTGAGCTTATTTGACAAGTTATATATGATCTTATTGTTTGCATCAATTTCTCACTTCACTATGTACAAAGTGAAGTTGAGCCATTTTCATAAGCTCATAACAAGCTCAATTTTGATCTAAAGCTTGAGTAGTTTAGTTCCAGTTGGAGCTTATCTACCCATATCTTGGATCCTGTGCCTTAACTTCACCTTGCAGCCCATCTGTTAGGGCTGCAAGTAGCTTTTACTTTTCACTTTTCCTGAGTTTGCTGGGAATCCAGTGAACTCAGTGCTACTTCATAAGCTCATAATAAGCTACTGAGTGGTCCCTATCTTATGTGGATTGGCTTTTTGAGAAGCCAATCCACCAAACTCAAGGTTCCAGCTCTTTGTTTCCATGTCCAAGCTTATTTAATAAGCTTGGGGTTAGCTTATTGTTTGTCCACTTTCCTGAGTATGCTGAGTGATATGCATACTCAGTGAAATGGTACTACTTTCATAAGCCCCTCACAAGCTACCTAGTGGATCCCACTAGGTGAGCTTGGGCTTTTTTAGAAGCCCACCAAATAGTCTTACTACTCCACAACTTATTTGGCTTTTTCCAGCTTGTTATGTGAGCTTAAATTGCCCTTCAAATGACTACATGGCTGTTTGGATCTGTATGTGTCTGAATTGCTTATTGGCTTGTTTCAAGCTTACTTGCCAATCTCAGTACATAAGCTTGTACATATACATATATAATACTTGTATATATACTTTTTATACTTTACTTTTTAGTATGGAGCTTATACTAGGCTTTTGCAAGCCTCAAATCCATCCAAGTTAAGCTCAAAAGGCTTAACTGTCTAAACCTTAAGCTTGTACTTATAAGCATTTATCAGTGCTTATTTTTGTTCATATACACCTATTATACTTGTACATACACACTTTTTCTTTTTATCTCCACTGTATAGTTTTTTTTTTAAGCTTATTACTCCACTGAGAGTCCAAAAACTCAACTGTGTGGGAAATAAGCCCACGATTGGCTTATTTCTAGATTATTTAAGTTTTGTTTTCATTATATATGTATAATATCTGTATATATATATAGTTCTATAAAAAGAAAAACCAAAACAAAGCTTTAACTCAAGTGATAGCTTCTATTTAAGGAGTTTGAGCTTATTTGGCCAACTGTTGTGGAAATAAGCTCCCACAGAGCTTATTTCCAAGTTTTATAAAAGTTGGTTTTGTTAAAGTTGCTTATTATTACTTAATATAAAGTTTTGCAAAAAGAAAAATAAAAAAATAAAATAAAATAGCAAAAATGGGTGTGGGTGGATTCGAACTCAGGACCTCAAGGCTAGTAACATGCTTATCTACCCACACCCCTTCCAACTGCTCTGGGGCACCAGTTCCGTTGGCTTATGCATACATAATATACTTAAGGTATTATTTGTGTATTAGCTTATGTGAGCTGTGCAGCTTATTCCAGCTTATTGGAATAAGCTGCTGACCCCAAAATATTTTTCCCAGCTTCTTCATAATATAAATTACTTTCCATATTTTTTACTGTTCATATATAATATATATAATAATTAATATAGTTTAAATACCTTTTAGGATATAATTAGTAATATATTTTTAAAACGGCTTATTTATAATTTTTATAAACTTTTTATATTTTTTATGGATTCCTGAGATGATTAAGTACATTTATAAAAAGTTTCATAATTTTATAAATTAGTTTAGTATGTATAATAATTAATTTAGTCTAATTAGTTTATATAAGTTTAAATAGTTTTTAATTAAGTTTTCTTATTTTTTTTATATAAAATATAGTTTTTATATTTTTCTTAGCTTCTTATAAGCATTTTAGAATTATGTAATAAGTTTTAGATTTTAGTTTGCTAATTTAGTATTTATAATAATTAAATAATAGTATTAGTAATTAAATAAATAGTAAATAATTAATAGTAAATAGAATAATTGTATAATAAATATATTTTTAGTTTCAAAATTTCTTTTATATTAGTTTAAACTTTTCTAAGTTTTTGTTTTATTTATTTAGGTTTATTTTAGACTTTCTTATTATTTAGATAATTAATAAATAAGTAAATAAATAGTTTTTTAATTAATAGTAATTAATATAACACTTGTAAATATTATTTTAAATAAATTATAATTATAAGTAAATATTTTAATTTATTTAATTTGCATTTAAGCCGTTAAGGCATGCAAATTCCCTCTTTGGGAAAGTTTGGTTTTATTCGTTACGTTTACGTTTATTTAAACTTAAACGTACATTTGTAAATATCATTTATTTTAGGGGTTCTGATTGTGCGTTTCTTAAATGAAGTAGCTGTGACAGAGCTATTACTATTCACATTCCAGTGTTAGTCATTCAGATTCCCATTTTTCTATATACATATTATTCCAAGACATTACAAGTCATTGTACTATCACGCACACCTCGTTGGGACATAACGACCCGGGGATGTACTTTTTCTGTACTCACGTACTTTTTCTGTACTTAACACCCACGGATTAACATTGCTAGTTTCTCCTGGGCTCCATTTAGATATTACGGTTAACCATTCACAAGTGGTTAGCTTGTGTGATAAATAAGTGATGGTTCGGGAGGAATCAGGTTACTACGTGATTTCATCATTGGAAATGATATACCCCATATAGTTGCGATCATTACTGTTATGGTGGTAGTGCCTCAATCTGTCGATACTCGCAATCACCATCCCACCTAATCTGCTTCTCAAATTAGCTACCCCATCTTGGCTCACACCTTCGATTGTGAATGGCCCATACCACCAAGGACTTGGTTTATCGGGTGGTATTGTCGTTTCTAAGTGTCTCAAGAGTACCAAGTTCCCTTCCTCAAATGGTACATGATTATCTATGGGTTAAGTGTGTTCGAATTCGACCTGAACCTTATTGTTTTTGCTTCTCTCATTTTTGGCTTCCTTATAGCTTTTGATTCTTGCCTCCCATGTAAGAATTTTATTCTGAACACGAATGGGTGTCGTGTCAATGTTGTTTTTGATCTTTCTCCAACTCAAATTCTCATGCTTACTTCTTGGGGTCATGGGGAAGCTAATCTTTCTTTTTCCAGATTTAAGCTCGATCTTCCTACCTTCATATTTAATGACAGCACTAGCGGTAGTGAGGAATGGTGACCCAAGGATTATTGGCATGCATCCATCCCCTTTATCATCGATGATCATAAAATCAATGGGGTACATGAATCATGCGACATTAATTAATATGTCTTCTGCGATCCCTAGGGGATACACGTACGAGTGTCCAACGAGAGATAGCCTAACACGAGTAGGGGCTGGCATTTTTGACGTTAGTTGGATGTAAATAGTTAGGGGCATAAGATTTACTTCCGATCCTTGGTTGGCGAAAGCACTAAGATGTTTCAAGTCCCCGATGCTTGTTGGTATCTCAAAGTTCCCACATGCTACCTGCTTAGTAGCTACCTTTTGTACCAATAGTCTTTCGAATACTGATCCTCCAGGTAGCGTATCATACTCATCTTTCACTTCTTCCTCATTTTCAGAACCCTGTTTGGGAGGTTGGTTACGCCCATCACCCTTAATCCAATTTGTTATGGTGTTTTCGTTTATATCATGTTTCAGGTAGTAGCTCAAAGGTTGGGATTCTGGTGGTTTTTCTAAGGTCTGTTTAGCAGGAGTTTCTACCTTCTCGTTATCCTTATGGACAATGGTGATGGAGTTAACAAATTGGGTGGTGGGAGTGGCACTTTCTTTCCTTAGTAGTATTCGTTCGGGGGTTCTCTGGTTGGCATACTCCTCCAATAGACTCATTATCTCATTCATTTTCTCTTGCATCTCCTCTTTTTGCTTGTAGACTGCTTCCTCGAATCTAGCAAGCCGATTTGAGTGAGCTGCCATATATTCTCTCATCCTAGCTTCAAACTCTGAGCTAAGCTCCTTGGGAGGGGAACAAGGTGGGGCATAGTTCTGAAAAGTCTCGACATTTTCTCTAGAAGGTGACTCAGATAATAGTGCCGAAGTTGGTTTTGAGACAGAATTGACGGTTGCCCGTCTCCTTTGCCTTTCCTCAAAATAGTCAACTTTTGCCTCGAGTTTGCATAGGAGTTCATCGGGGATTTCGGTGGTTCCTCCAGATGTCGAGACTGCATTGATGGCTGCTTCTATCGTATGATTAAATTCCCACATCTCATGATTATCAACAGCGAGCTCTTCGATAATTGCCCAAGACTCCTCGGCGTTCTTATCACGCAATTTACCTCCCGCGGCCCTGTCGATGGTGTGCTTAGTGTGATAGTCAACATGGTCGTAGAAAATCTGGACTAATAACCAAAGGTTTATACCATGATGAGGGATCTTGTGGAGGAGATCCTTAAAACGGGCCCAAGCCTCGTAGAAAGTTTCACCCTGCTGTTGTTCAAACATCAAAATGTCCCTTCTAAGCATTGCAGTCTTTTCAGGCGGGAAGAATTGGGTAAGGAAGCGATTGGCGAGATTATCCCATGTGGTGATGGATCCCGCGGGTAAACGCTCAAGCCATTGACTAGCTTGATCCCGTAGAGAGAATTGGAATAGGCGTAAACGGGTAGTCTCTCTAGTTTCAACACCTAGGTCTATGGAATCTACGATTTTGAGAAAGTCCTTAAGATGTTGGTTTGGATCTTCGGAACGAAGTCCATGGAATGCACATCCGCTTTGCACCAACTGGATGGTGTCGGATCGCAAGGGAGTCACATTGGCTCCGGTGAGCTCAATGCTGTTTCGGTAGCCTTGGTGGCTAGGTCGGGAATACTCTCCTAAGGTTCGGGGCCTAAGGGGTTCTAATGGTGGGTTTTGTTGTGGTGGGATGACGGGTTCAAAGATGTTACCGTTGTCCATGGTGTCGGGTGGTTACGAACAAAGGCACAAAGAAATAGATAGACTAAAGAAGACCTAAAAATAAAAATAAAATCTTACTAGAAAGGAATCTAGCAAGTAGACCTAATACAAAGAAATTCTAACCTAGACAATAACTATTCCCCGGGCTGCGGCGCCAAAAACTTGATGCGTGGGAATCGCAACAGGCTTTACCTCTCGAGGGATCTCGAGAAGCTTACAACCCCCACCAGGCAGTGTACCTGATCGTTGTAGTATAGTATAGTGACAAGTACCGGGGGATTGATCGTTCAGCTTAGGAATAGTGTCGCTAGGATTAGAAAGCCTAAATACTAGTTCTAAAGGTGAGGGATGATTATTTTTGTATTTTTATATTTTTTAGAAAGCAAGTACATATCTCGGGTTTGAAGGATTTGGGCGGAATTAGTTGCTAGTCAACTAACCCAATACTAAGATGCAATCAAAATAAAATACTAAAAAATGAAAATAAGCTAAATTATACTAAAGTTGTGAGCAGTAATTGGAGAAAATGTGTTTACTTAGATTTCACTACTCCCTAGACATCTTTTACACGTTAATTACTTGTTATAATTGCATGGATGACGGATCGTATTCCTTAATACCATTCATGGGGTGGCACACATAACTCCCCAATTCTATGAGCTCTTATCTCCTCCTACACCATGCCAAACACAACTATAGGGATTGTAAACAGTGGCTCATGCATTAAATACAACCAATAAAGACCTAGTGCGCCTCGGTTCATGTTTCTTAAGACGTTCAAGCATGTTACCAAGTGGAGATCTGCCAGTTTTCTTAAGCTTAACATATAAATCACTCATCCAAGACAAAGATAAACAAGTAATCAACACATAATTAACATCTAGGTTTCATTAGATCTACGCAAACACAAGATAGATCTAGCCTATCATAATGGAATTGAGACAAGAACAAGATATAGACAACCAACACATAGACATATTGATTGAATTAAAGGAACACTTATCTCAATTACAATGCAAGGTATCAAGGGTTTGGAACCCTTGAAAAACCTGTAAAAGTTGCACCAAAATCGTACTTAGGGTTTCTCCAAAACTTCTCCTTTTTTTATGTGTGAAAATTAGAAAACTATATATAGAAAAATAGGTCTGACGGCGTCAAGACAAACACTGTGACGCCGTCACCTCGCCGCCAAAACTCTTCTCGGACTGCCTAGATCTACTTCTGACGCCGTAAAGACTTATACACTTCCAGGCCGTCATGACTCTTTTACTCTTGACGCCCTTCCAACGTGACGCCGTCAAATCTGTTCTGGGTCGTCATGGAAATTCATGAAATTTGCTCTTGACGCCGTCAAGGTTTTGCTCTTGACGCCGTCACCTACTGTTCCCAGCATGGAAAATTAAGACTTTGGCGTTTTCTTCACTTTTATGCTCCAAAAACATCCGAATTGCTTCCTTTTCCAGATTTCTCTCCCAAAGTACCTAAAATCCCAAAAGGAACGATTTAGGGCAATATTTGATCAAATAAATTCGGATTCGGGCTTAAATGACCCCCTAAAAACGGATCATTTTTCGCCTCATCAGGGACGATACCAAAAATAATTCCAAAAGTTTTTTTACATACACACAAAAACCCAAAAACATCTGTCTTTTTCTTGTGAATAATAATACATAAAAATAAACAGTCGCAAACCAAGACAGAACACCTACCAACTGGGGTGTGAACATTAATAAGTTCCCAAACAAAAGATTAAAACTTGTCATTGTATCCTTGTGATTGGTGTACATTTTCTAAAGAAGCCATTCATTTGTGATTATTGGTTTAAGTTCACTGTCGTTTTGCCTCAATTTTGTTTTGAGTGAGTTTGTTTTTAGTTCATGCGCACTCGTTCTTCTAGGTCTACTAGCCCATTACGTGAGCTTGTAAGGATTCCTAGAAGACATCGTAGACGTTCAGCACCTGCAGTCAGATCTGAGATCCGTACTGTTTCCACATCTGCTGTCACCATGGCGGAAGACTGCCCCATGTGTGAGCTTCTCCAAGCACCCATCGAGGGTTACAGAGATGCTATTGTTGTCCCAGCCATCGTGGCTGATAATTTTGAGCTCAAAACTGGGTTACTCAATCTTGTAACCTCAAGTCAATTCTACGGTTTTGAGAGGGACGATCCTCATGCTCACATTCGATGGTTTAACAAAATCACGTCAACCATCAAATACAAGAATGTCCCATCTGAAGCAATCAAACTTCTTCTCTTCCCATTCTCCCTCGAGGGACAAGCCCGGATTTGGCTTGAAAAACAACCTCCTCGATCTATTGAGACATGGGAAGATCTTGTCAAGAAATTTGTGAATGAATTCTTCCCACCTTCCAAGACCACGAGTCTTAAAAACGAAATCACCAAGTTCACTAAAAAATATGATGAATCATTTGGTGAACCGTGGGATCGTTTCAAAGAATTACTTCGCAAGTGTCCACATCATGGTTTCTCCGAGTTGATGCAACTTGATACTTTCTACAATGGTGTGAGCCAAGTTGATCAGGATTCTCTCAATGCCTCCGCGGGAGGTAATTTCCTGAGTAGAACCACCAAAGAAGCTTTAGAAATCATCGAGAACAAGTCCAAGGTCCGCTCTACATGAAGCAAGCCGGTTGTTTCCAAAATTAGTGCGGGTCTTCTACTTCATCTTCTATGAGTCAGTCTAGCACCGACGCTAAGATTGACAAGTTTACTGAAGCTATTCAAGCTTTGGTTCTCGCCCAACAAAAGAAAGTCTCTTTTCCACAACATCCTCCACATGCTGAGGTTCAAAAAGTGGAAGTCTGTGTGACTTGTGGTGGGCCGCATGCCTACTACAATTGCACAGCTACTGATGGTAGTCCGTATGAAGCTCATGCTATAGCCGGGTCCTCAAATCAAGGAGGCAATCAATACCGCCCTCCTATGGACCCGAACTATCGTCCTAACCACTACCCTGGACCACCTGGCTTTAATCATAACCAAAATGTCCAAAACCGTAACCAAAATCAAAATAGAGTGAACCAAGGTTTTCAAAACCAAGGTAACTTCAATCAAGGTCACGATTTTCAAAATCAAAACCAAGGTTTCCAAAATCAAGGTTTCCAACATTAAGGAAACTTTGATCGGAACCAAGGTTAGGGTAATTTCAATCCTGGATATTTTCATGGAAATAACAACCAAAATCAAGGAAACTTCCAGCACCAAAATCAAGGAAATTTCAACCAAGGTTCCAACCAAAACAATCGTGCTCAAAATTTTAATAATCCACCTCAAGCTATTGTTACAACTGGGCCTTCATCTAACGAGTTGTTAAAACAATTCATGAAATCCCAAGAAGAGATGAACAAGTTGTTGGTTAGCCAGATTTCTGAAATCAAGAAGTCTTTAAATGATCGACCCTCGGGCTCAGGAACACTTCCGAGCAACACGATCGCTAACCCGAGGGGCGATGCTAAGGCGATCACAACAAGAAGTGGTGCTTCATATGATGAACCATCGATTCCTACTACTTCTTCTTCCTCTCCTCCAAAGGTAGTGGAACGTGAACCTGAGGTGACAACGGACAAGGTGCAATCTCCTAGCTCACAAAGTACCGCACACGTCTAGCCTCAAGTTATTCCAGAAACCAGATGCAAACCTGGAGTTGTCTTTGAACCACCAGAAACACTAGTGGACAACCCTAAATCCAAAACTTCTATTCCTTACCCATCACGTCTCAATGAACAAAAGCTCCGCGAAAAAGCTAGTCACCAAATGGACAAATTTTTCCAAATCTTCCAAGATCTACACTTTGACATAAGCTTCGCGGATGCTATTCTCTTGATTCCCAAGTTTGCATCAACAATCAAAAATCTGTTAAGTAATAACGAAAAACTCTTCGAAATGGCTATAAACTCTATTGAATGAGAACCACTCAGTAGTTCTTCTGAAAAAGCTTCCCGAGAAGCTTGGAGACCCCGGAAAATTTCTGATTCCTTGTGTTTTTCCGGGTATGGTTGAATGCTTCGCCTTGGACGATCTTGGTGCTAGCATTAACCTTATGTCGTATTCTGTGTGGAAGAAACTATCTCTTCCCGAACTTACTCCCACGTGCATGACTCTTGAGCTTGCCGATCGTTCAATATCTCGTCCTCTTGGCATTGCCTAGGACATGTTCATTAAAGTGGGAAAGTTCCATTTTCCGGCCGATTTTGTGATTGTTGACTTTGATGCTGATTCAAGGGTAGCTTATTGTGATTATAGCTTATTGTGTCATGTGTAGCTTATTAGTAACTTATTGCATCATAATTCCATTTTCAAAGCTTATAAAGCCTTCTATCAAGCTTTTTAAATTGCACACAGCTTATTTTTAAGCTCTAATATTTTTGTTTTCATAAAATTTATTCATTTTCAGTAGTAAAATAGATTTGTAAAAGAAAAATAAGAAAAATCAAAAATATAAAAGAAGATATAGCTTCTATTTAAGCCATTTGGCTTATTTTTCAGCTTTTCCAAAAATCAATTTTCAATTTGATATTTTTCTTAAGTTTCTAATATATTAAAATAGTTTTATAAAAATTTTCAAAATTTTCTGAGTATATCTAGTATTTATAATAATTAATTTAAGTTTAATTAGTTTTAATTAAAAAATCCAAAAATAAATTTCCTTTCTGCTTATTTATAAGCAATAGTATCTTTTTATATTTTTATTAGCTTTTATAATTAATAAAGTACTTTTAGAAAAGTTTTCATAATTTTTACTATTCATTTAGTATTTTCCATAATTAAATTAGTTTAAATAGGTTTTAATTATTAAATAAGTAAATAATTATTAAATTAGCTTATAAATAATTTTTATAAACTTTTTATAATTTTTTAGGATTTTTGTAATGGTTAAATAGTTTTACAAAAATTTTCATAATTTTCTAAGTCACTTTGGTATTTTTCTTAAATTTAAATTAATTTAAATTAATTATTAAATAGTTTTAATTAATATTAAATAATAAAATATTCAAAAATAATTATTTTTATTTAAATTTTCTAATGGTTAAATAGTTTTACAAAAATTTTCATAATTTTCTAAGTCACTTTGGTATTTTTCTTAAATTTAAATTAGTTTAAATTAATTATTAAATAGTTTTAATTAAGATTAAATAATAAAATAATCAAAAAAAAAAATATTTTTATTTAAATTTTCTTTTAATATGAAGTTTGCTAAAAAGTTATTTTTACCCCCGCTAGTTTAATTTAGCTTAAAACTCACATTTTTATCTGCACGTAATCGAAATTGTATTAAATTCAGTTCACATATTTGTATTCCTGTAATTGTTAATACTGTTTCTTTAGCTTAATCCAAATCAATTCCAAGTATTGTAATCAACTCCAAATCATTATTTGTTACTTTCCCAAATCACTGAATCTCTCAAACGTTTCCTAAAATACAATTTCAGCTTGTCGGGACATAACGACCCGGGAAAACACTGTGCTTACACCGGATCATAAATTGATCTATCCTCTCCCAGGTTTGACCTGTTGACCATCCTTGGTTAATTTGGGTTGACTGTCTGGGAGGAGTCAAATTTTGGCGCCTCTGCCGGGGAGGTTGTTGCGTGTTTCAAAAACGTTTAGCAGTTTAGTGATTTTCAAAACCCTCCTTGTACAAATTTCACCACTTTGCACATTTTTGTAAAAATCAAAATTATATTAGAAAAAGTCAGTAACACTTTTCCTAAAGTGTTAACAACACCAAAAAACTCAAAAACAAAAAAACAAATCATGAAGTTAAATTACTTCGTATTCTTTAAGATTACAACCTATACAGCTGGTAAAGGTAAGTTCTGACATTAAATTGCGAACTGAAAAAAGATCCATTCTTCTCTTCCGCCACCCTGTGAGTAATCTTAAAGGAAACGATTTCAGTTAACGAATCGATCCCAAAAATAATTTCCAAAAGTTTTTTCACACACACCAACAAAAAACCAAAAACATTTTGTTTTTCTGTTAATAAATACATAAAATACATTGTCGAGAATCAAGATAGAATACCTACCAACTGGGGGTATGAACATTAATAAGTTCCGAAACCAAAGATAAAAACTTAGCTTTGTATCCTTGTGAATTGGTGTACCTTTTTCAAAGAAGCCATTCATATTGTGATTATTGGTTAAGTTCTCTGTTGTTTTTGCCTCGGTCTTGTTTTACTTGATTTTGTTTTTAGTGTATGCGCACTCGTTCACAAACAAAGCGTAATCGTCAAAGAAGCGTAGCCGAGTTACGTACAGTTATTGAAGAACCAAAAATAAAAATAGACGACGGGCCCCCACCACCCCCACCTGATCTACGCAAGGATGAAACAGCTCCCGATCTCCGAACGATGGAGGAGTTGTGTCAGCCTACCATGCACGGGAGAGGTGGAACTATTGCACCACTCACTATTGGAGCCACAGACTTTGGACTTAAGCACCATATGATCCAGCAAGTACAGAATTCATGCCAGTTCCACGGATTGCCGGGTGATGATGCTAACAAGCATCTCGACAAATTTTTAACCGTCACCCAGAGCATGAAACAAAATGGCGTCACCGAAGGCGGTCTTCATTTGTATCTTTTCCCTTACTCTCTCACTCATCATGCGACTTCCTGGTTCGATCGTCTTCCAAAGAATTCGATCCACACTTTTGATGAGATGGTTACCAAATTCTTGGCAAAATACTTTCCACCTTCCATGGTAACTAAGCTGAGAAATGATATCAGCAACTTCAGACAGCTTCCCGACGAGTCCTTATTTGAGGCATTGGAACGCTATAAGCTTGCTATTGATCGATGTCCCAATCATAATATGCTTCTTGTCACCATATATAGATACCTTCTACAATGGTTTGACACTTCGTCATCGTGACACCATCAATGCTGCTGCTGGGGGCACCTTTATGAAAAGGACCTCCGAAGAGTGCTATGATTTAATCGAAAACATGACTGCCCATCTCAATTTTTGGGATTCTTCAGGTGAGAGGAATGACTCATGGAAATCAGTCACTCCAGCAAACAATGATATAGTTGTCCTTGCTAAAAAGCTTGACGATTTGTCTACAGCAGTTTTACGCATCCATCAATCAAATCAAAATCATCATGTCAAAGTTGTCAACCCAAGTTGTGAAACTTGTGGTGGTCCACACCCGTATACTGAGTGCCCAGCCTCCGGTGGATTTGCTCATGAAAACGTGTACGCAGCTCAAGGTTCCTACAACGCGGGGGGTAATTCCTACCAACCACAAGGGGACCGAAACCTCTTGAGCTATCGTTCCAATAACTACCTTGGACCACCAGGTTTTAATCAAGCTCAGAATCAAAATGCTCAAAACCGGAACCACAATTTTAATCAAAATCAGAACCAAAATCGAATGAACCAAGGTTTCCATAACCAAGGGAACTTCAATTCTGGTCAAAACCAGGTTTTCCAAAATCAAAACCAAGGAAATTTTAACCGTAATCAAGGTCATGGTAATTTTAATCAGGGTAATAATTTCCAATAGGGTAATTTTCAACAAGGAAACAATTTTCAGGGTCATAACAATCAACATCAGGGAAATTTTCAAAACAGCCGTACTCAAAATTTTCCTAACTAAACTCAAGCCATTGTTCCGACTAGACCATCATCTGATGAGTTGTTGAAACAGTTTATGAAACCCAAGAAGAAATGAACAAATTTTTGGTCAGCCAGATTTTTGAACTCAAGAAATCTTTAGATGATCGACCCTCGGGCTCAGGTACACTACTGAGAAACACGATCGCTAACCCGAGGGGCGATGTAAAGGCGATCACAACAAGAAGTGGAGTTTCTTATAAAGGACCCACGGCTCCGTCTACCTCTTCTCCTATCCAGGTAGAGGAACGTGAAACTGAGGATACAACGGACACGGTACTTCCTACTAACAACGGAGGTACCAATGACGTCCCTCCTCCAGTTATCCCGGTCCCGACCACCAAAACAAGGGTCGTATTTGAAACTTCTGTGACTCCCGTTGAAAATCCGAAACCCAACCCGAAACCTTCAATTCCATATCCTTCACGTTTACAAGACCAAAAGCTCCGCAAAAAAGCAAATCATCAAATGGAAAAAAATTTCCAAATTTTTCAAGAATTACACTTTGATATCGGCTTTGCGGATGCTATCCTTTTGATGCCTAAGTTTGCATCAACAATCAAAAACCTATTGAGCAATAAGGAAAAACTGTTCGAGATGGCAAAAACTCCACTAAATGAAAACTGCTGTGCAGTTCTATTGAAACAGCTTCCCAAAAAGCTTGGAGATCCCGAGAAATCTCTCATTCCATGCATATTCCCGGGAATGGTTGAATACTATGCCTTGTCCGATCTTGGTGCCAGCATCAACCTGATGCCTCATTCAGTATGGAAGAAACTCTCTCTTCTAGAACTCACTCCCACCTGCATGACTCTTAAGATTGCAGACTGTTCAATATCTCGTCCCTTCGGTATTGCCGAGGACGTATTTGTAAAAGTGGGAAAGTTCCATTTTTCAACAGATTTCGTGATTGTTGATTTTGATGCAGATCCAAGGGTTCCTCTCATTCTTGGAAGAGGATTCCTTAGGACGGGGTTGTGCTTTGATCGATGTATTCGATGAGGAAATCACATTATGTGTTGGTACTGAAGCAATAACTTTCAACCTTGATCAAACCTCGAGATACTCCTCAAATTTTCTAAGTCAGTTAACCGCATCGATGTCATCGATGTTGCCACAGAGGAGTACTCTCAAGAAATTCTTGGTTTTTTTGATAATTCTCCGAGTGGTAATCCCACTCCCTCCTCTCAACCTATAATTGCCAATTCTTCTCCTTCCCTTACTCTGTTTGGGGGAAGTGACTTCGTCTTAGAGGAAATAGAGGCCTTTCTCAAAAGTGATTCGATTCCCGAGGGGATTAATAACCAAGAGATTGACCCGGAAAGGGATATCCTTCTCCTTGAGAAGTTGCTCAATGAAGATCCCTCTCCTCCTCCTGTTCTTTCACAGAAACTTCATAAAGAGGAAATAAAAAATTTTGAGAAAACTGATGAATTTCTTGAGGTCGAGCTTAAGGAGTTTCCTACTCATTTTGAATACGCATTTCTGGAGGGTGATGATAAATTACCCGTCATAATTGCTAAAGACTTAAAAGATGAGGAGAAAACTGCTCTCATAAAGGTTTTGAAATCCCACAAGCAAGCAATTGCGTGGAAACTCTCCGATATCAAGGGTATTAACCTTGAATTCTGTACTCATAAAATCTTAATGGAGGATGATTTCCAACCAGCAGTTCAACAACAGAGACGGGTTAATCCAAATATTCATGAGGTTATCAAACAAGAGGTTCTTAAACTTCTTGATGCCGGATTGATTTATTTGATCTATGATAGTCCTTGGGTTAGCCCAATCCATTGTGTTCCAAAAAAGGGTGGCATTACTGTTGTCACAAATGATGAAAACGAGTTGATTCCAACTCGATTGGTTACATGATGGCGTGTGTGCATTGACTATAGAAAGTTAAATGACGCCACCCGAAATGACCACTTTCCTCTACCCTTCATGGACCAAATGCTCGAGAGATTGGCCGGGAACGAATACTATTGTTTCCTTGACGGTTTCTCGGGTTACTTTCAGATTCCCATTGATCCTCAGGATCAAGAAAAGACCACATTCACGTGCCCCTATGGAACTTTTGCCTATAGATGTATGCCTTTCGGCTTATGTAATGCTCCAGGCACGTTCCAAAGGTGTATGATGGCCATATTCCACGACATGATCGGGAAAACTATTGAGGTCTTTATGGATGACTTCTCAGTCATTGGGGATTCTTTCCAATCTCGTCTCTCCCATTCGGAAAACATGCTGAAACGTTGTAAAGAAACAAATTTGTGTCTAAATTGGGAGAAGAGTCACTTTATGGTTAAAGAGGGCATTGTCCTCGGCCATGAGATTTCCAAAAGTGGGATCGAGGTTGATAGAGCTAAAGTTGATGTTATAGCAAAACTGCCTCCTCCCACTACTGTCAAAGGTGTTAGAAGTTTTCTCGGGCATGCCGGCTTCTATCGGAGATTCATTCAAGATTTCTCCAAAATAGCCCGGCCTATGACTCATCTCCTTTAAAACGATGCTCCTTTCATCTTCTCACCCGAGTGCATCGAAGCTTTTCAAACTCTCAAGAAAAAGCTTACTGAGGCACCCATCCTTGTGCCCCCGATTGGGACCTTCCCTTTGAACTTATGTGTGATGCTAGTGACTTTGCAATAGGTGCGGTCCTGGGGCAACGTAAAACCAAACATTTTCAGCCTATACACTATGCCAATAAAACTATAGCTGAAGCTCAAACTCACTATACCACTACGGAAAAAGAACTATTAGCCGTGGTGTATGCCTTTGAAAAGTTTCGGCCATACCTAATCCTGACCAAATGCATAGTGTATATGGATCACTGGGCTTTATAATATCTCTTTGCAAAACAAGATGCAAAGCCAAGATTGCTCCGATGGGTTCTCATCCTGCAAGAATTTGATATCATTATCCGTGATAAAAAAGGAGCTGAGAACCTAGCGACTGATCATCTATCCCAACTAGAGAACCCTCACCAAGATGTCCTCGAGAAATAGGAAATTAATGAAACCTTCCCTCTCGAAACACTCAATGTGATCTCTTCTCGTGGTGATTCTACTACCCCATGGTTTGCAGACTTTGCAAACTACCATGTGGGTAACTTCATCGTTAAAGGGATGTCGTCCCAACAGAAGAAAAAGTTTTTCAAAGACGTAAACCACTACTTCTGGGATGACCCCTATCTGTTTAAAATCTGTGCAGATCAAGTCATCCGGCAGTGTGTCCATGGCCAAGAAGCCATGGATATTCTCAAAGCTTGTCATGATGGACCCAACGGGGGACATCATAGTCCAAACTACACCGCCAAAAAGGTGTTTGATTCCGAATTCTACTGGCCCACGATCTATTAGGATGCTCATGAGTTTGTCAAAACCTGTGACGCTTGTCAGCGTCACGGGAATATCTCCAAAAAGGATGAGATGCCTCAAAACGCCATCCAAGTCTGTGAAATATTTGACATCTGGGGCATTGATTTTATGGGTCAATTCTCGTCTTCACGAGGGAATAAGTATATACTCGTGGCCGTCGATTATTTGTCCAAATGGGTTGAAGCAAAGGCTTTACCAACCAATGACGCCCGAGTCGTTGTAAAATTTTTGAAAGCTCTTTTTGCCAGATTCGGAACTCCACGTGCCATAATCAGTGGTCGTGGTACACACTTTTGCAATGATCAATTTGCAAGAGTCATGCAGAAGTACGGTGTCACTCACCGTCTTTCCACTACATATCACCCCCAAACTTGTGGGTAGGTGGAGGTTTCCAATCGTGGCATAAAAAGAATTCTGGAGAGGACAGTAGGAGAAAACCGTGCCTCTTGGTCGGATAAGCTAGATGATGCTCTCTGGGCCTTCCGAACAGCTTACAAAACACCCATCGGGTGTACTCCATACAAGCTGGTATACGGGAAAGCATGTCATCTACCGATTGAGCTAGAGCACAAAGCTTACTGGGCCTTAAAACATGCCAACTTCGACCCTAAGACAGCGGGTGATCACCGCAAGGTTCAGCTAAATGAATTAAATGAACTTCGTGATCAGGCTTACGAGAATTATTTGATCTACAAAGAAAAGACAAAGAAGATCCATGACTCAAAGATTAAGAACCGCGTTTTCAACATTCGTGATCAAATCCTTCTTTTTAACTCAAGATTAAAGATTTTCTCGGGCAAACTAAACCCGTTGGTCTATGCCTTTCGCTATCACCAAAGTGTTTCCATATGGAACCGTTGAGTTATCTCAACCCGACGGTCCCAACTTTAAAGTGAATGGTCATCGGTTGAAACACTACTTTGGAGGGGACATACCTCCCATGGTTGTCCCAGATCTCCAAACTTTCCCCATGAACCAATGAATTCGGGGATCGAGTCAAGCTAGTGACACAGTGAAAAAAACATTAGCATGCACATGGGTTTTTACCCATATCTCTGACTTCTCTCTTCTTTCTAATAAAGTAACAAGAAAGGGACAACCTCTTCTGAATCTTTTGTTTGTGGTTGTTGTTGTGTTTGTACAGGTAATTGTTCCCGAAGCATGAAGGCTCTCGTGCTCATATTTTGTCCTTACTTCATTCAAAGCTTCATTGTTCAAAGAAATCTGATATCCTTAACTAACGTTATCTTTTGGCATAATTAATAAACGGCCTTAGGTACAACGTAGGATGACCATCGCCTTTGAAACATTGAGGACAATGTTTAACATTAGTCTGGGGGTATCTTCGATTTGACTTGCACCTTTCATGTGCCGTTTACTCATGCAACTCCGTTTTTCTCGAAAAATCCAAAAAAATTGAAAAAATTCATCAAAAAGGGCAAAAAAAAATTGAAAATAAATTTTGAAAATTTTTGCAAAAATATAATAAGTTTTGACACCTTGTCTGACTTTCCGCTGGGTAGAGTATGAATAGAAATTTTGACCTGACCGGGCTTGTTGAGCCCTAGCTTGTTCCCTTAACTTTTTAGGCTAAGCATCCGCGGATATCATTATTTGAGATTTTAAATTTGCGGAGAATGAGGAATGATAGTTGTTGATATAAATAATGCGTAAAAACGTTATTAATATTTCTCGATATCCTTATGTTTTGACGATCGCAAAATATAAAATCATTAAACGTAAAATCATTACGTAAACTAGTATTTAGTGACAAAATATCATTACATCCAACTAAATCACTTAAGGTATGCATAATCAATTGCATAATACATTTTATGATCAAAGGAAGGTTTATTTACTAATTACAAATTATATAAAATGGTATAAACATTTTATATATTTTGAAAAACACTTTTGGTAATTAAAGGAAAATGTTTAATTCATAATAAATATATGAATTCAAAATTTTAACCAAAATCAATTAAATCTACACCAAATAAACTTTCCCCAAAAAAGACAAAAGATTATGGCCGTTACAGGTGGGCGGCCCCCTTAATTATAAGGGGCAGCCCCCTTAATTTTAAGGGGGCCGGCCATGAATTAAAGGGGCCGGCACACGCTCCTGTGGCAGAATCTTTTGCCTATAAGTACTGGTTCAAATCTGTAATTTTTCCTCACCTTTTGCACTAAAACTTTCTGTCCAAATCCTCTCAAATCATCTTCCTAAAACCTTTAATCATAAACTTATTAGTTTTTGTTTCAAGTGATCCAATCCCTCATCATTCAAAGTGCAAGAGAAGAATACTCCTCCAACATCTTGTTAAGAAGTATTGTAGATTTGTGAATATTGTTAGTTGTTGTGTAAATTATTTGTAGAGGTGTAGAAGGTGTGTAATAGGTAGATCTAGGTGTGTTAGTAGTTGTGAATTGAAGTAGTAAAGAAGTAGTAGTGTTGTGAAGTTGTAGTAGTGAAGTTTTGAGTAGTTGTGTAGTAGTTGTGGTGTGTATAAGTTGTGAAGAAGGTGTGTAGTGATTGGTGGTGTGAGATTGGTTCTAGCTACTATTAGGACTCGACATCTAGCTTAGTGTCGTTAATTGGTGTAAGAAAAAGTTGTGTAAGGTTTTCTCCGCCATAAGGGAGCTTGTTGACATAGTGAAGAAAACTCTCGAGTTAGGTGCTCGGGGAGTGGAGTAGGGCGAAGAGGTGCTTCGTAGCCGAACCACTATAAATCCTTAGTTTTGTAGTGCAATCTCTCCATCTCTATCTCTTTACTTATTTACTTACTTATATTGTCATTTACTCACATAGATATTAGTATACTTAAGCATTTAAATATTGATCTCACATAAAACTAGAATCGAAGATTTTGTAAAGAAAGTTTTTATAAATTTAAAAACGATGGAAAAACTATTCAACCCCCCCTTCTAGTTTTTCACAATTGGTATCAGAGCCAGGTTAAACAAGATTTTTAAAATAAATTGTATTTTAAAACTTACAATCGATCTATGGAATCGGAAAAATATTTAGAAGGGAACATGACATTTAAACCACCATATTTTGAAAATACAAGTTTTCTTAAATGGAAAAATCGATTCGAATGTTATGTGAAGTTAATAGATTATGATCTTTGGTATGTCATTTCAATTTGTGATTTTCAACCAACAAAAACCGTTTTTGAAAAACAATATAACTATTTCAAAGTAGTGCTTGATAAAAACAATATAGCTAAAATGATTATATACAAAGCTTTACCAAGAATTGAATATGAAAGAATATTTTTTTGTCAAACGGCAAATGATATGTGGAAGAGTCTTTTAAATTTTCTTCAAGAGAAATGTCAAGCCAAAGAAAATTTTGTATACAAAATAGTTGAAAATGAGAGTATAGTAGATAAGTATTTAGTTGAAATGAGTACAAGTGCTACTAGTTCAAATTTTGTGTGTGATGGTAATAATGGCGAAAACCCCATGAGTCATACCAAGAACAAACAAGAAGTGTGCATAAATTCAATGATCGAAAAGGAACATAATGATGATAATTATTATAGTTCCAAAAGTGAAGATGAAGAATATGCAAAGGTCGTTAAAGAATTCAAGAAAATTACAAAAAAGCAACTAAAAGCACAAGACAAAAGGAAAACCACCCGGAGAAGAAAATATAGTGACGAAGACGAAACAATGAAGCACAAATGTTTCGTAGCTCAAGCACCTAATGAAGTATGTATAGGAGTAGATTTGGAGCCCGATGAATGGATAAAGGATAGTGGATGCTCAAGACACATGACGGAAAATCTCAAGCTATTTTCTACATATAAGGCATATAATGGAGGTAACGTTGTTTTTGGTAGTGATCGTCGTGGAAAAATCATAGGCAAAGGTATGATCTCTCAAGACTCTCTAACTATTGAAAATGTTGAACATGTAGATAATCTAACTTATAACTTTCTTAGTATAGGTCAAATTTGTGATAATAAGTGTAGGGTTACCTTTACCGATAAAGATAGTGAAATAATTAAAGATGAGAAAGTCATAGTGATACGTGGGAAATGCGCCCTCGCAACAGGTTTTACCTCTCAAGGGATCTTGAGAAGCTTACAATCCCCACCAGGCAGTGTACCTGATCGTTGTAGTATAGTATAGTGACAAGTACCGGGGGATTGATCGTTCAACTCAGGAATAGTGTCGCTAGGATTAGAAAGCCTACTAAACTAGGTCAAGAGGTGAGGGATGATTCTTTTTGTATTTTTATATTTTATGAAAAGCAATTAAAATCTCGGGTTTTGAAGGTGTGGGTGGAATTAGTTGCTAGCCAACTAACCCAATTAATCTAAAGATGCAATCAAAATAAAATAACAAAAATGAAAATGAAACTATTATACTAATGTGGTGGAAACAATAATGAGGAAAGTTGTGTTTACTTAGATTTCATTACTCCCTAGATATCTTTTACAGGTTGATTAGTGATGAGTGTGTAAATACTTATCATTTTTGTCTCATTTGAACTGCCAAAACATCTAAAAACACTTAAATATGCATCAAAATACTGAAAATATCTCAGGATTGTGTTTTATATGTTTCAGATGCAAAATATTTAAAAACAAATGAAAAATGAACAAAGTTTGCATAATTGACAGTTTCAGTCCATCAACTTTCAAAACTTGTCAAATCTAGTCCCTGGTTATTCAAAAACATGAAAAATTCACCAAAGGTCCTTTTGAATCACAAATGAACATATTTAGTCATTTGGTGTGAAATTTCATAAAATTACAAGTTTAGTCCCTGAACTTTGCAAAATTGACAAAAATGGTCCACGGGATGTAAAAACTTTGAAAAATCAAAATTTGTCCTTGTGCTACTCATCTCTGGCAGGAATGGTCTTTGAAGTGAAAAGTTTGGTAAAATTACATGTTTGGTCCCTTGAGTTTACAGAGTTGGCAGAAATAGTCCCTGGGTGTTCAAAACTGGAAAAAGGAAACTATGGTCCTCATACTAAGGAAACTTGGCAGAATTTAACCTTGTGAATAACTTTGGAAGATTGACAAAAGCCAACCCCAAGTTTCGGATAATTACAAATTTTGGTCCTTGTGATTTCTACTAATAAAACCAACCGGACCCTTTGTATTATTACTTCCAAATCCAAACCCAATCCAATCCCTGGTCCAACTCAAAACCCCAGCCCAACACCCTTAGGCCCATCTCCCTCACCCCTTAATATTTCCAGGGTCAAACTTTGACCCTGGGTCAAACCCCAGTCAAACATAACACCACCACCCCTTCCCTCCTTCCTCTCCACTTGCAGCATCACATCACCACTCCCCACCATCACCATCCCATCAACCACCCAAGCCACTATCCACCTAACAAGGACAACAACAATTAATGCACCACCCCTTGCCATATAAACAGAGCAATTTGCTCCCTTTTTCTTTCCCGCCAAAACACGTGTAAAGCTTGGATTAAGCCTCAGTGATCCAACAGACCAGGAAAAGAGTGGGAAATGCTCAGAGGGTGTCCACAAACCCTAATGTGAGCCTATAAAAGGAAGAGAAGCAACAAGGAAGAAGTGGTAGAGTAATATAGTTTTATGTATGTTGAAATTGTAATTTTCAAATTCCTAGTGTAATTTAAAGCTTTTAAAGTGCATTTCTAGTGATCTCAGTGTAATCTCAACTCTTTTTATTAATAAATTTCAAGTTTCAGTACTTCTCTCAGTTTATGCAAATTTCACTTTTATTTCAAAATTATCAATAAGCTTTATGATTGTTTCTGTTTAATGATTTGGACTCCTAGGCTCACATAAGCTCCCAGAAAGCTCATTGAAGCTTTTAGAAACACTAAAAGCAGTTTAGGATCAAAGAAATAAAAAATACCCAAAAAAAAAGAAAATAAGAAAAAAAATCAAAAATACTAATGATGATGATCAAGAAGCTGGAGCAGGGTTGATTTTGGATGGCCCTAGGTTAGGGAACCTGTGGAGGTTCATTAGGAAGTGATTATGTGGTTCTTAGTTCTTGGAAGAAAGTTTGGAAGGCATTTGTAAGCCTAAGTCTCTCATTCCAATCTTTTATAGTGTAACAGTGTTCTATTATTGCTTATTTTGCTTGCTTATAGCTTATTAGGGTATTCTTAATCAGTAGATTGAGCTTGGGTTCCTTTCTAGTTTAGTTTCATTATCATCTGTCTTTAATAGTAGTGTTTGGTTTAAACTGTTTCTCTGTATTAAGGCATGAGTTTGTTGTTATTGTTAGTTCACATAAGTCACTTAGGGTCTTAATAACTCAGGTCAACAATAAAAACCAAGGTTTATTCATCAAAAAGTCAAAATCACAGATAATTAGGCCTAATTAACCCTCTGTGTTGGTTAAAGAGTGGCTTATGCCCCATTTCCATTCACAAGTGAGTTGTCTAACTTAATTTAGCTTTAATATAGCTTATTAAACCAATATCAGTTATAAAATCAAGATTCAAGTTCACTTTAGTCAACTAAAAGCAAAAATCAAAAAGTCAAAGTTCATAGTGTTTTTAGAAAACCAAAAATGGGAAGAATTGTTTTGATTTTTGTGATTGGATTTGGACCCTGAGATAATATCTCCCAGTTCACCTTTAAAATCCCATATTCAGCTTATTTTTGTGAATTTTATTTAAGCTTGTGCAAGGGCTTATTTAAGCCTGCAGGGCAAGTTCTCTTTTTGCACCAGGGCACTTTGTATATTTGGTTAAATTTTCCAACCCCCTCCAGGGTGCAAATCAAATTGTTAGGCCTTGTTTTTTTTTAGCTTTTTGGAAAGCTTGTCAGCTTATCTTTTTAGATTATCAATAAAATTGGATCTCAGTTCCCTGTAGCATAGCTTATTTGTGCCTTAAAATTTGCTTATTCCACTGAGTATGCTGAGTACTCAGTATTGATCACCCAATTTCAATAGACCATAGCCAGTTCATTAGTGGGCCCCACCCCTAGCTTATTGGCTTTTTGGAAACCCCATAAGCCCATCTTTAAGGTTTTAAGCTTATTTGCTATTTCATGGCTTATTTGGTAGGGCTGCAAGTAGCTTTTAGTTTGATCATTTCCTTGTATACACTGAGTGACTCAGTGTTTGAGCCTATATTCCAAGCCCCCTCCTGTGTTCATCTGTGGGACCCAGAGCCTGTTTCTTGGCTTTTTGAAAAGCCAATAAGCTCAGCTTATTGGATCCTTATTTAGTTTGGGCTTCCAATCAAGCCTGTGGACCCCACAAGGTCTGACAGTTAGGCCATTTGGCTTGTGTAATACTTAGTCTATACCTTAAGTGTTTATTTGGTTATCATAGCTTATTCAGTGTGCTTATCTGTGCTTTTTGGCTTATTTCAAGTTGATATCCATCTGTCTTGGTTTATGATGAGTGTGTAAATACTCATCATTTCTGTTACATTTAAACTGCAAAAACATATGAAAACACACAGGAATGCCTTAAAATACATAAAATATCCATGGGTTGTGTTTTTATAAAACTGATGAAAAACAACACATTTCACATAATTTACAGTTTCAGTCCCTGAACTTTGAAAAATTGGCAAAACTAGTCCCTGGTAAATCAAAACATGAAAAATATCATCAAAGGTCCTTAGGGATTCATAAGTTGTCAAGTATAGTCCTTTAAAGTTAAAAATTGCAAAATAACAACTTTAGTCCCTCAAATTTCAAAAATGTCAAATATAGTCCTTAAGGTTTTTGAAAATGGAAAAATATTAAAAGTAAACCTTGCACTATTATTAAATGGCATAAATGGACCTTATGATAACTATGGAGAAATTACAGGTTAAACCCTTCAACTTTCAGAAAATTACAAGTTTGGTCCCTGGAGTTTGAGAATTTGACAAAAAAGGTCCCTGGGTATTTTAAATGGAAAAATTACATCTTTGGTCCTTGGGTTATTCATAATTAATAATATTGGTCCTTATAATTACTTTAGGAAAGTGGCAAAAATCAGCCCTCAATTTTCACCAAATTACAAATTTGGTCCTTGTGTAAACCATAAACCAACCGGACCCTTATTATTATTATTAACCCAAAACCTAATCCAATCAAAAAACCTTTACCCAGCCTACACCCTTTTTCCCTAGGCCCAAAACCAAGCCCAGTCCACACCCTTATTAATAAAAACGGGGGTTTGACCCCGTTTGACCCTCCTTCCCCAATACCACCACCACTGTACAACACCCTCACCCCCAGCCTTCAATCCCAATACCACCATGGTATTTCACCAACTCACCACCACTTGTCCACTTCCACCTCACCTCTAAACATCATCATATCATCCCACAGTAGCATTTAATGCTTCCCCACCATCCATACTCAACCTCCATGGCTTACAGCCTGTTTCTTGACCAAAACACACCCATAGTCCACTCCTGCTATCCAAACCTGTCCCCTACACCTCCACATAACACCAAAGTTCTTTAATTAGTCTCAAATAGCCACAATTACACGTGTGTAGATTTGGCACCAAAAGCAAGTTTAAACGGTTTAGATGAATTGCAGAGATCCAATGGCTCAAAAGAGGTGGGAAAGTCTCAGAAACATGTGGGGAGTTGAAAAAGCCTATAAAGAAAGCAGGGGAAGCAATGTGAGAAGATATATAGTTTAATTTAGAAAAATGTATGTCGACTTAATTATGTTCTAATTTCCAGTGTAAAATTTGGCTTTCAAGTACTTTGTTTAGTGTTTTTCAGTGTATGTGAACCTATTTCCAATAATCAATTTCAGTTTTTATGTATGAATCCAGTTTATGCAATTCTCAAATTTCCAAAAATCTTATTCTACTTAAGTGTTGTTCTTAGTTGATGATTACAGACTCAATAAGCTCATATAAGCTCCTATAAAGCTTACAAAAGCTTTTAGTAACTTACAATTCAATATAGCTAAAAAAATCCACAAATACAAAATCGGTCAACAAAAGTCAACTGTGGGATTTGGATTTAATTTATGGGATTCAGAGTTGATTTGGAAGCATAAGAAAGCTTTGGATTGTGGTTTAGATCCTCAGGGATGAATTAGGCTTCTTGGTTCTTGGTTTTGATACCCACAGTCACTCAATTGTAAGCCATTTTATCCATTTTCAAGCTTATTCACTTTACTTATTATTGTTATTGCTTGATTTTATTTAATCTGTGTTTATTTATAGTTTTTATTGATAATACAATAATAAAAAAGAATAATAGTTGTTCATTAGTTTTAATAGTTGTTTAGTATTTCATATTTTAGTAATATGTAGCTTGATTTTGATTTATGAGTTGTAGTTGTTGTTGTTGGTATATTTGGACTTAAACAGGTTTATATAAGCATAATAAAAGGTTTTGTGTTAATTGTATGGTTTAAATCAATTGTTTGCTTTGAAAAACCCCACATCAGACAGTTAAGGGAGTGTTTGGAACAAGCTAGTGAGCTAAGCTCTTGTTGTTGTTTGGTGTTTATTTGTGTTTCACTAGATTGCAGTAGTGAGATTTAGGTCAATTAAGGCATAAAATTGTGGTCTCATACACCCAAAGTCAAAATTATCATCTATACCTCTTAACAGTTATCTGTTATAGGAATTGAGGTCCAAATCTCACCATATCATCACATAAGTTTGTCATTTAGCTTAATTTAGCTTAATCTTAGCTTATAACAACTTATTTAGTAAGTAGGATCAATCAGAAGTTCACATAAGTCAAAGTTAGTTCATAAATTAAAAAGTCAAAAAGTTGTATGGTCAGAAATCTCCAATATGGCATGAATTTCTATGAATTTTGTGTTATGATCTAGGACTTGAAACTTATTGTGTGTGTAATCTACCAGCTTAAATTGAGTTTCCTGCATCTATTTCATTTTTGATATTTTTCTTGTGCAAGTTATACCCATCCAAAAACACTTGCAGGGGAAGAAGCTCCCCTGCTACACAGATCACCATCTCACCACCACCACTTTGGTGGTAGTTTGTGGCCACCCCAGTGGGTCCCACACTCCACTCTTGGGTTTTCCCAACCCCTCCTACCAGGGTTCATACTTTGACCCTTTGTTTGACCTAGGGACCAGTGGACCCCACTTGGAATTGTCCTCAATTCCTGTCCCATTTCTGACTCAGAACCCAAAATAAGCAAGTGCTTATTCAAGTTTTTGGCTTATTCAAGCTGCTTAATTGTGTGAAACTTACTCAAACAAGTTCATATAACTCATAGGAACCAGAATATACCTTGTGAACCGCACACAAGCTCATTTGAGTTTATTTCTTGATCTAGTCAAACTAAGTCAACTGTCAAGGGTAATAAGCACTAACAATGCTTATTCTGGGTTTCCAAATTAATTTTCTTTATAAAAGTTTCTTATTTTAAGTATTTTATTAGTTCTATAAAAGAAAAAACAGAAAAAGCCAAACTTAATTATAATGATAGCTTCTATTTAATATAAATTATCTATTTAATTTTGTTTTTAGCTTATTTATAAGCACTTCTGCTATTTTATATTTTTATTAAATATCTTTTATATTAAAGTACTTTTATAAATTTTTCTAGATTTTTCCCTTGAAATTTAGTAATATTTAGATTTAATATTAGTTTAATTAATTATTAATTAATAATTAAGAATTAAATAGCATAATTATATTTTATAAAGTACTACCTAGTTTTTATAATTTTTCTAGCTTTTATATAAGGTAAAACATTTTTATAAATTTTTCTAGAATTTATACTGTTCATTTTCTATTTTTTATAATATAATTAGTTTAATTGGTAATTAATTAATAATTATAATAATAATTAGTAATTTAGTTTAAAAATACATAAAACAAACTTTTTATAATTTTTTAGGATTCCTGTTATGGTTAATTAGATTTATAAAAATCGTCTTAATTATCTAAGTCATTTTAGTATTTTTAATAATTTAAATCAATATAATTAGTTAAATAATAATTCATTAATAATAATTAGATAAATAGTGTGAAAAATATAATTTTAGTTTTAAAATAAGTTTTCTAATATTTTAGACTTTTATAAATTTTAATTTTATTTTTCAAGACTTATTTTACATTTTCTTTACTATTAGTGAATTATTAAATAATTAAAAATGGTTATTAAATAATAATAATTAATTAAATAGTTATAAAAATAATTTTCATTTTCTAATAATTTTCTTATAAGTCTAGGATTCTAAAAATATAATTTTCATATTTGTGGGAGTTTTATTTGACAGAATTCACGTTTAGTTTCGTACGTTTATGTTTACTTAAATTTAAACGTACATTTCATATCTTTTTACATTTTTAGGTGTTATTAACTTTTAAATAAATTAGTAATTATAAAATAAATATTTTAAAGTTTATTTAATTTGCATTTAAGCCCCTAAGGCATACAAATTCCTACTATAGTTAAAATTATTGTTGTTGTTTACATTTAAATATTAAACATACGCTTTTTCCAGTACCTTTACATTTGTGCTTATCTGATTTCATGTATTAATTGATCTAGCTTATCTAAGCTATTTTAACTTATATTTCAGTAGTACAATCACTTAAACCCTTTTCCTGTTCAAATCACCTAATCTCGAAGTCATTTTATTTCAGATTTCACGCCTCGTTGGGATTTAACGATCCGGGGAAACACTACACTCCACAGAGTATTGGTTTAGACTGTTTGACTTGTTGACCATTACTTGGTTAATATTTTCTGACTGTTTGAGGCCAATCAAAATTTGGCGCTGCTGCCGGGGAGGTGTGCTGCGTATTACGACTTTTGAAGCATCTGTGAGTTTGAATAATTCACTCATTTGTTATATATCATCTTTTTGTCTATATTTCTTTTCTATTTTTAATTTCCCGTCACTCTAAGGATTCTTAGAGTCGTCTCTAGTGCATGCGCACTCGTTCTTCTAGGTCAACAAGCCCTTTCCGTGAGCTTGTTAGAAATCCTCGAAGACGCCGCAGACGTTCTGCCCCAACAGCCGTATCTGAGATACGTGCTATTTCCCCAAACAAAGTTATCATGGCGGAAGACCGTCCGATGAATGAGCTTCTCCAAGCACCCATTGAGGGTTATGGAGACGCTATTGTTTTCCCAGCCATTGTGGCTGAATACTTTGAGCTCAAAACCAGGTTACTAAATCTAGTAACCTCAAGCCAATTTTATGGTTTTGAAAGGGATGATCCTCATGCTCATATTCGATGGTTTAACAAGATTACATCTACCATTAAATACAAAAACGTCCCTTCCAAAGCAGTCAAACTTCTTCTTTTCTCATTTTCTCTTGAGGGAGCAGCCGGATTTGGCTGGAAAAACAACCTCCTCGTTCAATAACATCATGGGAAGATTTAGTTACTAAATTTGTAAACGAATTTTTTCCCCCGTCCAGAACGACAAGTCTTAAAAATGAAATCATCAAATTTACTCAAAGGTTTGATGAATCGTTTGGTGACGCATGGGATCATTTCAAAGAATTGCTTCGTCGATGTCCTCATCATGGTTTCATTGAATTAATGCAAATTGACACGTTTTATAATGATGTGAGTCAATCTGACCAAGATTCTCTCAATGCCTCCGCGGGAGGTAATTTTTTGAGCAAAACCACTAAAGAAGCTTTAGAAATCATTGAAAATAAGTCCAAGGTCCGCACTACACGCACAAAGCCATATAACTCCCAAGTGAGTGCTGGTCCTTCTACTTCATCACCCGTGAGTACTTCTAGCACCGATGCTAAGATAGATAAACTCACGGACGCTATTCAAGCTTTGGTTCTCTCAAACCAAAAGAAAGTCACTTTCACACAAAACCCTTCACATGCTGAAGTAAAAAAGGTGGAAGTTTGTGTCACTTGTGGTGGCCCACATGCTTACTACAATTGTACTGCCACCGATGGTAGTCTTTTTGAAGCCAATGCCTTAGCCGGTACTACAAATCAGGGAGGTAATCAATACCGTCCTCAAATGGAACCAAGTTACTGTGCTAACACACATATGGGACCACCCAGGTTTAATCAAAACCCAAATTTGCGAAATCGAAACCAGAACCAACCTCGAATGAACCAAGGTTATCAAAACCAAGGGAATTTCAATCCTGGACAGAATCAAGGTTTCCATAATCAAGGAAACTTTAACAGAAACAATTTCAACCCGGGAAATCATTTTCAGGGAAATGGTAATCCAAATCAGGGAAATTTTCAACCACAACAAGGTTATAATCAAAATAACCGAGTCCAAAATTTCCCCAACCAAACACAAGCCATTCTCCCAGCTCCACAATCATCATCTGATGAGTTGTTGAAGCAGTTCATGAAAACTCAAGAAGAGACAAACAGGTTGTTGGTCAGCCAGATTTCTGAAATCAAGAAATCTTTAAATGAACAACCCTCGGGCTCTGGAAAACTTCCGAGCAACACGATCGCAAACCCGAGGGGCGATGCAAAGGCGATCACAACCATGAGCGGAGTTTCATATGATGGACCCACTGTTCCCACTACCACTTCTTCTCCTTCTCCCAAGGTAGTGGAAAATAAAGCCGAGGTAAATAAGGACAAAGTACTTCCTACTCATAATGGGGGTACCCAAGACGTCCCACCTCATGTTGTCCCGAAACCCAAACCAAAACCTAGAGTTGTTTTTGAACAAAATGATATCCCAGTTGAAACATCTAAGTCCAAACCTTCTACCTCTTCTATTCCTTACCCCTCACGCTTGAGTGAACAAAAGCTCCCAGAAAAAGCTAGTCACCAGATGGATAAATTCTTTCAAATCTTCCAAGATTTGCATTTTGACATTAGCTTCGCGGATGCTATTATTCTGATGCCCAAATTTGCATCAACAATCAAACACTTGTTAAGCAACAAGGAGAAACTATTTGAAATGGCAAAGACTCCCTTAAATGAGAACTGCTCAGCAGTTCTTTTAAAGTAGCTTCCCGAGAAGCTGGGAGATCCTGGTTGATTGCTATGCCTTGGCCGATCTTGGTGCAAACATCAACCTAATGCCATACTCAGTTTGGATGAAACTTTCTCTTCCTGATCTTACTCCTACCTGTATGACTTTAGAGCTTGCAGACCGATCGATATCTCGTCCTCTCGGTATTGCCGAGGACGTGTTTGTGAAGTTAGGAAAGTTCCATCTCCCCGCTGACTTTGTAGTGGTTGATTTCGATGCCGATCAAAGGGTCCCTCTCATTGTTGGGAGGGGTTTCCTTAGAACGGGCCGTGCTCTTATCGATGTATTTGAGCAAGAAATCACTCTGCGTGTGGGTAATGAAGCCGTTACCTTTAACCTCGATCAAACCTCGAGGTACTCCTCCAATTATGATTCTGAAGCAGTTAATCAAATAGATATCATAGACATTGCTTCAGAGGAGTATTCTCAAGAGTTTCTTGGTTATTCTCATAATTCTGTGAGTGGGGATTCCACTCCATCATCTGAACCTATCATTTCCGACTCTTCCCCTTCTCTCACTCCGTTTAAGGGAAGTGATTTCCTTTTGGAAGAGGTCGAGGCTTTTCTCAAAAGTGATTCAGTTCCATCGGGAATTGATAACACTGAGATTGATCTGGAGGGAGATATTCTTCTCCTTGAAAGATTGCTAAATCAAGACAATTCTCCTCCACTCCCTCCCGTACAACTTCATAATCAGGAAATCAAATATGTTGAGAAAATTGATGATTTTCCTGAGGTTGAGCTCAAGGACTTACCTCCTCATCTTGAATACGCATTTTTGGAGGGTGATGATAAATTACCCGTCATTATTGCTAAAGGTTTGAGTGATGAGGAAAAGGTTGCTCTCATAAAGGTCCTGAAGTCACACAAGCAAGCAATTGCTTGGAAACTCTCCGATATTAAGGGTATTAACCTAGATTTTTGTACACACAAAATCTTAATGGAGGATGACTTCAAGCCCGCGGTGCAACATCAAAGAAGGGTGAATCCAAAAATCCATGATGTGATTAAACAAGAGGTTCTTAAACTTCTTGATGCAGGATTGATTTACCCCATCTCTGACAGTCCATGGGTTAGTCCCATCCATTGCGTTCCAAAAAAGGGTGGCATTACTGTTGTCACTAATGAGGAAAATGAGTTGATTCCAACTCGGCTGGTTACCGGATGGCGTGTTTGCATTGACTATCGTAAGTTGAATGACGCCACCCGCAAAGACCACTTTCCGCTGCCCTTTATGGATCAGATGCTTGAGAGATTAGCAGGGAACAAGTACTATTGTTTCCTTGATGATTTCTCAGGATACTTTCAAATCCCCATTGATCCATCGGATCAAGAAAAGACTACCTTTACATGCCCTTATGGAACCTTTGCTTATAAACGTATGCCTTTTGGCTTATGTAATGCTCCAGGTACGTTCCAGAGGTGCATGATGGCCATATTTACCGACATGATCGGTAAAACCATGGAGGTCTTTATGGATGACTTTTCAGTCATTGGGGATTCATTCCAAACATGTCTCACCAATTTAGAAAAAATGTTGAAAAGGTGTGAAGACACCAATCTATGTCTAAATTGGGAAAAGAGTCACTTTATGGTCAAAGAGGGCATTGTCCTAGGCCATAAGATTTCCAAGAATGGGATTGAGGTTGACAGAGCTAAGGTTGATGTCATTGCTAAATTGCCTCACCCTACTACCGTCAGAGGTATTAGGAGTTTCTTGGGTCTTGCCGGTTTCTATCGTCGATTTATACAAGATTTTTCTAAAATCTCACGGCCTATGACTCATCTCCTCGAAAAGGATGCTCCTTTTATCTTCTCACCAGAGTGCATCAAAGCTTTTGAAACATTAAAGAAAAAGCTTACTGAGGCACCCATTCTTGTTACCCCCGACTGGGATTTACCCTTTGAGCTTATGTGCGATGCAAGTGATTTTGCTATCGGTGCAGTCTTGGGGCAACGCAAAACGAAACACTTTCAGCCTATCCACTACGCAAGCAAAACTATGAACGAAGCTCAAACTCATTACACCACTACGGAAAAAGAATTATTAGCCGTGATGTATGCTTTTGAGAAATTTCGGACATACTTAATCTTGACTAAATGCGTAGTGTATACGTATCACTCGGCTCTAAAATATCTATTTGCAAAACAAGATGCAAAGCCGAGATTGCTCCGTTCGGTTCTCCTCCTCCAGGAATTTGATATCATTATTCGTGATAAAAAAGGAGCTGAGAACCTGGCTGCTGATCATCTGTCCCGATTAGAGAACCCTCATCAAGATGTGTATGAGAAAAAGGAAATAAATGAAACATTTCCTCTCGAAACACTCAATGCGGTTGCTTTTCGCGGAGATTCTACTACCTCATGGTTTGTTGACTTCGCAAACTACCATGCGGGTAACTTTGTTGTGAAAGGGATGTCAACCCAACAGAAGAATAAATTCTTTAAAGATGTCAAACATTACTTCTGGGATGACCCCTACTTATTCAAAATCTGTGCGGATCAAGTCATCCGACGGTGTGTATATGGACAGGAAGCCACTGAAATTCTCAAGGCTTGCCATGCTGGACCCACCGGGGGACATCATAATCCCAATTACACCGCCAAAAAGGTGTTTGATTCCGGATTCTTCTGGCCCACAATTTATAAAGATGCCCAGGATCTCATTAAAACCTGTGACGCTTGTCAACGTCATGGAAACATTTCACAAAGAAATGAGATGCCACAAAATGCTATTCAAGTCTGTGAGATATTTGATATCTGGGGCATTGACTTTATGGGGCCATTCCCATCATCTAGAGGAAACAAATACATACTTGTGGCTGTTGATTATTTATCAAAGTGGGTTGAAGCGAAAGCTTTACCCACGAATGATGCCCGAGTTGTAGTAAAATTCATGAAATCTCTTTTTGCCCGTTTTGGAACCCCACGTGCCATTATAAGTGATTGTGGTACGCATTTCTGCAATGACAAATTTGACAAAGTCATGCAAAAGTATGGTGTAACTCACCATCTTTCTACCGCGTATCATCCACAAACAAGTGGGCAAGTGGAGGTTTCAAACCGTGGTATTAAAAGGATACTTGAGAGGACTGTTGGTGAAAACCGTGCTGCCTGGTCAGATAAATTAGATGACGCACTATGGGCCTTTCGTACAACTTATAAAACACCCATTGGGTGTACACCTTACAAGCTTGTGTACGGAAAGACATGTCATCTACCGATGGAACTTGAGCACAAAGCCTACTGGGCATTGAAACATGCCAACTTTGACCTCAAAACTGCGGGTGATCACAGGATAGTTCAAATGAATGAATTAAATGAACTACGTGATCAGGCTTACGAGAACTCTTTAATCTATAAAGAAAAAACAAAGAGAATTCATGACTCAAAAATAAAGAACCGCGTTTTTAACGTTGGTGATCGAGTACTTCTCTTTAATTCTAGATTAAAGATCTTCTAGGGTAAATTAAAAACCCGTTGGACTGGTCCATTCACTATCACTAAGGTTTATCCATATGGTACCGTTGAGTTATCTCAAAATGACGGTCCATGTTTTAAAGTGAATGGCCATCGTGTGAAACACTACTTTGGAGAGGACATACCAAACATGGTTGTCCCGGATCTCCAAACTTTCCCCAAGGACAATTAAATTCGGGGTCGAGTCAAGCTAGCGACTCGGTTAACAAAAACAGTAGCTTCCTCATGAACAAATCAATTCGAGGTAGAGTCAAGTTAGCGACTCGGTAATCAAAAACAGTAGCAATATGGGTTTTCACTTATATTTCTGATTTCTTTCTCTTTTCTACCACCCTAGTGTGGGGGAGATGCCCCACATGTTGTATATATGTATATATCTTCTAAAAAAAATAAATAAAGAAGAAGATGTAAATAGCCTAAAATAAAGGTTATTAATATTTCCTTCTTACGTTCTAAGTATCGGTCTAACAACCGGTGTTTTGAATATTGAGGGCAATATTCATTTCTAACTGTGGGGGGGGGGGGGGGGATTCTCACGAATTCAAACACATGTTCCATCAAGCACCCTCATTTGATCAAAATTTAAAGTTTTTTCACACTTAGAAATGCAATAAATGGTTATCAATCCGCCATGTCTAACCCACATAAGGATTGGCTAATCCAGGAGCAAACGGCTCTTGGTAAAGATATCTCAAAACCGTTGATGGCTTGCAATTTGCCCAAAATTGTATGGTACCTCAACTCGCCATATCTTAAAAAGCGAATGAGTTGGCTAGCCCGCAAGATTATGGCTTGTGCTAAAGGTAGTGGAAAAACCATAATTGGTAATCAGCTCACCAAGATGTTGACTTTGTCCATCAAGAGTTGGCTAGTCCAGAAGCAAACGGCTTTTGGTAAAGACAAAACAAATCCGTTGACAGCTGGTGGTTTGCTAAAAATCACACGGTTATCAGGTGTACCACAGTTCTTACATCTGGCTACTCCAGAAGTGATGGCTTTTGGTAAAGAGTAAAAATCCATTAATTTTTTCTCAAAAGATTGCTAGGGACTAGCAATAGTTTAGTGTGGGGGATTGATGAGTGTGTAAATACTCATCATTTCTGTTACATTTAAACTGCAAAAACATATGAAAACACACAGGAATGCCTTAAAATACATAAAATATCTCTGGATTGTGTTTTTATGTAAAAGGATTTAAAACTGATGAAAAACAACACATTTCACATAATTTACAGTTTCAGTCCCCGAACTTTTAAAAATTGGCAAAACCAGTCCCTGGTAAATCAAAACATGAAAAATATCATCAAAGGTTCTTAGTGATTCATAAGTTGTCAAGTATAGTCCTTTAAAGTTAAAAATTACAAAATGACAACTTTAGTCCCTCAAATTTCAAAAATGTCAAATATAGTCCTTAAGGTTTTTGAAAATAGAAAAATATTAAAAGTAAACCTTGCACTATTATTAAATGGCATAAATGGACCTTATGATAACTATGGAGAAATTACAGGTTAAACCCTTCAACTTTCAGAAAATTACAAGTTTGGTCCTTAGAGTTTGAGAATTTGACAGAAAAGGTCCCTGGGTATTTTAAATGAAAAAAATTACATCTTTGGTCCTTGGTTTACTCATAATTAACAATATTGGTCCTAATAATTACTTTGGGAAGGTGGCAAAAATCAGCCCTCAATTTTCACCAAATTACAAATTGGTCCTTGTGTAAACCATAAACCAACCGGACCCTTATTATTATTAACCCAAAACCTAATCCAATCCAAAAACCTTTACCCAGCCCACACCCTTTTTCCCTAGGCCAAAAACCAAGCCTTATTAATAAAAACGGGGGTTTGACCCCGTTTGACCCTCCTTCCCCAATACCACCACCACTGTACAACACCCTCACCCCCAGCCTTCAATCCCAATACCACCATGGTATTTCACTACCTCACCACCACTTGTCCACATCCACCTCACCTCCAAACATCATCATATCATCCTACAGTAGAATTTAATGCTTCCCCACCATCCATACTCAACCTCCATGGCTTACAGCCTGTTTCTTGACCAAAACACACCCATAGTCCACTCCTGCTATCCAAACCTGTCCCCTACACCTCCACATAACACCAAAGTTCTTTAATTAGTCTCAAACAGCCACAATTAAACGTGTGTAGATTTGGCGCCAAAAGCAAGTTTAAACGGTTTAGATGAATTGCAGAGATCCAATGGCTCAAAAGAGGTGGGAAAGTCTCAGAAACATGTGGGGAGTTGAAAAAGCCTATAAAGAAAGCAGGGGAAGCAATGTGAGAAGATTTATAGTTTAATTTAGAAAAATGTATGTTGACTTAATTATGTTCTAATTTCCAGTGTAAAATTTGGCTTTCAAGTACTTTGTTTAGTGTTTTTCAGTGTATGTGAACCTATTTCCAATAATCAATTTCAGTTTTTATGTATGAATCCAGTTTATGCAATTCTCAAATTTCCAAAAATCTTATTCTACTTAAGTGTTGTTCTTAGTTGATGATTACAGACTCAATAAGCTCATATAAGCTCCTATAAAGCTTACAAAAGCTTTTAGTAACTTACAATTCAATATAGCTAAAAAAATCTACAAATACAAAATTGGTCAACAAAAGTCAACTGTGGGATTTAGATTTGATTTATGCAATTCAGAGTTGATTTGGAAGCATAAGAAAGCTTTGGATTGTGGTTTAGATCCTCAGGGAGGAATTAGGCTTCTTGGTTCTTGGTTTTGATACCCACAGTCACTCAATTGTAAGCCATTTTATCCATTTTCAAGCTTATTCACTTTACTTATTATTGTTATTGCTTGATTTTATTTAATTTGTGTTTATTTAGAGTTTTTATTGATAATACAATAATAAAAAAAATAATAGTTGTTCATTAGTTTTAATAGTTGTTTAGTATTTCATATTTTAGTAATATGTAGCTTGATTTTGATTTCTGAGTTGTAGTTGTTGTTGTTGGTATATTTGGACTTAAACAGGTTTATATAAGCATAATAAAAGGTTTTGTGTTAATTGTATGGTTTAAATCAGTTGTTTGCTTTGAAAAACCCCACATCAGACAGTTAAGGGAGTGTTTGGAACATGCTAGTGAGCTAAGCTCTTGTTGTTGTTTGATGTTTATTTGTGTTTCACTAGATTGTAGTAGTGAGATTTAGGTCAATTAAGGCATAAAATTGTGGTCTCATATACCCAAAGTCAAAATTATCATCTATACCTCTTAACAGTTAACTGTTATAGGAATTGAGGTCCAAATCTCACCATATCATCACATAAGTTTGTCATTTAGCTTAATTTAGCTTAATCTTAGCTTATAACAACTTATTTAGTAGGTAGGATCAATCAGAAGTTCACATAAGTCAAAGTTAGTTCATAAATTAAAAAGTCAAAAAGTTGTATGGTCAGAAATCTCCAATATGGCATGAATTTCTACGATTTTTGTGTTATGATCTAGGACTTGAAACTTATTGTGTGTGTAATCTACCAGCTTAACTTGAGTTTCCTGCATCTATTTCATTTTTGAGATTTTTCTTGTGCAAGTTACACCCATCCAAAAACACTTGCAGGGGAAGAAGCTCCCGTGCTACACAGATCACCATCTCACCACCACCACTTTAATTATAGTGATAGCTTCTATTTAATAGAAATTATCTATTTAATTTTCTTTTTAGCTTATTTATAAGCACTTCTGCTATTTTATATTTTTATTAAATATCTTTTATATTAAAGTACTTTTATAAAATTTTCCAGATTTTTCCTTTGTCATTTAGTAATATTTAGATTTAATATTAGTTTAATTAATTATTAATTAATACTTAAGAATTAAATAGCATAATTATATTTTATAAAGTAACACCTAGTTTTTATAATTTTTCTAGCTTTTATATAAGGTAAAACATTTTTATAAATTTTTCTAGAATTTATATTGTTCATTTTCTATTTTTTATAATATAATTAGTTTAATTGGTAATTAATTAATAATTATAAGAATAATTAGTAATTTAGTTTAAAAATACATAAAACAAACTTTTTATAATTTTTTAGGATTCCTGTTATGGTTAATTAGATTTATAAAAATCTTCTTAATTATCTAAGTCATTTTAGTATTTTTAATAATTTAAATCAATATAATTAGTTAAATAATAATTAAATAATAATTAATTAATAATAATTAGATAAATAGTGTGAACAATATAATTTTAGTTTTAAAATAAGTTTTCTAATATTTTAGACTTTTGTAAATTTTAATTTTATTTTTCAAGACTTATTTTACATTTTCTTAATTATTAGTGAATTATTAAATAATTAAAAATAGTTATTAAATAATAATAATTAATTAAATGGTTATAAAAATAATTTTCATTTTCTAATAATTTTCTTATAAGTTTAGGATTCTAAAAATATAATTTTCATATTTGTGGGAGTTTTATTTGACAGAATTCACGTTTAGTTTCGTACGTTTACGTTTACTTAAATTTAAACGTACATTTCATATCTTTTTACATTTTTAGGTTTTATTAACTTTTAAATAAATTAGTAATTATAAAATAAATATTTTAAAGTTTATTTAATTTGCATTTAAGCCCCTAAGGCATACAAATTCATACTATTGTTAAAATTGTTGTTGTTGTTTACATTTAAATATTAAACGTAGGCGTTTTCCAGTACCTTTACATTTGTGCTTATCTGATTTCACGTATTAGTTGATCTAGCTTATCTAAGCTATTTTAACTTATATTTCAGTAGTACAATCACTTAAACCCTTTTCCTGTTCAAATCACCTGATCTCGAAGTCATTTTATTTCAAATTTCACGCCTCGTTGGGATTTAACGATCCGGGGAAACACTACACTCCACGGAGTATTGGTTTAGACTGTTTGACTTGTTGACCATTAATTGGTTAATATTTTTTGATTGTTTGAGGCCAATCAGTTTATTTGTTCATTTGATAGCTTTTTCAAACCACCATAAGTCCTAATAAGCTAAAATACTCACTGTTAAGCATAAGGGCGTGCACACAGCTTATTATTAAGCTACAAAACAAGTCTTTTCACAAAAGTTGTTTATTTTTTGCTTATAATCAGTTGTCAAAAAGAAAAACTAACAAAAAACCAATTTTAAAATTAGTGATAGCTTCTATTTAATAGGATTTATCTTTTTAATTTTTCTTTTCAGCTTATTATTAAGCACTTTATCATTTTTATATTTTTCTTAATTTTCTTTCATCTTAAAGTATTTTGAGTAATTTTCCTAGAATTTTCTCTTTTAATTTAGTAATTATTAGAATTAATATTAATTTAATTAATAATTAAGTAATATTAGTAATTAAATTGTTTTATTAATTTTTAATTTACAACAGTACCTTTTTATATTTTTCTTAGGTTTTATAAATCATTAAATATGTTTAGAAAATAGTCTCTTAATTACTACTGTTCATTTTTTAATTTTCTTAATTAATCTAGTTAAATTAGATAATAATTAATAAATAAGTAAATAATTAGTAAAATAGTCTAAATATAATTTTTATAAACTTTTTATAATTTTTTAGGATTCTTGTGATGGTTAATTAGTTTTATAAAATATTTCATAATTTTCTAAGTTAATTGTAGTATTGTTAGTAATTTAAATTAGTTTAATTAGTTTAATTAATATAATTAGTATTTAATTAATAAAAAAAGACAAAAATAGGTATTTTTAGTTTCTAAATTTATTTTAAGTCATTTTTGAATTTTAAAAATTAATTTGAAATTTTCTAGCTTAAATTTGTAATATAAATCTTTTTAGTATAAGTTAAATAGTTTTAAAGTAAATAATTAAATAGTTTTTATTTAAATAATTAATATTAAATAATAAAATAATCAAAATTTTTTTCTTCTTTTTAATTTAATTCTCTTTTTAAGTTTGTAAAATTTTCATTTGCACCCCTTGTAGTTGTAAATTGTTTTAAACTCACCTTTTCTTCTGTCTGTAATCAAATCTGGTTTCTAATTTGTGTATCTGTGATCATATCTGTGTTTCTGTAATTTTTAATACTGTTTCAGTTATTTAAATACCAAGTAATCAGTAGTATAATCAATTCCAAATCTTTATTGGTTACTGTCCTCAGTACCACTCATTCCAATAACGTTTCAAAAGCACCATTTCAATCTCGTCGGGACATAACGACCCGGGGAAACTCTATACTATCCACGGAGCATTTACTCTAGAATGTTTGACTTTGTTGACCAATTTCCTTGGTCAATATTATCTGTCTGTTTAGGCTCAAATCAAAATTTGGCGCTGCTGCCGGGGAGGTTGTTGCGTGTTTTAAAAACATTTTAGGTTTAGCAGTTTTCAAAACCCTCCCTGTACAAATTTCACCACTTTTGTAAAAATCACAATCATATCAAAATAAGTTCATTAACATTTTTCCTAAAGTGTTAACAAACACCAAAAAAATCAAAAACAACAAAACAAATCGTGAAGTTAAATTACTTCGGTTTCTTTAAGATTACAACCTACACAAGTGGAATACGGAATTTCTGACATTAAATTGCGAACTGAAGAGAGATACATTCTTCTCTCCCGCCACCCTGCGAGTGATTTTAAAGAAAACGATTTCTGTTAACGAATCAATACCAAAAATATTTCCAAAAGTTTTTTGCACACACACCCAAAAAGCCAAAAATAATTTTTCGGTTAATAATAAATACATAAAATCTTACCAGCGCAAACCAAGGTAGAACACCTACTGTTGGGAATTCTGCTAAATGCGAATTCTGCTGACGGTTACTGCTGAAGGATACTGCTAAAGAGCTGGTTCCTGCTGAAGCAGTGTATCTGCTGAAGACTAATTTCAGCATATTTAGTTTATGCGGAAATAGATATTCCGTATATTATGTAATATAGCTAGGATATGCATGAGTTTATTTAGGATGCGAGAATGCATATCTTTTGAAGTTTTTAGAAGAAACGTTTCTTGTGAAACGGCTTAGGGTTCCTTGTGTATAAAAGGAACACATGATTATGTATTGAATACACGTTTTTAGAAAACACTTTCAATATTATTAAAAGATCTATAGAGGATCAAGTATTCTTAGTATTCAGTTGTTTATACTTATGTTTGTTTCTGCTTTAGAATACAAGTTTTAGAGATTTTCTTTTAGTGTGTTAGTGATTACATTAACATAACTAACGATCCACGAGTGCTCAAAGATCTATCAAGGTCTAAGTTTCAACAAGTGGTATCAGAGCCTCGGGAGAGTCTCTGTGATACTAAGAAACATCAATCTTACACCCTCTCAATAAAAAACAACAAAAAACAATGCCTGGAACAGATGATGAATCTGATGCAACTCAGAACCAAAACACCACTTCTTTCCAACAAATCACTCTCACAAATAGTAATGCCAAATTCCCATACCTTAAGAATGTAGAAGAGTATGAATTGTGGTCTATGAAGATGCAAAACTGGATCACAAATATTGACTGGAATCTTTGGGAAGTTGTCAGTAAGGGTAACAGCTTGAAGAAACACGTCAAAGATGCTGATGGGGTGGTTACAATTGTAGGGTCCTAAAACTGCTGAAGAAGTTCTAGCCGTTCAGAGGGAGAATAAAGTCAGAACAATTCTCCTTCAGGCTATACCAGATGACCACATGGGTGACTTTCACTTCATGGAAGATGCTAAGGACATTTGGAGGCAATCAAGGCTAGATTTGGTGGGAATGAGGAGTCAAGGAGGATGAAGAAATCAACGCTGAAACAACAGTTTCAAGATTTTCAGATATCTGAGGAAGAAGGAATCCACAAGGGCTATGACAGGTTCCACAGGATCTTGAGTCAACTCAATCAGATGAAGGCTGGACCAGATAATGAGGACTACAATGCTAAGTTCCTAAGATCTTTGCCACCATCTTGGTTGCAAGTAAGCATTGCTCTCAAAGCTAAAGGTGGATTGGATATGCTCTCTTTTGATGACCTCTACAACACACTTAAATCTCTTGAGCCTGATGTTAGAAGTCCCATTCGTACATCCACTCACTCAGCTTTTGTCAGCACCACATCCAATAAGGTGCATCATGCCTCAAGCCCATATTCCTCAGCATCAACACTAAATCAACTCCTCAACCAAAATCCAGTAATATAATGGAACAGGTTCTTCACTCTTTTGTTGCTGAATATGAAGATCAGCAGCATCTAGCTTATGAGGATTTTGAACAGTTGGATCCCCGGGATATGGAAGAGATGAATTTGAAGTGGCAGTTGGCAATGATCTCCATGAACATTAAGAGGTTTGAGAATAAGTCTAGGAGAAAGTTTGGCTTCAAGGGAAGAGATCCTGCTAGATTTGACAGAAGGAAGGTCAAGTGCTTTACTTGTGGTTAGGTGGGTCACTTCTCAAGGGAATGCAAAGATAGGAAGACTAGTGATGAGGTTAGATATACTACCTATCAGCAGAATCAAAAGAAAGCTGGAACCTCTAAAGCTGGAACTTCCAAAGCTTTGGTCACTATGGATGAACATATCAACTGGACTGCTCATGAGCCTGCTGTAGAAGAAGTTTCTAGTTCTGAGCAAGTGAATATGCTGGCATACTGCCCTACAGAGGATAAGCATGATCAAGTTTCCTTAATGGGCATCTCTTAGGTACTTAACTGTGTTTTTGGCTGTAGTGTAAGATATAATGAACTTAAAGAAGCATATGATGAATTGAAACCTAAATATAATGAATACCATGTAGAAGTTGAGGCTTATAAACAGGCTTTAAAAACTTTAGAAAGACAAAAAGTATGGTTTCAAAAGAATCAGATTGCTTATGATGAAAAGATAAGAGTGTTAGAAAGTGATTTAGAATGTGCTAGGATTGATTTAAGGCGTACTGAGAAAGAGAAAGCTGATGTAGTTTCAGAAAATCTAGTGCTTAAAGAAAAACTAGATGAGGAAGTAGCAAGACATAAATCATGGTTAATATCAGGTGATAACTTAGCTAGTGTACTTTATGGTAGTCAGGCTGTTAACTCTGGAATAGGTTTAGGATTTAAAAAATATGTTGGTTTAGAAGCTAGGAATGACCTAGGTAAACCAACACCAGCAGGATTAGCTAACTATGTAAAAGAAGGTAACTTACATGCTGTAGCTGGACCTATTAGAGGAGAACACATGCCCACTGACCTTTCCATTACTGTTGACTTTGATGGATCACACCATCTTTATGTCAAAAAGTCAAGTGACTTGCCAGACCCTGATTCTAAATCTACTGACTTTGTCTCTTGTTTTGACAGTGACAAGTCCTCTGACCAAAGGTCTACTACATATACCAGTTGTGATTCAAGTGAAAAGTCAGACCTTCCCAAGACCTCACCCAAGACTCCCCACAAGCCTGTTAGAGTTACTACTGATTCCAAGACAGTTTCTTCTGAAGACTTGCTATTTAATTCTTTGCAAAACAATGTTTTTAATTCTGTCCAAAACAATTCGGTTAATGTTTGTGGTTTGAATTCTCTTTCATGTTATGGAACATCTTTCACTTTGAATAAATCTTCTAAAAAGAAGAAATGCTTTGTGTGTGGAAGTAAATTTCATTTGATTAAGGATTGTACTTTTCTTAAGCAAAGAATGGGTGTATGTACTAGTCAAAGGAAACCTAGACCAATGTGGAAAAATGTTAATGATATACCATCTTTTGTTCCACATCAGCAGAAATACAATCCTGCTGATAAACCTTCTTCTTGGAGAAGAACTGGTGCTAGACCATATGTGAGACCAACTAGTTCTTATTTTCATAATGGTTATTGGCCTAGACATTTTGACTCTATGTATGCTGGTGGAGGGTACTGGGATACTGTTGTGAAGCCCTCAGCAGGTTGTTCTTGGCCTAAGAAGGGACCTAACTATCAATACAGGCCCAAGAACAATGGTAGATCTAATACATCTACATGGCCTAACTCTTATGATCCACAAGGCAGGCTCAAGTCAGCAATGACTTGAGTCTCCAATGTGTACTAACTATTGTATATTATTTTGTTGTTGTTGTAGGATCATCCCCTGAAGAGTACAGAAGTAGGCATAGTAGATAGTGGTTGTTCCAGAAGTATGTCAGGGAACAAGGATAAGATGCATGACTTTGTACCTATAGAAGGAGGAGGCAATGTGACCTTTGGTGGAGGAGATGGCAAAATCACTAGGAAAGGTACAATTAAAACACCTCTGTTGGATTTTGAGAATGTATATTATGTGAAGGAACTGCAACACTTCAATTTGTTCCCAGTGTCACAAATATGTGACACCAAGAATAAAGTCTTCTTCTTTGAGGATGAATGTCTTGTGCTCTCTAAAGACTTCACACTTCCAAAAGATACAACCATTCTGCTAAGAGTTCCTAGAACCTTCAATTTATACACATTCAATCTGAATGATGTCCAACCTGAAGGTGATTTAACATGTTTGGTGGCCAAAGCTTCCCTGGATGAATCTACAAGATGGCATAGGAGGATGACTCATGTGAATTTCAAGACCATTAACAAGCTTTCTAAACTTGGTCTGGTTCAGGGACTTCCTTCAAAAGTCTTCACCAATGAACATAATTGTGTTTCCTGCAACAAAGGAAAGCAACACAGAGCCTCATACAAAGCCATAACAGTTGTGAGCACCATCTCAGAACCTCTTCAGTTGTTGCACATGGATCTATTTGGTCTAACTCCAATCAAAAGTATTGATCATAAGTACTTCTGCCTGGTTATCACTGATGATTATAGCAGGTTTTGCTGGGTATTCTTTTTGAAAACTAAAGATGAAACAACTCATATTATAAAAGAATTCATTACCCTGATTGAAAACCAGCTAAATAAAAAGGTTAAAGGCATTAGGTGTGACAATGGGACAGAGTTAAAAAATGTCTTATTAATAGAACTTTGTAAGTCTAAAGGGATTAAAAGGGACTACAGCACTCCAAGGACCCCACAACAAAATGGGGTTGCTAAAAGGAAGAATAGGACCTTAATCGAGGCAACAAGATCCATGCTTGCAGACTCTAAGTTACCCACTATGTTCTGGACTGAAGCAGTAAGCACTGCTTGTTATGTTTTGAACAGGGTATCCATTACTAGACCTCATGTCAAGGCACCTTTCGAACTTCTCACTAGGAAAGTTCCTAACATTCATTACCTTAAACCTTTTGGTTGTAAAGTGACCATTTTGAACACTAGTGATTCACTGGGAAAGTTTGATGGAAAAGCTGATGAGGGGTATATTGTGGGTTATTCAGCTCATAGTAAGGCCTATAGGGTTTACAATTTACATGCTAAGAAGATAGAGGAGACCCTAAACCTGAGATTCCTAGAAGATCAGCCTAATGTTCAAGGACAAGGTCATACTTGGTATTTTGACCTGGATTATTTGACTGATCACTTGGGTTATACTAGACATGTTTCTAACCAATTTGCAGGTACAAAAGTGTCTCCTACTAACCCTGCAGGTACCCTGGATGATGACTCAGAGAGTGACTCTGAGAAATATGAACAAACCATTGTTGTACCTTCTTTTCCTCCTAACCATTTTGTAGGTGATCATTCTGCTGAAGAGAATGAAGATGAGTCACACTATGCAGAGGATCTTGCTAGACTCAAGAAGCATGAACATGCAGCCACTCAGGAAGCTAAGAGGCTTGGTGAAAAGTTTGCAAAAGAAACTGAGGCCTTACTCATACAATCAGCACAAGCAGTCAGTGGAAACCAGGATGCTGCTGACAGTTCTACTGAAGGCTCTCATGTTCCTGCTGATATGATCAAATCTGCTGAAAGTCCTGCTGCACAATCTCCAATCTCTACAAGTGTGTCCACAGACTTTGGGAAACCATATACAAGATTTGCAAGTCCTTCTGATCTTGGTAATCACCAACCCAAAGCTGGCATCTTCAACTCCTCTTCCTATGACAGTGAGTTTGGACCCACAGTGAACAATCTTGACACCACCATTAATGTCAACCCCACAGCAACAAAAAGGATCTATATTGCTCATCCCTTATCAAAGGTTATTGGAGATCCTCAAGCACCTGTTATAACTAGAAGTACTATAAAGAACACTAAATATGGTGAAGTTGCTTTCATTTCCTATGTCTACAATCAATAAAGGGACAATCATACAGACTTTAAGCATTGTTTGTTTGCTTGCTTCCTTTCTCAAATGGAGCCAAACAGTGTTCCTCAAGCACTTACTGATTCAAGTTGGCTTGAAGCAATGCAAGAGGAGATGCTTCAATTTAAGAATCAGCAGGTTTGGATACTGGTACCTCTCCCTGAAGGCAAATTTGCAATTGGGACAAAATGGATTTTGAAGAATAAAAGAGATGCAAGGGGTATTGTGGTGAAAAACAAAGCAAGATTAGTGGCTCAGGGGTTCAGGCAAGAGGAAGGCATAGACTATGATGAAGTCTTTGCACCAGTGGTTAGAGTTGAAGCAATCAGAATCTTCTTGGCCTATGCATCTTATATGGGTTTCATGGTCTATCAGATGGATGTAAAAGGTGCTTTTCTGTATGGTGAGATTGAAGAGGAGGTTTATGTGACTCAACCCAAGGGTTTTGAAGACCCAGATCATCCCAATAATGTTTACAAGGTTGTAAAAGCTCTCTATGGACTACATCAGGCACCAAGAGCTTGGTATGCTACGCTTTCTGCATTTCTACTGAAGCATGGTTACAAAAGAGGTGCCATTGACAAGACACTCTTTCTTAAGAAAGACTCCAGGGATATCATTTTAGTGCAAGTCTATGTGGATGACATCATATTTGGTTCTACTAAACAAGAATGGTGCAGGGAGTTTGAGGACTTGATGAAGGGTGAATTTCAGATGAGTGCCATGGGGGAGCTTACTTTCTTTTTGGGATTACAAGTTTAGCAGAAACCTGATGGTATCTTTATCAGTCAGGATAAATATGTAAGGGATATGTTGAAAAAGTTTGATATGGAGAATGTCAGAACTGCCACTACACCCTATGAAGCTCCAAAACCAAAGAACAATCTTGAACCAGATCTTCCTGTGAATGTTCATTTATACAGATCCATGATTGGTTCATTGATGTATCTGACAGCTTCTAGGCCTGACATAACCTTTGCTGTGAGTGCTTGTTCTAGACACCAGGTCACTCCCCTTACTTCTCACTTGAATGCTGTCAAAGAGATCTTCAAGTACCTCAAAGGCCAACCCAATTTAGGTCTTTGGTACCCAAAAGAGTCTCCTTTTAAGTTGGAAGCATTTAGTGATAGTGACTATGCTGGTGCCAATATGGATAGAAGATCCACAACTGGAGGTTGCCAATTTCTTGGGAGAAGATTGATTTCTTGGCAATGCAAGAAACAGACCATTGTGGCTACCTCTACTACTGAAGCAGAGTATGTTGCTGCTGCCAATTGTTGTGGACAGGTTCTATGGATTCATAATCAATTGCTGGATTATGGGTTTAATTTCATGAATACCACAATTTTTATTAACAATCAAAGTACCATTCACATTGTTAAAAATCCAGTTTTTCATAATAGAATCAAACATATTGAAATCAGGCACCACTTTATAAGAGATGCTTATGAAAAACATTTGATTAAAGTGGTAAAGATTCATACAGATGATAATGTGGCAGATTTGTTAACTAAGGCTTTTGATGGACATAGGTTTCAACACTTAGTGGTCCATATTGGTATGCTTAACCCTTGACTGCAAAGTTTGAGGGGAGGCATAAGCCTCTGGGGAGGATTGTCATTGTAACTTTGTATATTCTTGTATATTATTGTTTTGGTAACACTAACCAACTAATGTTTCTGTAAGTTTTGTGTGTTTTGTTTGCTATTTTGTGTCTGATTTACAGAATGCCCTTATTTGGATTGCTGATTTTAAGATGAACTTCACCAATTCTATTTCAATGGGAATGTGATCATATATGCTGAAGAGTTTGTTTCTGCTGAAGTGTAATATAACAAAAGAGTCATTGTTTCTACTAAAGTCAAATTACAGAGTTCACAATTGAGAAAAGTGGTTCATTCATTCAAGAAACAAATTACAGCTTACAATCCACTTCAAAACGAAATATAAGATCATTACTATGTCTACCAAAGTTATTCTAGCTCCTATCATCTATAGCAAAAAGGGCTGGTGGATATGCATGACCAGTACGATGAAGAAGCTGAAGGTGAAAATGGAAAGGGAAGAATGATGATGATGACGACGAAGATGCTCAAGAACCTAGTTTTATATCTTTGGTTCAAGGCAAGAAGATGCTCAAGAACCTAGTTTTATATCTTTGGTCCCTGGCAACATCACATCATCACCTAATCTACCTTCCTTTTTCCCTCACCCATCACCTCTGCCTTCTTGCCCTTACCCTTATGTCCATGGTATGAAACACTAGATCCTGGAGCAGGAAGACCCAACACCACATCCCGTGATGCTGGAAGAGATGGATTGCTCTTCCTTGGCCTTGGTTGGGATCTCTCTAGTATGGAAGGAGGGATGAATGGAGGATCTTCATCCTCTGAAGACTCTTCATCAGAAGTAATAAGAAAGGGAGAGACATTTGATCTCTCAGCAGGAACGGGGGGACGGCTTGTTTCACCTCTCTCCAAAGCATTCCACCTTCTCTCTAGTTCCCTCTGAGCGTCTGAATCATCCAAATCCGAGGGATAGTATGCAGAATCTTTTGATAGTGATGGACTTGGAGGATTTGCATCATGTTTCTTTTTCTTGGCGTGTTCCTTGGTCAGACTGATGCGTAGGGATTGCACCAGGCTTTACCTCTCGAGGGATCTCGAGAAGCTTACAACCCCCACCAGGCAGTGTACCTGATCGTTGTAGTATAGTATAGTGACAAGTACCGGGGGATTGATCGTTCAGCTAGGAATTGTGTCGCTAGGATTAGAAAACCTAAAGACTAGGTCTAGAGATGAGGGATGATTCTTTTTGTATTTTTATATTTTATGAAAAGCAAGCAAAAATCTCAGTTTTGAAGGAGTTGGGCGGAATTAGTTGCTATTCAACTAACCCAATTACTAAGATGCAATCAAAGTAAAACACTAAAAATGAAAATAAACTAAATTAAGATAGAGGTGTGAACAATATATGGGAGAATTGTGTTTACTTAGATTTCACTACTCCCTAGATATCTTTTACAGGTTAATTACTTGTTACAGTTGCGTGGATGACGGATTGTATTCCTTAATACCATTCATGGGGTGGCGTACTTACTTCCCCAATCCTATAAGCTCCTACTTCACTCCTATGTCGAGCCGTCTAAGAAGCTCCTAACATGGGATCACTAAAATTCGCTCATGCATGAAATACAATCATAAAAACCTAGTACACATCGGTTCATGTTTCTTAAGACGTTCAAGCATGTTACACAATGGAGATCTGCCAGATTTCTTGAGCCTAACATTGAAATCATTCATCCATTACAACTATAAACAAGCAATCAACCTATAATCAACATCTAGGTTTCATTACATCTAAGCAAACACATGATAGATCTAGCCTAGCATGTTGAAATCAAGACAAGCATAAGATATATTCAAACAACACATAGACATATTGAATGAATTGAAAGAGGACTTATCTTAATTGAACATGAAAGGTTTCAAGGGGTGAAAACCCTTGAAAATACAGTTAAAAATGACCTAGGGTTTATTAGGTTCGACCCTAGTATTCTCCACACAAGTTCCTCTTTTATGAATGAAAAATAGAAAAGTATATATAGATTTTGTGAGGTGACGACGTCAAGAGCAAATGTCTGACGCCGTCATCTCGCCGCAAAATAAATTCTCAGACTGCCTAGATCTGGGTTTGACGCCGTCACGTGTACTCCTTATGCAAGCCGTCACCAAAATTACTCTTGACGCCCTTCTCTTGACGCCTTCAGGTTTTCTCTGGGTCGTCATGAATTTCACCCCTGACGCCATCACAATTTTCCTCTTGACGCCGTCAGGTACTGTTCTCAGCATGGAAAATTAAGTCTTTGCCGTTTTCTTCACTTTTATGCTCCAAAACGTCCAAAATGCTTCCTTTTCCAGAATTCACTCCCAAAGTACCTAAAATCACAAAAGGAACAATTTAGGGCAATATTTGATCAAATAAATTCAATTCCGGGCTTAAATGACCCCCTAAAAACGGTTCATTTTTCGCCTCATCATATACCCTTACACTTGAGATTTGCTTGTCCTCAAGCAAATGCGCTTTTATTCTAATCAAAATACAAGTTAGGGGTCATTTAACACTAATATAAAAGTAATTACAACAAATAATCGTTCCACTAAAGACCAAAGACAAGCACGGAGGTCATACACTAGCACCTCACAAATAGTGTTTAGATACTCACATCTCTCAGGTGTAATAAAGTATATATCACAATATGGAAATGGAAAACATCTCTCACTACCTGTCATAGCAAAATAGATTACCATAGGCTTGGGAAAGGATCAAACCTCCACCACATGGCTTAAGCACCTAGGATAAACTATCAAAGAGGTCTTTTAAAGGGTTGTAACGTTAGGTGTAGGGATATGGAATACACGGTTTTGTTGGATATAGGCAGTCTTTACTGGTGGCGAGTTAACAATCTTGGTTAATTACATGTACAATATGGCGTTGCTAAGCCAAGACTAGACTCGACTTAAGCTAATAAATGAAAAATAACAAAAACATAGAATAAACATAGAATGAAAAGGGATGGTAGTCCGTATGTTTTTCTCCTTTCTTTTTCTATTTTTTTTTTTTTTTTTTTTTTTTTTTTTTTTTTCATACACTCTTACCTTACCATCCAAAATAATACATCATAGGGAATGAAAATTCCCCTTACACTTGAATTTTTACATACTTTACAATAAACTAATCTAATGATTCGAATTAAGAAAATCAAAAGACTTGGAGTACTTTTAAGATTAACGTACATATGGGGGTAATAATATGATGTTCTTCCCCATTACTCAATAACACAAGTACTTTACCCATGAGTCCCAATCGTCCCAAAACAATATGTACAAGGATATGACTCGACTCAGCAACCATGTAATCAATTAGATAATTAACTAAGGGTTTAAACAAATAACAATAATGCACTAAAGATGCTAAGGCGATTTGGGTGTACATTTAAGTGGGGTGTAACAAATTCTTCCATTAAGTAAGATGCTTAAAGTTAGAAACGAAAAGATAGGCTCGGAGGGGTGTACTAGGGGTTTCGTGTACCAAAAATGAGTACAACGCTAAGGTGTGGGAAAAATTAATTGACTTAACTAGCCAAGTAATATGACTTAAATGGTCAAGTAATTATGATACGGGTTTAACACAAGGGTGATCCTAATGCCTCGTATCATGTAGTAAATCCTACTACACGAATGTAGTCTCACTAGCGGTCTCGGGATGCATCACTAACGCAAGTTCTAGAATCTAAATGCTACCGGTACACTCATAAGCACTAATAGTAAATGCTTTTCCTATCAAATCTAAAGGCGAACCTCACATATTTGGGTGGAAAATTTTTCTGAATAGTACGGTTTTGTTCTAGTCATACAATCTCCTATCCATGAGACGCTTGCTATGGCTAAAGTTTCACTCCTAAATGTTGTAAATTTTTTTAAATTTGGTGCTAAAATTACACTAACAAGTATTTCTCATAGTTTTATTATACATCTACCATCAAACAAACAAAATCAAGCGAAAGTGTATCTGTAAGGTATCATCATTTTACCCTCCCCTTACACTTAGGATGAACATTGTCCCCAATGTTTAAGTAAAGAATGTTAAAGTGAAATAAGTAAAAAGAATGAAATCAAATACTCCCCTGATTCGCTCGGAATGGATAATAAGGTGGCCAGGTTAGATCTTCCTCCAAGAAAATGAACAATCAAAGCTTCCCTTCCAGAATATAAATCATCTTCTTGTCATACATAACCTGTAAAACCTGAGAAAACAGACAAGGCAACCTCGCGTAAAATCGGCGGCAATCTATATATGCTAACAAATCCTAGAAAACAAAATAAGATATAATGCTTGTGGAATGATGTTTGCAGATTTCCTGGAGATTATAAAACTAATAATTCAACAAAAACTTTAAGACTCCGTTAGAAAAACAAAACTGGTAAAATTTCCAGAATTTTACACGTGACGCCATCAAGAGTAAACTCGTGACGCCGTCAGAAGTGATCTGCAGAAATTCTTATGTTAAGTTTCCGGAAAATTTCTGGAAAAACTTCTTCCTACTTCCTGGAAAATCCTGCAAAACATCATTATGACTTGATACAAGCATTTGACTCTAACAAATACGAATATACATGTTCACTTAATATTGTGGAGAATCATGATCAATTTTTGTTTCTTAAAAACATATTTGGGGTTTCCCCTTACAGTTATCTTTTGCGAAATACCTTTGGATGAAGTTAAGACTAGGCCAAACAACAAAATAAAGTATTTTCACTATTTTAGTTTTGAAACATGATCTACCAACAATAAAAATAAAGCATGCATACGGAAGCAAATAACAATCAAACAAAATTAAAAATCACACAAAACATGGGTTGCCTCCCAAGAAGCGCTTTTCTTTATTTATTAGTCTTGTAGCTAGACTCAAGGTCATGGGTTACTACGTGACCTCATTGTTGGTTTCACTCTCTGATTGTAAATGTTCTTTGTAGAAACCAATCACCTTTTTCTCAATCGCTCCTATAATCCTATGGGCAAATTCCTTATCGACTTTATACTTCGGTCCTAGAGTCAAGCAATCTTTGTAGAAAAGACTCTTCTTTTCCCGTACATAATCCATGCCATTTTTCTTATCCTCTTCATTGATGTCCTCAAAAGCACCAATGTTATCCATGTCAAATCGGGGCACAAAACGAAATTCTTTCATTCTATTAGGCATCCTATAAGTGATCCTATCGGTGTTACTCGCAAATCGGATTATCCCCCGGCAACGGCGCCAAAAACTTGATGCGTGGGGATTGCACCAGGCTTTACCTCTCGAGGGATCTCGAGAAGCTTACAACCCCCACCAGGCAGTGTACCTGATCGTTGTAGTATGTATAGTGACAAGTACCGGGGGATTGATCGTTCAGCTAGGAATAGTGTCGCTAGGATTAGAAAACCTAAAGACTAGGTCTAGAGATGAGGGATGATTCTTTTTGTATTTTTATATTTTATGAAAAGCAAGTAAAAATGTCGGTTTTGAAGGAGTTGGGCGGAATTAGTTGCTATTCAACTAACCCAATTACTAAGATGCAATCAAAATAAAACACTAAAAATGAAAATAAACTAAATTAAGATAGAGTTGTGAACAATATATGGGAGAATTGTGTTTACTTAGATTTCACTACTCCCTAGATATCTTTTACAGGTTAATTACTTGTTACAGTTGCGTGGATGACAGATTGTATTCCTTAATACCATTCATGGGGTGGCGTACTTACTTCCCCAATCCTATAAGCTCCTACTTCACTCCTATGTCGAGCCGGCTAAGAAGCTCCTAACATGGGATCACTAGAATTCGCTCATGCATTAAATACAATCATAAAAACCTAGTACACATCGGTTCATGTTTCTTAAGACGTTCAAGCATGTTACACAATGGAGATCTGCCAGTTTTCTTAAGCCTAACATTGAAATCATTCATCCATTACAACTATAAACAAGCAATCAACCTATAATCAACATCTAGGTTTCATTACATCTAAGCAAACACATGATAGATCTAGCCTAGCATGTTGAAATCAAGAAAGCATAAGATATATTCAAACAACACATAGACATATTGAATGAATTGAAAGAGGACTTATCTTAATTGAACATGAAAGGTTTCAAGGGGTGAAAACCCTTGAAAATACAGTTAAAAATGACCTAGGGTTTATTAGGTTCGACCCTAGTATTTTCCACACAAGTTCCTCTTTTATGAATGAAAAATAGAAAAGTATATATAGATTTTGTGAGGTGACGGCGTCAAGAGCAAATGTCTGACGCCGTCATCTCGCCGCCAAATAAATTCTCGGACTGCCTAGATCTGGGTTTGACGCTGTCACGTGTACTCCTTATGCAGGCCTTCACCAAAATTACTCTTGACGCCCTTCTCTTGACGCCTTCAGGTTTTCTCTGGGTCGTCATGAATTTCACCCTTGACGCCGTCACAATTTTCCTCTTGACGCCGTCAGGTACTGTTCTCAGCATGGAAAATTAAGTCTTTGCCGTTTTCTTCACTTTTATGCTCCAAAAACGTCCAAAATGCTTCATTTTCCAGAATTCACTCCCAAAGTACCTAAAATCACAAAAGGAACGATTTAGGGCAATATTTGATCAAATAAATTCAATTCCGGGCTTAAATGACCCCCTAAAAACGGTTCATTTTTTGCCTCATCACAGACCAAGTGGGATGGTTGGAAGTCTTAATAGAGGTGGAGATGTGAGTGAATCTGATGAGTCGGAGGAGATGTCGATTATACTTGGTTTGGAGGACATTGTTATTGTTTAATTGAAAATTTTGGTGGATTTTTGGGGTTAATTGAGAAATTAGGGTTTTGATAAGAATTGGGGGTAATTGATATCTGTAAAAGTGTGATTTGGGGGTTATTAAATAGTCGAAGTCAAGGCTTTATGATAATTAATGCGAGTTGGGTGACACAGTAAAACTCAAGATATTTACCGAAGATATTTTGACTCTTGAATTGTTGCTGCTGATTGACCGTTCATCAGTAGATTGACTTTCATTTCTGCTGAAGGGTAATTTTGAAATTGGATGGAACCGCTTTACACTTCAGATATGGTCAACGATTTGTTCCGATATTCTTGACCACGATTGGGGAACTTCCATTTATAACCTACTTTGCATATCTTCACCAAAATTAACTTATTCCATCATCAAATGATATAAACCCATCATTCATTAGCATAATTCATAACAGTTTATCACAAATCCTTCAAATGGCAACACTTCAATTCAAGAAAGATCATAACAAAGTTGCTTTTCTGAAAAAGATTAAAGATCATGAACTGTATGATTCAATGGTGGAGTTTCTACAACGTTCAAAGATTCATTATGCCTTAACACATTCTCCAAATGTGATATATGACTCTATGGTAAAGCAATTTTGGGCATCTGCTAGGAAAAGGTCTGACACAGAGATCTTGGCAACTATTGAGGGAAATGAGTATGTGGTGACTGAAACTCTGAAAGTTTGATAAGGACAAAGCTTTGGTTGGATGATGAGAATGGAGTTTTTCACTCCAACACTGAAGAGATTCTTGCTGGGTTGAGGGAAGCTGGTTATCAAAGCACTGACACAACTAAGTGGCTTAAGAATCAGTTCTGTCCCAAGTGGAGGTTTTTAGTGCATACACTGCTCCAATGTACCAACAATAAGTCTGGTGGCTGGGATCAATTCTCTACCCAATTGGGTTGTGGTATTGTCTGTCTATCTAAAGGGTTAACTTATAATTTCTCAAAGTTTATTTTTGATAATATGATAAAAAATATTGAGAAGAAAAAGCATAAGTTTTTAATGTACCCTAGGTTTCTAAAAATAATTTTAGACATAACCACACAAGATAGAATCCATATTCCCATTAAGAGTCTTAGTTCTAAGTTATTTGCCTCTATGCAAACTAACTATGATGGGGTACATCGCCCTCTGTTAGCTACTATGTTGCTAATTGGTAATGATGCTACATGTGAGGATGATGCTACTGTTAATCTACCCTCTCAAAATGTTGCTGATGATGGTAATCCATCATCTTCTGGTGTTGTTGCTGATGGTAATCCATCAGTGGTACATGATGGAGAGCCATCTACAACTGCTAAAGCATTAAATGTTTCTTCTGACCAGCCTCCACTTTCCCCTTTACCTCTGTCACCTAGTCCTATTCCATCACCTTCTCAGGTTGCTCCTGATGAGCTTGCTACTGAGGTTGAAGAGACAATTCAGTCTCTTGGTACTAAAGTATCTACACCTCTTGAGCCTGAGATTTCTAAACTACCTACACCTAGTCCTGTAAGAGAGCCATATGCTGAAGGCTCTCCCAATGTTGTACATATGTCTGTTTCTCATGATAGGTTCAATGAAGCTCCCATGACCAATGAGCAATCTGTTGGTGGAGCTGAGAACCCTGTTACTCTCACATCTGTATATGATTTGCTTTGTAGGTATGTTAAAAAGACTGATGCTCTTCAAAAGGAGCTTGCAGATACTAAAGCTTCTCTTGGTGGTGAGATTGAGCTGTTGAAAAGAAAGGTTCAGGAGTTAGAAGCACAACTTGATCAGCAGAAGAAAAGAAAAGTTGTGATTGATGCTGATGTAGTGCCCCAGGAGAGGAACTTGGATTCACTTGAAATCTTGGCTGAAGTTGCTAGACAGACTCATGCTTCTTCTCCCAAAGTTGCTGCATCTTCAAAACTTAAGAAGCCAATTCAGTTCAGCAGAAGGAGTAGAAGACATTATTTGGCAAAGAAAGCTGCTGAATCTTCTAAGGTGTCTAATGTTGATGAGACTCTTATGACAAATGCTGGTGATACTCTTCAGGAGAATGAACCAATTAGTGATATTGCTGCTGAAAAGACTACTGATGGGGTTCATGCATCAGTAGATACATTCTTTGTAGCTGGTAAAGAGTATATGAATTCACCTACCACTGATCCATCTGTTCCTAAGCAAGTTTCTCATGAAGACACCACTGCAACTCTTCATACTACAGGATCTGCTGATACTCTACTTGATTCAGATGTTCAAGATTTAACTGCTGATACTTTGGAGGAGCTAGTCATTCCTCATGGTGATTCTGCTAAAGCTGCTGAAGTGTGTGCTGATGATCTTATCTCAAAAAAGGAAAGACTTGAGCAAGAAAGACTTTTGAAAGAATGGGAAGATCATAAGAAAAGCACAGAATTGGCAAAGCAAGAGCAAGCTAAATATGACAAAGAGTTTCAATCTGTTCAAAACAAGTATATTCCTACTTTGCCTCTTGAAAGACAAAGAGAATTGGATGCTGCAATACCAAACTTTGATGAAGCAGATTGGATACATATTGGTGAACAAGTGATTGCTACTCCTGGTTTGGCTACAGATATTCTTGGAAAGGATGTGAGTAAAGGTGATTGGGCTTCTGAAATAGTTAAGGTTATGAAACAAAGGAAGAAAGAAGCAGATGATCAAATTGCCAAAGCAAAAAGGGATAAACCAATGACTCAAGCACAGCAAAGGGATTTTATGAGAACTTATGTGAAAAGTCAAAGCAGTGCACTATATAATAATGCTTGGACTAGGAAACAAGTTTGGGCTCTTTCAGATGAACAATTGGTTCTTCAGTATAATAGAATCAAGTCTAGATGTGAAAAGGATGGAATGAGTACTCCTAAGCTTGTTCCTACTATCCTTGCTGCTAATGCAGAACCACATTCTAAGAAAGTCCAAATTGATGAAGCTGTTTCTACTAATGTGCCGGCTATGTCTCTATCTTTTTCTGCTGATGCTGGTTCTACTATGGATATGGGTGTTCCTGATGTTGATCAAGTACCTTTACCTAATACTTCTGCTGGGGTGACAACTATTGCTGCTGCTGCATCTATTGTTGATAAAGGAAAAGCCAAAGTTGTAGCAGAAGATCTTCCTTCTAGAAAGAGAACAAGAAGACAAATGGAGGAGGAGAGATTGGGTGAAGAGGCTGCAAAGAGGTTACATGATGATCAACAAGCTGAAATGGCAAGATTTCATGAGCTTAAAGACAAAGAAGTAGAGCTTGCAGCTGCTAGGGCTAAACAGGTCAGGATGGCAATGGATGCACAATATGAATCTGCTGCACTTGCTTCTACTCAGGATTCTACTAATGTTCATTTATGTAACAACCGTGATTTTAGCAGGTTAGTTAGACTTTTAGCCTCGAGTTAATCTAACTTTGTTTGGTGTGGTTTGAGTAGTTATATGGGTGTTATTGTGTGTTATAGTGTGGTTAGTATTTGAGTTAGCACTAAATCCCTTCTCGTTGTGGTTGTTATTGTGATTTTTTATGATGTTAATTTTGGGAAAGTTCATTTTGATCACCTATGTGGTGTAGAAATGACTTGTGTATATTTGGTGTTTTGAGGTTTTGCGTAACGAGTCTTCGTTCAAGTTATTGAACGTTAGTAAGTTATGGGGATGTTGTTTTTGTGAGGAAATGCTTATGGAGTGTGTAAAAATCTATTTTTGGAAACTTTATTTTGAAAATGAATATTTTCCGGTTTGTCGTAAAATTAAGGTTTATCGCGAAAGACGTTAGGTTTTGTTATGGGAATACATAAAATTTGAAAAGTATGAGGTTTTGAGTGTAATAAATAAATTAGTAAAAAAAAATAAAAAATATATTATTAGGGGGGGGGGGGGCGGCCGATTAAAGGTATTAGGGGGAAAAAAGGAAACCAAATTTGATACCAAATACAACTCTAAGCCTTAAGGGTTATCCAAATTAATTATAAATACAAAATCAAAACTCCCCTATCCCTTTTTCCTGCATATTGAGTCGACAATAGGGGGATCCAAGAAGAAAAAATTAGGGTTTCATAATTGTCTAGCAATAATCAAGAATCAAGGTAAAATCTTTAACCCTTATGTGTAATTAATTAATTATTGTTATGATTCATGTAATAATTAATATGATGGAATCTAGGGTTTATATACTTCTGTAAATTATTGAAGTAAAACATGTTAGGATGATTAGATGTTAATATTATGGTTAATGGTTAAGGGAATTGAGTGTTAAACGCGTTAGATTATGTGTTAGGGTTTGGACAGATTTGTAAGGCTGTAAAGATGTGAGTGTAAATAACATATGGTGAGAGTTAAGTCATGAATTTTAAGTCTAAATTGAAGTATAATGAAAGAGCTTTCCAAAAAGTCCAGCCACGATCAATTTTGAGGTCGGGAAGTCGGCCTTTTGATTTTTCTTTGTTAAGGTATCAAAGCTGTCAAACCGGGACAGATTTTGGGTAAAAGTTTGAGGGTGTCATGTGGTTGTAAAACTGGTATTTTGACTTGGTCTTCTGGAATAGTTAAGTTTTAGGTTATATTAGACTACCACGAAGAGGATTCGCGATAAAAACTTGTGGAAGTAATTATTAAAAATCAAAACTTTTTGGTGTGCGTTCAGATCCGAATTTGAGTAGTTGACAAGTTTGAATTTCTTATGAGTACTTGTGTGTGTTATTGGTCCATGGCCTTCTGGGATTAGCTTCTATGCTTATGAGAGACCATGGTAAATTTTTGGTGTGAGTTGTTGAGCTTTATTTGTTGTGATTTCATGTGAGTGAATGTACTCAAAAATTCTGCGTTTTCTGAGTTTTAGAGTGCAAGGGATTTAGTGAGTATTAAGTTGTGGTAGTGGTTAGTGTGGTGTCTAGGAGATCCATGGTGGCTCATATGAGTCTTAGACATCCATCATATGTGTATTACATGGGTTGTAGCTTTTAGATTGACCTTGTGTAATGTGGATTATTTTTGTGTGCTATAGATTGTAAATTGTTTTTGTGGAAGCTGCGGAGTTTAAGGTGAGTTCATAGTCCCATATTTTTTTTACTTTGTTTTAAACTTGGGATGGGAATGATGCTTGTCTTAAATGATTTGATTTACTGTGATTATGTGTATGGTGTTAAAGAGCTTGGACCTATAATGTTATCGTATGCATGCTATGTGTGATTATTTGCTTGTGTGGATGTATATGGGATCCAATTAGGAGGATGCATATCCCGTTGCTCGCGCGTGCGACCTAATTGATGTTTTATATGTTTAATGGGATCCAATTAGGAGGATGCTTATCCTGTTGCTCGCGCATGCGACCTAATTGATGTTTATTAGGGTCGGAGGACACGAGCCGTCCTGTTGTAATTATTATGGGGTCGGAGGACATGAGCCGTCCTAATAGTTGCCTTATGAGTGTTGTTGCCTTTGTGTGTGAATATTAACTTGCAAATGCATGTAGCTATATGATAACTATAATTATTTGTCCAACTATATTTTGTAATCACAGTTAATTCGGTTGCCTTGTGTGTTGAGTCTCAAACCTATGAATCCCACCAACGTTATGTTGACATTTTAAGCATCATTTTCAGGTGAGCATTCTAAGGCCAAAGTTGAGGGCAGCAATTAGGCGAAACTTAGTTGCATGGAGACTTACTTATGTTTTAGGATTTGATTTTATTTGGTTTTGGATTTGATACATTTATGTTTTATGTTTGGTACTTTCAAATTTATTGAAGATACCTTTTGGATTTTTGTTTTGGTTATTTATCATTGGGTATTGTTGCAACACTGTGTGTTGGTACATTGCTCTATTTATGTGCATGTAGTTGTTCTCTATGTTGACACCAGGTGTTGTGATGATATCCATGAAGTTACACCCGCGCGTTTCCGCCGTGGCGGGGTGTGAAAGATTGGTATCAGAGACTTGGTTATAGAGAATTAGGTGGTTTAACCTAGACTATAGCTTAGGAGTCCCTCATATAGTTGCATTTAGGACCTATGTGTAAGTATAATATCTTACATGTCTATTTTCCTAAATTATGAGTTATATTATTGAGTTTTTGAACGTCTATCGAACCATGTACTTAGCATCGTATGTGTGTCATTTATAGAATGGCACCTCCTGCAAGAAAGACACTTCGTTGGGCTACTGTAGGTACTAAGGGACGCAAGAGAGTTAGGAAGATGAAGAGAACCAACAGGAGGATATTGGTCCCCGCTAGCATGGTACCATGTGTGATTAAAGAGAAGCTGACACTCAAGAATGTGAATGGGGAAAGGGTGGAGAGATATGAGACAAAGGTAGCTGATAAGGAAGGCTTTACCACCAAGTACCCGTGCAAGTGTCTTCAGTTTTTGGAAGATGATGGGGTAGTTTGGGCTAGACCCCGAGGATTGTATGATTTTGTGGATAGGATAGATGAAGAGTTAAGAGTTCGTGAAGATGATTTTACAAGACATCCTCTACCACAGAATCATGGAAATAGGATTGGATGGGTGAGCGAGGAGGAGGAAGTGGATTCAGACTTGGAGTCCACTGCACTTACACCGTTTTAGGTCTTAGATAGGACTCGAACTGCGTACGACTTGTTTTCAATGTTATGTTTTAATATTTTATGGTTTTTGTTGAGTTGTTTTGACACTGATTGTATGTTGGAATGTGAATTCCATCATATTTTTGGGATTTATCCCGTGTTTTAATGAGAAGCCTTGGGCGAGTTTGGATATTTTTGGTGTGTATATTGTGTGTATTATGGGAGCATATTTTGGTTAGTATTGATTGCGTGCTATTTGTTATAAGATGTTACTATTGTTAGGTGTGGCTTTGGAAGTAAGTACACATGTGGAAGGATACATCTAAAATTGTGGGTGGCCAACACAATTATAAATGTATCATGACATATGTGGACCTACAGCCAATGTTACATTGAATCAATGGTGATATGCTTATGTGTGGTAGAGTTGAGTTTGTTTGGTTATATGATTGAGAGTGTTTCATGTGATGGGAGGTAGATGCTTGAGTAGGATTATGGAGATTGTAGAATCTTGTGAATGGCCTCTAATGGTTCTATTGTCCTGCGTGTTTAGGAAATGGCGCCAAGGAAACCAAGACGACCTATCACTAAGTCACCTGTGAGTGGAGCTTACCGAACACCGAAGAAGTCCAAGAAGTCGCCACCTATTATTGGGGATAGCAACCCTATCTTTCAGCAAATGATCAACCAGCAGCTAGAAGCTTTAATGCCTGAACTTGTGACTCAATTGAGTGCGCAAATAGGCAGTGGAGCTCATCCTGATGGTTCTGGAAGTGGAGGAGGCGGAAATAATGGGTGTACTTACAAGGAGTTCATGGCCTGTAAGCCTAAGGAATTTGATGGAAAGGGTGGTGCAATTGCATGTGGAAAACTAGAAGGGGGGGTTGAATAGTTTTACGTCCTTTTTAAAATTTATTTCCAAAATATTTTGCAGGTTATAAAAACTTTTGATTCGATCTTAAGTGAGTTCAAGCAACAACCAATATAAGCAAGTCTAAACTAATAATGAAAGTATTGAAATATAATGAAGAAAAGATAGAGTTAGAAAGATCAAACCACAACACGTGAATTTATAGTGGTTCGGCTACAAGGACACCTTCCTTGCCCTACTCCACTCCCCGAGTACCACACTCGAGAGTTTTCTTCACTATGTCAACAAACTCCTTATGGTGGAGAAACCTTACACACCTTGGCTTACACAAGTTAACGACACTAAGCTAAATGTCGAGTTCTAATCGTAGCTAGAACCAATCTCACACCAAATATCACACCACGTGATCTTCACACCTTTATCACACCTTCACACCTTCTTCAAGACTTCACACCGTCTTCACACCTTGTCAATCTTCACACCTTCTTCTATGCACAACTAAGTCACAACTACTAAACTAGTTTACAACACACCAAGATTCTACAATCAACAAATATACACAACACCTTCACAAATATCTATCACTAGTACTATATGAAACTAGCTATACACAACACCACTACAATAAGATGGATGTAGAGAAGTGTTCTTCTTCTTGCACTTGAATGGATGAAGCTTTGGATCACTTAGAAACAAAGACTTATGAAATATATGATCAAAGGATTTTAGATCTAGAGAAGAAGATTGGATCAGAAAGTTTATAGTGAAAAAAGGTGAGGAAAATGTGTAAAATGATCCAGTATTTAAAGGGCCAGATTTTACTGTTCGGGAGCATGCCGGTCCCCTTAATTATAGGCCGGTCCCCTTAATCATTAAGGGGGCCGCCTAGTAAAATTAAGGGGGCCACCCTCCTGAACGTTTGAAAAGTTTTTCTGGATAAAATTTGCCCTTTTTGGTTGGAAATTTGAAATCATATCTTTGTGGTTTAATAAAGCTATACCAAAAATGATTTACAAATATATATAAAATGTTATAATCATTTTATAAAATGTTATGTATTAATACAAAATTTCCTTTGATCATGTAATGCATAAGTTGCTAAGTTTATGCATACCTTAAGTTATATAAGATGTAGATGTAAATATTTGTCACCAAATACTTGTTTATGTCTTATTCTTAACTTAATTTGATTTGAGTTTTGTGATTATCAAAACATAGGTTTATTGAGAGATATTAATAACATTCACAAACATTATTTATATCAACATTGCACTTACTCGATGGATAGAGAAAATGGAGTCTGTGATGGATATCAGTGGATGTAGTGAGGTCCAGAAAGTTAAGTATGCTATTAGTTCTTTGGTTAACAAGGCGTTGACCTGGTGGAACACGCAACTTCAGGCTAGGGGAAGAGTTGCGGCTTTGGGTATGACTTGGGAGGACTTCAAAGCCTTAATGACGGAGGAGTTTTGCCCAGTCAATGAGCTGCAAAAGTTGGAAGAAGAGTTGTGGAATCATACTATGGTTGGAGCTAATCATATGGGGTACACTGATAGGTTTCATGAGTTTGCTAGGATGGTTCCTCATCTAGTAACTCCTGAATCGAAGCGTATTGAGAAGTATATCCGTGGATTGGTTCCACAGATTCGTTCGATGGTTAGGGCGACTGAGCCGACAACGCTTCTAAGTGCTATCCAAAAGGCTGGGGCACTGACGGATGAAGCAATTAGGAGTGGAACACTGGCAAAGTCGGGAGAGAAGAAGCGAGAGGAGGTTGATACTACTAAGACAGCTGGTTTTAGTGGTGACAATAAGAAAACAAGAAAAGGAAAGGGGTTTGTAGCAACGGATCCTATGATGGCAGCAGGTTATGTGGGAACAGTTTCTACGGCTATGACTGGTAATAATGAGAAGAGGGGATATGTTGGTAATGCCCCTAGATGTGCTAAGTTTGGTTACTATCATTTCGAGAACACTCCATGTCATGGGTGTTTCAGGTGTGGCAAACCTGGACACTTTGCTAGGGAATGTCGTGCGGTGATTACTCAAGCGACTCCAATCAATTCGGTTGGCGCAGGGGCTCAACGTAGGGCATGCTATGAGTGTGGTAGTGCTGATCATCTGCGAAACGGTTGTCCCAAACTTGTTGGAATGTTTGGACGACCTGGGAATCAGTTGGCTATTGAAGGAGGACAAGGACAAGGGTTTAATAGAAATGCAACTAAGGGAAAGGCATTTACAATGAATGCAAGCGAGGCGCGCCAAGACCCGAATGTTGTTACTGGTACGTTCTCTCTCAATGGTCATTATGCTACTACGTTATTTGATACGGGTGCGGATTATTGTTTTGCTACTACTGAATTTGCTAGAATATTGGGTGTTAAGTTTAGTGAACTTAGACCTAGTATTTTGATTGAAATAGCTAGTGGTATAGAAATAGAAGTTGATAAAGTTATTCGTAAGTGCGTTATCGTGTTAGAGGGTGTTGCGTTTAAGATTGACTTAATACCCTTAGGACATGGTAGCTTTGACGTGGTAATAGGGATGGATTGGTTGGCTAGGCATAAAGCTGAAGTAATATGCCATGAGAAGGTGGTTCGAATTCCATTAGAGAGTGGTGGTGTGCTGCGAGTACAAGGATAAATCGTGGAGAAGAATTCGAAATCCCTTTTGAGTGCGAAGTCTAGAGAACTCAAAGTGGGGGGATATTCCAGTAGTATGTGAGTTTTCAGGCATTTTTCCTGAGGATTTGTCCAGATTACCGCCAATACGACAGGTGGAGTTCCGTATTGAGTTAATTCCTGGAGCGACGCCGGTAGCGAAAGCTCCTTATCGATTGGCACCTACGGAGATGCAGGAGTTGGCTGAACAGTTGAAAGAACTTCAGGATAAGGGGTTTATTCGACCTAGTCATTCTCCGTGGGGAGCGCCTGTTTTGTTCGTTAAGAAGAAAGATGGTTCGTTTAGAATGTGTATTGATTATCGAGAGTTGAATAAGTTGACGGTGAAGAATCGGTATCCTTTACCTAGAATTGATGATCTTTTCGACCAGTTGCAGGGTGCTAGATTTTTCTCAAAGATAGATCTGCGATCTGGTTATCATCAGTTAAGAGTGTATGAGGAGGACATTCCCAAGACAGCTTTTAGAACTCATTATGGACACTTTGATTTTACGGTTATGCCATTTAGGTTGACTAATGCACTAGCGGTATTCATGGATTTGATGAATCGCGTGTGTAGGCCCTATTTGGATAAATTCGTAATTGTGTTTATCGACGATATTCTGATTTACTCTAAGTCGAAGGAAGAGCATGGGGAACATCTGAGGTTAATACTTGGCTTGTTGGAGAATGAGAGATTGTACGCTAAGTTCTCTAAATGTGAATTTTGGTTGCAAGAGGTGCAATTTCTTGGTCATATAGTGAATAGTGAAGGTATACATGTAGATCCTAGCAAGATAGAAGCGGTCAAGAATTGGAAGGCTCCTACGACATCTTCTGAGATATGCTCATTCTTAGGACTGGCGGGATATTACAGGAGATTTATAGCAAATTTTTCAAAGATTGCTAAGCTTCTCACTATCTTGACTCAGAAGAATAAAAAGTATGAGTGGGGAGATGAGCAAGAAGTGGCTTTTCAGACATTAAAGGATAGTTTGTGTAATGCACCTATTCTGACATTACCTGATGGGCCAGATGATTTTGTGGTATATTGCGATGCGTCAAATCATGGATTGGGATGTGTGTTAATGCAAAGGGGGAAGGTGATAGCTTATGCATCACGACAACTCAAGGTTCATGAGAAGAATTATACCACTCACGACCTAGAGCTTGGTGCGGTGGTATTTGCTCTCAAGAATTGGAGACATTATTTGTATGGTACGAAGAGTACGGTCTATACCGATCATAAGAGTCTTCAGCATATTTTTAATCAGAAGGAGTTGAATATGCGTCAAAGAAGATGGGTGGAGCTGTTAAGTGATTACGACTGCGACATTCGTTTCCATCCTGGAAAAGCGAATGTGGTGGCCGATGCGTTGAGTAGAGAGGAAAGAATTAAGCCAAGGCGTGTGCGAGCTATGAGCATAATATTGCAGTCGGGAATTAAAAGTAAGATATTGGCAGCGCAAGAGGAGGCTTTCAAGGATGAGAACCTTGTGGCTGAAATGTTGCGTGGTTTAGATCAGCAGATGGAAAGGAAGGAAGATGGTGGACTATATTTCTTAGATCGAATATGGGTTCCACTAGTGGGAGATGTGAGAAAGGTGATCATGGATGAGGCTCATAAGACGAGATACTCGATTCATCCAGGGTCTGATAAGATGTACTATGATCTTAGAGATGCTTATTGGTGGCCGGGCATGAAGAGGGAGATAGCTGACTATGTTAGTCGGTGTCTAACTTGTTTGAAGGTTAAGGCTGAACATCAGAAACCCTCTGGATTGTTGCAGCAGCCACCAATTCCTGAATGGAAGTGGGATAACATAACTATGGATTTCATTACTAAATTGCCTCGCACAAGTAATGGACATGACACGATATGGGTTATTGTGGACAGATTGACGAAGTCTGCACATTTTCTGGCCATTCGTGAAGATTACAAGATGGAGAAGTTGGCAAGGATCTATATAAATAAGTTTGTGGCAAGGCATGGTGTGCCTGTGTCTATTATTTCAGATCGGGATAGTAGGTTCACTTCGCGGTTCTGGCAATCGTTGCAAAAGGCTTTGAATACACGGTTGGATATGAGTACTGCTTATCATCCACAGACCGATGGACAAAGTGAGCGAACGATTCAGATGTTAGAGGATTTGCTTCGTGCTTGTGCTATTGATTTTGGAGGAAGCTGGGATACTCATTTGCCTTTGGCTGAGTTTTCTTATAATAACAGCTATCATTCAAGCATTAGATGTGCACCATTTGAGATGTTATACGGAAGGAAGTGTAGATCACCGGTGTTATGGGCAGAGGTTGGGATGAGTCAGTTAATTGGACCTGAATTGGTACAAGAGACTACGGATATGGTCTTTCGGATTAAAGAAAGACTTAAGGCTGCGAGAGATCGTCAAAAGAGTTATGCGGATAATCGCCGCAAACCTTTGGAGTTTAGTGTTGGGGATTTTATAATGTTGAAGGTGTCACCATGGAAGGGTATTGTGCGTTTCGGTAAGAAAGGCAAGTTAGCACCTAGATATGTTGGGCCATTTGAGATTACGGAGAGGATTGGACTTGTGGCATATCGTTTGAAATTTCCTGAGGAATTAAGTGGTGTGCATGATACGTTTCACGTGTCTAATTTGAAAAAGTGTTTGGCGGATGCTAGTTTGCAAGTGCCACTAGATGAGATTAAGGTTGACAGAACACTTCATTTTGTGGAGGAACCTGTTGAGATTATGGACCGAGAAGTTAAGAATATGAACCGTAGTAAGATTTCATTGGTAAAGGTACGATGGAATTCCAAACGTGGTCCTGAGTTTACTTGGGAGCGTGAGGATTAAATGAGAGCTAAGTATCCTAAGTTATTTGCTGAGAAGTCTGATGATACGAGCTGTTAAATCTCGGGACGAGCTTTCCCTAAGTGGGGGATGATATAACAACCGTGATTTTAGCAGGTTAGTTAGACTTTTAGCCTCGAGTTAATCTAACTTTGTTTGGTGTGGTTTGAGTAGTTATATGGGTGTTATTGTGTGTTATAGTGTGGTTAGTATTTGAGTTATCAATAAATCCCTTCGCGTTGTGGTTGTTATTGTGATTTTTGATGATGTTGATTTTGGGAAAGTTCATTTTGATCACCTATGTGGTGTAGAAATGACTTGTGTATATTTGGTGTTTTGAGGTTTTGCGTAACGAGTCTTCGTTCAAGTTATTGAACGTTAGTAAGTTACGGGGATGTTGTTTTTGTGAGGAAATGCTTATGGAGTGTGTAAAAATCTATTTTTGGAAACTTTATTTTGAAAATGAAAATTTTCCGGTTTGTCGTAAAATTAAGGTTTATCGCGAAAGACGTTAGGTTTTGTTATGGGAATACATAAAATATGAAAAGTATGAGGTTTTGAGTGTAATAAATAAATTAATAAAAAAAAATATATTATTAGGGGGGGGGGTGGCCGATTAAGGGTATTAGGGGGAAAAAAGGAAACCAAATTTGATACCAAATACAACTCTAAGCCTTAAGGGTTATCCAAATTAATTATAAATACAAAATCAAAACTCCCCTATCCCTTTTTCCTGCATATTGAGTCGACACTAGGGGGATCCAAGAAGAAAAAATTAGGGTTTCATAATTGTCTAGCAATAATCAAGAATCAAGGTAAAATCTTTAACCCTTATGTGTAATTAATTAATTATTGTTATGATTCATGTAATAATTAATATGATGGAATCTAGGGCTTATATACTTCTGTAAATTATTGAAGTAAAACATGTTAGGATGATTAGATGTTAATATTATGGTTAATGGTTAAGGGAATTGAGTGTTAAACGCGTTAGATTATGTTTTAGGGTTTGGACAGATTTGTAAGGCTGTAAAGATGTGAGTGTAAATAACAGATGGTGATGAGTTAAGTCACGAATTTTAAGTCTAAATTGAAGTATAATGAAAGAGCTTTCCAAAAAGTCCAGCCACGATCAATTTTGAGGTCGGGAAGTCGGTCTTTTGATTTTTCTTTGTTAAGGTGTCAAAGCTGTCAAACCGGGACAGATTTTGGGTAAAAGTTTGAGGGTGGCATGTGGTTGTAAAAGGGGTATTTTGGTGTTAGTTGTTGAGCTTTATTTGTTGTGATTTCATGTGAGTGAATGTACTCAAAAATTCTGCGTTTTCTGAGTTTTAGAGTGCAAGGGATTTAGTGAGTATTAAGTTATGGTAGTGGTTAGTGTGGTGTCTAGGAGATCCATGGTGGGTCATATGAGTCTTAGACATCCATCATATGTGTATTACATGGGTTGTAGCTTTTAGCTTGACCTTGTGTAATATGGATTATTTTTGTGTGCTATAGATTGTGAATTGTTTTTGTGGAAGCTGCGGAGTTTAAGGTGAGTTCATAGTCCCATATTTTTTTTACTTTGTTTTTAACTTGGGATGGGAATGATGCTTGTCTTAAATGATTTGATTTAATGTGATTATGTGTATGGTGTTAAAGAGCTTGGACCTATAATGTTATCGTATGCATGCTATGTGTGATTATTTGCTTGTGTGGATGTATATGGGATCCAATTAGAAGGATGCTTATCCTGTTGCTCGCGCATGTGACCTAATTGATGTTTATTGGGGTCGGAGGACACGAGCCGTCCTGTTGTAATTATTATGGGGTCGGAGGACACGAGCCGTCCTAATGGTTGCCTTATGAGTGTTGTTGCCTTTGTGTGTGAATATTAACTTGCAAATGCATGTAGCTATATGATAACTATAATTATTTGTCCAGCTATATTTTGTAATCACAGTGAATTCGGTTGCCTTGTGTGTTGAGTCTCAAACCTATGAATCTCACCAACGTTATGTTGACATTTTAAGCATCATTTTCAGGTGAGCATTCTAAGGCCAAAGTTGAGGGCAGCAATTAGGCGAGACTTAGTTGCATGGAGACTTACTTATGTTTTGGGATTTGATTTTATTTGGTTTTGGATTTGATACATTTATGTTTTATGTTTGGTACTTTCAAATTTATTGAAGATACCTTTTGGATTTTTGTTTAGGTTATTTATCTTTGGGTATTGTTACAACACTGTGTGTTGCTACATTGCTCTATTTATGTGCATGTAGTTGTTCTATATGTTGACACCAGGTGTTGTGATGATATCCATGAAGTTACACCCGCGCGTTTCCGCCGTGGCGGGGTGTGAAAATTTAGATATTCCATCAGTGGAAACTAATGCTGCAGAAGATGTATCTGCTGAGGATGTAGCTCCTGAGGAACCTTCTTCACCACATGATGCTATTTACATTCCTGGAAGAAGGGCCAAGAGAATGGCAAGAGTGAGGACTTCACATTCAGCACACAAAGTAGTAGATGTTAATGCTCCTGATGCTTCTTTCATCAAAGAAGGATCCCCTGATGATTGGCCAGAGGGTGTTAGAGATGTTTTGGTTCATTGGAAATTGTCTAAGAATGGTCAGATCAACACCATTTATAGACTTGATAAAACTTCTTTGTCATTCACATTTCTACAAGAAATTCTACATCTTGTGGATCATCAGGACTTAGTCACTCTCAATGAGTTGGTCCAAAAGTATTATGCTACTCATACTCCTACAGGTGCAGGATTGTATCTATTGGGAGATCTTCAAGTGCTTATGGATTCTTCTACTCCCACTGGTGCTGGTTATGAAGTGTGGAAGAACAATCAGAGGTGGAAAGTACAAAGTTGGAAATTTTATCCTATGCCTTATATTCATGTCTTGGAGACTACATCTGGACTCAGGGTAATCATGTTTCTTGGGAAGAATTATCCTCTGACAGTGCCTCTCATGGAGAAAATGCTTCAACAGAAGTTGGAGATTCCACCTGATCCAGTTGGGAATGCTAGATTTTTTGCTGAATCTTTGGTTAGATTGTTCAAGATCAGGATCAGGATTCCCAAAGCTGCATCTGATTGATGGTATTTTGTTATATATTTCTTTATTTCTTATTAAAATTAGTAAAAAAAAAAAAAACTAACAGATTTGTATTGTCTTATGTATGTTGTATGCAGGTTATGGTGTTGGTTCATATCACACATTCTCTGGTTATCAACTTACCTGATGTTGACTATTCCATCAAAAAGTTGGCTAGTCCAAAAGGTACAGCTTTGGTAAAGACATGCCAAATCTGTTGATAGCTGTAATAGTTTGCTAAAAACTATTGGGTACTCAACTCACCCATGCTTAACAGCTGAGAGTTGGATGGTTGTCAATCGAACATGGATTTTTCCTTTATGGATTCCCAATAATTGGCTAGCCTACAAGTGTATGGCTTGTGGTAAAGGCAGTGGAAAACCATATTTGGTATTCAATTTACCAAGGTGATTCAATCAACCAAATAATTGACTAGTCCTGAGCAAACGGCTATAGGTAAAGACAACTCAAATATGTTTATAGCTGATGATTTACTAAAAATCATATGGTCATCAGTGTACCACAATTTTCGAACTTAAACATTTGGCTACTCCAGTAGTGATGGCTATTGGTAAAGAGACATCAAATCCATTATTTTCAATGATTCACCTCTCACAGGAGTTAACACACCTGGATGTGATGATAATAGTATGAAACTAATTTGTTTTGATGTACATTTGGTCATTTGTTGCTGCAAAGAATGGAGTTTTCAAGTTTGTGCTGATCATAGAGATCCTGCTGATGATGCTTCTTTACTTATGATGTTCGACTTCAATCCTCTTGGTTTGTAACTTTAAAGATCTATCAAGAATCTTGAACTTAACCATGTCAAATTCAAGATTAGGGGAGGATTGTTGGGAATTCTGCTAAATGCGAATTCTGCTGAAGGTTACTGCTGAAGAGCTGGTTCCTGCTGAAGCAGTGTATATGCTGAAGACTAGTTTCAGCATATTTAGTTTCTGCAGAAATATATATTCCGTATATTATGTAATATAGTTAGGATATGCATGAGTTTATTTAGGATGTGATAATGCATATCTTTTGAAGTTTTTAGAAGATTCGTTTCTTGGGTATAAAAGGAAAACATGATTATGTATTGAATACATGTTTTTAGAAAACACTTTCATTATTATTAAAAGATCCATAGAGGATCAAGTATTCTTAGTATTCAGTTGTTTATACTTGTGTTTGTTTCCGCTTTAGAATACAAGTTTTAGAGATTTTCTTTTAGGGTGTTAATGATTACATTAACATAACTAACGATCCACGAGTGCTCAAAGATCTATCAAGGTCTAAGTTTCAACACCTACCAACTGGGGGTGTGAACATAATAAGTTCTCAAACATAAGATTAAAACTTGCCATTGCATCCCTGTGAGTGGCATACCTTTTTCAAAGAAGCCATTCACTTGTGATTAGTGGTTTAAGTTCCCTGTTGTTTTGCCTCGATCTTGTTTTGAAAAATTGTTTTTAGTGCATGCGCACTCGTTCATGATGAGGCGAAAAATGAACCGTTTTTAGGGGATCATTTAAGCCTGAATTCGAATTTATTTGATCAAATATTTCCTTAAATCGTTCCTTTTGTCATTTTAGGTACTTTTGGAGAGAAATCTGGAAAAGGAAGCATTTTGGACGTTTTTGGAGCATAAAAGTGAAGAAAATGGCAAACTCTTAATTTTCCTTGCTGGGAACAGTACCTGACGGCGTCAAGAGTCTTCATGTGACGGCGTCAAGAGTAAAACAAGAGGTGGAAGTGGTGACGGTCCAGTGAAAACGTGACGGCGTCACGTTTGGCCGTCATGGTTCAAGATATGGTGACGGCCCAGAGCAAAATTACACATGACGGCGTCAAATCTGGATCTAGGCAATCCGATCTCATTATGGTCGGCGAGTTGACGGCGTCAGAAATTCCTTCTTGACGCCGTCACCCTGTAAAATCTATATATAGTTTTGCAATTTTCATTCATTAGGGAGGGACAAGTAGGGTGTAACTTTGGAGAAACCCTAGTACGAATTTTACTACTTTTTCAAGGGTATTTACCCTTTGAAACCTTTCATGTTCAATTGAGATAAGTACTCTTTCAATTCATTCAATATGTCTATGTGTTGTTTGAATATATCTTACACTTGTCTTGAATTCAACATGCTAGGCTAGATCTCTTGTGTGTTTGCTTAGATGTAGTGAAACCTAGATGTTAATTATGGGTTGATTGTTTGTTTATAGTTGTTATGGATGATTGTATTCGATGTTAGGCTTAAGAAAACTGGCCAACCTCCTATATGGTAACGTGCTTGAACGTCTTAAGAAACATGAACCAATGCATACTAGGTTATTATGGTTGTATTTAATGCATGAGCGAATTCTAATGATCCCATGTTAGGAGCTTCTTAGCCGGCTCGACATAGGAGTGAAGTAGGAGCTTATAGAGTTAGGGAAGTACGTACACCAGCCCACGAATGGTATTAAGGAATATAACCCGTCATCCATGCAATTGTAACAAACTATCAACCTGTAAAAGATATCTAGGGAGTAATGAAACCTAAGTAAACACAACTCTCCCCATTATTGTTCACACCACTAGTTTAATTAGATTTATTTTTATTTCTATTATTTTATTTTGATTGCATGCCCACTCTTCCAAAAACCCGAGATTTTAATTGCTTTCATAAAATATAAAAAATACAAAAAGAATCATCTCTCATCTCTAGACCTAGTTCTTAGGCTTTCTAATCCTAGCGACACTATTCCTGAGTTGAACGATCAATCCCCCGGTACTTGTTACTATACTATACTACAACGATCAGGTACACTTCCTGGTGGGGGTGGTAAGCTTCTCGAGATCCCTCGAGAGGTAAAGCCTGGTGCGATTCTCACGTATCAAGTTTTTGGCGCCGTAGCCCGGGGAATATTTATTGTCTAGGTTAGAATTTCTTTTTATTAGGTCTACTTGCTAGATTCCTTTCTAGTAAGATTTTATTTTTATTTTTAGGTTCTCTTTAGTCTATCTTATTTCTTTGTGTCTTTGTTCGTAAAAAGTGTGTCATTATGGATACTAAAAGCCGACGTTTGGAAATTGAAAAAAGATTTTTACTACGCAACCGAATGGAAAGAGAAATTAAGGAGTTTAATGAGCTTAATGAGTTAATTAAAAAAGAAAGGGAGCTGAAAATAGACCATTGTGAAAATAACACCGTCTTTAACAACAGTAACACAATGGAGTCTAGGGATGATTTAGAAGTATTTCAAAACTCTTCACCAACTCTTGAAGAATTAAGTCACCATAAGTTTCTTTTGAAATATACTTGTCCCGCTAAACATCGAAAGAACCCATGGATTAAAAGGGGGGGGGGGCTAATTTAATGTGAAGATTCCATGCATGATTGGTCATATGTTTAGGGAGCATACCTATGTTGACTTGCAAGCCCCAATGAATATTATGTCTAGGCTCTATTATAATTGGATCATGAGCAATGAGCTAAAACCTAGACAAGACCCTTATAACCCCAATCGACTATGCAATTTCATTGGTATTGCTAGAGGCTTACACGTTTTTATTGGGGATTTCGTTTATCAATGTGATTTCATGATCTTAGAAGATGTGAAGGGAATTATAGATCAGCATTTAGGAGAAATAATTTTGGGAAAACCCTTCATCAATACATCCAACATGATTTATGATAAGGATGAAGGCACCGTTACATTTTACAATGGAACTGGGTGTGTCAAGTACATGATGCCTTATAAGTTCGAAAAGTTCAAGGGTATTGATGGTTTAGATGTCGACAACATTCCAACATTTGAGGTTAACCAAAGAGGAAATAAAATTAAGTATTCGGGATGTTTGGCTTTAGGCCCGGAATACAAGTTGGATGGAAGAGTGATTAGAAGTTTCAGAACCGCATTCTTATTGTGCAATAAGGTCACGTAATTGCCCATGACCTTGAGTCTAGCTACAAGACTCGTAAATAAAGAAAAGCGCTTCTTGGGAGGCAACCCATGTTTTGTGTGATTTTATTTGTTTGATGTTAGTTGTTTCCGTATGCATGCTTTATTTTTATTGTTCGTAGATCATGTTTCAAAATAAAATTGTGAAAATGCTTTATTTTGTCGTTTGACTTTGTCTTAACTTCATACAAAGGTATTTCGCAAAAGATAAGTGTAAGGGGAACCCCAAATTTGTTTCTAAGAACGAAATTGATCATGATTCTCCACAATATTAAATGGACATGTGTATTAGTATTTGTTTGAGTCAAATGCTTGTATCGAGTCATAATGATGTTTTGCAGGATTTTCCAGGAAGTAGGACATAAGTTTTTCTAGAAATTTTCCGGAAACTTAACGTAAAGATTTCAGCAGGTCACTTCTGACGGCATCAGGAGTTAACTCCTGTTGATCCCAGTTGAGCTAATACGATCTTATATAGAAGTTAACTTAAACAAATACTTAAGCTTAAATGCGGAATATAAAAGCTTAACTTAAGAAGATTAAGAATTCTCTTTCAACACTTCAATATTATTAATACGAGCACTCAACAATGCTAGGGTTTTACAACCTTGAAGTGAATAATAATACGTACATAATCTAACCCTAGGATCCTTCTTTTATAGGCCAAGGAGTCCTACTAGGTTTACAATACCTTTCTCTACAAGATAAGAATAATCTAAATAGATAAACTATACAAAGAATCTATTCCATAATTATCCCATCGTATACAATATTAATCTCTTCAGCAGTAGTTTCACCAAGCAGCAGATTGTCTTCAGCAGCAGAGTCATTAACACTAGCAGCAGTATCATTGTAGCAGCAGTATTACTCAGCAGCAGAGTTACATAGCAGCAGTGTCACTTGGTCAAAACCCAACAATCCTCCCCTAAACTTAATATTTATTTCTAAATATTTAAGTTTCTTTAAAGCTCAATTTATCACTTGGAGGATGCTTCCAAACACTTCAACTCTTTTGAATTCAGTTGATCAAATATCTTCTTATACTTTGACAGCAAATTGAATGCTTGATCATCAGAATCATAATCTTTCTGCAGCTTAAGTGTTTTATCACCATTAACCATCTGATTGACAATATTCCAGTATCTTACCACTGGATAATCTACTTCAGCTAGCATATACAAAGTAGTTGGTCCAAGTTCTAGTACATGAACTCCAGAATCTTGAAAGAGTCTCCATTTTCTTACTTTGTATTCTACTATTTCTATCCATTCAGAATCATCCATTGAAGGTTCAAACATAAGTTTAAGAGCTCTCCACATAACATTATCAGAAGCAGTTAAGATATGATCAATTTGATATACCTCATACTTTTTACCATCAAATTTCTTAGCCCCAAACTTTGCCTTGTATAACTTCCACAAATCTTCAACATCCTCTCTATCAAAGTAATGTAACATTTGTTGAAATCTGAGAAATCTGTGAGACTTACCATCAGATCTCTGAACATCATGAAATACTCCAATGTTAGCATCATAACCTGTAGTTACTTTGATGATAGGATATTTAACTCCTAATGGTTTGGCATCAACCACTTCAGGATCTTCCATCTTGCCAACCACAGTGTAACCCTTCAATTGTTCTTTTTGATGCTCAGAAGGAATATGATCAAGACCATATTTAAACTCATCTCCTTCAGGCATAGAACTACTTCCTTCTCCAATCTTTCTCTTCTTCTTTGCAACTGACTTATGAATAACACCTTTTCTTTTATCACCCTGCACAGAAGAAGTAATCTTTGCTACATCACTTTCAAGCTTTTCAACAACATTAGCTTCTTGTATTTGCTCTGCTTCAACTATCTTTTCAGGCACCAACTTCTTGTTCATCTGAGCAATTTGTTCCAAGTCCTCAGCACATCCCATAGTATAAAAAGTATCTGTTCTCTTCTTTGTTTGTTGATACATATCAAAAACTTCTTTGTCAGAATAAGCTTTCAACTGCACCAATGTCTATCCACCCATATTCTTTAGATACCTTTCATATTCTTTCCTTTGCTGTTTAACTGTTGGACCTTTGAATACTTTAACTTTTCTTCTAGCAGCAGCATTCTCTTTTCTCTTATTAGAAGCAAAGTTACTATACCAAGATTGCACATTAAAATTTGGAACTTCATTTTCTTCAATCTTGATCAGCTTGTTTAATTCAATATCAGCAGCAATTCTGATCTTTTCATCATCCCATTCATCATACATCCTTAAACCTTCAGCCTCTTTCTCAGCCAGCTGCTGATCTTCCAAATTAAACACCTCTTGTGCTTTAATAGCAGCAGCTTCATCATGCTCAACTTGCAATGGCTTAGGCCAAGAATCAAAAGGTACATCAGTAAAATCAATCCCTTTATACATCCACCTCTGAACATCAACTTGCTTGCCTTTACCCTTATCTGTAGAAGATGATGTGATTGTCTTCTTTTGAGTAGCAGCAGGTTCTCTTATTGTTATTCCTTTTTGAGGTTTTCTTGTTGCTGAAGTTATGTTAGTTGTTGTGATAGGTTGTGATGATGATTGAGTTGGTAACTGAGGTGTATGTGAGTCAGCAGTAGTCTTCTTACTTAGCAAAACCATTGCCTCTGCAGCAGCATTATCCATAGATCCAGCAGCAGAGTCTTGTACTTCAGCAGTATTCACTATTCCACTAGCAGCAGAACCATCAAAAGTCTTAGCAGCAGAATTATGAATAGCAGTAGAGTCAGCAGCAGCATTTTCCACTGAATCTTCCAAAGTCTTTAACACATTACCCATCAACCCTGTTGCCTTCACTAGTTGCTCAGACTCCAAAGTTTTAAGAGTATCTACCACCTTTTCTTGTACAGCAACCACCTTTTCCATAACAACTTCATTCCCAGACTTATCAGCAACTACAAAGTCTTCATCAATCACTGGAACCTCCCCTGAAACTATTCCAGCATCCATATCTTGAACATTATCAACTTTTTCAAGATTTACCTCCCCTGAATCCATGACAATCTCTTTCCTCCCCTGTTTGGAAGCATCCTCTTCCAAATGAGTAGATGGTTCAGAAGAACTTACAACCTGATTAGTCCCCACTTTCTTCAATCTTTTCAAGGAGGTTGAAGATCTTGATTTCTTGAAGCTCTTAATCTGATTTCGCATTTTGATGATGACCTTGGCTTCACCAGCAACAACATCAGATAGATTAAGAACCTTATCTTCCAAAGACTCACATTTCAACCCCAAAGCGGTACAAGTAGCCGTCAATTCTTGTATAAGTTGCATTGTAGTCTCATCACTTCGACCTGTATTACCTGGTCCGAGAGGTGAATCACTGACATTGTCATCATGTACAAGTGGATCCGTCAATTCATGAGTCACTGGCCTGTCCTCATCATTTCGACCTGTGTTACCTGGTCCGAGAGGTGAATCTGGGGACAAAAACTCAGTATCAAACCTAGTTTGATCATCTGAGCCCCCTATATTTTCCATTTGACTAGGGTTACCATCCTGAGAAGCAGACTCATAAGAATCCTTTTCTCTAGATGTTGCCTTGGTTTGGGTCTTAATGATGTTATGTCACACCCCCTTAAAATCGGGTCCAGCGGAAGCATACATGTAGTTGGGGTGTAACTCAATTGGTATTACAAAACACGTTCAAAAATGGTTTTCACTTCAATCATTTAGAATGAAATCGTTTAACTAAAAGTATTGAATTTACATTGTTTAAAATTAGTGCGGAAGTAGGCCCGTAAAATAGTTTAAAATGGTCCCCAAGTGAATATCAGAGTCTTCTATGACCATGCCATGCCCTGCCAAAACCTCCAGTAGCGTGCCATTGCTTAAAACCTGAAAATACATGCTAAATAGTGTCAACACGAGGTTGGTGAGTTCATAAGTTTGTATTAAAACAATAGCGTTGTGAGTACAATAGAGAGTTTTGTGACCATTGTGTAACTCACAATGTCATAAAAATAAAGTTTACCTTACAGTAAAATCAGGATTGTGGACCATGAGTAGAGTATGTGATCATTACAACAGATATAATATCACATAGAAAAATAGTCTATTACGCTAGCGCTAAGTTCATGCAACCGAAGCTGTAACAGTGTGCATGCTCTAGAAGCATGTTAAATATAAAGGCCCGGCAAGTGTTTATCCCGTTACACTTGTAATTCGACATGTTATACGCTCGCGTTTGCCTATCCGGTCAAACCGAACGGGGGAGTCACCACCAATAGATCTATTTATAACATTCGCGCTTCCCAGCAGGAATTGACGGTTCATGAGTTTGGGCATAGTGGGATTCAAGGGCTTAGGCTAATCCGCGTAATAGTTTAGATAAAACATAAGTTTCAGTATGGTCCATAAAAGGGTTTGCATAAACGCAATAGTTCATAAAGTGTGTTGCATAAAAGCAAGAGTTCATAAAGTGTGTTGCATAAAAGCAAGTGTTCATAAAGTGTGTTGCATAAAAGCAAGAGTTCATAAAGTGGGTTGCATAAAAGCAAGAGTTCATAAAGTGTGTTGCATAAAAGCAAGAGTTCATAAAGTGTTTTGCATAAAAGCAAGAGTTCATAAAGTGTGTTGCATATTTATCAAACGCTTGTGTATGCGAGAAAAATAATCAAGTATGCAACTGATATACCCATACGTGCATTTAAATAATCAATCAAGCCTTCAAAGAACAGTAGTGTTTAAGTAAACAATTGCGCATTCAAGCATTAAGTTTAGTCAAAAACGAGCATGTATTCTCCCCCAAAACAGTTATAAAAACAGGTAAAAGTAGGGGGTATGAACTCACCTGGTGCGATAGCTATGATGACAAAAGTGGATACACTGAAATGAGGCACGATCTCTAATCGCAACCTAATATGAATGATAGTTTCTAATGTAAGAAACGAAATGATGCTACACATGCAAGTACGTATGTTATCGATACCACTCGTTAGTTTTGAAAATAGTGTTTATCGTCAAAAATACATTTTTGACGTCTCGTTAAGTTAATAACCACTTTTCATGTAGTTGTGTTGAAAAGGTACTCCACGATCCTCGTTTGGTGTTTTATCGGTAAATATAAGGTTTTCGCCGCAAAAATAACGTTTTCATTACTTGAAAATATGCCCCAAGTGGCCTCGCAAACAAGTCGCGAAATGTTGTACGTTAGGGGTTAATGGTCAAGCTCGGCGTTTTTGAAAACCTTGTAACAATATCTTGAAGTCGTGTTATTTAACTTTTGGCTATACGGGTCTTGATCAATGAGAGAATCGACTCTTATTGTTGCTATTTGAAAATATTATGTTCAACACTTAGAAAATTTCATTATAGCAAAGCTGTCAAAATATATAGTTTATCGGGTATATAGATGAGGTCGTAGTTTATTCGTTACAAGTCCAATGATCAAACGGCCAATTGATTTGAAAAGCTTGCTGGGAGATCTTGATTTCATAAAACTACGGCTCGGACTCAAACTGATCCGATCATAAAGAAAAACAGCCGTGAAAGTGGTGTCTCGCAAAGACAGTTTACGTCAAAACTCTATTAGTGTACAAAGCTGATGGAAATATATATATATCGTCGGATTTCAAACACTTGTATCTTTTTCGTTATAAGCCCGTTTTCTATGTTCTTTATATCCCCGCGAAGGTAATCAAGTATACTTTAGGTTTTTCAAGGTCTCGGCTAGTCAAGATATCATTTGATCTCAGTTTTCTTAGCTAGAAAAATCGGGACAGATTCAATATTTCAGAAAATATAGTTTTCGTCGTAAATCTTGAAAATAGCATATCTTTTTCGTCGTAACTCGGATTTTATCCCCGTTTTCGGCCATAGTTTCGTCTCGGAATGTATTTTCTAAACCTTTGGTCCAAAGTTACCCAAAACCCACTGATTTTCCCACGTTTCACAAAAAGGGACAGTAGCTTTTATATAGTTGTAAAAATCAACTTTCCTAGTTCAAGGGTTGTTCAAAGCTTAACCAAACTATCTCAAATCAACACCACAAATACCCAATCCTACCATACACCTTCTTAGGGTGTCATGGGTTCCTAGTCTTCACCAAAAATGGTGGATCTCATGAGATTGTTAATAAAAATTATAGATCTATGTTTATAAAAACAAAATGAGTAATAAGTGGCATGGATCTTACATACTTGCATGTTTTATCCATATATCTTGAAAATACATAAAAATATAAAGTAAATGAAAGTATGAAAAGATCAAAAATGTTTTTGAAGCTTACTTGAAGATTGGAGGTGATTTGATGAGAAATTGATTAATAATCTTGGGTTTTTACCACAAAACCCCAACTAGATCTTGATTAGGACTTGATTCAACACTTGGATCTTGAAAAGTTTATGGATTCTCCTTATGGTTGTTTCTTGGCCGATCACACACACAAGGAAGGAGAGAAGAGAGCATTTTGTTGGTGTAAAAATGAAGTGTTAATGTGATGAAATGTGGTGGAAAGGAGTATTTATATGGGTCTAGCATTAATGGTGGTCAAAAAGTTGGTCCAAGGGGGGGACATATGGGTGGCAAAAGGAGGGAAACAAGGAGTAAAAAGGGGAGGTTTGTTGGTGGCTCATTAATTGAGCTTGTCCCCAAAGTGTAAGTATTAGTTGGTTTTATGTATTAGGTGTTATCGGGTACCGAGTTAACTAAAAATAAATGTTACCGAGGTGAAATAAAATACGACGAAGTTGTAAAAGTTGTAAAATATTATTCCTGATGAGAATCGGGTGTTGGAATAATTATTGAATTGAAATAACGCAAACCGACAAAGTAATAAGCTCCGACCGTAAAGTATAGCCATTGGTTTTAAAACACCGGGTAAATTAATAATATAATTTTTATATTATTATTATGAGTATGTAAATATGTTAGGATCATAGTCGGGAGTATTGGGTATACGTTAGTAGTAAAACTGAGTGGTATCGTTAATTACAAATTAAGCATACGTAAATGGAAATAATGCATCTCCGTGTAGTAACTAATGCGATGATGATGTGTAGACTAATCCAGTCTATATCAAGTGTCATTACTGAATGATACATGAATTCGCAGCTAAACCCAACTGGTTACGCGAATTTAAAGACTCGTAAACTCAGTTTACGAAAAGACGAACGTTGATCATGAATAGTGATTTCCTTCCGGAAATGAATAGTGTCACATGAATAGTAAAATTTCTGAACGCTTCTCGGAATCACAAACTGACTCCGAAAACGATGAATAGTAAAATGATGAATAGTGACCGATGAATAGTAACCGATGAATAGTGAATAGGAGAAATGTCCCGAAAATGCGGGTTGTTACAGTCTCACCCCCTTAAAAGGAACTTCGTCCCGAAGTTCAGTTTGTGTTGGTCTCTGGAGTTGTATTGGTGATAAGATGATGATTCTTATCGTGTGAGCTATGGAGCTCTAACAAGGTTCAAGTCTGACGGCCACCAGGCCTACTCTGTCAGAAATGTTGAATGGTCCAGTGTATATCGGGTTCATGAATGCTTACTGGACTAGAGAGTTGGGCTTTTCCAAATTTCAATCCGTCAATGGATGTTGGCACTTCGACGATAAAGTGTCTCAAATGATGTAGTCCCTAAGCTCGTGTGGTAACTATGGTTGCAACTGAATTTGATTTATGGCAAATGGTTAATCCAACCATTTCTAGTGTCAATCACACCCGATTTGGGTATATCTCCCTATGTTTGAATCAACCTCCAATTCTGACCATTGGTCTGAAGATAATAGGGGGTGTAGTTCCAAAAGAATCTTAATGAAATCGCTAGGAGTTTGAGCTGAATCAAATTCCTCTATTAGGGATAATTGAAATGGGTATCATGAATCTTGTTTTGGAAAGACTTACAAGGTTAAGTCCGTCAAAGGGTGTTGTTGGAAATAATAGATTAGGATAAGGTTGTGATCCTCCGCAGGATGTCATGGATTGAGTTTTTCTCCACCTACGATGCTTAGTCTCCATTACTAAGATTTTCCCCAAGTTATAAATCACAAACCCCTAAAGGTATAAGAGTTGTAATATAGTGATTGATCTTCAAAGTTTGTTTTGGAGATTGGGTGTTTTGTTCATAAACCTTCCCTGAGTAAATAAATTTACAACTTCAAGCAACCGGCTTTCCAAGTAACCCTTTTTTTTTTTTTTTTTTTTTTTTTTTTTTTTTCTCGATGTTTCAAAATTTAGTAGTTATGCAAGATAGGACTATTTTCAATATAAAGTGGATAGTATGGTTTACCAAAGATTGTTGTTTAAAATTTCCTAACATTCAATAGTTTTGTGAAAGGTTAACCAAAAGGAATTTGCTTGTCAAAATAAGTGCCTCAGAAAAGTATTTCTTACAAGATATATGTTTTGTATAATGGTAGTTTGGAGAAAAATCCATTTAGAGTGAACGTATCAAGAGGATAAAAATAGCCAGGTATGTATGTCTGCACAAATGCATAGGTGTCTAACATGTTTGAATAAAGTCTATTGGTGAGGACATGTTCAACTGAAGGTTCTATAGTCTTGGTTAGGAGGTTGGATGTATCTCTACAGTGTTGCTCAGTGAGCATTCGCATCGAAACTAATCTTGTAATTCAGTCAAGCCAATACTTTCCAGATGGGGGAATTGTGGCAATCAGGCCAGTGATAGTGGTTCGATTGGTTTTGTGGTATCCTGAGATTTCTGTTGAGTTTTGAATGGTTTCAATGTTCCGAGGGATCCTCCTTTTAGATGGTATGGAAAGTCTTTCCTAGGGAGGTCTTTGATAATATCCACTTATCAATATATGGAGTAGTGAGGGATGAGTGACATCGGAGTCTATAGAGTGTTAGCTAATTCCTTATATATGGGGATGGGGAAAGGAAATGATAAGGAGGGTGAGAAGGGGAAAGATTGTGACAACTGCGACAAAATGAGATTGTGATAAAAGAAAATACTGTGATATAAATGTATCGTGCATAGACGTAAATGTCTATGAGATGACCAGTTGGCGTGCTTCCAATCGGTGGTTAACGAGATGGTGAAAAGTATGAATGTTCTGCCAACGAGTGTTTACACATACGTAAATGAAACATTTGGAAATTGAGTAGAGAATTCAATCCAGACAGAATTTTATTATAACCATTCTCAGTATTGCAAAATTCATTTCTGAGTCAGACATAGGTGGTCAGCCTATATCTCACTATCCCGGGTTGAATATAGATGACCAGTCTATATTCCACCGAGGTTCCATGAATTTTGAAATACTCAGCTCAGTTATACTAAGACTATGTCCTTCCCAAATACCAAGACGTTCTGAAAGACAAAAGCAAGTGACCAAACTCGAGGTCAAATTATGAAGCTATGCAAGGAAAAGCATAACGTGGTGACATATACGATACATGAGCATGCTTATATGAAAGACAATTATAGTAATCAACTATAATAAGTGAATATAACATATCAGATAATGAGACACAAATCTCATCACTTATGTCAGCAACTAACCACAAATGAGGCTTCAGCTTGGCAGGCAGGCATGTGGCGGTCATAGGGTTAAGTTTTCTTGAAAGTAGCTATAGACTAGGTTTTAAAAACACTTAGTTCGCTATAGCCAAAGCTCTGATACCAATCTGTCACACCCCCTTAAAATCGGGTCCAGCGGAAGCATATATGTAGTTGGGGTGTAACTCAATTGGTATTACAAAACACGTTCAAAAATGGTTTTCACTTCAATCATTTAGAATGAAATCGTTTAACTAAAAGTATTGAATTTACATTGTTTAAAATTAGTGCGGAAGTAGGCCCGTAAAATAGTTTAAAATGGTCCCCAAGTGAATATCAGAGTCTTCTATGACCATGCCATGCCCTGCCAAAACCTCCAGTAGCGTGCCATTGCTTAAAACCTGAAAATACATGCTAAATAGTGTCAACACGAGGTTGGTGAGTTCATAAGTTTGTATTAAAACAATAGCGTTGTGAGTACAATAGAGAGTTTTGTGACCATTGTGTAACTCACAATGTCATAAAAATAAAGTTTACCTTACAGTAAAATCAGGATTGTGGACCATGAGTAGAGTATGTGATCATTACAACAGATATAATATCATATAGAAAAATAGTCTATTACGCTAGCGCTAAGTTCATGCAACCGAAGCTGTAACAGTGTGCATGCTCTAGAAGCATGTTAAATATAAAGGCCCGGCAAGTGTTTATCCCGTTACACTTGTAATTCGACATGTTATACGCTCGCGTTTGCCTATCCGGTCAAACCGAACGGGGGAGTCACCACCAATAGATCTATTTATAACATTCGCGCTTCCCAGCAGGAATTGACGGTTCATGAGTTTGGGCATAGTGGGATTCAAGGGCTTAGGCTAATCCGCGTAATAGTTTAGATAAAACATAAGTTTCAGTATGGTCCATAAAAGGGTTTGCATAAACGCAATAGTTCATAAAGTGTGTTGCATAAAAGCAAGAGTTCATAAAGTGTGTTGCATAAAAGCAAGTGTTCATAAAGTGTGTTGCATAAAAGCAAGAGTTCATAAAGTGGGTTGCATAAAAGCAAGAGTTCATAAAGTGTGTTGCATAAAAGCAAGAGTTCATAAAGTGTTTTGCATAAAAGCAAGAGTTCATAAAGTGTGTTGCATATTTATCAAACGCTTGTGTATGCGAGAAAAATAATCAAGTATGCAACTGATATACCCATAGGTGCATTTAAATAATCAATCAAGCCTTCAAAGAACAGTAGTGTTTAAGTAAACAATTGCGCATTCAAGCATTAAGTTTAGTCAAAAACGAGCATGTATTCTCCCCCAAAACAGTTATAAAAACAGGTAAAAGTAGGGGGTATGAACTCACCTGGTGCGATAGCTATGATGACAAAAGTGGATACACTGAAATGAGGCACGATCTCTAATCGCAACCTAATATGAATGATAGTTTCTAATGTAAGAAATGAAATGATGCTACACATGCAAGTACGTATGTTATCGATACCACTCGTTAGTTTTGAAAATAGTGTTTATCGTCAAAAATACATTTTTGACGTCTCGTTAAGTTAATAACCACTTTTCATGTAGTTGTGTTGAAAAGGTACTCCACGATCCTCGTTTGGTGTTTTATCGGTAAATATAAGGTTTTCGCCGCAAAAATAACGTTTTCATTACTTGAAAATATGCCCCAAGTGGCCTCGCAAACAAGTCGCGAAATGTTGTACGTTAGGGGTTAATGGTCAAGCTCGGCGTTTTTGAAAACCTTGTAACAATATCTTGAAGTCGTGTTATTTAACTTTTGGCTATACGGGTCTTGATCAATGAGAGAATCGACTCTTATTGTTGCTATTTGAAAATATTATGTTCAACACTTAGAAAATTTCATTATAGCAAAGCTGTCAAAATATATAGTTTATCGGGTATATAGATGAGGTCGTAGTTTATTCGTTACAAGTCCAATGATCAAACGGCCAATTGATTTGAAAAGCTTGCTGGGAGATCTTGATTTCATAAAACTACGGCTCGGACTCAAACTGATCCGATCATAAAGAAAAACAGCCGTGAAAGTGGTGTCTCGCAAAGACAGTTTACGTCAAAACTCTATTAGTGTACAAAGCTGATGGAAATATATATATATCGTCGGATTTCAAACACTTGTATCTTTTTCGTTATAAGCCCGTTTTCTATGTTCTTTATATCCCCGCGAAGGTAATCAAGTATACTTTAGGTTTTTCAAGGTCTCGGCTAGTCAAGATATCATTTGATCTCAGTTTTCTTAGCTAGAAAAATCGGGACAGATTCAATATTTCAGAAAATATAGTTTTCGTCGTAAATCTTGAAAATAGCATATCTTTTTCGTCGTAACTCGGATTTTATCCCCGTTTTCGGCCATAGTTTCGTCTCGGAATGTATTTTCTAAACCTTTGGTCCAAAGTTACCCAAAACCCACTGATTTTCCCACGTTTCACAAAAAGGGACAGTAGCTTTTATATAGTTGTAAAAATCAACTTTCCTAGTTCAAGGGTTGTTCAAAGCTTAACCAAACTATCTCAAATCAACACCACAAATACCCAATCCTACCATACACCTTCTTAGGGTGTCATGGGTTCCTAGTCTTCACCAAAAATGGTGGATCTCATGAGATTGTTAATAAAAATTATAGATCTATGTTTATAAAAACAAAATGAGTAATAAGTGGCATGGATCTTACATACTTGCATGTTTTATCCATATATCTTGAAAATACATAAAAATATAAAGTAAATGAAAGTATGAAAAGATCAAAAATGTTTTTGAAGCTTACTTGAAGATTGGAGGTGATTTGATGAGAAATTGATTAATAATCTTGGGTTTTTACCACAAAACCCCAACTAGATCTTGATTAGGACTTGATTCAACACTTGGATCTTGAAAAGTTTATGGATTCTCCTTATGGTTGTTTCTTGGCCGATCACACACACAAGGAAGGAGAGAAGAGAGCATTTTGTTGGTGTAAAAATGAAGTGTTAATGTGATGAAATGTGGTGGAAAGGAGTATTTATATGGGTCTAGCATTAATGGTGGTCAAAAAGTTGGTCCAAGGGGGGGACATATGGGTGGCAAAAGGAGGGAAACAAGGAGTAAAAAGGGGAGGTTTGTTGGTGGCTCATTAATTGAGCTTGTCCCCAAAGTGTAAGTATTAGTTGGTTTTATGTATTAGGTGTTATCGGGTACCGAGTTAACTAAAAATAAATGTTACCGAGGTGAAATAAAATACGACGAAGTTGTAAAAGTTGTAAAATATTATTCCTGATGAGAATCGGGTGTTGGAATAATTATTGAATTGAAATAACGCAAACCGACAAAGTAATAAGCTCCGACCGTAAAGTATAGCCATTGGTTTTAAAACACCGGGTAAATTAATAATATAATTTTTATATTATTATTATGAGTATGTAAATATGTTAGGATCATAGTCGGGAGTATTGGGTATACGTTAGTAGTAAAACTGAGTGGTATCGTTAATTACAAATTAAGCATACGTAAATGGAAATAATGCATCTCCGTGTAGTAACTAATGCGATGATGATGTGTAGACTAATCCAGTCTATATCAAGTGTCATTACTGAATGATATATGAATTCGCAGCTAAACCCAACTGGTTACGCGAATTTAAAGACTCGTAAACTCAGTTTACGAAAAGACGAACGTTGATCATGAATAGTGATTTCCTTCCGGAAATGAATAGTGTCACATGAATAGTAAAATTTCTGAACGCTTCTCGGAATCACAAACTGACTCCGAAAACGATGAATAGTAAAATGATGAATAGTGACCGATGAATAGTAACCGATGAATAGTGAATAGGAGAAATGTCCCGAAAATGCGGGTTGTTACATGTTATCACTATCCTGCTCTGCTGCTAAGCTAGAAGCAGTAGTGACAGCCCTTGCCAACATGTCCTCTCCATCACCTAGGACAGCCTCATCTGGTACAGCCATACTAACACTATCCTGAGGTAGATTAGTGTTCTTTTTGGTTTTCCTACGTGTATATTGTTTTGTAGGTTGTGTATCAGATGTAGTAACATTGGGTGTGTGATGGGAATCAGTTGGATTTCCTGATCCTTCACCCTGGTTGTTGTGCACAATTTGTTCCATGAAAGATGTAAGATTTGTATGTGCACCAGAAAAACTTTTGCCATGTTTATTCAAAAAGGTAAAAGTCCTTGAAGCCAATTTTGGAGCATCATATTTAGAAACATGGGTTCTTGTTTTGGAAATTTGTTTTTCAATAAAGATTTGAAGAAATCTTGGATATAACAAATAAGAACCATCTTCAACACCTTTAAACAACCCAGCCAATATCATTTTTGAAAAATTAAATGGTTGACCTTTGCACAGACATATCATTGCAGAAGCAATGGTAGTACTGAACTCATGCCACCCAGATGTTTTAGGACTCAAACAATGAAGGAATAGATGTACCAAAAACTTGTATTGAGGACAGAGGAGAGCTTTTTGAAATTTTAAATTTGTATGTTTCCCCTCATATCCCAATTCTTTTAAACCAGCAAAAATAGCATCATTGTCAAGGCAAGTGGTCTCTGTCTCATCATCTAAGAGAAGAAATTCCCTTATTGATGATTCAGTTACACGAACCTTTTGCCCATCAACAAAAGCACTGACATGTTTTTCCCCATTCATAGTTTTGATTTTGGCAGTAAACCAAAACTGTTTGATGTAGGAAACATATATAGTAGGGTTCACAGTGAGTGCATACCTAAGAGAAGTAGCATTCAAAAACTTTACCATGTCTGTGAAACCTTCAGGAACTAATTCTTCATTCAAAACGACCACACTGTTGTGTTGCTCAACCCAGGTACGTGTAAGCTCCATGAATTAGGTTTTAGAGAATTTGGGGATTTGTGATTATTGGAATGATAAGGTGTAAGGGTTTGTGATAACTTCAATTGAGAACATATAAAAACCAATTATGAAAATCAATTAGGTTTTAAACGGATGGATGAAAGTTACACATAACACCCTCTTACTTACAACCATAGCAGCAGAACCGTATCATTCACAACTAGCAGCAGAGTGATAGAACTAGCAGCAGAGTGAACTGGAGCCAGCAGCAGAGTTGACTATTGACCTTGGTCAACTATACATAACAATTAATGCACATATCACTCCGTAATCCCTATAAAACCGGCGAGATCTTTTCCCCAAATTATGCAATCAAACCCTAATCACTTTCAAAAACGCCACAATCACAATCAATACTATCCATCTTTACAATCAATGCACCAAACAATGAAATCAACACCCGAAATTATCAATATCTCATCCGATTCATCATCCGAAGATGAGAGCCCATTTGAAACCTATGTACCGCCATTCCGTCCTCCTCATGGTGGTTGTAGAACCAAAGAGCAAGCAAAGAAGAGAAAACATGATCTTTCGGTGTTCAAAGATCTCCTCAATTTGAATCAAACCCCTAGCACATCCAGGGGTAAAGCTGTGATGACCCCACAATCTCCATCATCTTCAGAGTCTTCAGAAGATACAGCTTGGATCCCTGTTAGGCAATCATCCCCAAAAGAGCTTGTATCCCCTTTCATCTACACATCATCAGATGAAGATGAGGAAGAACCACCAACCAATCCACCTGCCACTCCTGAGAGGCCACAATCTTCAAGGCCAAGGCCACAATCATCAAGGTCGAGGCCACAACCATCACCTGGTCTTTCTCTTGGACCATCAAGACAAAACCCTCCTCTCCCAAAGGATAGAGAGGTTGTGCTTGGGCTTCCATGCCCTAGGAAGATGTAGGTTTAGGTGTTAGGTTATGATTTCAGCTTTTGTATTTTGTCTTTTGATGTTTGATCTTAGTACTTTTCTGGAATGAATGAATGATAAGATCGTTCGTGTTTAATTGCTTGCAAATCACCATTCATATATCTGCAAAATGTTAGACCAAACACCACAAAGCAAACAACCAACATATGTACTAGCAGTAGAGTTAGAAAATCAATGAGCAGCATAGTACATTATATCTCAAACATATACATATTAACAAGCAGCAGAATAACAAGCAGCACATGCATTACAAACTTTAACAAAAACAAAGAGATAAGTTTTTCAAAGATTAATCATACCAATGTTTGCAATTAAAAATTGAAACCTCCCCACATCAAACTGTTTAGTGAGAAGATCAGCAACATTGTTATCAGTATGAATTTTAACAATTTGAATTAACTTCTTTTCATAGCAATCCCTTATAAAGTGATGCCTTATCTCAATATGTTTTGTTTTAGAATGAAACACTGGATTTTTAATTATGCAAAGTGTGCTGTTGTTATCAATATGGATTTTAGTATTCATGAAATTGTACCCATAATCTAATAATTGATTCTGCATCCATAAGACCTGTCCACAGCAACTTGAAGCAGCCACATACTCAGCTTCTGTAGTTGAATTAGCCACCACTGTTTGCTTCTTGCATTGCCATGACACCAACCTGCTTCCAAGGAACTGACAACCCCCTGTTGTAGACTTTCTATCCAAAGAAGCTCCAGCATAATCACTATCTGAGTAGGATACCAAATCAAATGGTGAATCCTTAGGATACCAAAGGCCCAATTTTGGTTGATACCTCAGATATCTAAAAATTCTTTTCACTGCATTGAGATGTGATTCCTTGGGACACACTTGAAATCTTGCACAAGCACACACTGCAAACATAATATCAGGCCTTGATGCTGTAAGATACATCAATGATCCAATCATAGACCTGTACAAGTGTATATCCACTTCCTTTCCATGTTCATCCTTCAGCAATGGCTTATCTTTTTCCATGGTAGTCTTGGCAGGCTTAGCATCTTCAAAGCCAAACTTCTTCAAAATATCATTGACATACTTATCCTGACTGATAAAGATGCCATTCTCTTTCTGTGTAACTTGCAGACCTAAGAAGAAGGTGAGTTCTCCCATTGAACTCATAGCAAACTTGTCCTTCATAAGCTTCTCAAAACTAACACACATAGCTTTGTTTGTAGACCCAAAGATGATGTCATCAACATAAATTTGAACCAGCAAAATATCAGCTTTTTGTCTTTTGAGAAACAAGGTTTTATCAATCTTACCCCTGCTGAACCCAGACTCTAGCAAGTAGGTTGACAAGGTGTCATACCAAGCTCTAGGAGCTTGATGTAGACCATACATTGCTTTATTAACCTTGTAGACTTTGTCAGGATGATCAGGGTCTTCAAATCCTGGTGGTTGAGACACATAAACTTCCTCAGTAATGGTCCCATACAGAAAAGCACTTTTCACATCCATTTGATACACTACAAAGTCTTTGTATGAAGCATAAGCCAAGAATATTCTAATAGCCTCTATTCTTGCCACTGGTGCAAATACTTCATCATAATCAAGCCCTTCTTGTTGTGTGTATCCCTGTGCTACTAACCTTGCCTTATTTCTTATGACAATTCCTCTCTCATCTCTTTTGCATCTGAAAACCCATTTTGTGCCAATCACTCTTTTACCATTTGGCAGTTCAACCAAAGTCCACACTTCTTGCAGCTTGAATTGTAAAAGCTCATCTTGTATTGCTTCTACCCAACTTGCTTCTTGTAAGGCTTTGTAAGTGTTTTTGGGTTCAATTTGAGAGAGAAAACATGCAAACAGGCAATTTTGAAGATCTTTATGACTATTTCTTTGATGCAGAGATCTGGCAAAGAAACTTTGATGTTGAAGATCTTTCAAGGCTTTAGTCATCTGCCTAGTTTGAATGGATGATTGTGGATCACTTAAGATTTGATCTTCGGGATGATCCTTGTGTATTCTTGTGGTGGTTGTAGGACTAACAGGAATATGGAGTTCCAAGTTAGTATAATCAGCAGCAGCTCCAAATAACTGACCATCAAGAGCATCATTGTCTGTGTCATAATAGATATTTTCCAGATCAGGCATATTTGGATCATCAGGCTAGATAGTATCATCAATAGATCTACCCTGAGTGTCCAAATTAGGAGACAAGAAAGTAGCAGTAGAGTTAGTAGGCTTTGCAGCAGTGTGTGTTGGAGCAGTAGTTGCATCTTTTGGCTTAGCAGTAGAGTCTTCTGAGTCAGCAGTAGAGTCTTCTGATCTTATTTGAGAAATATCACCAACTGTGGTTTATCACAACAAAAAGCAGTAGACTCTACTGTGGTTTATCACAACAAAAATTCATGTGTGGTTTATCAACATTAGCAATTACAGGAACATAATTCATTGTTTTGGCAAGAATATCAACATCAAATAGCCATTCTGGTCCTTTCCCTGCAGAATTAAATGTGTTCTCACTAAACTTGATATGCAGATTCTCCTCTACATGTTTGGTTCTCTTATTATAAACCCTGAAGGCTTTACTATTTACAGAGTAACCAACCAAATTACCTTCATCAGCTTTTTCATCAAACTTGCCTAGCTGATCCTTTGTATTTAAAATGGTAACAGGACATCCAAATGGTTTGAGAAAATCAATCATTGGCTTCTTTCCATGAAATAGCTCATATGGAGTCTTGTTATGAGGCTTGACTACCTTACTTCTGTTCTGCACAAAGCATGCAGTGTTCACAGCTTCAGCCCAAAAAGGTACAGGTAGTTTTGAATCAGATAACATAGTTCTTGCAGCCTCAATAAGTGTCATGTTTCTTCTTTCAGCTACACCATTCTGTTGTGGAGTTCTTGCTACACTGTACTGTCTAAGTATTCCTTTTCCCACACAGAATTGATTCATCTCACTATTCTTGAACTCAGTACCATTGTCACATCTGATGATCTTCACCTTGTGATTGTGCAGGTTTTCAACTCTTGTTATGAAAGCTTTGAGTATTCCTGGAGTTTCATCTTTGGTGGCTAGAAAGAACACCCAAGTAAACCTGCTAAAGTCATCAGTGACAACAAGACAATATGACTTCTTATTCAAACTTTTTACAAATACAGGCCCAAATAGATCCATGTGTAGCAAGTGTAATGGCTCAGTATTTGTGTTTACTGTCTTGGACTTGAAAGAAACTCTGTGTTGTTTACCCTTTTGACATGCAACACAAGTTTCACTGTTCTCAAAAGTCTTTATAGGCATGCCTCTCACAAGATTGCCTTTCACCAATTTATTCATAGTCTTGTAGTTCAGATGTCCCAGTCTTCTATGCCATAATTTGGACTCATCAATAGTTGCCTTTGCAATTAGACAAGTCAAAGCCCTCTTAGGAATAATATTCTTAATATGGTCACTGTATATATTTTCCTTTCTAGGGACCTTCTGTAACACAGATTTGTCATCTGGTAATTGAAAATCAGGAGAAAGAATCATACACTCAGTGTCTGTAAAAAGAACAAAATTCTTTTTGTCACACATTTGTGAGACACTAAAAAGGTTAAACTTAAGTCCTTTCACAAGAAACACCCTCTCAAAGTCCAAATTACCTGTCCTTAGAGTTCCAATACCAACAATCTTTCCACCTTTTGGATCATTCCCAAAAGCTACATAACCACCATAAAAAACCTCAAGATCTTCAAGTTGAGATTCATCCCCAGTCATGTGTCCAGAGCATCCACTGTCAACAATAACCATATCCTTAAGCTCATCCAGTAGATTGACCTGCACATGAAAAATAGAGAAATCAGTTTCTCTTGATGACCCAAGCCATTACTGACTTGGATCTGCCCTGTGCATCAGTATAATCAAATTTCTTCAAATCACTTGATGCACTACTATTCTTGGAAACAGAGTTTGAAACATTTGTTTTTGGTTTCCAAGTCCAGCAAGCTGAGGCCTTAACAGCATAATAGTGATTACCAACAACTGTATTTGGAAGATGTTTTGGCTCAGAAGTAGAAAGTTTTGAACTAGCAGCAGATTGCTTACTAGCAGCAGAATGCATACTAGCAGCAGAGTGCTTACTAGCAGTAGAGCCATTTGAAGAACTAGTTGTTGATTTGAAAACACCATTTGATTTAGCAGCATAAATAGATCTAGTAGCACCAGATCTCAACAAAACAGCTCTTGGAACCATGTTTCTATTAGGATGTGGGTGAGTATGTTTAGTTACATATTTGTGATTCACCCTAGTGTATTGATTCCAAACAGGCTTTTGGTGTTCAGGACATCTAACAATCAAGTGGTCAAAGCTACCACACTTATAACAAGCCTTCTTTTGTAATTGAAACTGATCACCTAATCTTTTTGAAACTAGGTTATTAAAGTTTCTTTGGTTACCCCTAGGCTTATTATTGAACCTTTTCATCTGTTCTCTAGGTACCTCATTGTACTCTACCAGTTTTCTAGAGAAGTTATTTCCTAACACAGGTTTAACAAACTTTACCTGTTCTACCTTAGGCTTAACCTGAGTAGGAATTTCTTCCTTTTTAAAACTTTGTTTTGGTTTAACCTGTTCCTCTTCACTATCACTATCACTATACCATTCCTCAATAATTGGAGCTTCAGGAAATTTTCTATCCTCAACCTTAGGTGTTTCAATTTTACTTGTGCTACATTCACCTACAGGTTTTTCAATATTTAGCTCACTAATGAAGGATAGTTCTTTTCCTGGTGGAGCAAAAGCACTTTTGGCTGGAGGAGCCACTTCATTATATCCAATTCCACTGCCTTTTCTCATCAAATTATTCTCAATAGATTTATGAACCATATCAGAAGCAAATTGTTGTTTTTGTACTCTTACTACATGTTTTTCTTTTTCAGCAAGAGCTTCCTCTTTTTCTTTTTCTGCTTCTACCAACTTATTTTTAAGAACTTCTACTTCACTATTTTTCTTAAAAATTTCTATATCTCTTAGATTAAGTTGATCTACATATTCTTTTTCACACTCTTTGAGATATTCTAACCTCCTCTCAACATTTTGAATACCTACTTTGTAACCTAAGTTATCAAGTTTTAGGTGTTCAACTTCTCTATTTAAACTCTCATTCCTAGCCTTAAGAACGTCAATAGTGTCAGAACAAGATTTAAAAGAACAACCAGATGATTCAGAGTCATTAGATACCTCAGAGTCAGATCCTGATGATGAACCATATGCCATAAGTGCAAAGTTATGCACTTTGGGTTGAACAGCAGCAACCAAAGAGAAATTTGGTTCTTCTTCAGCCATATCACTCCAGTCATATTCTCCCAGCCCATCACATGCTACCATTGCAGACTTTGATTCTTCAGTCTTCTTTGGAACTTCAGCATTCTTCTTTGGAGATCTACACTCTCTAGCAAAGTGTCCCTTTCTGTTGCAATTGTAGCATTCAATCTTAGACTTGTCAAACCCTGGACTTTCCTTAGCCTTGTATTTAACTTCTCTTCCAGTATTTTTCCAGAACTTTCTTGCCCTTAAAGTCAACATTGCCATTTGCCATTTGAGATCAATTTCTTCAAGATCATCTGGATCAATATGATCCAAATCTTGATTTATGACATGTGATCTTATGGTAGTAGTAAGCTCAGCCAAGAATGCACATAAAGCAACATCACTGGTAGAAATCTTGTCATTTGAACTAGCAGCAGATCCAGATCCATCAGCAGTAGATACTCCATAAGCAGTAGAGTGAGTATCTTGTGTCTCTTTGGATTTTGAAGACACAAAAGCAAGATTTTGTGTACTAGAAGATGAAGTAGAAGAAGTAGCCAATTCAGATTCATACACCCTTAAATTGTTGTAGAGGCTCTCCAACTTCATTGTCTCAAAGTCAGGCTTATTTCTCCACACCACTGTATGCATGCTCCGTTCAGGTGCAAGACTTCTTAGAAACTTGAGATTCACATCTTCCTGTGGAACAACATACCCAACAAGCTTTAGATGACTAACTAGTTGATTTAGCCTGTTGTATGTGCCAATTATCTTTTCTCCAGGTTCAGAAGTAAAGTTTTCAAACTGATGCTTCAACATATTCTTTCTGGACTTCTTAGTAGCATCATTCCCTCCAAACCTGAATTCCACAGCATCCATCAATGCTTTTCCTGTTTCACAATCATCAAAGTCCATTTGAAATTCATTAGGTATTCCCATTAAGAGAATACTATGAGCCTTGATTTCCAGCTTCCTAGTTGCATTAGCTTCAGCAGACTTGATTGGTATCTCCTTACCATCAGCACTCTTTTCTGGTTCAGAATCACCATTAACAATCACATTCCACATGTTGAAGTCGATCATGCGAATGTATTGTCTGATCCTCCTCTTCCATAGCTCATACTCAGAAGGATTGAGCATAGGTACCCTTGAAGCAGTCACCATGTGAGTTTCATCACCCATCTTAAGCAAACGATTTGGAACAGCAAACTTTAAAGAAACAAAATCTTCTTGATTATAACTTCTAGATCACAAGCTCTGATACCACTTGTTGATCCCAGTTGAGCTAATACGATCTTATATAGAAGTTAACTTAAACAAATACTTAAGCTTAAATGCGGAATATAAAAGCTTAACTTAAGAAGATTAAGAATTCTCTTTCAACACTTCAATATTATTAATACGAGCACTCAACAATGCTAGGGTTTTACAACCTTGAAGTGAATAATAATACGTACATAATCTAACCCTAGGATCCTCCTTTTATAGGCCAAGGAGTCCTACTAGGTTTACAATACCTTTCTCTACAAGATAAGAATAATCTAAATAGATAAACTATACAAAGAATCTATTCCATAATTATCCCATCGTATACAATATTAATCTCTTCAGCAGTAGTTTCACCAAGCAGCAGATTGTCTTCAGCAGCAGAGTCATTAACACTAGCAGCAGTATCATTGTAGCAGCAGTATTACTCAGCAGCAGAGTTACATAGCAGCAGTGTCACTTGGTCAAAACCCAACAACTCCTGACGGCGTCATGTGTAAAATTCTGGAAATTTTGCTAGTTTTGTTTTTCTAACGGAGTCTTAAAGTTTTTGTTAATTCTTTAGTTTTATAAACTCCAGGAAATCTGCAAACATTCATTCCACAAGCATTATATCCCTTTAATTCCTAGAAAGCAATTTAAGATATATATGTTATTTTTCTAGGACTTGTTAGTATATATAGATTGCCGCCGATTTTACGCGAGGTTGCCTTGTTTGTTTTCTCAGGTTTAACAGGTTATATATGACAAGAAGATGATTTATTTTTCTGGAAGAGAAGCTTTGATTGTTCATTTTCTTGGAGGAAGATCTAACCTTGTTACCACACTATCCACACCGAACGAATCAGGGGAGTATTTGATTTCATTCTTTTACCTATTTCACTTTTACATTCTTTAATTGAACATTGGGGACAATGTTCATCCTAAGTGTAAGGGGAGGGTAAATGATGATACCTTATAGGATACTATTGCACTTGAGTTTGTTTGTTTGATGGTAGGCGTGTAATAAAACTAAGAGAAATACTTGTTAGTGTAATTTTATCTCCAAATTTAATTTTTTTTACAACATTTAGGAGTGAAACTTTAGCCTTAGCAAGCGTCTCATGGATAGGAGTCGTATGAGTAGCAAAAAACCGTACCATTTTGAAAAATTTTCCACCCAAATATGTGAGGTTCACCTTTAGATATGATAGGAAAAGCATTTACTATTAGTGCTTATGAGTGTACCGGTAGCATTTAGATTCTAGAACTTGCGTTAGTGATGCATCCCGAGATCGCAAGTGAGACTACATTCGTGTGCCAGGATTTACTAGATGATAAGAGGCATTAGGATCACCCTTGTATTAAACCCGTATCATAATTACTTGACCATTTAAGTCATATTACTTGGCTAGTAAAGTCAACTAATTTTTCCCACACCTTAGCATTGTACTCATTTTTAGTACACGAAACCCCTAGTACACCCCTCCTAGCCTATCTTTTCGTTTCTAACTTTAAACATCTTACTTAAAGGAAGAATTTGTTACAACCCACTTAAATGTAGACCCAAATCGCCTTAGCCTTCCGTGTATGCACTCATCTTTAGTGCATTATTGTTACATGTTTAAACCCTTAGTTAATTATCTACTTGATTACATGGTTGCTAAGTCAAGTCATATCCTTGTACATATTGTTTTGGGACGATTGGGACTCATGGGTAAAGTACCTATGTTATGGAGTAATGGGGAAGAACATCATATTATTACCCAAATATGTGCGTTAATCTTAAAAAGTACTCCAAGTGTTTTGATTATCTTAATTCATGTCATTAGATTAGTTTATTGTAAAGTATGTAAAAATTCAAGTGTAAGGGGAATGTACATTCCCTATGATGTATTATTTTGGATGGTAGGGTAAGAGTGTATGAAAAAAAAAATCGAAAAAAAAATCAAGAAAAAGAAAAAAAAAATATAGAAAAAGAAAAAAAAAAAAAAGAAAAAACATACGGACTACCATCCCGTTTCATTCTATATTTATTTTATGTTGTTGTTATTTTTCATTTATTAGCTTAAGTCGAGTCTAGTCTTGGCTTAGCAACGCCATATTGTACATGTAATTAACCAAGATGATTGACTCGCCACCAGTAAAGATTGCCTATAACCAACAAAACCGTGTATTCCATATCACTACACCTAACGTTATAACCCTTTAAAAGACCTCTTTGATAGTTTATCCTAGGTGCTTATGCCATGTGGTGGAGGTTTGATCCTTTCCCAAGCCTATGGTAATCTATTTTGCTATGACAGGTAGTGAGAGATGTTTTCCATTTTCATATTGTGATATATACTTTATTACACCCGAGAGATGTGAGTATTTAAACACTATTTGTGAGGTGCTAGTGTATGACCTCCGTGCTTGTCTTTGGTCATTAGTGGAACGATTATTTGTTGTAATTACTTTTATATTAGTGTTAAATGACCCGTAACTTGTATTTTGATTAGAATAAAAGCGCATTTGCTTGAGGACAAGCAAATCTCAAGTGTAAGGGTATATGATGAGGCGAAAAATGAACCATTTTTAGGGGATCATTTAAGCCCGAATTCGAATTTATTTGATCAAATATTGCCCTAAATCATTCATTTTGTCATTTTAGGTACTTTTGGAGAGAAATATGGAAAAGGAAGCATTTTGGACGTTTTTGGAGAATAAAAGTGAAGAAAACGGCAAAGTCTTAATTTTCCTTGCTGGGAACAGTACCTGAAGGCGTTAAGAGTCTTCATGTGACGGCGTTAAGAGTAAAACAAGAGGTGGAAGTGGTGACGGTCCAGTGAAAACGTGACGGCGTCACATTTGGCCGTCATGGTTCAAGATATGGTGACGGCCCAGTGCTAAATTACACATGACGGCGTCAAATCTGGATCTAGGCAATCCGATCTCATTATGGGCGGCGAGTTGACGGCGTCAGAAATTCCTTCTTGATGCCGTCACCCTGTAAAATCTATATATAGTTTTGCAATTTTCATTCATTAGGGAGGGACAAGTAGGGTGTAACTTTGGAGAAACCCTAGTACGAATTTTACTGCTTTTTCAAGGGTTTTTACCCTTTGAAACCTTTCATGTTCAATTGAGATAAGTACTCTTTCAATTCATTCAATATGTCTATATGTTGTTTGAATATATCTTACACTTGTCTTGAATTCAACATGCTAGGCTAGATCTCTTGTGTGTTTGCTTAGATGTAGTGAAACCTAGATGTTAATTATGGGTTGATTGTTTGTTTATAGTTGTTACGGATGATTGTATTCGATGTTAGGCTTAAGTAAACTGGCCAACCTCCTATATGGTTACATACTTGAACGTCTTAAGAAACATGAACCAATGCGTACTAGGTTATTATGGTTGTATTTAATGAATGAGCGAATTCTAATGATCCCATGTTAGGAGCTTCTTAGCCGGCTCGACATAGGAGTGAAGTAGGAGCTTATAGAGTTGGGGAAGTACGTACGCCACCCCACGAATGTTATTAAGGAATATAACCCGTCATCCGTGCAATTGTAACAAACTATCAACCTGTAAAAGATATCTAGGAGTAATGAAATGTAAGTAAACATAACTCTCCCCATTATTGTTCACACCACTAGTTTAATTAGATTTATTTTCATTTCTATTATTTTATTTTGATTGCATCTTAGTTATTGGGTTAGTTGATTGGCAACTAATTCCGCCCACTCTTCCAAAAACCCGAGATTTTAATTGCTTTCATAAAATATAAAAAATACAAAAAGAATCATCTCTCATCTCTAGACCTAGTTCTTAGGCTTTCTAATCCTAGCGACACTATTCCTGAGTTGAACGATCAATCCCCCGGTACTTGTCATTATACTATACTACAACGATCAGGTACACTGCCTGGTGGGGGTTGTATGCTTCTCGAGATCCCTCGAGAGGTAAAGCCTGGTGCGATTCCCATGTATCAGTTCACAAACAAAGCGTAAAATTCAGAAAAACATACCCGAGTTACGTACTGTTATTGAAGAACCAAAAACAGAAATGGACGATGGGCCACCACCACCCCCTGACCCTCCCAAGGATGAGACAGCTCCCGATCTCCGTACGATGGAGGAGTTGTGTTAGCCTACCATGCAACGGAGGGGCGGACCTATTGCACCACTCACTATTGAGGCTACGGACTTTGGCCTCAAGCACCACATGATCCAACAAGTCCAGAATTCATGTCAGTTTCACGGATTACCGGGTGACGATGCTAACAAGCATCTTGACAAATTTTTGACCGTCACCCAAAGCATGAAACAAAATGGTGTCACCGAAGACGGCCTTCGTTTGTGCCTCTTCCCTTATTCTCTCACTCATCATGCTACTGCCTGGTTCGATCGTCTTCCTAAGAATTCGATCCACACTTTTGATGAGATGGTTACCAAATTCTTGGCTAAATACTTTCCACCATCCATGGTAACTAAACTGAGAAATGATATCAGCAACTTTAGACAGCATCCTGACGAGTTCTTATTTGAGGCATGGGAACGCTATAAGCTTGCAATTGATCGATGTCCAAATCACAATATGCTTCTTGTCACCATTATAGATACCTTCTACAATGGTTTGACACTTCGTCATCGTGACACCATTAATGCTGCTGCTGGGGGCACCTTTATGAAAAGGACCCCTGAAGAGTGTTATGATCTGATCGAAAACATGACTGCCCATCACAATTTTTGGGATTCCTTAGCCGACAGGAATGACTCATCATGTAAATCTGTCACTCCAGCAAATAATGATATAGCTGTCCTTGCTAAAAAACTTGATGATTTATCCACTGCAGTCCTACGTATACATCAATCTTGTCAAAATCATCACGTCAAAGTTGTCAACCCAAGTTGTGAAACTTGTGGTGGTCCTCACCCGTACACTGAGTGTCCAGCCTCTGGTGGCTTCACTCCTGAAAATGTGTACGCAGCTCAAGGTTCCTATAATGCGGGAGGTAATTCCTACCAACCACAAGGGGACTGTAATCTGTTGAGCTATCATTCTAATAACTACATTGGACCACCCGGGTTTAATCAGTCTCAAAATCAAAACCAAAACCGGAATCAAAATTTTAATCAAAACCTGATGAACCAAGGTTTTCAAAACCAAGGGAATTTCCATTCCGGTCACAATCAGGCTTTTCAAAACCAAGGAAATTTTAACCGTAATCAAGGTCATGGTAATTTTAATCAGGGTAATAATTTGCAACAGGGTAATTTTCACCAAGGAAACAATTTTCAGGGTCAGAATAATCAAAATCAAGGGAATTTTCAAAACAACCGTGCTCAAAATGTTCCTAATCAAAATCAAGCTATTGTTCCAACTGGACCATCATCCGATGAGTTGTTGAAACAGTTTATGAAATACCAAGAAGAAATGAATAAATTGTTGGTCAGCCAGATTTCTGAACTTAAGAAGTCTTTAAATGATCGACCTTCGGGCTCAGGTACACTACCGAGCAACACGATCGCTAACCCGAGGGGCGATGTTAAGGCGATCATGACATGAAGCGGAGTTTCTTATAAAGGACCCACAGTCCCGTCTACCTCTTCTCCTGTTCAGGTAGAGGAACGTGAAACTGAGGACACAACGGATACAGTACATCCTACTAATAACGGAGGTACCACTGACATCCCTCCTCCAGTTATCCTGGTCCTGACCCGCAAAACTGGGGTTGTATTTGAACATCCTGAGACCTCTGTTGAGAATTCAAAACAAAACCCGAAACCATCAATTCCGTATCCATCACGTTTACAAGATCAAAAGCTCCATGAAAAAGCAAATCATCAAATGGAAATTTTTTTCCAAATCTTTCAAGATCTCCATTTTGATATCAGCTTCGCGGATGCTATCCTCTTAATGCCCAAATTTGCATCCATAATAAAAAATCTGTTAAATAACAAGGAAAAACTGTTCGAGATGGCAAAACTCCCCTCAATGAAAACTGCTTTGCGGTTTTGTTGAAACAGCTTCCCGAGAAGCTGGGAGATCCCGGGAAATTTCTCATTCCATGTATATTCTCGGGAATGGTTGAATGCTTTGCCTTGGCCGATCTTGGTGCCAGCATCAACCTGATGCCTCACACAGTATGGAAGAAACTCTCTCTTCCAGAACTCACTCCCACCTGCATGACTCTCGAGCTTGCAGACCGTTCGATATCTCGTCCCCTCGGTATTGCCGAGGATGTATTTGTCAAAGTGGGAAAGTTCCATTTTCCGGCAGACTTCGTGATTATTGATTTTGATGCAGACCCAAGGGTTCCCCTCATTCTTGGACGGGGATTCCTTAGGACGGGCCGTGCTCTGATCGATGTATTCAATGAGGAAATCACGTTACGTGTTGGTTCCGAAGCCATAACCTTCAATCTTGATCAAACCTCGAGATACTCCTCGAATTATGATTCCAAATCTGTTAACCGCATCGGTGTCATCGATGTTGCTACAGAAGAGTACTCTCAAGAAATTCTTGGTTTCGATGATGATTCTTCGAGTGGCAATCCCACTCCCTCCTCTCATCCCATAATCGCTAATTCTACTCTTTCCCTCACTCCGTTTGAGGGAAGTGACTTCGTCTTGGAGGAAATAGAGGCCTTTCTCTGAAGTGACTCAATTCCCGAAGGAATTGATAACCAGGAGATTGACCCGGACAGGGATATACTTCTCCTTGAGAAGCTACTCAATCAAGATCCCTCCCACCCTCCCGTTCTTTCACAATCACTTCATAAGGAGGAAATCAAAACTGTTGAGAAAACTGAAGATTTCCCCGAGGTTGAGCTTAAGGACTTACCTCCCCATCTTGAATAAGCATTCCTGGAGGGTAATGATAAATTACCCGTCATTATTGCAAAAGATTTAAAAAATGAGGAGAAGGCTGCTCTCATAAAGGTTTTGAAATCTCACAAACAAGCAATTGCTAGGAAACTCTCCGACATCAAGGGTATAAACCCTGAATTCTGTACCCACAAAATCTTAATGGAGGATGATTTCAAGCCTGCAGCCCAACAACAGAGACGGGTTAACCCCAAAATACATGAAGTTATTAAACAAGAAGTTCTCAAACTTCTTGATGCCGGGTTAATTTACCCCATCTCTGACAGTCCTTGGGTTAGCCCAATTCATTGCGTTCCAAAAAAAGGGTGGCATTACTATTGTCACAAATGAAGAAAATGAGTTGATTCCAACTCGGCTGGTTACGGGATGGCGAGTATGCATTGACTATCTTAAGTTAATTGATGCCACACGTAAAGACCATTTTTCTCTGCCCTTTATGGATCAGATGCTCAAGAGACTAGCGGGGAACGAGTACTACTGTTTCCTCGATGGTTTCTCGGGTTATTTCCAAATCCCCATTGATCCACAGGATCAAGAGAAAACTACCTTCACATGCCCTTACGGAACTTTTGCCTACAGACGTATGCCTTTCGGCTTATGTAATGCTCCTGGCACGTTCCAAAGGTGCATGATGTCAATATTTTCCGACATGATCGGGAAAACCATGGAGGTGTTTATGGATGACTTCTCAGTCATCGGGGATTCATTCCAGTCTTGTCTCTCCCACTTGGAAAATATGCTAAAACGTTGTGAAGACACAAACTTGAGTCTCAACTGGGAGAAGAGCCATTTTATGGTTAAAGAGAGCATTGTCCTCGGCCATAAAATTTTGAAAAACGGGATCGAGGTTGACAGAGCCAAAGTTGATGTAATAGCCAAATTACCTCATCCCACTACCGTCAAGGGTATTAGGAGCTTTTTGGGTCACGCCGGCTACTATCGTAGGTTTATTCAAGATTTCTCCAAAATCGCTCGGCCTATGACCCATCTCCTCGAGAAGGATGCTCCTTTTATCTTCTCATCTGAGTGCATCGAAGCTTTTGAAACTTTGAAGAAAAAGCTTACTGAGGCACAAATTCTTGTTGCCCCCGATTGGGACCTACCTTTTGAGCTTATCTGCGATGCTAGTGATTTTGCCATAGGTGCGGTCTTGGGGCAACGAAAAGCAAAATACTTTCAGCCTATACACTATGCAAGCAAAACTATGACCGAGGCTCAGAGTCATTACACCACCAATGAAAAAGAACTATTAGCCGTGGTGTATGCCTTTGAAAAATTCCGGCCATATTTGATACTGACCAAATGCATTATGTATACTGATCACTCGGCTTTGAAGTACCTCTTTGCAAAACAAGATGCAAAGCCGAGACTACTCCGTTGGGTTCTCCTCCTGCATGAATTCGATAGCATTATCCGTGATAAAAAAGGAGCCGAGAACCTGGCTGCTGATCATCTCTCCCGATTAGAAAACCCTCACCAGGATGTGTCTAAGAAACAGGAAATAAATGAAACATTTCCTCTCGATACACTCAGTGTGGTTTCTTTTCGTGGTGACTCTTCTACCCCATGGTTTGCCGACTTTGCAAACTACCATGCGGGTAACTTCATCGTGAAGGGGATGTCGTCCCAACAGAAAAACAAATTCTTTAAAGACGTTAAACATTACTTCTGGGACGACCCCTATTTGTTCAAAATCTGTGCCGATCAAGTCATCAGGCGATGTGTTTACGGACAGGAAGCCAATGATATTCTCAAGGCTTGCCATGCTGGACCCACCGGGGGCCACCATAGTCCTAACTACACCGCTAAAAAGGTGTTTGATTCCGGTTTCTATTGGCCCACAATTTATAAGGATGCTCATGAATTAGTCAAAACTTGTGATGCTTGTCAGCGTCACGGGAATATTTCACAAAAGAACGAAATCCACAAAATGCCATTCAAGTTTGTGAAATCTTTAACGTCTGGGGCATTGATTTTATGGGGCCATTCCCATCTTCTCGTGGAAACAAGTACATACTTGTGGCTGTTGACTATTTGTCAAAATGGGTTGAGGCAAAAGCTTCTAATACCCTTTGCTCGTTTTAAAATTTTTTAAATCCCTCTTTGCTCGTTTTGGAACTCCCCGTGCCATCATTAGTGATCGCGGTACCCACTTTTGCAATGATCAATTCGCAAAAGTCATGCTTAAGTACGGTGTCACTCACCGTCTTTCTACCGCGTATAACCTACAAACAAGTGCGCAAGTGGAAGTTTCTAATCGTGGTATAAAACGGATTCTAGAGAGGACCGTAGGTGAAAACCGTGCCTCTTGGTTGGACAAGCTAGATGATGCATTATGGGCCTTCTGTACAGCTTACAAAACACCCATCGGGTGTACTCCTTACAAGCTTGTATACGGGAAGGCATGTCATTTACCGATAGAGCTCGAGCACAAAGCCTATTGGACCTTGAAACATGCTAACTACGACCTTCATAAAGTGGGTGATCATCGTAAGGTTCAACTCAATGAATTAACGGAACTTCGTGATCAGGCCTACGAGAACTCTTTGATCTACAAAGAAAAGACAAAGAAGATCCATGACTCTAAGATTAAGAACCGCGTTTTCAACGTCGGTGACAGAGTCCTTCTTTTCAATTCCAGATTAAAGATCTTCTCGGGCAAACTAAAAACCCGATGGTCTGGACCATTCACCATTGCAAAAGTATACCCATACGGGACTGCTGAGTTATCTCAACCCGACGGTCCTAACTTCAAAGTGAATGGTCATCGTGTGAAACACTATTTTGGTGAGGACATACCATCCATGGTTGTCTCGGATCTCCAATGTTTCCCTATGGACAAATGATTCGGGGATCGAGTCAAGCTAGTGACTCGGTGAACAAAAATTAGCAAAACAGTAGATTGCTGAAAAGATGCTGATGCATCACCCCATGCTCACACTTCGACATCTTAATCAAAAAATCATGATCATTGAATGGGCTTCATCTATGCTTCCACAACTCTGACGCTGAAGATCATGATCCTGAAAAGTGTGAGCATGCCGATACAAAAATGTCTACGTCACATGGAGATGTTACTACACAAAGATAGCTTGGAGACATTCATTTGGATGATACACTCAAAGCAAAGTCAAAGATCATCAAACACATAAAACAAGTCATCTAATGTCCACTGTTGGAAGCACAAAGACTAATGACAATGAAGAATCACTGACTACGAGCTACGAAGATTCAACTCGAAGAATAGAAAGCTAGAATTCAATTTGTATTTTCCGGGGTGACCTCCCTTAGGGGGAGATTATTAGGAATATAAATATTCACATGAAAGGCTCGGTCACCCCGAGTAGAGATTAGCATTACATAGCTCGTAGTCTTATTAATATTTAGTTAGTACGTAGTTTAGTTTAAGTAACACCGTGGAGGACGGACGGGTCTTTACCCACTGTACACCCGATCCACAGCTCGTAGGAGAGCGTTTTATGTAAAACTATAAATACCCTTTCCCACCCAAGGGAAAGGGTTGGAGTTTCTAATCATAATACTTATTTTTCTCTCACTTTTTCTCTCTAGAACTCCCACTCTCTACTTCTCTCTCTAAACACTCTTCTTCTTTTCTTCTCTTTTAATTCGAACCAAACCACAAATAACCATACATGTTTGTGATTATGGATATCCTACAATCATTTTACTATTCATCGTTTTTGGAGTTAGCTTGAGATTCCAAGAAGTGTTTCAAAATTTCACTATTCACAAAACACTATTCATTCCCGGAAGGAAATCACTATTCACGATTGTCGTTCATCATTTCGTAAATCTAGTTTACGGGTATTTAAATTCACGTAACCAGTTTGTTTTAGCTGCGTATTCATGCATCTTCAGTAAGGACTCATCATATAGGCTAGAGTAGTCTGCATATCATCAGTAACATCATCAGCACATTAGATCATGCGCGGATATGCATTATTTCAAATTTACGTATGCTCAATTTGTAATTAATGTTACCACTCAGTTTTTACTACTAACATATACCCGACACTCCCAACTATGATCCTAACATATTTTCATACTCATTATAATAATATAAAATTTATATTATTAATTTACCCGGTGTTTTGAAATCATTTGCTATATTTTCCGGTAAACGCCTAAAATTACGCCGGATCACGACATCTCAACACGACAATTATTTTAACACCCGATGCTCATCAGGAATGGAATATCATAATTTTTACAACGTCGTCAAATTTTAGTTGGTACCGTTAAACTTTATTTCTAGCAAACTCGGTACCCGATATCACCTAAACTACATAATATCTACCTAAAGTCTTAAAATTACATACATACACAACCTCCCTCCATACCAATCACTTACACCTTGAGTTTCCTTATTTGTACCCTCATTCAGTCTCAAAAATATCTATACCATTTTCATTACTTACATCTACAAGTAACAAAATAATCATAACACATACATTTTTTGATCTAGCAAGATTTTCTCTCTTCCTTTCTTTCTCTATATGGTTCGACCACACCACAAGAACAAGGAAGAAACCAAGATTTTTCAAGTTCCAGTATTTTCTCAAGTAATATTAGTATCCTAGTTAAGGTTTTGAAATAAAAACCTCAAGATTATTAAGTTTTCTTGATCACAAATCATTAACTCTTCAAGTAAGTGTCTACAGAAATTTTCTAATCTTTTATACTTCCATTTGATGTATTTTCAAGTCATAGTAGTAGATCATGCAAATATATATGTTATATATACCACTTTATATAATAATACTCTTTAATCTTGGATCTATAATTTTTATTAGTAATTTCAAGAGATCCACCAAGATTGGTGATGTTTAGGAACCCATGACATCCTAAGAAGGTGTATGGTAGGATTGAGTACTTGTGGAGTTGATTTGAAGTAGTTTGATTAAGTCTTGAACAAGTTATAAACTAGAAAATGAGTTTTAAACACTATTAGAAAGTTGTTGTCTATTTTTGCAAAACGTGGAAAAATCAAGGGTTCCTGGGTAATTTTCGGTTAAAGATTCAGAAAATACCTTCAAAAACGAAGCTATGGGCGAAAGAACGGATAAAAACGGACTTATAATGAAGGAGATATGATTTTTCAAAGTTTAATGACGAAAAGCGATTTTGTGAAAATAATACGTGCTGTTGCACGAGTTTCAACGGACAAAATGAGGCGTTAGACGTGATTTATAGGAGCCAACCTACTGAAAATATGTTAGTAAGTTGTCCCACGATTCCGGGGATATAAAGAACGTAGATAACGAGCTTATAACGAAAAAGATACAAGCTTTTGAACTTAGACGATTTTAATATTTTTCCTTCAGCACAACACTTCAAAATTTTTTACAAGTATTAACCATTTCGCTAATTGATCATGTTCAACCCCACTTTTCTTATTGATAAACTCATTTCTGGAAAATTTATATCATAGACAAAAAGTTAGCTCACCCAGTCTAGTTTTCAAAACATCCAACCGTTTGTCAAACGGATTAATAACGAGTAATTTATAGTCTTCCAAATTTACTGAAAACTGCCCAGAAACTGCCGAAACAGCCCAAACACCCTATTTCACGGCTATTTTTCTTTATGATCGAGACCCGTATGGACAAACTTCAATTCCATGACTTTTTAGATAATGTTACAAACTTCCTAAAAACACTGAGTTTCTTTCCTAACTCTTAATATTCACCATTTCACGACTAGGTTTGAGAGGCCATTTGGTCATATTTTCAAAGTTATGAAAAATACTAAACTACGACGAAAACACTATATTTATCAATAAAACACCAAACGAGGATCGTGGAGTACCGTTTTAACAGAATTACATGAAAAGTGTTTATTAACTTAACGAGACGTCAAATGTAACAATTCGCAATTTCAGGTTAATTACTATTCCCGGAAAATTTCACTATTCACTTTTACTATTCATTTTTCCCGAAACTTTCCCGAAAGTTGATTTTTATTTGATATTCTCAAGTGATAAATCATTTCCATGGCAAATTAAATGTTTGACATTCGTCAGATCATTTTCGTGAAAGTTATTAAGGAATTACACGTTTTAGGGTAAAATGTCATTCAGAAATTCTACGTACAACGAAACTCGACCGCGTTAAGTGACCCCGCATCAGAAAAATGTTTGACACACTCATCATTTATTTGAGAATTAATCGTGACTGAGAAAAATATGACCAAAGACTTCCCGGCAGGTCACCCAAGCCAGTACTATTCTCACATGAGCACGCTTAACCGTATGGGCGATTAACCGTTAGACCACAAAACGTTTTTCTAAGACGATTTGAGTTTTCAACTTATTAGAAAAAGTCAACATATTTTTCCCTCCTCCATTGACCAAAAATCATCCCTTGATGTTATAAGTCATTCCTTGATTTTTAGGCTTACGGTTTGATGTCTAAAAGACATTTAATACCAACCGACACTAGACTGAGCCCAGTCTAGACATTATAAGTCATTTTAAATCATTTTTATCACATTAGAAAAGTAACATTTTACTTTTCTCAATTTTACGCAATATTCGTACGTTTTACGTATTACGCGTTTTAGACCCGTGTTTCCAGTTTTTAGCAAGGTTTTACCACTCAAATGGAACCTACCACTCATTTTATATTTTATTATGGGACATATGGACATGTCTAACAATACTTTAAAGTTCCATAATTTTACGACACCCGGTTTTACGTTTTGAGGCCTAATCATTTACGGTTGTCATTTCCCGGAGTCAAAACTCTTCCTAATACTTGGATAATACCAAGCAAAGTCCACACCTTGTCCCCCAAGCTTGTGAACCGCCTAGGAGGGGGGATTCACCACCCATGTGGCTTGATCTTATGCCTTGTGTCATGAGATGTGAACATGTGTTCAACTTGGCCTCCAAGTGTTGACTAGTCAACAATGTAACCTCCTCATTTGCATATAAATGCTTCTCCTCCCACTCCTTGACCATATGAACGACCCACACACACAACACACTTCATTTTACTAGTTTACTTCAAGTTCCATCCAAGAAATCAAGTGCAATATCCATACATAAACCCTAGTTTAGTTTTGATTCATCAAAACTACTTCAAATCCTTAGAAACTTTGGTGATTTCTCTTGAGTTTGAATCCACTCAAGTCACCTCAATTTTCATCATCTCTCTTTCAAGATTACAAGAGTAGAAAGATTGCATGAAGTGAAGTGGGTTGAAGCAAGTCTATCAAAGTCCTATCCTTACATGTTAACTTCCTTTCATCTTTGAAAGCCAAAAGTTGTGAGCCAAACCCTAACTTGATTCTTGTTAAATAATCATGTTCATGTTATTTACATGTTATTCTTGCTATATTATGTCTTGTAGTTATGTCCATGATGTATAAAAGTGAGCAAAACAAGTTATTGTTATTGATTGACAAGATAAGTTACTAAAACAAGTAAACTAGTGACATTCTTGGTAAGACCTGATCAAAATGGTAAAAATATGATGTTGGATCATTACATATTACAGTAGAGGACTTAACAAGGAAACCATAGCAATTTGAACCACCTAAAACGAGTATACGAGTCAAAAGTTACGTCCATTTGAAGTTACCAAAACTTTGCGGCAAACTGCCAAATACCATTCTGATCAAATTTGGGTTTTGAAAGTCCCACTTCTGGTCCGATTCATCAAAAAGTTAAAACACGAAAGTTGTCCGGAACGCCGTTTTCATTCAGTTAAAAAGAAGCTCGAGACCTAAAAACACTTTCCGAGTGATAAAATTCTTCAAATTCTAAACAGCCCATTTTTAGGCGAAAGTCACAAGATTATGGTTATACTTTGAAAGGAACAAGAGGTCTTATGACCTATAATCAAGACCACAACCATGGCTAGAGCCAAGGTTGTGTCTCATGACCTTGAAACAAGGACCAAAGGTCATGGCTAGGCCATGACGAAATGACCATACCAACTTTCATAGGCGTAAACATGAAACAAAGAGTTGACGAGAACTTGAACAAGCAATTTGGATCTACTTCACTTAAAAGGGAACCATGAGATATTACCAAGAGAAAATGGTCATACAAAACTTATGAAACATACCCTAATAACAATCTTCATGTACTAATAAACTTTCCTAAGTTTATTCAAATATCGGACATGTAACCTTTCGGATCAAAACTTATATCTATATATTTCATCAACTACTACAATAGTAGGGAGCCTCATGTGAGGAGTTCATTATGTAAGCCGTCGAGTTGAGTTGTGGATTTATGAGTTAAAGTGTCCTGGCTCCTCGAACGCTTACTAACATGACTTCTGAATTATGTCGGCCCGAACGGTAGTAAACGATATACAAAACATACATGTTTCATGAATCTTTTCTTTCAAGGACTTACAATATACATCATACCACATCATGGACTATAATGCAAGATATATATATATATATATATATATATATATATATATATATAGGCACTACTTCATATTCTGTACTCAAATCCTAAGTCGCAACATTCTATTATAGGTTGCTCGTAGAAACCTTCACGATTCAACCGTTACATTCATTACTTGCTATCTTACTTAAGGTGAGTTCATAGCCCCACTTTCAATTACTTAATTGTTTTACAAACCCTTGGGGGGAATACATGCTATTTATAACCGAGCACAATGTTCTTAAATTGTATGCTTACCTGATTGTTTTATTATCACTAAGTACCAGCCTTGCTAAACCGATATCCTTTATTATGAACCATTTAATCACTAGCAATAGTGAGCGCGAATATTATTAATAGGCCTATTGGGATTGACGAATCCCATTTGTATTGACTAAGTTCAAACAAATGCAATAATATTTGAGATTTAGGTATGTTAGCAAAGTACCTACCGGGATAAATCTGCCGATCGATATTGGTACACGTTAACGTTATGGTGTCATAAGCTTAGTGTATAATACATGTTCCGGGCGTATAATAACGTAGCCTACCTGTTCTGTTTTCCAAACATTGGTGTGAGCCTATAACTCACACTACCAACATATTGTGTTCAAACGATTTAACAAACTCTATGAATATCACTCAACCTTTGTGTTGACCTCTCAAGCATGTATTTCAGGTTCATGACGATCAAGGATGGCACGGAAGGACACGGATACTAAAGAGGGCTATAAATTTTATTATCATTCAAAACTCATTTAATGTAAATTGTAAACATGGAACCAATTGGGACCTCATTTTGTAATCTCTGATATTTATAAAATTTGAATGATAAATCTTTTAAAACGACTCAATTGGAGTTCGTTTTCTATTATTGTGACTATTGTGCCGTCGAGTAACATCCAGTTCGAATTCCGCTGCAACCATGAATTGGGGGTGTTACAGATTGGTACCAGAGCCATGGTTATAGAGAAACGGGTCTAATTGAGACCTAAACTATAACCACATGTACAAGCAAAAACATTTTATAGCCTTCCGCTCTCCGTGTCTTCCATCCTCCAGACGATTATAGACTTACTAAGCATTTTATGCTACATGAACACATATAAGTATATTGATATATACACACTAAGCATTTTATGCTACATGAACACATATAAGTATATTGATATATACACACTAGGCATTTTATGCTACATGAACACATATAAGTATATTGATATATACACACTAGGCATTTTATGCTACATGAACACATATAAGTATATTGATATATACACACTAGGCATTTTATGCTACATGAACATATTAGTATATTGATATATAAACTCGGTTTATTTTCAATCATTTATCTAAACAATGGACTAAACATATCTGTGTATGCCTATTCTAAGGCATTTCGGCACAGCCACACTCTCCCAATCATGTTCCTACTCCAACATTATATGTCCAAGACATTGTAACTAATTACAATGGTCTCATTCATTTTGCAAGACATTGTGAGATACAATGGTCTCATTCATTTTCCAAGACATTGTGAGATACAATGGTCTCATTCATTTTCCAAGACATTGTGAGATACAATGGTCTCATTCATTTTCCAAGACATTGTGAGATACAATGGTCTCATTCATTTTCCAAGACATTGTGAGATACAATGGTCTCATTCATTTTCCAAGACATTGTGAGATGCAATGGTCTCATTCATTTTCCAAGACATTGTATGATACAATGGTCTTAATCATTTCTCAAATGTTTTGAGTCACACAACGGTCTAACCTACTTCCCAGACATTGTGAATTACACAATGGTCTAACCTACTTCCGAGACATTGTGTTTTGTGCAAATGGTCTCTAGAATTATTCCATCACATCATCAATATCATTTCTTATGATATCAAAAACCCGTCACAATCTATCGATTTCAAAACAAGAAATATGAGATTTCTAAAGGACAAACTAATCCATCATCGACAAAAGCTGAACTTTCTCTACATTCATCAAAGTTTTCTTATGAAACCTTCATTATTAAAAGTTCGTGATCCTGGCCAAGTATGTTCTATTTTAGAACTACTTAAAACTTCCTTTCCATACGTATCTACCCTTACTACCTTCTATGCAATGGAATATGAAAACATACGTTACAAGTCTTGTATGGACGGGACTTGCAACTTAAGGGTTTGACATCGCCTTTGTTTAGTGAACAGTTTCCCGAAAGCAACGGACATATCAAAAGTATACCTAGTTTAGGTATTTGAAAATTTTATCGAACCTTGGCTAAATATAGACTAGTCACCTATATTTAACCTAGGGACAGTGGAATATAGTCTGACTAACTATATTCGACTTAGAATTTTCAAATACTGAGAGTAGTTGTACTAGGGTTATGTTTAGGTTGATTTCCTACATGAACTCGATAAACCACCAGAATACATTAAAACAATCTAGAGACACGATAATGTCTTACCACTCAGCGAAATCTTAACACCTTATTTGTGTTACCTAATTTCATTCTTGAAAATTTTCATTTATGAGATAATCCGAACTACTATCTTGGGATAGTTATCAATTATTCTCTTCATCCTGTAGAAGTACTATCCTGTTTAGGTCCTAAGGATACCATTCCATCATAAACTTTTAAAATCTCTTAAGATTTTTAAAGCAAACTCAACATCTATACCTAAGAGTATTAATGTTAAGCATACACTACACATTTTTGTTCATCAACATATCACATCATTATCTTCACAACCGTTACAAACACAAGCTCATTAACAGATCTTGATGCACTTTTAAAGCTCAAATCATCCTTAGTTACACCACAAGTACCCTCATCAGCTTTACAAGTTTGAATATTCATCTTGTACTTTTGGAACACCAGTATCTTCTCGTAATACACTACCTTGTAACTCACCGGCTAAGTATGAATGTTGTGTCGGGAATTCTTGAGTAGGATGATTTATAATGTCCTTATTTGAATGGATTGGGATGCCTTTTCATTTAAATAAAGAAATTATAAATCATCGAACCATACGTTTATATTCCTTTAGTTACATTGTTTGGGATGCCTCTCTATGTAAATAAAGAATTATAAACAAGTGGGCTTATTTATATCCGAGATAACATAAGTATGAAGTCAATAAACACTAGATACAACAACAGATTACCTACTAGGCTATGATTGCAACAACTATCCCAATTTCCATTAGTACGAGATTTACATTTTGGTTTTCATAATGATAGTGCAATAACAAACAAACTCATTGCGAAGCCATGTAGCCATATGCATGGGCAGCCGTACAATTTAAACAGGACTTGGTCCAACCACATGTTCAACGCTTATTCCATGATTCGATTCTTATATCAATTGCTATTGATACTTGACAACTATATCAAGTTCTATTTTGATATTCAACTACTATATCAATTCCTATTAATATTCGACTGCTATATCAATTTCCTTTGATATTCGAATATTACCATACCTTTCCTATATAAAAGTAAGCCTCATCCTACACCATACACTGAAATGACAAATCAAACTACATCACCGGTAATCCCAGACTTCAGTCCTCATAAGTAACCACATCTCTTCATCGACACCACTCCAACATATAACACACAAAGAACTTCGGGACGAAGTTCCCCGTAAGGGGTAGAGACTGTAACAATTCGCAATTTTAGGTTAATTACTATTCCCGGAAAATTTCACTATTCACTTTTACTATTCATTTTTCCCGAAACTTTCCCGAAAGTTGATTTTTATTTGATATTCTCAAGTGATAAATCATTTCCATGGCAAATTAAATGTTTGACATTCGTCAGATCATTTTCGTGAAAGTTATTAAGGAATTACACGGAATTACACGTTTTAGGGTAAAACGTCATTCAGAAATTCTACGTACAACGAAACTCGACCGCGTTAAGTGACCCCGCATCAGAAAAATGTTTGATACACTCATGATTTATTTGAGAATTAATCGTGACTGAGAAAAACATGACCAAAGACTTCCCGGCAGGTCACCCAAGCCAGTACTATTCTCACATGAGCACGCTTAACCGTATGGGTGATTAACCGTTAGACCACAAAACGTTTTTCTAAGACGATTTGAGTTTTCAACTTATTAGAAAAAGTCAACATATTTTTCCCTCCTCCATTGACCAAAAATCATCCCTTGATGTTATAAGTCATTCCTTGATTTTTAGGCTTACGGTTTGATGTCTAAAAGACATTTAATACCAACCGACACTAGACTGAGCCCAGTCTAGACATTATAAGTAATTTTAAATCATTTTTATCACATTAGAAAAGTAACATTTTACTTTTCACAATTTTACGCAATATTCGTACGTTTTACGTATTACGCGTTTTAGACCCGTGTTTCCAGTTTTTAGCAAGGTTTTACCACTCAAATGGAACCTACCATTCATTTTATATTTTATTATGGGACATATGGACATGTCTAACAATACTTTAAAGTTCCATAATTTTACGACACCCGGTTTTACGTTTTGAGGCCTAATCATTTACGGTTGTCATTTCCCGGAGTCAAAACTCTTCCTAATACTTGGATAATACCAAGCAAAGTCCACACCTTGTCCCCCAAGCTTGTGAACCGCCTAGGAGGGGGGATTCACCACCCATGTGGCTTGATCTTATGCCTTGTGTCATGAGATGTGAACATGTGTTCAACTTGGCCTCCAAGTGTTGACTAGTCAACAATGTAACCTCCTCATTTGCATATAAATGCTTCTCCTCCCACTCCTTGACCATATGAACGACCCACACACACAACACACTTCATTTTACTAGTTTACTTCAAGTTCCATCCAAGAAATCAAGTGCAATATCCATACATAAACCCTAGTTTAGTTTTGATTCATCAAAACTACTTCAAATCCTTAGAAACTTTGGTGATTTCTCTTGAGTTTGAATCCACTCAAGTCACCTCAATTTTCATCATCTCTCTTTCAAGATTACAAGAGTAGAAAGATTGCATGAAGTGAAGTGGGTTGAAGCAAGTCTATCAAAGTCCTATCCTTACATGTTAACTTCCTTTCATCTTTGAAAGCCAAAAGTTGTGAGCCAAACCCTAACTTGATTCTTGTTAAATAATCATGTTCATGTTATTTACATGTTATTCTTGCTATATTATGTCTTGTAGTTATGTCCATGATGTATAAAAGTGAGCAAAACAAGTTATTGTTATTGATTGACAAGATAAGTTACTAAAACAAGTAAACTAGTGACATTCTTGGTAAGACCTGATCAAAATGGTAAAAATATGATGTTGGATCATTACATATTACAGTAGAGGACTTAACAAGGAAACCATAGCAATTTGAACCACCTAAAACGAGTATACGAGTCAAAAGTTACGCCCATTTGAAGTTACCAAAACTTTGCGGCAAACTGCCAAATACCATTCTGATCAAATTTGGGTTTTGAAAGTCCCACTTCTGGTCCGATTCATCAAAAAGTTAAAACACGAAAGTTGTCCGGAACGCCGTTTTCGTTCAGGAAAGAAGAAGCTCGAGACCTAAAAACACTTTCCGAGTGATAAAATTCTTCAAATTCTAAACAGCCCATTTTTAGGCGAAAGTCACAAGATTATGGTTATACTTTGAAAGGAACAAGAGGTCTTATGACCTATAATCAAGACCACAACCATGGCTAGAGCCAAGGTTGTGTCTCATGACCTTGAAACAAGGACCAAAGGTCATGGCTAGGCCATGACGAAATGACCATACCAACTTTCATAGGCGTAAACATGAAACAAAGAGTTGACGAGAACTTGAACAAGCAATTTGGATCTACTTCACTTAAAAGGGAACCATGAGATATTACCAAGAGAAAATGGTCATACAAAACTTATGAAACATACCCTAATAACAATCTTCATGTACTAATAAACTTTCCTAAGTTTATTCAAATATCGGACATGTAACCTTTCGGATCAAAACTTATATCTATATATTTCATCAACTACTACAATAGTAGGGAGCCTCATGTGAGGAGTTCATTATGTAAGCCGTCGAGTTGAGTTGTGGATTTACGAGTTAAAGTGTCCTGGCTCCTCGAACGCTTACTAACATGACTTCTGAATTATGTCGGCCCGAACGGTAGTAAACGATATACAAAACATACATGTTTCATGAATCTTTTCTTTCAAGGACTTACAATATACATCATACCACATCATGGACTATAATGCAAGATATATATATATATATATAGGCACTACTTCATATTCTGTACTCAAATCCTAAGTCGCAACATTCTATTATAGGTTGCTCGTAGAAACCTTCACGATTCAACCGTTACATTCATTACTTGCTATCTTACTTAAGGTGAGTTCATAGCCCCACTTTCGATTACTTAATTGTTTTACAAACCCTTGGGGGGAATACATGCTATTTATAACCGAGCACAATGTTCTTAAATTGTATGCTTACCTGATTGTTTTATTATCACTAAGTACCAGCCTTGCTAAACCGATATCCTTTATTATGAACCATTTAATCACTAGCAATAGTGAGCGCGAATATTATTAATAGGCCTATTGGGATTGACGAATCCCATTTGTATTGACTAAGTTCAAACAAATGCAATAATATTTGAGATTTAGGTATGTTAGCAAAGTACCTACCGGGATAAATCTGCCGATCGATATTGGTACACGTTAACGTTATGGTGTCATAAGCTTAGTGTATAATACATGTTCCGGGCGTATAATAACGTAGCCTACCTGTTCTGTTTTCCAAACATTGGTGTGAGCCTATAACTCACACTACCAACATATTGTGTTCAAACGATTTAACAAACTCTATGAATATCACTCAACCTTTGTGTTGACCTCTCAAGCATGTATTTCAGGTTCATGACGATCAAGGATGGCACGGAAGGACACGGATACTCAAGAGGGCTATAAATTTTATTATCATTCAAAACTCATTTAATGTAAATTGTAAACATGGAACCAATTGGGACCTCATTTTGTAATCTCTGATATTTATATAATTTGAATGATAAATCTTTTAAAACGACTCAATTGGAGTTCGTTTTCTATTATTGTGACTATTGTGCCGTCGAGTAACACCCAGTTCGAATTCCGCTGCAACCATGAATTAGGGGTGTTACATCAAAAATGTATTTTTCGACGATAAACATTATTTTCAAATTTCACGAGTGGTATCGATAACATACGTATTTGCATGTGTAGCATCCTTTCATTGCTTAAATTAGATCATATCATTCATATTAGGTTGCGGTTAGAGATCGTGCCTCATTTCGTGTATCAACTTTTTTCTTCATAGCTATCGCACCAGGTGAGTCATAGCCCCTACTCTTTTAATTGTTTCGTAAACTTTTTGGGGGAGATACATGCTTAAATACTTGTTTCGTACTTTCAATAGTATTCTCAACAATTTGCATATTTCTGTGAGTTTTCATAGCCCGTTTTTAATTCAATATTTTGATTTCAAATCCCACGGGGGAGAATATATATTGCATCAATTATTTTTTGTACGTGCCAAAGTATCAAATTCCATACATTGCTTAAGTTACCTTATTACCATTTTAAGTCCCCTTTATTATCATTGACCGTTAATTATGCGTAAGCGAGAGTGAGTGGATAGATCTATCGGGGGTGACTACCCCGTCCATGTTTGGTCGCTCCAACAGAAAACAGACGCATTTCATTTGAGTAAAATTTGAGTGTCTGGTAAACACTCGGTTGGGGCCAATTCAAGTTATGTCTAGCTTCGGGGTCATGAGCTTAAGAGCCAATGTACCATTATTTTGACATCTTATCACCTCACTTTATACTTATGGCTAGTGTACATACGATTTAACTCATAAACCTATGATTTCTCACCAACATTATTGTTGATCGTTTATATGACTTCATTGTCATCATTATTTATATGACTTCATTGTCATCATTATTTATATGACCTCATTGTCATCATCGTTTATATGACTTCATTGTCATCATTGTTTATTTGGCGACATTGTCAGAATTGTTTATATAACCTCATTGTCAAAAATTGTTTATATAGTGGTATTGCTACACTTATCTTTGAATCTAGATACAAGTATTACTTTTGTTCACGTAACCCAAAACATATTTGGCAGTGGGTTGTAAACACACAGGTTGTAAGTCTTGTATGGGCGGGACTTGGAACTGAGTGGATTTACAATGCCTTTGCTGGGAAATCTTCATTCAAATGCATTTCATTTTACACTAAACTCTATGAACTCACCAACCTCGTGTTAACACTTTAGCATGTATTTTCAGGTTTTAAGCAATGGCACGCTACTGGAGGTTTTTGCAGGGCATGGCATGGTCATAGAAGACTCTGCTATTCATATGGGGACCATTTTAAACTATTTTAAGGGCCTAATTCTGCACTACTTTTAACAACGTAAATTCAACACTTTTGTTAAACGATTTTATTCTACATGATTGAAGTGAAAACCATTTTTTTTACTTGCGATGTGATACCAGTTGAGTTGCACCCCAGCGACATGTAAGCTTCCACTGGACCTGATTTTGGGCGTGTGACATTCTTATAATCATTTTTCTTAATTTTGACAAAGTAATAATTGATCAAAATAGTTTCTAAAAGGTCATCTCTTGTTCAGAAGCTTAAATTTTTGTCAAATTTATTTTTCAAAAATATTAAAGTTTCACAATTGAGCTCATTTTTAACACAAACGTGTATTTCTCAAGTTCAAAAATCATATTTTAAAATGAGAAATATCAAACTTTTTCTGAAAGGAAGATTTTAAACTTGTGAATACAAATTGCATACGATGAGTTTTGTATTGATTAGACTATGATTGTATCCCGACATTGCTTTTAAGTAATTCGAGATGCATACGTTTAATTAAAATAATTAGACTTTTTCTATGATTGCACTTTGTTAAAAACACTCTTTGTGAATGACATTTCATTATGTCAAGGTGAATGTATGATTTTGATGGATTCAAATTTAAGTTATTTCTCGGTTACCAATGCTATGTATTTTAATCATTTAAAACAAATTCATGCAACCTTGTAGTTCAGATGTCCCAGTCTTCTATGCCATAATTTGGACTCATCAATAGTTGCCTTTGCAATTAGACAAGTCAAAGCCCTCTTAGGAATAATATTCTTAATATGGTCACTGTATATATTTTCCTTTCTAGGGACCTTCTGTAACACAGATTTGTCATCTGGTAATTGAAAATCAGGAGAAAGAATCATACACTCAGTGTCTGTAAAAAGAACAAAATTCTTTTTGTCACACATTTGTGAGACACTAAAAAGGTTAAACTTAAGTCCTTTCACAAGAAACACCCTCTCAAAGTCCAAATTACCTGTCCTTAGAGTTCCAATACCAACAATCTTTCCACCTTTTGGATCATTCCCAAAAGCTACATAACCACCATAAAAAACCTCAAGATCTTCAAGTTGAGATTCATCCCCAGTCATGTGTCCAGAGCATCCACTGTCAACAATAACCATATCCTTAAGCTCATCCAGTAGATTGACCTGCACATGAAAAATAGAGAAATCAGTTTCTCTTGATGACCCAAGCCATTACTGACTTGGATCTGCCCTGTGCATCAGTATAATCAAATTTCTTCAAATCACTTGATGCACTACTATTCTTGGAAACAGAGTTTGAAACATTTGTTTTTGGTTTCCAAGTCCAGCAAGCTGAGGCCTTAACAGCATAATAGTGATTACCAACAACTGTATTTGGAAGATGTTTTGGCTCAGAAGTAGAAAGTTTTGAACTAGCAGCAGATTGCTTACTAGCAGCAGAATGCATACTAGCAGCAGAGTGCTTACTAGCAGTAGAGCCATTTGAAGAACTAGTTGTTGATTTGAAAACACCATTTGATTTAGCAGCATAAATAGATCTAGTAGCACCAGATCTCAACAAAACAGCTCTTGGAACCATGTTTCTATTAGGATGTGGGTGAGTATGTTTAGTTACATATTTGTGATTCACCCTAGTGTATTGATTCCAAACAGGCTTTTGGTGTTCAGGACATCTAACAATCAAGTGGTCAAAGCTACCACACTTATAACAAGCCTTCTTTTGTAATTGAAACTGATCACCTAATCTTTTTGAAACTAGGTTATTAAAGTTTCTTTGGTTACCCCTAGGCTTATTATTGAACCTTTTCATCTGTTCTCTAGGTACCTCATTGTACTCTACCAGTTTTCTAGAGAAGTTATTTCCTAACACAGGTTTAACAAACTTTACCTGTTCTACCTTAGGCTTAACCTGAGTAGGAATTTCTTCCTTTTTAAAACTTTGTTTTGGTTTAACCTGTTCCTCTTCACTATCACTATCACTATACCATTCCTCAATAATTGGAGCTTCAGGAAATTTTCTATCCTCAACCTTAGGTGTTTCAATTTTACTTGTGCTACATTCACCTACAGGTTTTTCAATATTTAGCTCACTAATGAAGGATAGTTCTTTTCCTGGTGGAGCAAAAGCACTTTTGGCTGGAGGAGCCACTTCATTATATCCAATTCCACTGCCTTTTCTCATCAAATTATTCTCAATAGATTTATGAACCATATCAGAAGCAAATTGTTGTTTTTGTACTCTTACTACATGTTTTTCTTTTTCAGCAAGAGCTTCCTCTTTTTCTTTTTCTGCTTCTACCAACTTATTTTTAAGAACTTCTACTTCACTATTTTTCTTAAAAATTTCTATATCTCTTAGATTAAGTTGATCTACATATTCTTTTTCACACTCTTTGAGATATTCTAACCTCCTCTCAACATTTTGAATACCTACTTTGTAACCTAAGTTATCAAGTTTTAGGTGTTCAACTTCTCTATTTAAACTCTCATTCCTAGCCTTAAGAACGTCAATAGTGTCAGAACAAGATTTAAAAGAACAACCAGATGATTCAGAGTCATTAGATACCTCAGAGTCAGATCCTGATGATGAACCATATGCCATAAGTGCAAAGTTATGCACTTTGGGTTGAACAGCAGCAACCAAAGAGAAATTTGGTTCTTCTTCAGCCATATCACTCCAGTCATATTCTCCCAGCCCATCACATGCTACCATTGCAGACTTTGATTCTTCAGTCTTCTTTGGAACTTCAGCATTCTTCTTTGGAGATCTACACTCTCTAGCAAAGTGTCCCTTTCTGTTGCAATTGTAGCATTCAATCTTAGACTTGTCAAACCCTGGACTTTCCTTAGCCTTGTATTTAACTTCTCTTCCAGTATTTTTCCAGAACTTTCTTGCCCTTAAAGTCAACATTGCCATTTGCCATTTGAGATCAATTTCTTCAAGATCATCTGGATCAATATGATCCAAATCTTGATTTATGACATGTGATCTTATGGTAGTAGTAAGCTCAGCCAAGAATGCACATAAAGCAACATCACTGGTAGAAATCTTGTCATTTGAACTAGCAGCAGATCCAGATCCATCAGCAGTAGATACTCCATAAGCAGTAGAGTGAGTATCTTGTGTCTCTTTGGATTTTGAAGACACAAAAGCAAGATTTTGTGTACTAGAAGATGAAGTAGAAGAAGTAGCCAATTCAGATTCATACACCCTTAAATTGTTGTAGAGGCTCTCCAACTTCATTGTCTCAAAGTCAGGCTTATTTCTCCACACCACTGTATGCATGCTCCGTTCAGGTGCAAGACTTCTTAGAAACTTGAGATTCACATCTTCCTGTGGAACAACATACCCAACAAGCTTTAGATGACTAACTAGTTGATTTAGCCTGTTGTATGTGCCAATTATCTTTTCTCCAGGTTCAGAAGTAAAGTTTTCAAACTGATGCTTCAACATATTCTTTCTGGACTTCTTAGTAGCATCATTCCCTCCAAACCTGAATTCCACAGCATCCATCAATGCTTTTCCTGTTTCACAATCATCAAAGTCCATTTGAAATTCATTAGGTATTCCCATTAAGAGAATACTATGAGCCTTGATTTCCAGCTTCCTAGTTGCATTAGCTTCAGCAGACTTGATTGGTATCTCCTTACCATCAGCACTCTTTTCTGGTTCAGAATCACCATTAACAATCACATTCCACATGTTGAAGTCGATCATGCGAATGTATTGTCTGATCCTCCTCTTCCATAGCTCATACTCAGAAGGATTGAGCATAGGTACCCTTGAAGCAGTCACCATGTGAGTTTCATCACCCATCTTAAGCAAACGATTTGGAACAGCAAACTTTAAAGAAACAAAATCTTCTTGATTATAACTTCTAGATCACAAGCTCTGATACCACTTGTTGATCCCAGTTGAGCTAATACGATCTTATATAGAAGTTAACTTAAACAAATACTTAAGCTTAAATGCGGAATATAAAAGCTTAACTTAAGAAGATTAAGAATTCTCTTTCAACACTTCAATATTATTAATACGAGCACTCAACAATGCTAGGGTTTTACAACCTTGAAGTGAATAATAATACGTACATAATCTAACCCTAGGATCCTCCTTTTATAGGCCAAGGAGTCCTACTAGGTTTACAATACCTTTCTCTACAAGATAAGAATAATCTAAATAGATAAACTATACAAAGAATCTATTCCATAATTATCCCATCGTATACAATATTAATCTCTTCAGCAGTAGTTTCACCAAGCAGCAGATTGTCTTCAGCAGCAGAGTCATTAACACTAGCAGCAGTATCATTGTAGCAGCAGTATTACTCAGCAGCAGAGTTACATAGCAGCAGTGTCACTTGGTCAAAACCCAACAACTCCTGACGGCGTCATGTGTAAAATTCTGGAAATTTTGCTAGTTTTGTTTTTCTAACGGAGTCTTAAAGTTTTTGTTAATTCTTTAGTTTTATAAACTCCAGGAAATCTGCAAACATTCATTCCACAAGCATTATATCCCTTTAATTCCTAGAAAGCAATTTAAGATATATATGTTATTTTTCTAGGACTTGTTAGTATATATAGATTGCCGCCGATTTTACGCGAGGTTGCCTTGTTTGTTTTCTCAGGTTTAACAGGTTATATATGACAAGAAGATGATTTATTTTTCTGGAAGAGAAGCTTTGATTGTTCATTTTCTTGGAGGAAGATCTAACCTTGTTACCACACTATCCACACCGAACGAATCAGGGGAGTATTTGATTTCATTCTTTTACCTATTTCACTTTTACATTCTTTAATTGAACATTGGGGACAATGTTCATCCTAAGTGTAAGGGGAGGGTAAATGATGATACCTTATAGGATACTATTGCACTTGAGTTTGTTTGTTTGATGGTAGGCGTGTAATAAAACTAAGAGAAATACTTGTTAGTGTAATTTTATCTCCAAATTTAATTTTTTTTACAACATTTAGGAGTGAAACTTTAGCCTTAGCAAGCGTCTCATGGATAGGAGTCGTATGAGTAGCAAAAAACCGTACCATTTTGAAAAATTTTCCACCCAAATATGTGAGGTTCACCTTTAGATATGATAGGAAAAGCATTTACTATTAGTGCTTATGAGTGTACCGGTAGCATTTAGATTCTAGAACTTGCGTTAGTGATGCATCCCGAGATCGCAAGTGAGACTACATTCGTGTGCCAGGATTTACTAGATGATAAGAGGCATTAGGATCACCCTTGTATTAAACCCGTATCATAATTACTTGACCATTTAAGTCATATTACTTGGCTAGTAAAGTCAACTAATTTTTCCCACACCTTAGCATTGTACTCATTTTTAGTACACGAAACCCCTAGTACACCCCTCCTAGCCTATCTTTTCGTTTCTAACTTTAAACATCTTACTTAAAGGAAGAATTTGTTACAACCCACTTAAATGTAGACCCAAATCGCCTTAGCCTTCCGTGTATGCACTCATCTTTAGTGCATTATTGTTACATGTTTAAACCCTTAGTTAATTATCTACTTGATTACATGGTTGCTAAGTCAAGTCATATCCTTGTACATATTGTTTTGGGACGATTGGGACTCATGGGTAAAGTACCTATGTTATGGAGTAATGGGGAAGAACATCATATTATTACCCAAATATGTGCGTTAATCTTAAAAAGTACTCCAAGTGTTTTGATTATCTTAATTCATGTCATTAGATTAGTTTATTGTAAAGTATGTAAAAATTCAAGTGTAAGGGGAATGTACATTCCCTATGATGTATTATTTTGGATGGTAGGGTAAGAGTGTATGAAAAAAAAAATCGAAAAAAAAATCAAGAAAAAGAAAAAAAAAATATAGAAAAAGAAAAAAAAAAAAAAGAAAAAACATACGGACTACCATCCCGTTTCATTCTATATTTATTTTATGTTGTTGTTATTTTTCATTTATTAGCTTAAGTCGAGTCTAGTCTTGGCTTAGCAACGCCATATTGTACATGTAATTAACCAAGATGATTGACTCGCCACCAGTAAAGATTGCCTATAACCAACAAAACCGTGTATTCCATATCACTACACCTAACGTTATAACCCTTTAAAAGACCTCTTTGATAGTTTATCCTAGGTGCTTATGCCATGTGGTGGAGGTTTGATCCTTTCCCAAGCCTATGGTAATCTATTTTGCTATGACAGGTAGTGAGAGATGTTTTCCATTTTCATATTGTGATATATACTTTATTACACCCGAGAGATGTGAGTATTTAAACACTATTTGTGAGGTGCTAGTGTATGACCTCCGTGCTTGTCTTTGGTCATTAGTGGAACGATTATTTGTTGTAATTACTTTTATATTAGTGTTAAATGACCCGTAACTTGTATTTTGATTAGAATAAAAGCGCATTTGCTTGAGGACAAGCAAATCTCAAGTGTAAGGGTATATGATGAGGCGAAAAATGAACCATTTTTAGGGGATCATTTAAGCCCGAATTCGAATTTATTTGATCAAATATTGCCCTAAATCATTCATTTTGTCATTTTAGGTACTTTTGGAGAGAAATATGGAAAAGGAAGCATTTTGGACGTTTTTGGAGAATAAAAGTGAAGAAAACGGCAAAGTCTTAATTTTCCTTGCTGGGAACAGTACCTGAAGGCGTTAAGAGTCTTCATGTGACGGCGTTAAGAGTAAAACAAGAGGTGGAAGTGGTGACGGTCCAGTGAAAACGTGACGGCGTCACATTTGGCCGTCATGGTTCAAGATATGGTGACGGCCCAGTGCTAAATTACACATGACGGCGTCAAATCTGGATCTAGGCAATCCGATCTCATTATGGGCGGCGAGTTGACGGCGTCAGAAATTCCTTCTTGATGCCGTCACCCTGTAAAATCTATATATAGTTTTGCAATTTTCATTCATTAGGGAGGGACAAGTAGGGTGTAACTTTGGAGAAACCCTAGTACGAATTTTACTGCTTTTTCAAGGGTTTTTACCCTTTGAAACCTTTCATGTTCAATTGAGATAAGTACTCTTTCAATTCATTCAATATGTCTATATGTTGTTTGAATATATCTTACACTTGTCTTGAATTCAACATGCTAGGCTAGATCTCTTGTGTGTTTGCTTAGATGTAGTGAAACCTAGATGTTAATTATGGTTGATTGTTTGTTTATAGTTGTTACGGATGATTGTATTCGATGTTAGGCTTAAGTAAACTGGCCAACCTCCTATATGGTTACATACTTGAACGTCTTAAGAAACATGAACCAATGCGTACTAGGTTATTATGGTTGTATTTAATGCATGAGCGAATTCTAATGATCCCATGTTAGGAGCTTCTTAGCCGGCTCGACATAGGAGTGAAGTAGGAGCTTATAGAGTTGGGGAAGTACGTACGCCACCCCACGAATGTTATTAAGGAATATAACCCGTCATCCGTGCAATTGTAACAAACTATCAACCTGTAAAAGATATCTAGGAGTAATGAAATGTAAGTAAACATAACTCTCCCCATTATTGTTCACACCACTAGTTTAATTAGATTTATTTTCATTTCTATTATTTTATTTTGATTGCATCTTAGTTATTGGGTTAGTTGATTGGCAACTAATTCCGCCCACTCTTCCAAAAACCCGAGATTTTAATTGCTTTCATAAAATATAAAAAATACAAAAAGAATCATCTCTCATCTCTAGACCTAGTTCTTAGGCTTTCTAATCCTAGCGACACTATTCCTGAGTTGAACGATCAATCCCCCGGTACTTGTCATTATACTATACTACAACGATCAGGTACACTGCCTGGTGGGGGTTGTATGCTTCTCGAGATCCCTCGAGAGGTAAAGCCTGGTGCGATTCCCATGTATCAGTTCACAAACAAAGCGTAAAATTCAGAAAAACATACCCGAGTTACGTACTGTTATTGAAGAACCAAAAACAGAAATGGACGATGGGCCACCACCACCCCCTGACCCTCCCAAGGATGAGACAGCTCCCGATCTCCGTACGATGGAGGAGTTGTGTTAGCCTACCATGCAACGGAGGGGCGGACCTATTGCACCACTCACTATTGAGGCTACGGACTTTGGCCTCAAGCACCACATGATCCAACAAGTCCAGAATTCATGTCAGTTTCACGGATTACCGGGTGACGATGCTAACAAGCATCTTGACAAATTTTTGACCGTCACCCAAAGCATGAAACAAAATGGTGTCACCGAAGACGGCCTTCGTTTGTGCCTCTTCCCTTATTCTCTCACTCATCATGCTACTGCCTGGTTCGATCGTCTTCCTAAGAATTCGATCCACACTTTTGATGAGATGGTTACCAAATTCTTGGCTAAATACTTTCCACCATCCATGGTAACTAAACTGAGAAATGATATCAGCAACTTTAGACAGCATCCTGACGAGTTCTTATTTGAGGCATGGGAACGCTATAAGCTTGCAATTGATCGATGTCTAAATCACAATATGCTTCTTGTCACCATTATAGATACCTTCTACAATGGTTTGACACTTCGTCATCGTGACACCATTAATGCTGCTGCTGGGGGCACCTTTATGAAAAGGACCCCTGAAGAGTGTTATGATCTGATCGAAAACATGACTGCCCATCACAATTTTTGGGATTCCTTAGCCGACAGGAATGACTCGTCATGTAAATCTGTCACTCCAGCAAATAATGATATAGCTGTCCTTGCTAAAAAACTTGATGATTTATCCACTGCAGTCCTACGTATACATCAATCTTGTCAAAATCATCACGTCAAAGTTGTCAACCCAAGTTGTGAAACTTGTGGTGGTCCTCACCCGTACACTGAGTGTCCAGCCTCTGGTGGCTTCACTCCTGAAAATGTGTACGCAGCTCAAGGTTCCTATAATGCGGGAGGTAATTCCTACCAACCACAAGGGGACTGTAATCTGTTGAGCTATCATTCTAATAACTACATTGGACCACCCGGGTTTAATCAGTCTCAAAATCAAAACCAAAACCGGAATCAAAATTTTAATCAAAACCTGATGAACCAAGGTTTTCAAAACCAAGGGAATTTCCATTCCGGTCACAATCAGGCTTTTCAAAACCAAGGAAATTTTAACCGTAATCAAGGTCATGGTAATTTTAATCAGGGTAATAATTTGCAACAGGGTAATTTTCACCAAGGAAACAATTTTCAGGGTCAGAATAATCAAAATCAAGGGAATTTTCAAAACAACCGTGCTCAAAATGTTCCTAATCAAAATCAAGCTATTGTTCCAACTGGACCATCATCCGATGAGTTGTTGAAACAGTTTATGAAATACCAAGAAGAAATGAATAAATTGTTGGTCAGCCAGATTTCTGAACTTAAGAAGTCTTTAAATGATCGACCTTCGGGCTCAGGTACACTACCGAGCAACACGATCGCTAACCCGAGGGGCGATGTTAAGGCGATCATGACATGAAGCGGAGTTTCTTATAAAGGACCCACAGTCCCGTCTACCTCTTCTCCTGTTCAGGTAGAGGAACGTGAAACTGAGGACACAACGGATACAGTACATCCTACTAATAACGGAGGTACCACTGACATCCCTCCTCCAGTTATCCTGGTCCTGACCCGCAAAACTGGGGTTGTATTTGAACATCCTGAGACCTCTGTTGAGAATTCAAAACAAAACCCGAAACCATCAATTCCGTATCCATCACGTTTACAAGATCAAAAGCTCCATGAAAAAGCAAATCATCAAATGGAAATTTTTTTCCAAATCTTTCAAGATCTCCATTTTGATATCAGCTTCGCGGATGCTATCCTCTTAATGCCCAAATTTGCATCCATAATAAAAAATCTGTTAAATAACAAGGAAAAACTGTTCGAGATGGCAAAACTCCCCTCAATGAAAACTGCTTTGCGGTTTTGTTGAAACAGCTTCCCGAGAAGCTGGGAGATCCCGGGAAATTTCTCATTCCATGTATATTCTCGGGAATGGTTGAATGCTTTGCCTTGGCCGATCTTGGTGCCAGCATCAACCTGATGCCTCACACAGTATGGAAGAAACTCTCTCTTCCAGAACTCACTCCCACCTGCATGACTCTCGAGCTTGCAGACCGTTCGATATCTCGTCCCCTCGGTATTGCCGAGGATGTATTTGTCAAAGTGGGAAAGTTCCATTTTCCGGCAGACTTCGTGATTATTGATTTTGATGCAGACCCAAGGGTTCCCCTCATTCTTGGACGGGGATTCCTTAGGACGGGCCGTGCTCTGATCGATGTATTCAATGAGGAAATCACGTTACGTGTTGGTTCCGAAGCCATAACCTTCAATCTTGATCAAACCTCGAGATACTCCTCGAATTATGATTCCAAATCTGTTAACCGCATCGATGTCATCGATGTTGCTACAGAAGAGTACTCTCAAGAAATTCTTGGTTTCGATGATGATTCTTCGAGTGGCAATCCCACTCCCTCCTCTCATCCCATAATCGCTAATTCTACTCTTTCCCTCACTCCGTTTGAGGGAAGTGACTTCGTCTTGGAGGAAATAGAGGCCTTTCTCTGAAGTGACTCAATTCCCGAAGGAATTGATAACCAGGAGATTGACCCGGACAGGGATATACTTCTCCTTGAGAAGCTACTCAATCAAGATCCCTCCCACCCTCCCGTTCTTTCACAATCACTTCATAAGGAGGAAATCAAAACTGTTGAGAAAACTGAAGATTTCCCCGAGGTTGAGCTTAAGGACTTACCTCCCCATCTTGAATAAGCATTCCTGGAGGGTAATGATAAATTACCCGTCATTATTGCAAAAGATTTAAAAAATGAGGAGAAGGCTGCTCTCATAAAGGTTTTGAAATCTCACAAACAAGCAATTGCTAGGAAACTCTCCGACATCAAGGGTATAAACCCTGAATTCTGTACCCACAAAATCTTAATGGAGGATGATTTCAAGCCTGCAGCCCAACAACAGAGACGGGTTAACCCCAAAATACATGAAGTTATTAAACAAGAAGTTCTCAAACTTCTTGATGCCGGGTTAATTTACCCCATCTCTGACAGTCCTTGGGTTAGCCCAATTCATTGCGTTCCAAAAAAAGGGTGGCATTACTATTGTCACAAATGAAGAAAATGAGTTGATTCCAACTCGGCTGGTTACGGGATGGCGAGTATGCATTGACTATCTTAAGTTAATTGATGCCACACGTAAAGACCATTTTTCTCTGCCCTTTATGGATCAGATGCTCAAGAGACTAGCGGGGAACGAGTACTACTGTTTCCTCGATGGTTTCTCGGGTTATTTCCAAATCCCCATTGATCCACAGGATCAAGAGAAAACTACCTTCACATGCCCTTACGGAACTTTTGCCTACAGACGTATGCCTTTCGGCTTATGTAATGCTCCTGGCACGTTCCAAAGGTGCATGATGTCAATATTTTCCGACATGATCGGGAAAACCATGGAGGTGTTTATGGATGACTTCTCAGTCATCGGGGATTCATTCCAGTCTTGTCTCTCCCACTTGGAAAATATGCTAAAACGTTGTGAAGACACAAACTTGAGTCTCAACTGGGAGAAGAGCCATTTTATGGTTAAAGAGAGCATTGTCCTCGGCCATAAAATTTTGAAAAACGGGATCGAGGTTGACAGAGCCAAAGTTGATGTAATAGCCAAATTACCTCATCCCACTACCGTCAAGGGTATTAGGAGCTTTTTGGGTCACGCCGGCTACTATCGTAGGTTTATTCAAGATTTCTCCAAAATCGCTCGGCCTATGACCCATCTCCTCGAGAAGGATGCTCCTTTTATCTTCTCATCTGAGTGCATCGAAGCTTTTGAAACTTTGAAGAAAAAGCTTACTGAGGCACAAATTCTTGTTGCCCCCGATTGGGACCTACCTTTTGAGCTTATCTGCGATGCTAGTGATTTTGCCATAGGTGCGGTCTTGGGGCAACGAAAAGCAAAATACTTTCAGCCTATACACTATGCAAGCAAAACTATGACCGAGGCTCAGAGTCATTACACCACCAATGAAAAAGAACTATTAGCCGTGGTGTATGCCTTTGAAAAATTCCGGCCATATTTGATACTGACCAAATGCATTATGTATACTGATCACTCGGCTTTGAAGTACCTCTTTGCAAAACAAGATGCAAAGCCGAGACTACTCCGTTGGGTTCTCCTCCTGCATGAATTCGATAGCATTATCCGTGATAAAAAAGGAGCCGAGAACCTGGCTGCTGATCATCTCTCCCGATTAGAAAACCCTCACCAGGATGTGTCTAAGAAACAGGAAATAAATGAAACATTTCCTCTCGATACACTCAGTGTGGTTTCTTTTCGTGGTGACTCTTCTACCCCATGGTTTGCCGACTTTGCAAACTACCATGCGGGTAACTTCATCGTGAAGGGGATGTCGTCCCAACAGAAAAACAAATTCTTTAAAGACGTTAAACATTACTTCTGGGACGACCCCTATTTGTTCAAAATCTGTGCCGATCAAGTCATCAGGCGATGTGTTTACGGACAGGAAGCCAATGATATTCTCAAGGCTTGCCATGCTGGACCCACCGGGGGCCACCATAGTCCTAACTACACCGCTAAAAAGGTGTTTGATTCCGGTTTCTATTGGCCCACAATTTATAAGGATGCTCACGAATTAGTCAAAACTTGTGATGCTTGTCAGCGTCACGGGAATATTTCACAAAAGAACGAAATCCACAAAATGCCATTCAAGTTTGTGAAATCTTTAACGTCTGGGGCATTGATTTTATGGGGCCATTCCCATCTTCTCGTGGAAACAAGTACATACTTGTGGCTGTTGACTATTTGTCAAAATGGGTTGAGGCAAAAGCTTCTAATACCCTTTGCTCGTTTTAAAATTTTTTAAATCCCTCTTTGCTCGTTTTGGAACTCCCCGTGCCATCATTAGTGATCGCGGTACCCACTTTTGCAATGATCAATTCGCAAAAGTCATGCTTAAGTACGGTGTCACTCACCGTCTTTCTACCGCGTATAACCTACAAACAAGTGCGCAAGTGGAAGTTTCTAATCGTGGTATAAAACGGATTCTAGAGAGGACCGTAGGTGAAAACCGTGCCTCTTGGTTGGACAAGCTAGATGATGCATTATGGGCCTTCTGTACAGCTTACAAAACACCCATCGGGTGTACTCCTTACAAGCTTGTATACGGGAAGGCATGTCATTTACCGATAGAGCTCGAGCACAAAGCCTATTGGACCTTGAAACATGCTAACTACGACCTTCATAAAGCGGGTGATCATCGTAAGGTTCAACTCAATGAATTAACGGAACTTCGTGATCAGGCCTACGAGAACTCTTTGATCTACAAAGAAAAGACAAAGAAGATCCATGACTCTAAGATTAAGAACCGCGTTTTCAACGTCGGTGACAGAGTCCTTCTTTTCAATTCCAGATTAAAGATCTTCTCGGGCAAACTAAAAACCCGATGGTCTGGACCATTCACCATTGCAAAAGTATACCCATACGGGACTGCTGAGTTATCTCAACCCGACGGTCCTAACTTCAAAGTGAATGGTCATCGTGTGAAACACTATTTTGGTGAGGACATACCATCCATGGTTGTCTCGGATCTCCAATGTTTCCCTATGGACAAATGATTCGGGGATCGAGTCAAGCTAGTGACTCGGTGAACAAAAATTAGCAAAACAGTAGATTGCTGAAAAGATGCTGATGCATCACCCCATGCTCACACTTCGACATCTTAATCAAAAAATCATGATCATTGAATGGGCTTCATCTATGCTTCCACAACTCTGACGCTGAAGATCATGATCCTGAAAAGTGTGAGCATGCCGATACAAAAATGTCTACGTCACATGGAGATGTTACTACACAAAGATAGCTTGGAGACATTCATTTGGATGATACACTCAAAGCAAAGTCAAAGATCATCAAACACATAAAACAAGTCATCTAATGTCCACTGTTGGAAGCACAAAGACTAATGACAATGAAGAATCACTGACTACGAGCTACGAAGATTCAACTCGAAGAATAGAAAGCTAGAATTCAATTTGTATTTTCCGGGGTGACCTCCCTTAGGGGGAGATTATTAGGAATATAAATATTCACATGAAAGGCTCGGTCACCCCGAGTAGAGATTAGCATTACATAGCTCGTAGTCTTATTAATATTTAGTTAGTACGTAGTTTAGTTTAAGTAACACCGTGGAGGACGGACGGGTCTTTACCCACTGTACACCCGATCCACAGCTCGTAGGAGAGCGTTTTATGTAAAACTATAAATACCCTTTCCCACCCAAGGGAAAGGGTTGGAGTTTCTAATCATAATACTTATTTTTCTCTCACTTTTTCTCTCTAGAACTCCCACTCTCTACTTCTCTCTCTAAACACTCTTCTTCTTTTCTTCTCTTTTAATTCGAACCAAACCACAAATAACCATACATGTTTGTGATTATGGATATCCTACAATCATTTTACTATTCATCGTTTTTGGAGTTAGCTTGAGATTCCAAGAAGTGTTTCAAAATTTCACTATTCACAAAACACTATTCATTCCCGGAAGGAAATCACTATTCACGATTGTCGTTCATCATTTCGTAAATCTAGTTTACGGGTATTTAAATTCACGTAACCAGTTTGTTTTAGCTGCGTATTCATGCATCTTCAGTAAGGACTCATCATATAGGCTAGAGTAGTCTGCATATCATCAGTAACATCATCAGCACATTAGATCATGCGCGGATATGCATTATTTCAAATTTACGTATGCTCAATTTGTAATTAATGTTACCACTCAGTTTTTACTACTAACATATACCCGACACTCCCAACTATGATCCTAACATATTTTCATACTCATTATAATAATATAAAATTTATATTATTAATTTACCCGGTGTTTTGAAATCATTTGCTATATTTTCCGGTAAACGCCTAAAATTACGTCGGATCACGACATCTCAACACGACAATTATTTTAACACCCGATGCTCATCAGGAATGGAATATCATAATTTTTACAACGTCGTCAAATTTTAGTTGGTACCGTTAAACTTTATTTCTAGCAAACTCGGTACCCGATATCACCTAAACTACATAATATCTACCTAAAGTCTTAAAATTACATACATACACAACCTCCCTCCATACCAATCACTTACACCTTGAGTTTCCTTATTTGTACCCTCATTCAGTCTCAAAAATATCTATACCATTTTCATTACTTACATCTACAAGTAACAAAATAATCATAACACATACATTTTTTGATCTAGCAAGATTTTCTCTCTTCCTTTCTTTCTCTATATGGTTCGACCACACCACAAGAACAAGGAAGAAACCAAGATTTTTCAAGTTCCAGTATTTTCTCAAGTAATATTAGTATCCTAGTTAAGGTTTTGAAATAAAAACCTCAAGATTATTAAGTTTTCTTGATCACAAATCATTAACTCTTCAAGTAAGTGTCTACAGAAATTTTCTAATCTTTTATACTTCCATTTGATGTATTTTCAAGTCATAGTAGTAGATCATGCAAATATATATGTTATATATACCACTTTATATAATAATACTCTTTAATCTTGGATCTATAATTTTTATTAGTAATTTCAAGAGATCCACCAAGATTGGTGATGTTTAGGAACCCATGACATCCTAAGAAGGTGTATGGTAGGATTGAGTACTTGTGAAGTTGATTTGAAGTAGTTTGATTAAGTCTTGAACAAGTTATAAACTAGAAAATGAGTTTTAAACACTATTAGAAAGTTGTTGTCTATTTTTGCAAAACGTGGAAAAATCAAGGGTTCCTGGGTAATTTTCGGTTAAAGATTCAGAAAATACCTTCAAAAACGAAGCTATGGGCGAAAGAACGGATAAAAACGGACTTATAATGAAGGAGATATGATTTTTCAAAGTTTAATGACGAAAAGCGATTTTGTGAAAATAATACGTGCTGTTGCACGAGTTTCAACGGACAAAATGAGGCGTTAGACGTGATTTATAGGAGCCAACCTACTGAAAATATGTTAGTAAGTTGTCCCACGATTCCGGGGATATAAAGAACGTAGATAACGAGCTTATAACGAAAAAGATACAAGCTTTTGAACTTAGACGATTTTAATATTTTTCCTTCAGCACAACACTTCAAAATTTTTTACAAGTATTAACCATTTCGCTAATTGATCATGTTCAACCCCACTTTTCTTATTGATAAACTCATTTCTGGAAAATTTATATCATAGACAAAAAGTTAGCTCACCCAGTCTAGTTTTCAAAACATCCAACCGTTTGTCAAACGGATTAATAACGAGTAATTTATAGTCTTCCAAATTTACTGAAAACTGCCCAGAAACTGCCGAAACAGCCCAAACACCCTATTTCACGGCTATTTTTCTTTATGATCGAGACCCGTATGGACAAACTTCAATTCCATGACTTTTTAGATAATGTTACAAACTTCCTAAAAACACTGAGTTTCTTTCCTAACTCTTAATATTCACCATTTCACGACTAGGTTTGAGAGGCCATTTGGTCATATTTTCAAAGTTATGAAAAATACTAAACTACGACGAAAACACTATATTTATCAATAAAACACCAAACGAGGATCGTGGAGTACCGTTTTAACAGAATTACATGAAAAGTGTTTATTAACTTAACGAGACGTCAAATGTAACAATTCGCAATTTCAGGTTAATTACTATTCCCGGAAAATTTCACTATTCACTTTTACTATTCATTTTTCCCGAAACTTTCCCGAAAGTTGATTTTTATTTGATATTCTCAAGTGATAAATCATTTCCATGGCAAATTAAATGTTTGACATTCGTCAGATCATTTTCGTGAAAGTTATTAAGGAATTACACGTTTTAGGGTAAAATGTCATTCAGAAATTCTACGTACAACGAAACTCGACCGCGTTAAGTGACCCCGCATCAGAAAAATGTTTGACACACTCATCATTTATTTGAGAATTAATCGTGACTGAGAAAAATATGACCAAAGACTTCCCGGCAGGTCACCCAAGCCAGTACTATTCTCACATGAGCACGCTTAACCGTATGGGCGATTAACCGTTAGACCACAAAACGTTTTTCTAAGACGATTTGAGTTTTCAACTTATTAGAAAAAGTCAACATATTTTTCCCTCCTCCATTGACCAAAAATCATCCCTTGATGTTATAAGTCATTCCTTGATTTTTAGGCTTACGGTTTGATGTCTAAAAGACATTTAATACCAACCGACACTAGACTGAGCCCAGTCTAGACATTATAAGTCATTTTAAATCATTTTTATCACATTAGAAAAGTAACATTTTACTTTTCTCAATTTTACGCAATATTCGTACGTTTTACGTATTACGCGTTTTAGACCCGTGTTTCCAGTTTTTAGCAAGGTTTTACCACTCAAATGGAACCTACCACTCATTTTATATTTTATTATGGGACATATGGACATGTCTAACAATACTTTAAAGTTCCATAATTTTACGACACCCGGTTTTACGTTTTGAGGCCTAATCATTTACGGTTGTCATTTCCCGGAGTCAAAACTCTTCCTAATACTTGGATAATACCAAGCAAAGTCCACACCTTGTCCCCCAAGCTTGTGAACCGCCTAGGAGGGGGGATTCACCACCCATGTGGCTTGATCTTATGCCTTGTGTCATGAGATGTGAACATGTGTTCAACTTGGCCTCCAAGTGTTGACTAGTCAACAATGTAACCTCCTCATTTGCATATAAATGCTTCTCCTCCCACTCCTTGACCATATGAACGACCCACACACACAACACACTTCATTTTACTAGTTTACTTCAAGTTCCATCCAAGAAATCAAGTGCAATATCCATACATAAACCCTAGTTTAGTTTTGATTCATCAAAACTACTTCAAATCCTTAGAAACTTTGGTGATTTCTCTTGAGTTTGAATCCACTCAAGTCACCTCAATTTTCATCATCTCTCTTTCAAGATTACAAGAGTAGAAAGATTGCATGAAGTGAAGTGGGTTGAAGCAAGTCTATCAAAGTCCTATCCTTACATGTTAACTTCCTTTCATCTTTGAAAGCCAAAAGTTGTGAGCCAAACCCTAACTTGATTCTTGTTAAATAATCATGTTCATGTTATTTACATGTTATTCTTGCTATATTATGTCTTGTAGTTATGTCCATGATGTATAAAAGTGAGCAAAACAAGTTATTGTTATTGATTGACAAGATAAGTTACTAAAACAAGTAAACTAGTGACATTCTTGGTAAGACCTGATCAAAATGGTAAAAATATGATGTTGGATCATTACATATTACAGTAGAGGACTTAACAAGGAAACCATAGCAATTTGAACCACCTAAAACGAGTATACGAGTCAAAAGTTACGTCCATTTGAAGTTACCAAAACTTTGCGGCAAACTGCCAAATACCATTCTGATCAAATTTGGGTTTTGAAAGTCCCACTTCTGGTCCGATTCATCAAAAAGTTAAAACACGAAAGTTGTCCGGAACGCCGTTTTCATTCAGGTAAAAAGAAGCTCGAGACCTAAAAACACTTTCCGAGTGATAAAATTCTTCAAATTCTAAACAGCCCATTTTTAGGCGAAAGTCACAAGATTATGGTTATACTTTGAAAGGAACAAGAGGTCTTATGACCTATAATCAAGACCACAACCATGGCTAGAGCCAAGGTTGTGTCTCATGACCTTGAAACAAGGACCAAAGGTCATGGCTAGGCCATGACGAAATGACCATACCAACTTTCATAGGCGTAAACATGAAACAAAGAGTTGACGAGAACTTGAACAAGCAATTTGGATCTACTTCACTTAAAAGGGAACCATGAGATATTACCAAGAGAAAATGGTCATACAAAACTTATGAAACATACCCTAATAACAATCTTCATGTACTAATAAACTTTCCTAAGTTTATTCAAATATCGGACATGTAACCTTTCGGATCAAAACTTATATCTATATATTTCATCAACTACTACAATAGTAGGGAGCCTCATGTGAGGAGTTCATTATGTAAGCCGTCGAGTTGAGTTGTGGATTTATGAGTTAAAGTGTCCTGGCTCCTCGAACGCTTACTAACATGACTTCTGAATTATGTCGGCCCGAACGGTAGTAAACGATATACAAAACATACATGTTTCATGAATCTTTTCTTTCAAGGACTTACAATATACATCATACCACATCATGGACTATAATGCAAGATATATATATATATATATATATATATATATATATATATATAGGCACTACTTCATATTCTGTACTCAAATCCTAAGTCGCAACATTCTATTATAGGTTGCTCGTAGAAACCTTCACGATTCAACCGTTACATTCATTACTTGCTATCTTACTTAAGGTGAGTTCATAGCCCCACTTTCAATTACTTAATTGTTTTACAAACCCTTGGGGGGAATACATGCTATTTATAACCGAGCACAATGTTCTTAAATTGTATGCTTACCTGATTGTTTTATTATCACTAAGTACCAGCCTTGCTAAACCGATATCCTTTATTATGAACCATTTAATCACTAGCAATAGTGAGCGCGAATATTATTAATAGGCCTATTGGGATTGACGAATCCCATTTGTATTGACTAAGTTCAAACAAATGCAATAATATTTGAGATTTAGGTATGTTAGCAAAGTACCTACCGGGATAAATCTGCCGATCGATATTGGTACACGTTAACGTTATGGTGTCATAAGCTTAGTGTATAATACATGTTCCGGGCGTATAATAACGTAGCCTACCTGTTCTGTTTTCCAAACATTGGTGTGAGCCTATAACTCACACTACCAACATATTGTGTTCAAACGATTTAACAAACTCTATGAATATCACTCAACCTTTGTGTTGACCTCTCAAGCATGTATTTCAGGTTCATGACGATCAAGGATGGCACGGAAGGACACGGATACTAAAGAGGGCTATAAATTTTATTATCATTCAAAACTCATTTAATGTAAATTGTAAACATGGAACCAATTGGGACCTCATTTTGTAATCTCTGATATTTATAAAATTTGAATGATAAATCTTTTAAAACGACTCAATTGGAGTTCGTTTTCTATTATTGTGACTATTGTGCCGTCGAGTAACATCCAGTTCGAATTCCGCTGCAACCATGAATTGGGGGTGTTACAGATTGGTACCAGAGCCATGGTTATAGAGAAACGGGTCTAATTGAGACCTAAACTATAACCACATGTACAAGCAAAAACATTTTATAGCCTTCCGCTCTCCGTGTCTTCCATCCTCCAGACGATTATGGACTTACTAAGCATTTTATGCTACATGAACACATATAAGTATATTGATATATACACACTAAGCATTTTATGCTACATGAACACATATAAGTATATTGATATATACACACTAGGCATTTTATGCTACATGAACACATATAAGTATATTGATATATACACACTAGGCATTTTATGCTACATGAACACATATAAGTATATTGATATATACACACTAGGCATTTTATGCTACATGAACATATTAGTATATTGATATATAAACTCGGTTTATTTTCAATCATTTATCTAAACAATGGACTAAACATATCTGTGTATGCCTATTCTAAGGCATTTCGGCACAGCCACACTCTCCCAATCATGTTCCTACTCCAACATTATATGTCCAAGACATTGTAACTAATTACAATGGTCTCATTCATTTTGCAAGACATTGTGAGATACAATGGTCTCATTCATTTTCCAAGACATTGTGAGATACAATGGTCTCATTCATTTTCCAAGACATTGTGAGATACAATGGTCTCATTCATTTTCCAAGACATTGTGAGATACAATGGTCTCATTCATTTTCCAAGACATTGTGAGATACAATGGTCTCATTCATTTTCCAAGACATTGTGAGATGCAATGGTCTCATTCATTTTCCAAGACATTGTATGATACAATGGTCTTAATCATTTCTCAAATGTTTTGAGTCACACAACGGTCTAACCTACTTCCCAGACATTGTGAATTACACAATGGTCTAACCTACTTCCGAGACATTGTGTTTTGTGCAAATGGTCTCTAGAATTATTCCATCACATCATCAATATCATTTCTTATGATATCAAAAACCCGTCACAATCTATCGATTTCAAAACAAGAAATATGAGATTTCTAAAGGACAAACTAATCCATCATCGACAAAAGCTGAACTTTCTCTACATTCATCAAAGTTTTCTTATGAAACCTTCATTATTAAAAGTTCGTGATCCTGGCCAAGTATGTTCTATTTTAGAACTACTTAAAACTTCCTTTCCATACGTATCTACCCTTACTACCTTCTATGCAATGGAATATGAAAACATACGTTACAAGTCTTGTATGGACGGGACTTGCAACTTAAGGGTTTGACATCGCCTTTGTTTAGTGAACAGTTTCCCGAAAGCAACGGACATATCAAAAGTATACCTAGTTTAGGTATTTGAAAATTTTATCGAACCTTGGCTAAATATAGACTAGTCACCTATATTTAACCTAGGGACAGTGGAATATAGTCTGACTAACTATATTCGACTTAGAATTTTCAAATACTGAGAGTAGTTGTACTAGGGTTATGTTTAGGTTGATTTCCTACATGAACTCGATAAACCACCAGAATACATTAAAACAATCTAGAGACACGATAATGTCTTACCACTCAGCGAAATCTTAACACCTTATTTGTGTTACCTAATTTCATTCTTGAAAATTTTCATTTATGAGATAATCCGAACTACTATCTTGGGATAGTTATCAATTATTCTCTTCATCCTGTAGAAGTACTATCCTGTTTAGGTCCTAAGGATACCATTCCATCATAAACTTTTAAAATCTCTTAAGATTTTTAAAGCAAACTCAACATCTATACCTAAGAGTATTAATGTTAAGCATACACTACACATTTTTGTTCATCAACATATCACATCATTATCTTCACAACCGTTACAAACACAAGCTCATTAACAGATCTTGATGCACTTTTAAAGCTCAAATCATCCTTAGTTACACCACAAGTACCCTCATCAGCTTTACAAGTTTGAATATTCATCTTGTACTTTTGGAACACCAGTATCTTCTCGTAATACACTACCTTGTAACTCACCGGCTAAGTATGAATGTTGTGTCGGGAATTCTTGAGTAGGATGATTTATAATGTCCTTATTTGAATGGATTGGGATGCCTTTTCATTTAAATAAAGAAATTATAAATCATCGAACCATACGTTTATATTCCTTTAGTTACATTGTTTGGGATGCCTCTCTATGTAAATAAAGAATTATAAACAAGTGGGCTTATTTATATCCGAGATAACATAAGTATGAAGTCAATAAACACTAGATACAACAACAGATTACCTACTAGGCTATGATTGCAACAACTATCCCAATTTCCATTAGTACGAGATTTACATTTTGGTTTTCATAATGATAGTGCAATAACAAACAAACTCATTGCGAAGCCATGTAGCCATATGCATGGGCAGCCGTACAATTTAAACAGGACTTGGTCCAACCACATGTTCAACGCTTATTCCATGATTCGATTCTTATATCAATTGCTATTGATACTTGACAACTATATCAAGTTCTATTTTGATATTCAACTACTATATCAATTCCTATTAATATTCGACTGCTATATCAATTTCCTTTGATATTCGAATATTACCATACCTTTCCTATATAAAAGTAAGCCTCATCCTACACCATACACTGAAATGACAAATCAAACTACATCACCGGTAATCCCAGACTTCAGTCCTCATAAGTAACCACATCTCTTCATCGACACCACTCCAACATATAACACACAAAGAACTTCGGGACGAAGTTCCCCGTAAGGGGTAGAGACTGTAACAATTCGCAATTTTAGGTTAATTACTATTCCCGGAAAATTTCACTATTCACTTTTACTATTCATTTTTCCCGAAACTTTCCCGAAAGTTGATTTTTATTTGATATTCTCAAGTGATAAATCATTTCCATGGCAAATTAAATGTTTGACATTCGTCAGATCATTTTCGTGAAAGTTATTAAGGAATTACACGGAATTACACGTTTTAGGGTAAAACGTCATTCAGAAATTCTACGTACAACGAAACTCGACCGCGTTAAGTGACCCCGCATCAGAAAAATGTTTGATACACTCATGATTTATTTGAGAATTAATCGTGACTGAGAAAAACATGACCAAAGACTTCCCGGCAGGTCACCCAAGCCAGTACTATTCTCACATGAGCACGCTTAACCGTATGGGCGATTAACCGTTAGACCACAAAACGTTTTTCTAAGACGATTTGAGTTTTCAACTTATTAGAAAAAGTCAACATATTTTTCCCTCCTCCATTGACCAAAAATCATCCCTTGATGTTATAAGTCATTCCTTGATTTTTAGGCTTACGGTTTGATGTCTAAAAGACATTTAATACCAACCGACACTAGACTGAGCCCAGTCTAGACATTATAAGTAATTTTAAATCATTTTTATCACATTAGAAAAGTAACATTTTACTTTTCACAATTTTACGCAATATTCGTACGTTTTACGTATTACGCGTTTTAGACCCGTGTTTCCAGTTTTTAGCAAGGTTTTACCACTCAAATGGAACCTACCATTCATTTTATATTTTATTATGGGACATATGGACATGTCTAACAATACTTTAAAGTTCCATAATTTTACGACACCCGGTTTTACGTTTTGAGGCCTAATCATTTACGGTTGTCATTTCCCGGAGTCAAAACTCTTCCTAATACTTGGATAATACCAAGCAAAGTCCACACCTTGTCCCCCAAGCTTGTGAACCGCCTAGGAGGGGGGATTCACCACCCATGTGGCTTGATCTTATGCCTTGTGTCATGAGATGTGAACATGTGTTCAACTTGGCCTCCAAGTGTTGACTAGTCAACAATGTAACCTCCTCATTTGCATATAAATGCTTCTCCTCCCACTCCTTGACCATATGAACGACCCACACACACAACACACTTCATTTTACTAGTTTACTTCAAGTTCCATCCAAGAAATCAAGTGCAATATCCATACATAAACCCTAGTTTAGTTTTGATTCATCAAAACTACTTCAAATCCTTAGAAACTTTGGTGATTTCTCTTGAGTTTGAATCCACTCAAGTCACCTCAATTTTCATCATCTCTCTTTCAAGATTACAAGAGTAGAAAGATTGCATGAAGTGAAGTGGGTTGAAGCAAGTCTATCAAAGTCCTATCCTTACATGTTAACTTCCTTTCATCTTTGAAAGCCAAAAGTTGTGAGCCAAACCCTAACTTGATTCTTGTTAAATAATCATGTTCATGTTATTTACATGTTATTCTTGCTATATTATGTCTTGTAGTTATGTCCATGATGTATAAAAGTGAGCAAAACAAGTTATTGTTATTGATTGACAAGATAAGTTACTAAAACAAGTAAACTAGTGACATTCTTGGTAAGACCTGATCAAAATGGTAAAAATATGATGTTGGATCATTACATATTACAGTAGAGGACTTAACAAGGAAACCATAGCAATTTGAACCACCTAAAACGAGTATACGAGTCAAAAGTTACGCCCATTTGAAGTTACCAAAACTTTGCGGCAAACTGCCAAATACCATTCTGATCAAATTTGGGTTTTGAAAGTCCCACTTCTGGTCCGATTCATCAAAAAGTTAAAACACGAAAGTTGTCCGGAACGCCGTTTTCGTTCAGGAAAGAAGAAGCTCGAGACCTAAAAACACTTTCCGAGTGATAAAATTCTTCAAATTCTAAACAGCCCATTTTTAGGCGAAAGTCACAAGATTATGGTTATACTTTGAAAGGAACAAGAGGTCTTATGACCTATAATCAAGACCACAACCATGGCTAGAGCCAAGGTTGTGTCTCATGACCTTGAAACAAGGACCAAAGGTCATGGCTAGGCCATGACGAAATGACCATACCAACTTTCATAGGCGTAAACATGAAACAAAGAGTTGACGAGAACTTGAACAAGCAATTTGGATCTACTTCACTTAAAAGGGAACCATGAGATATTACCAAGAGAAAATGGTCATACAAAACTTATGAAACATACCCTAATAACAATCTTCATGTACTAATAAACTTTCCTAAGTTTATTCAAATATCGGACATGTAACCTTTCGGATCAAAACTTATATCTATATATTTCATCAACTACTACAATAGTAGGGAGCCTCATGTGAGGAGTTCATTATGTAAGCCGTCGAGTTGAGTTGTGGATTTACGAGTTAAAGTGTCCTGGCTCCTCGAACGCTTACTAACATGACTTCTGAATTATGTCGGCCCGAACGGTAGTAAACGATATACAAAACATACATGTTTCATGAATCTTTTCTTTCAAGGACTTACAATATACATCATACCACATCATGGACTATAATGCAAGATATATATATATATATATATATAGGCACTACTTCATATTCTGTACTCAAATCCTAAGTCGCAACATTCTATTATAGGTTGCTCGTAGAAACCTTCACGATTCAACCGTTACATTCATTACTTGCTATCTTACTTAAGGTGAGTTCATAGCCCCACTTTCGATTACTTAATTGTTTTACAAACCCTTGGGGGGAATACATGCTATTTATAACCGAGCACAATGTTCTTAAATTGTATGCTTACCTGATTGTTTTATTATCACTAAGTACCAGCCTTGCTAAACCGATATCCTTTATTATGAACCATTTAATCACTAGCAATAGTGAGCGCGAATATTATTAATAGGCCTATTGGGATTGACGAATCCCATTTGTATTGACTAAGTTCAAACAAATGCAATAATATTTGAGATTTAGGTATGTTAGCAAAGTACCTACCGGGATAAATCTGCCGATCGATATTGGTACACGTTAACGTTATGGTGTCATAAGCTTAGTGTATAATACATGTTCCGGGCGTATAATAACGTAGCCTACCTGTTCTGTTTTCCAAACATTGGTGTGAGCCTATAACTCACACTACCAACATATTGTGTTCAAACGATTTAACAAACTCTATGAATATCACTCAACCTTTGTGTTGACCTCTCAAGCATGTATTTCAGGTTCATGACGATCAAGGATGGCACGGAAGGACACGGATACTCAAGAGGGCTATAAATTTTATTATCATTCAAAACTCATTTAATGTAAATTGTAAACATGGAACCAATTGGGACCTCATTTTGTAATCTCTGATATTTATATAATTTGAATGATAAATCTTTTAAAACGACTCAATTGGAGTTCGTTTTCTATTATTGTGACTATTGTGCCGTCGAGTAACACCCAGTTCGAATTCCGCTGCAACCATGAATTAGGGGTGTTACATCAAAAATGTATTTTTCGACGATAAACATTATTTTCAAATTTCACGAGTGGTATCGATAACATACGTATTTGCATGTGTAGCATCCTTTCATTGCTTAAATTAGATCATATCATTCATATTAGGTTGCGGTTAGAGATCGTGCCTCATTTCGTGTATCAACTTTTTTCTTCATAGCTATCGCACCAGGTGAGTCATAGCCCCTACTCTTTTAATTGTTTCGTAAACTTTTTGGGGGAGATACATGCTTAAATACTTGTTTCGTACTTTCAATAGTATTCTCAACAATTTGCATATTTCTGTGAGTTTTCATAGCCCGTTTTTAATTCAATATTTTGATTTCAAATCCCACGGGGGAGAATATATATTGCATCAATTATTTTTTGTACGTGCCAAAGTATCAAATTCCATACATTGCTTAAGTTACCTTATTACCATTTTAAGTCCCCTTTATTATCATTGACCGTTAATTATGCGTAAGCGAGAGTGAGTGGATAGATCTATCGGGGGTGACTACCCCGTCCATGTTTGGTCGCTCCAACAGAAAACAGACGCATTTCATTTGAGTAAAATTTGAGTGTCTGGTAAACACTCGGTTGGGGCCAATTCAAGTTATGTCTAGCTTCGGGGTCATGAGCTTAAGAGCCAATGTACCATTATTTTGACATCTTATCACCTCACTTTATACTTATGGCTAGTGTACATACGATTTAACTCATAAACCTATGATTTCTCACCAACATTATTGTTGATCGTTTATATGACTTCATTGTCATCATTATTTATATGACTTCATTGTCATCATTATTTATATGACCTCATTGTCATCATCGTTTATATGACTTCATTGTCATCATTGTTTATTTGGCGACATTGTCAGAATTGTTTATATAACCTCATTGTCAAAAATTGTTTATATAGTGGTATTGCTACACTTATCTTTGAATCTAGATACAAGTATTACTTTTGTTCACGTAACCCAAAACATATTTGGCAGTGGGTTGTAAACACACAGGTTGTAAGTCTTGTATGGGCGGGACTTGGAACTGAGTGGATTTACAATGCCTTTGCTGGGAAATCTTCATTCAAATGCATTTCATTTTACACTAAACTCTATGAACTCACCAACCTCGTGTTAACACTTTAGCATGTATTTTCAGGTTTTAAGCAATGGCACGCTACTGGAGGTTTTTGCAGGGCATGGCATGGTCATAGAAGACTCTGCTATTCATATGGGGACCATTTTAAACTATTTTAAGGGCCTAATTCTGCACTACTTTTAACAACGTAAATTCAACACTTTTGTTAAACGATTTTATTCTACATGATTGAAGTGAAAACCATTTTTTTTACTTGCGATGTGATACCAGTTGAGTTGCACCCCAGCGACATGTAAGCTTCCACTGGACCTGATTTTGGGCGTGTGACATTCTTATAATCATTTTTCTTAATTTTGACAAAGTAATAATTGATCAAAATAGTTTCTAAAAGGTCATCTCTTGTTCAGAAGCTTAAATTTTTGTCAAATTTATTTTTCAAAAATATTAAAGTTTCACAATTGAGCTCATTTTTAACACAAACGTGTATTTCTCAAGTTCAAAAATCATATTTTAAAATGAGAAATATCAAACTTTTTCTGAAAGGAAGATTTTAAACTTGTGAATACAAATTGCATACGATGAGTTTTGTATTGATTAGACTATGATTGTATCCCGACATTGCTTTTAAGTAATTCGAGATGCATACGTTTAATTAAAATAATTAGACTTTTTCTATGATTGCACTTTGTTAAAAACACTCTTTGTGAATGACATTTCATTATGTCAAGGTGAATGTATGATTTTGATGGATTCAAATTTAAGTTATTTCTCGGTTACCAATGCTATGTATTTTAATCATTTAAAACAAATTCATGCAACCTTGAAATGTTTTTCACTCAAATCTGTTTATTCAAATGGTTTTGAGATAACTCGACACTATCATAACCAAGAGTATCTCATCTTCCAGGTGGCTATTCGGGCTAGTTGTCACGTAAAAACTGATAATGCATCCCTTTAGCTACGCAACGTAATAGAGTATTCAAGCTTTTGATACGTTTCAAGAAATCTCACTCTTATGCAACAAAAGGCTCTTTTGAGACGACTTGTATTTGACATAACTAAGAACTTCTCATCTTCAAGATAGTTATTAGGAATAGTGATCACCTAAAAGCTGATAATGGACTCCGGCAACGTAATAGAGAGTTCAAAGTTTCGTCATTTTTCAAGAAATCTCACGCTCGTGCAATTAAATTATCTTTGTAAACGTTTTTCTAAAACAAGTTATCTAGTACGTACTAGATTACTTAAGTTTGAAACAAAGGTTGATACTTTTCCCAAAACTTCATAAAGGTTAGATAAACGTATATTTCTAATGAATGAGCAATCTAAAACAACGTTATCTCTAAACCTTCAAATCTTTAGAAAAAGTATCACAACAAACAAACTTTTGGTGAGGAAAAACAAAAACAGATAGAGAGAATTAAATAATATTTGAAAAGAAAAGAGCATGCGCTTATGCTATAAAAGCAAGAAAGCATAAGAAAAGAAAAATAAATGAAGTATGCTCGAAAGAGAAATGCTAGAGCATATAAAAATAGACAGAGTGAAATAAATAAATTTAAATTTATCCATGTACTTCACATCTATGATATCATGTCAAAATCACATCTCACAAAAATGGCTCAAAAATAAGAACAATCTCCACAACAAATTTAGGAAGAAGTCATTGAAGTTTTCCACTATCACTGATGAAGAACTTCTTCCAGAAAAGGAATTTCTCAAGATTGGAGTTTCCTAACCATCAGTTTATCCCATATCATTTCACTGTGATCACTCCACAATCGTTAAAAATTCTCAAGAATCATTCCAAGTTTCCCGCAACCACTGACATTGTTTCGAACATTATCGTATACCTTCACCAATTCTGGCACCACATCCAACTCGTGGAAGACAACAAACCTACAACTCTTTCAACAAAATGTGGACACCTAAAACTTTGAATTCATAACATCGTTGCAAAAGAGGTCGAAGAAGAAGGGAGAACCATTTGTACCTCTCATGAAGGTCATCAAGCTCATCGTGGTAGAATTCATGAATAGATGTTTTGACATCTCAGCAAAGACATAATGCTACAACACTTAAGCATTATCTATATTTTAAGAGTGTTATTGTATCTTGCTGCTAAAAACACGAAGGTAGTAAAGGAGTTTGTACGGGTAGCTAGCGTTTCTATAGAAAGCTCTAAACCGAGCGTACCTACCCATGAAATGCATAGGAAAGTTGTGTCTAGTGCCAAAATTAGGTTAAGAAGGGGAGATATAAACAGTAAGCATATGTTGGAGACATCACAAAAATAGAAGTCAAGTAATGAATAAAGAAAATGTGCTAAAAAGAAAGTGTCAAGTGAATATGCGGAGTTGGAGGAATTTATGGATGATATCGTTTCTACATGAGTGGAAAATCTTGAGAAAAATAACGAAGGTGCGAAATTGGATGCCTTATGGCAAGAAAAAGGGGTGAAGCAAGTGAAATGTGAACCTTTTAAGGAAGATAAGGATAGATTGTTGGATAGGAATAGAAGTGATCGTATGGATGAAAATGATGGAGATGAAAAAGGGGTCGGTGCTTAAACACTTAGAAAGAAGCTTAGGATGTAGAAGAAGTTTGACAACAGTAGTTCTATTAGCACCTTTGAGTTAAACCAACTCATTTTATGATGCTTCTACAAATCCTTCTGTGGATTTCGCAACAGGCGTAGTGGATTCTTTTAAAGAATCTTCACAAGGATCACCCGGAAATCCGACCAGAGTTAACATCACGCTAGCTCTGAAAGCCGGTCGAACAAGTCATGTATCATGTATTGTTACATCGACAAGTTCGCTAACGAGTACTCTATGTGAGCTCGGTTAGTTACCAATTACCAAGGAAGAGAAGACCCCATCGACATCATCATCAAGTACCAACACAAGAAGAAACAACAACATGAACAACAACAAAAACAACAACAACAACAACAATTACAACAATTCCTACATCAAAGGCACCATCAACTGCAAAAGCTCATACATAATCAACATCCACAGTGAAGAATACCAGACAATCACCTCTTATATTATCACATCTGCAACAACAACAACACTCATTCCAACTGCTCCAAGGAAGAAATACAGTGAAACTTTTGGTATCATTGAAGGTATCATCTGTATATGAACCCTATTAAAACCCCATAGAAATAACGGACAAACAAACTCGCCGAAACCTATCTCGACACCTTCATCAGGATAATCCCTGTCAGGATCATCCTGAGACGGAGAAATGGCATACGAGATTGAAATCTTCAATAACTGCTGGTACTACAATCATAGAACAATTAATCTACATCACCTCACCAACAATCACAAAAACTCTCATGCTTATCAAAACCTATTGAAGATGTCGAAGAACACTCCACATAGTCAATTTTGAAATATGTTTTTGAAGATGTTGTGCAAGAAGATGAAAGGGAAGCAGCTGAAGTGTGTTAGGCTAAGTTACATGCAGGGGGAATAAGGTCAAAGTAGGAGTTGGATAAAGATGGGTCAGTTGCAGAAGATAAGGAGTTAGAGGTGTAAGATGAAAACCCAACGGTTGAAAAGCCTGAGGAAGTATCATCTGCATCTAGTATGTCTGCTGCTGAAAGTAATGAGGAATATGACGAAAGGGCTTAAACATCAATACAAGATACATTCTACAATGAATGAATTCAAAAGAGAAGATAAAATAAGCAGCTGATAACTTGTGTGTTTAATCCCTCGTCTACTTGGGAATCATGCAATCTAGAAGACTTTGACCATAGTTTTAGGAGAGATATCTTCAGGAAAGTTTGACCTCCCGCTACTCACTAGAACATCCCAAATGACATTAGAAGATTTTTTGGATCAGATGTTCTTCTAGCAGCTAGAGATGGATGTTGAATATCAAGCACTGATAAGTAGAGTTTTGCTGCTGATAAATGATATACCGGAACTTCGAGCATTACAAAAACGGTAGACGCAATATATTGAAGCTCGAAGATACAAGGACCGGTTGCATTACATTGGAACACCCGAATGATCTACCCTTTGGGGGAGATTGTTGGAACACGAAAAGTATAAATCATGATGCAGGGGCTTCCACGAAAACAAGATTAGGGAACGTTGTAATATGTTGGAACATTGTGATACCAAGCATCTCATTGCTTATCTTCAACGATGCTGCAAACCAAGCTTAGAGCAAAAGATCAAAGCCGAGGTTTATTCGGAAGAGAGAGCTTCAAGGTCATCATCAGCGTTAGTTGAAGACTTCAATGTTCGCTAATCTAGACTACCTGTATTTTGGGGGAGATTGTTGGAACACAGAAATACAAGATTAGATATTCCTCCCCGAGACACTTGTATAGTCTCGGGGGGGGGGGGGGGGGGGGGGGACTAAGAATGGGATGTGAGAAATCACACCCATATGTTTGTCTTAGTTTAAATCTCCTCACAAATCTCACTTGTGAGGTGTGTGTTTTGCTCTTAATAAAATATCCTTTGCATCACCACTCTCTCTTCCTTCTCTCTAGTTTCTCTCTCTAACATCACCACCACCATGGGTGTGTTTGCCTACTCCGGCTGACCTCCCGACACCACCAATATCTTCACCTAAAATAGATTTATATGGACCAACAATATTTAGTCACACAAAGCATGTTTATTTTGGGTATTTAGTCACATACAATTAAGCAAACAGTGGCCAAACGCGTTAATAAGTGTGACCATATGCTATTTAAAATGAAGAAATGTGTATTTTGTGTGACTATTGATCATCCATTGGCCACATGAAGTTTATGTTTGCGTGGCCTTTTGTAATAGTTAGTCACACAAAGCATGTTTGTTTTGGGTATTTAGTCACATACAATTACGCAAACAGTGGCCAAAAGTGGTAATAGGTGTGACCATATGCTGTTTAAAGTGCAGACATGTGTATTTTGTGTAACTATTGATCATCCAATGGCCACATGAATTTTATGTTTGTGTGGCCTTTTGTAATATTTAGTCACACAACACATGTTTTTTTGGGTATTTAGTCACATACAATTAAGCAAACAGTGGCCAAAAGTGTTAATAAGTGTGACCATATGATGTTTAAAGTGCAGACATGTGTGTTTTGTGTGACTAATGCTCATCTAATGGTCAGATGAATTTTTAGTTGGTGTGACATTTTGTAATATTTTGTCACACATCGAATTAAATAAAGAATGACCAATAATGTTAGTACTGCTAGTACTACGTTAAAACTGCTGGAGCAGAGTTACTACTGCTATTATATATATAAAACAGAATGTATATAAATGAAGCAAATATATATACAATTGTATTTCAAATTGAATAAAACTCGAATGTATACAAATGAACCAAATATATATACAATTGTAATGTCGTATATAATCAAATTCTCAACTACCATAAGTTAAAACTTGTTGACTCTTCGCCGCCTTAGCTTGATTTTGCAAGGTTTCACTAGAGACCAAATGTTTTCGCTTCGTTGGTACTAATTTTAGTCCAGGTTTTTTTTCACTAATATTTGGTATCGTAGTTGGTGGTGTAACCTGTAGAACCGATTTGTCGTGGCTTAAGCATTTTTGTATGTCGGATAGTTTTAACAGGTTCCTATATGTATATATAAAACACGGTACAATAGTCATGTATGTAAAACTAAAAAAAATCAAAGGTGGATTTTTTATTACTTACCATTGTTTTCATTACTGGGACGTTTTCCAAAGTTTCAATGGCCATTGGATTCATCACCTGCAATATATATTAAGAAATACAATGGTGTTAACATTAGAAAATGAAATTGTTAACAACATAAAAAATGGCTTACATCTAAGTCTAATGGCAGTTTCTTTCTACAAAAAAATATGGGAAATGTAAGAAACCAAGGCACTAATGATGCTGCATAATATAAGATCTGCCAACCATGAAACAGTAAATTTATACATGGGTTGGCTTTTGGTGACTGAGATGGAGCATACCCACGCCTCAATTTAATTTTAGTCCCTCAAAAATGAATTGTGCCAGAAAATCCAGATGATGGAATTTTTAGCCAGGCATCGAATCTATCATCCTCACCCGTGAAAATAGCATGTAGCCCCTGCAAGAAACAAGTAACGTGCTTAATGCTAACATAAAAAACGACAAAATTAGATATCCCAAATATAAGTTTAGCATCAAAAACCAACATAACAGGGAGTCCGGGGTCGACCCTTGCATATCAACTCAGGCAACAAATAATTCAGATGGTTGAAATGTTCTGCAGTGCCAAACCTGGAACGAATTAATGTCAAACACATTACCAAGCAAGCAAATCACTCACATTTGGTACAAATGAAACAGTTTCACAAAAAGCAACCATATTTTAGTTGATTTCCTATATAACAGATGTCATGTTAATCTTTTAATAGATAACTTACGCGACTGGGATAAGCAAACTCCAACTGTTCAGCAACATCCTCCCGGAGTGGAAACCAATTAAGACTCCCTTTACGCGCAAAACAATGGCCTCTTAGAACACGTCGATTCTCTCCATTCCAATAAACAGGAAAACTATGTTGTCTTAATAAGTCTACCTGCAACGATTACCACTACACGAATTTGTAATCAAAAACATGTTTTAGGCTAGTTTTAATCCACAAAAAACAATATAAATCGTTTTATATTCGATTACACATTTAAGAAAAGATAAATTACATATTTGTTTGAGCATACCCTTGAACAGAGTAGGATATGCGAGATGAGGGTGATGGTGGCTTGACTGTGATGGTGGTGGATGTGGTGGTTAACTCGAACCAAATAACCAAAGCAAACAAACTCACCCATTGCCTCCTTGGCTTGATGACGGTGATGGCGTGGAGGAGTGATGGTTGGTGGAACAACGGCCAGATAAGGTGGTGAAGTGTGGCAGTGGTGTGAGTCAGTTCTAGAGAGAAGGAGAAGAGATGAATAGAGAGAAGATAGATCTGACTAGTGTTTGGGTTTTGATTTTGGGGAAAAAAAAGGGGCGGGATCTTGAGCCAAAGATTGAAATTTTGGAGAAAAAAGGGGCGGGATCTTGAGAGGGAGATTGAAATTTTGGGGAAAAAGGTGAGCTCGAAATGTTTAATGAGTTGAGCTCAACCTTATATAAGTTGGACTCGAGTTATTGTTGAGTTCTCGAGCTTGTAAGTGATATAAAATATGTTTTTTTTTTTTTTTAATATGTAAGTGTACTAAGTGTAAATACTTATTTATGAATGTATCAAGCATTTCGAGTTGAAGTCAAACCAAATTCAATTCTTAGCTTATATTTCAATTTTAATTTGTGTAAGAAAACACATCTTTACAGATAAATCGAACTTTTCGAGTGAAGCTCAAGCCGAATTCAAACTTTCTCGATCCCGGATAACATGATTGGGAGGTCCCTGGATACTTGGTTCTTAGTGTCTGTGTACAAACGGTATACACCTACCAAGCCGGTGCAACCCATGCATGACCGATGATAATGGCTAATTTACATGGGTCATGGGTCATGTGCATTAAGTTATCACTGGTCACATTCATTAATGGGTATTTGACATCGATCATATGGGTCATATGCATTGGGTTATAGTTGCTTAGAGTGTAATGTTGCGACACATCCATGATTGTTGAAAATTGGTAATTAACATAGGTCATGGGTAATGTGCATTGGGTTATAGTGGCTTTTAGTGTAATGGAAACCATGCATGACCAGTGATAATGGCTAATTCACATGGGTCATGTGCATTAGGTTATCACTGGTCACATTCATTAATATGGGTATTTGACATCATATGGGTCATATGCATTGGGTTATAGTTGCTTAGAGTGTTATGTTACGACACATCCATGACTGTTGACAATTGGTAATTAACATGGGTAATGGGTCTTGTGCATAGGGTTGTAGTGGCTTATAGTAACTTTCATGTTATCGACCAATACATTCCTGGTGATCGACAATGGGTAATTAACATGGGTCATGGTTAATAGGCATTGGGTTATAGTGGCTTATAGTGTAATGGAAACCATGCATGACTGTTGATAATGGCTAATTCACATGGGTCATGGGTCATGTGCATTAGGTTATCACTGGTCACATTTATTAATGGGTATTTGACATCATAGGGGTCATATGCATTGGGTTATAGTTGCTTATAGTGTCATGTTATCAAACAATACATTATTGGTAATCAACAATGGGTAATTAACATGGGTCATGGGTCATGTGCATTGGGTTTTAGTCGCTTATAGTGTAATGGAAACCATGCATGACCGGTGATAATGGCTAATTCACATGGGCGACTTTTTAAATACAAAATACACTAAAGGGTGCGCTTGGTTCAAAATTTGGAAAGGGAAAGGTAAAGTGTAAGATAATGGTCGGGAAAGGGAAAGGTAAGGAAAATCAATCCCCCCAATTTATTTGGGAATGATCCATTACCCACTATTTGGTAATGGGTCATTGCATTATGCTTTACCAAACATATTTTTTCATTACCTTTCCCATTCTTCACCCCCAATAAACCCCTACCAATCATTAGGAGTGTTAAAAAAACCCGAGAAACTGACAAACCGCTTAATCTGAAACCGAAAAAAACTCGAAACCGAATAAACTGAAAGCGAAAAAACCGAAACCAGAAAAACCACTTATCGCAGTTCGGTTTTGGTTTTTACTTTTAGATATTCGTGGTTAACCGAACGAAACGTATATAATATAAATTAATTACCCGCCCCGCGTTGGATTGTTAAAATCTTCCAACTAACCGAACTGAACCGTCCCGTGAACACCCCTACCAAGCATGAGCTAAAATACAAATGTAGCTTTAATACTTATTAGTTTTAAAACTTTTACTACTTTTTATACTTTTAGTGTTTATACTTTTAATACTTTTAATAATTTTTAAACTTATAATATATACAAAGAGTATCAAACACACTTCACTTTTAAACTTATAATATATACAAAATTTATCAAACACACTTCACACACTTCAACATAATCCTCTCTTTCTCTCTCACAATTATAACTCACTCGGTTACAATTGACCAAGTAAAGGTATCTAGGGTTTTGATCCTTTATTATCAATTTTGTCTTACATTTGTTAGAGACTTGTTACTTTATGTATTAGATTTATGTTGTATTGTTTTTTCGAATAATTAGAGCAAAAGAGATATTAAGGTGTGTTTGGATTAGCTTATTTTGTGTGGTTATCGGCATATTGAGTTTTGGGAAAGTTAATAAGCTCACTATTTGTTGGATTATTAGCTTATCACTTAAAATAACATAGGCTTATTGGCATCCCCAAATCTCAAAAAGCTGATAAGATCAGAAATTAATATAATCTAAATACCCCCTTAGAGCTATTTATTCTTAGGCTTAGGTTGATCATCTGTTATAAGAATTGCGTTGCATTTGTATTGATAGAATAAGGAAGAACATGCTGTGTTGTTTTTGCGAATAATTAGAGCAAAAGAGATATTAAGGTTTGCTTGGATTAGCTTATTTTATCTTAGGCTTAGGTTGACTATCTGGTATAAGAATTATGTTGCATTTGTATTGAGAGAATAAGGAAGAAAAGTGGATGTTGTGTGTGCGAATATTTAGGCTAAAACATCCAAGAATCAAAGATGGAAGAAGTATCAATGATGGATGAACCGACACCACTTTCAAGTATGAACATAAACTTGTTTTGGTGTTGTTCATCCATTGTTGATTCATTTTTGCTCTTTGTCAAAATACATAAACAATTATCAAGTATAATTTGTAGGTTCGATGCGTGAATTTAGTGTCTTCATTTTCCAGCATGTTGGTAGGTTAGAGATTCAAGGCTGAATAATATGTTGTTGTTAGCTAGGGTAGAAAGGATGTTAGTTCATTGCATTGTTAATATAAATATAATACGATTTCATTCATGCACGATTAGCTCTCTAATGTCGTAAAATCTACATAATTAATATGTATGTTCGTCACATCTTAGGGAGCAATATAAATGATAGTAAGAATCTGTTTTCTAATAACTTAAAGCTCAATAATTAGGGTAGATCTATCTAGCATTGTAGATGGGTTCCCTTGCTTAATTTGGAAAATGTCTACTACCGTTTGTGTGGTTGATCTTGATCACAAGCTTTGCCTCTTTCAATAATGTACCTTGATTAAAACTTTGTCTTGGCAATGAAGATACATTCTTGAAAGTGCCAAAGCTAGTGATCAAGCGCACACAAACGTTATTAGACGGTGTCCAAAAAACAAAGCAATGGAACCTGTTGTAACCAATAATCACGTTCCGGAGATCGGTGTTGATCAAAATACATGATTATTCTAGAGAGAGAAAGTAGAAAGAGAAAGGTGAAGAAAAGTATTTTATTGAAATGAATAAATGAAATGAAGCTTACACAATTTCCCACAACTCTCACGGAGAGTCATGAGGGGTATTTATAGGCTCAACATATTACAAGTTTGCCTAATGTACATAAGTAGTCCCTATGGGTGCGACTTACTACATATCTAGTCCATTTCACTTGTGTGACGTTATCTTTATAAAAAAGCGAGGCTAACCGAACCTTTCTGAAAAGTTAGATAGTTTTGGCCTGATTGTTGAGACATCTTCAATGCAATAATGATATAGTGTGTATTTTTCATAACAGGCCACGGTCCTTCATTATCGCATTCAAGATGAGTGATGTTACTTAGACTCTATTCTTTACTCAACATTTGTAGATTTTTTGTATCACTATGTTTGCATTCCATTCTTTTTTATGATCTAAATGAGTCTGGAATTTCAACATACCTTTCCATTTTTAGTTCCCATACAGTTCCTTTTGTTTTTCAACAATCTAGCAATGAGCCTGGTGCAGGCCTTTGCTCAAAGGGAGTTAAAATGACAAAAGGAGCTGTAGCGGGAACTCAGAAGGGTTGCATATCTTGGTTTATTGCATTCCATTCTTTTTTATGATCTAAAACCAACCATCCACCAAGTAACCAAGCATACCTTTTTCTCTATAAAAACCAAACACACCAACTAAGCTCCCACAACCCCATTCTACCTACTGAAACAATGAGTTCCAAGAACAAAGGTTGTTTCAAATACACCCTGAATTGCAACATTATCTTTTATTTCATTTACATTGTATTTTTTTTAATTTTAATATATTTTTTATTTTTTTGCAGAAATCATTAACGTTGACAGCAGTGACTCAAGTTCATTTCACATATCAAGCAATTCTTAAGGTCCTCCAAATACATTGGCAGACTACTTTCCAAAGGGATATTCTAGATCAGGCACAAAAAAGGAAGATGCTAGGAAGGTTAAAACTCTAAAAAAGACTGCCAAAGAGCTTTTTGATCAGAGGGTTCAGGTGCTAGGCTTGCCCAATGCTAAGACTTATGAAGACAAGGGTATAAAAGCATGGGAACCCAAAATGCCCAAAGTTTGTTCAAAAGGGAAGGGTAAAAAGAGAATGTTTTTGTTGAGTTAGGAAGTAATTTGAATAAACATGTGTAATCCTTTTGTACTACTTTATTTGACTTTATGAATAAACATGTTGTAATCCTTTTGTCCTAAATTATGCTATAATTAGCTTATGTTACCAATGGATCATGATTGGCCAGAAGAAGTGAAAAAAAAAAGAATGCTGCAAAAAGTGAAAAAAAAAGGGATGGTAAATGCTAACGTGTCTTTCAAAATTCACTATTATTATTTCGAATTCACATCTCCACATGTGGGAAACATCAATCCTTTCCTGCATTAAACATAGGTCATTTAGTTTCTCAATTAATCCCCTTTTTATACACATTTTCATGTGTATCTCAAATCACAAATCCTAGTTTCTCAAATCTCTAAACAAAAACCTACAAGAGGTATTCATAAACAATGTTTGGAAACAACAAGAGATCAGCACAATGGGTTGAAGGAGAAGGTTCAAGCCAGTCTTCTTCAAAAAAGAAAGCAGCAAAAATTGTAAAAAATGTTAAATGAGATGGAAATGTGTGGTACAATTGGTGGGCTACTGAAAGAAAGAAAACAGCAAAAAAACAAGCTACCAAACAACATGCTGAGGATGAAAAGGAATTTAACTCGGAGAATGATGAAAAGGCATACAAAGCAACAAAAAAACCATCTCTCAAACAACATCCCAAGGTGTACAAGACCTTGGATGATGATGATTTGTCTGATGTAGAGTCTTATGGGTTGGATTATGATGATGCATATGTGGCATTTGACCCGGAGAAATCTCCAAAATTAGATTATTAGATTTTTAGAATTTGTACCTTTTATTTCTAGTATTTTGTAATTTTTCATTTCAAGTTTTAATGGAAAATGTTTAATTTTAATTCCCGTACTTTGTCATTGCTAAATTTTCTCATTAATTGTTACAATATTTTGATTGTTGTGTTCATTAAGAAGAAGTTGGGATATATTTTGTATTATGTTAATCAAATGTTTCTGCTGCTAAGAAAACGTTACTGCAACTGGGTTTGTACTACTAGATATGAGAGTGCAGGGGTGGATTGTTAACATTTACACTTAAGGGTTTAACTCCCTTGTTAAATCGATAATTCAGTTTCACGTACACATAATTTCTCTCTAATCACAAACACTAACATCTTTTATCAATATCCTTTGACTCCTGGATTACTCATTGTGATGATATCTACAAAGATCATATGTGAAGAAAAAAACAGAGGTAGTTAGAGATCTCATTCAAAGAATTAATGATCAGTATGAAAGAGCAATGTGTGATAGGAAGGAAAGAAGATAAGGTGTTTGTAGTGTTGATCTTAGGAATGCCCATATCAGCAATTGTTTATGTTGTAAGAAAATCAAAGTGAAGCACATGTCATATTAAAGCTTTTGTTTTGCTGCAAATACTCTTTAAAGGATTGTTGTTGTTGTTGTTGTTGTTGTATTAATTGTTTAAGTCGTACTTGTGAATACTCTTTTAAAGGATTCCAGATTATAAAATACTATAACTTCTAGCAGCATAAACTATGTACTCACCGTATTAACTATGTACTAGCAGCAGTAAACACCCTTCATATTTTTCATTCACTTTCATGAGCATCACTAACTACATCTGAGCAACATTAACTAAAGTTGAAAATTGTTACTTCATTAAAGTTGAAAATTGACTTTAGAAAGTCAAGTAACATAGTTCTTAGGGCTTACACAGTTTTATGATGGGGCATTTAAGCCATACAACTAAATATGACTCTATGATTGTGACTACGATTAAATAATGTGTGACAAAATATGACTCTATGATTTAGTCACACAAAAACTCAATGTGACTAATATCAAGGTTAATAATAACTGACTTCACATTTGGTTATAAATAATAGTCACATGAATATTTCACAATGTGACTATTTTGAATGTATTGGTCACATATAATACCCTTATAATATGGCCATAAACATAATTTGGATACACATTTGTGTCACAACTCGTAATTTCTGGTCATTTTCCAAACCTCGACAATTTACTATTCACAAGTTACTATTCATCATTTACTATTCATCGATCACTATTCATCGTTTTCGAGGTCAATTTGACATTCTGAGAAGCGTTCAGAAATTTTACTATTCACTTGACACTATTCATTTCCAGAAGAAATATCACTATTCACGTGCATTACTCATGTCATCGTAAAATTAGTTTACGAGTATTTAAATTCGCGTAACCGTATTGGTTCAAGAGTGAATTCATGCATTATCATTTGGGACATCTCATACAGACTAGAAATAGTCTGCATATCATCATTATGACACTTGTATACTATTCCACTCGTAAGATATTTAAATTAATACTTTTGGTATAATTAACTTTTACGTATGTTTATTTTTAAATAAACGTTAACACGCGACCAATAATGTGGCTAACACGTCCGACACTCCCGACTATGATCCCAATATATTTTTATATTCATTTTAATAATATAAAAATTATAATATTAATTTACCCGGTATTTTGGAAATTTATTTATTTCGTATCGTACGCCTAATTTATTTACGACGGTTTTCGTAGAAATTAGACAATAATTATCTAAACACTCAATACTTGTACCCAACATATTTTTACAAGTTTTACGACTTTATTATGTCCCGAATAACTTCAATAAAATTTATTTCTAGCAAACCCGGTACCCGATAAAACCTAAAACCAACTAATACTACACAATACCACTAACTTCCTAAATTAAATCCTAAGACAAACCCCCCCCCCCTTTCCTCCTTTTGGTGGCCGGCCTAGCCCTCCCCCCTTGGTCCTCACATGCTAATCTCACCAACACTCTTAAATGCTCACCTAAATATTGTCTCCTAAGTAGATATTATCACATTTCATCTCATTTCTTTCTCATAAAAACACAAGTCCAAGAAAATTCTTTCCTCTCTTTTCTCTCTTTGGGGTTCACGGCAAAACAAGAAGAACAAGGCAAGACCAAATATTTTTCTCAAGATCAAGTGTTATTCTAGTGTAGTTAAGTTGTTCTTGCAAGGTTTTGAAATACAAACTTAAGAATACTAAGGTTTTCATCATCTAATCACACCATCCTTCAAGTAAGTATAACAAACTCATTTTTATAATTCTTCCAAGTTTATACAAGATCCATATGGTTTTTACACTAGATCTACATGCATATGTTATTTATACCACTTTATTTTATAAACTTTTAACTTTTGATCCGTAGAAAGTGATTATTGTTAGATCTTTGTTAGATCTACTTGGTTATAATGTTTAGGAACCTATGACACCCTGAGAAGGTGTATGGTAGGATTAGACTAGTTTTGTGGTGATTGAAAGTGGTTTGGTTGAAGTTGGAACAAGTTTGAAACTAGGAAAATGATTTTGGAAAATATATATATACCTACTGTCCCTATTTTGGAAACGTGGGAAACTCAGGAACTCAGGGGTAATTTTTGACCAAAAATTTAGAAAATACTTTCAAAAACGAAACTTTTGGCGAAAGAACGGATTAAAACGAGCTTATAACGAAGGAGATATGATTTTTGTAAATTTAACGACGAAAACTATTTTCTGAAAAACTGTATGCTGTTTGACAGTTTTCGACGGGTAAATAGAGGTGTTAAACGTAACCTAGTGAGGCCGAGCTATCGAAAATATATTAATACATACTAAAACAAATCCGTGGATATAAAGAACGAGGAAAATGAACTTAAAACGACCAAGTTATACGCGTTTTAACATCGTCAAAACTATATATATATATATATATATATATATATATATATATATATATATATATATATATATAGTCACTACTAGAAAATAATAACTTACGCACTAAATAGTATATTTTCTAGAAATGTTACTAAGGACTATACTCTTAACAAATGAAATACGTATGACCCAAAAGAATATTTATACGACTTAACGACGTTATTTTAAGGTTTTCGATACGAGGAATATAACGCTAACATTTTTATACGATATATATTACGACAAGTTTTTATAACTCCAATTGGACTTATTTTTCCTAAGTATGGAAAGTATTTTATTTGACAATAACTAGTATTTCCAAATTACGAGTGGTATTGGTATCATGTGCATGTGCATTCATTACATCATTTCATGATCTAAATTAGATCATTATCATTCATCTTAGGTTGCGGCTAGTGTTCGCGCCTTATTGTCCCTATCATTTCACATCCTTGTATCATCATTTCGAGGTGAGTCATAGCCCCACTTTTACTCGTTTAATTACTTTATAAACTCTTTGGGGGAGATACATGCTTAAATACTTGTTTTATACTTTTATACGATTTGAATTACTTTTTGGAGGAGAATACGCTACTTTAATTATTTTTGTACAATGCCAAAGTATTAAATTCCATACATTGCTTAAGTTGTCTTATTACCACGACATAAGTCCCCTTTAATATCATGGACCGTTAATTAAGATGCAAGCGAGAGTGAGTGGATAGATCTATCGAGGGTGACTCCTCCATTCGTGTTTGGGTTGCTCCATAAGGAAAACGAATGCATTTCATTTCTAATATATTACGAGTGTCTGGTAAACACTCATTTGGGGCCAAGTAACGTCTAGCTTCGGTGTCATGAGCTTAAGAGACAATGTAGTTTTACGACTGAAAAACTTATTACTTTCCTTATACTTGGGCTATTGTACATACGATTAAAGTTATATACTGATGGTTTTTATAAACTTGGTTACTGATTTATTACTGATTTACGATGCCTTTGCATCAATTTTATTACTGATTTACGATGCCTTTGCATCAATCTTATTACTGATTTAGGATGCCTTTGCATCAATCTTATTACTGATTTACGATGCCTTTGCATCAACCTTATTACGGATTTACGATGTTTTTACTGGGAAATTCTTCTCTCCAAATGTTTTACCATACCTGCTTGTTCTCTAAAATCTATGAACTCACCAACCTCGTGTTGACACTTTAGCATGTATTTTCAGGTTATTAAGGTAGCTCATGTTGCATGCATTTGGACCTTCATGGAGTCGCGGAGACGACGCGTCTGACTATATTTTCTGCACTTATGAAACTTTTGATCTTGTTGAACTTATTTTATCTAAATTGGCAACATCTTTTGGGACCTAAGTTTTGTAAACTCTGAATGTTTTAACGATCAAACAATGTATTTTTTCAAACGACACTTTAGGTCGTTCAATATGACTGTAACTGTGGTGCTATGACAGTCACCCCCAGGTATTCCATTCCGCTGCCATTCAGGTATTTTGGGGGTGTGACAATTTGTGATATGGAGTGGCTATTGTAAAGCCTATAGTCACATGATCGTGCTACAAATACATGTGACTGTACACATTAGGATTTGGCAAGCAAACACACACTAAACTTTAGACACACATATTAACTTATGTGACCATATGTATCGAATTTTCATTACACTTAATCATGTTTATATGGTTTAGTGTGACCATATATGACATTTGGTCACACTCTTCAAGTGTGTGACGTATATTTGTCACTTTTAAATGAATATCGTGACTAACGCTTCAAACTTACTTTTCAGTTGTCACACATTTTAAATTCATATGTGGCTAAATATTCAGCAAAGAATAGCAGTCACGTTTAAATAATGTGTGACAAATATGACTATATAATTTAGCCACATACACAAGTACTTCATATGACCATATATCTATTTTGGTCACACTATTCAATTGTGTGACATATATTTGTCACATATGTATATCTATAGTGTGACTAACATTTAAAGTTGATTTATATCTGTCAAACGTCCCAAATTAAAATTGACTAAATAATTGAAAACTATTTACCAGTTACCCTCTAGTCACATAAATACACAAATGTGTGACATATATTTTCCGAAATGGTCACACAAGTCGGATAAAGTGTGGCTGTTTATTTTATTCTCATACATTTAGTCACGTAAATATGTTACAGCGTGACAGTTCAAAATCGACCATGTGTGACGAATACCAGTTTTTGTACCAGTGAAGCGACTAAAGAGTTTTTTAAGGAATGTTATGACGACTCTTGCATTTTTAGTTTGAAGAGTTTGGGCTTCTGCCCATTTTGAGACATAATCAATAGCTACCAGTATGTATTCGAACTTATGGGATTTTGGGAATGGGCCATGAAATCTATACCCCATATATCAAATATCTCACATACTTATATATATTTTAAGGGCATTTCATCTCGTTTTGATATATTTCTGGGTTTTTGGCATGCTTTACAAAGGCGAACTAAGGTATTGCTTCTCTGAATATTGTTGGCCAATAGAAACCAGATTTTAAGACTTTTCTGGCAGTCATGGATGGTCCATAATGTCCTCCTGTTGGTCCATGATGACATGCATCTAGAATGGCTCAGGTTTCAGGTCAAGCAACACATCTTCTTATGATCCCATCAGCACATAACTTAAAAAGATGCGGCTCTTCCCAAAAGAAGTTTTTTAGACCGGAAAAGAATTTTTTCTTGTGTTGGTATGTCATATTTTTTCATAGAACTTTTCTAACCAAGATATTCACAAAATCAGCGAACCATGGTTCATTATCTGAGTGTATTTTCATTAGAATTTCTTCTGGAAAATAATCGTTTATTTCAAGTTCTTCATCATCACCGTCTTGTTTCTCAATTCTAGATAGGTGATCAGCTGCAACATTATCAACACCTTTCTTATCTTTTATCTCAATATCGAATTCTTGTAAGAGTAAAACCCATCGTATGAGATGAGGTTTGGCATCTAACTTCTTAAAGAGACATTTTAATGCTGAATGATCTGTAAAAATAGTTGTTTTGGATAGAATGAGATATGATAGGAATTTATCAAATGCAAATACAATAGCCATTAGTTCTTTTTCAGTGATTGTATAATTTTTTTGAGCTGCATTCAATGTTCTACTAGCAAATTAGATTGGATGAAAATGTTTTTTCTTTTTGTTGGCCAAGTACGGCTCTAATAGCGCTGTCACTTGCATCACACATTTGCTCAAATGGAAGATTCCAATCTGGACTTGGTATGATAGGTATGCATGTAAGTTTTTCTTTTAATAATTCAAATGCTTTTACACATTCTTCATTGAATTCAAATGGAACATCTTTTTCAAGTAGCTTAGTTAAAGGTATAGTTATCTTGGAGAAATCTTTTATGAATCTACGGTAAAAAACGGCATGTCCAAGAAAGCTTCTAATACCTTTGATATTAGTAGGGGGTGGAAGTTTGTCTATGACTTCGATTTTTGCTTTGTCAACTCCTAATCCTGCTCCAGACACTTTATGTCCGAGTACAATTCCTTCTTTAACCATGAAGTGGCATTTTTCCCAATTGAAAACTAGGTTAGCCTCTTCACATCTTTTAAGCATTTTACTTAAGTTGACCAAACAGATTTTGAATTAGTTTCCAAAGACAGAGAAATCATCCATGAAAACTTCCATAGATTCTTCGATCATGTCATGAAATATGGCAATCATACATCTTTGGAAAGTAGCAGGTGTGTTACATAAGCCAAAAGGCATTCGTCTATAAGCATATGTTCCAAAAGTGCATGTGAAAGTTGTTTTTTCTTGATCAAGAGGATCGATAGGATTTTGAAAGTATCCAGAAAAACCATTGAGTATACAAAAGAATTCGTTTTTTGCTAGTCTTTCTAGCATTTGATCCATGAAGGGTAAGGGAAAATGATCTTTGGCTGTAGCCTCATTGAGTTTTCGGTAGTCAATACAAACTCTTCAACCGGTAATTGTTCTGGTGGGAACTAACTCATCATTTTCAATTGTGACCATGGTGATATGATGAGTGCTTAATCACACATCCTTTTTAGGCCTTAATTCAGACCAAATACACCAAATACTAACCAAATTTGCCAAAAGAATGTGTGTTTTTGTATTTGTGTATGTGCAGGTACGGATATGTGAAAAATGAACAAAAACAAAGCCAAAACCGACAAAAACGAGCACGAGAATAGGAAAAAGGTCAAAAGCCGAAGCTGGGGAAGAAAAATGATCAAAGAAAGCTTAATATGTCAATAGAAGTCCTCAGAGATTCATCAAAGTTTCATATTTGGTCCCTGGATAAAGTTTGAGAGATTGGCAAATTTAGCCCCTGCACTTTCAGGAATTTACATTAATGGTCCTTGGGAATAATATCTGAAGAAAAGTCAAACTTGGTCCTCCATGTATTAGAGAATTACAACATAAGCCCTTGAAATAAATTTTGAAGATGGACGGCTTTGATCCCTGAAATTTCAGAAATTACATCATTAGTCCTTGTCAATTAGTATTTACTTTAACTTACAAATACCACAACCGGATCCACTAAAAATAATAATCCACAAAATCCCTACAAGCCCATAATAATCAAAAGCTCACCACCTATTAATGTTTATACCCGATCGAATCCAATCCTCTACCCAACCCGGTCAACACCCACATCTAGTCAACCAACTAATAAAATCCCAAAATACCTTTTACCGCCCCCCAAAATCCCTTCATACCCAGTAAAACACTGTTTGTAGAACCCTAATTCACCACCCTCAAAAATTACCCTTCATTACCATGATTGGGTAATAATTACCCAATCATAAGTCCTTCTAGAAGGTGTCAGGGAATGTTATAACACGTGGACCAATGATCAATCACACGCAGGATCACATCATGTCACGAAAATTAATCCTACAGCTATGATTATTAGAGTGGTAAGCAAGGGATGTTCAACAGATTGAAATGCACTCAAAGAAACACAAGAAGTCGTGAATTGCCAACGTGGACTACTGGAAGGATCCCACGCTTCTCATCATCAGCTTATAAATACTCCCCCCTCACACCATGTATTAGTTGTTAGATTTTTAGGTTAGATAAGGTTAGGAGTAGAGCAAATTAGCTTAGCTTATTATTGTAATTCTGTTTTCAAAAATTGTACTCTCAATTCAGTTTAATATAAGTTCAATTTTCAGTGAATTTCTTTTCAATTTAATTTCAAATTTTAGTTATTTTAAATCTGTTTTTTAGATTGCATTAATACATTTAATGTAGTTAAACAAGAACTTGTGGTTAGATTTGTTTGTTGTCACTGATTTTAATTGTTCAAAAGATATTGGTCAAAGAAAGTCAATGCTCAACTTATCTCAATAAGCTGAGCATGTTAGTTTAAGCATTGGAGTTTGACAGTCAAGAAGGAGCTCTTGGCCTGTCCAAAGACAGGCTGTGAGGGCGACCCTCTCTGTTTGGCTGAGAGGTGTTAAGTAAGATTCATTTTCAATTTTTAGTACTTATAAATTCAATAGTATAATCAGTAGTAGTAGTAGTAGTAGTAGTAGTAGTTATCTACTGTTCTATTGCTTTGATTTGGTGCAAGTTAGTAGTGTTTGAATGACATTTGAACTTTGCATATCTTGTATTGTGGTCTAAGTTTGATTTGAGTGATGGCTGCAATAGTACTATTGGATCTGTGATTGTGAGATTTAGTAGATAAGTGTGGAAGTTTGCTTCTGATTTGACACCAATAAGTGATTAGTGATTGGGATTGAGTAGTGTTATTGTTACTTGAGGCTTAGAATCAGTAGGTGTAGTGCAAGTTTATAGTTGCAGGGGTGTTTGGCTTTAACTGAATCTGTGTGTTCCTTGTGTTTAGAAACTGTATTCTCTGCACAACTAGATTACTTTAGGAAAAGATAACTTAATTCAAGCAATAAATTCATAGGCTATACAACAGAAGTCAAAACTCCATTAGTCCTAAATTCTGTCAGCAATGATAGTTTCTAACAGTTAGGATTATACATGTTGGTGAAATTTAGTTGCATCTAGGTAAACCAAGTCATAAATTAGTTTAGCATTGCATTTAGGACAAGCTTAGATCATTGGAATCTCAATAAAGTCAAACCTGTGGAGCATTCAATAAGTCAAATACATATAGCCTACCTGTGTCAATAGCTGCTGATCTAAGGCACATTTAGGACTTCATTTAGGTTTTAAATTTAGTTTAGTTTTGTTTTCTGGATTCCCAGTAGTATAGGCTATCATTTGCCCCCTCAAGTTCTTAGTTTTAAGCTTATTTGATTTACTTAATTAGCTTATAAGTTTGGGTGATTGAACCAATATCTGTTTTCAATTACAAGACTGCATTTGTGCTTAGGCTGTTCTAACTTGAGTTTTGTGTTGCATAATAGTTCATCTATTCCTTAAATTACTTTATCCATTGCGCTTTTGTCGTATTACTTATCTGCTTAGCTTATAGCTTTTTCCCAAATGCTTATTTCAAACTGATTTTGGCCCTTCTCTGTGTTTCTGAATGATTTTTGGTTTAAAATCTGTTCATTTGAGTTCATTTGGGTCAGAAGTACATTTGATAAAGTGTGGGTCAATTTGGTCAAACATAGCTTATAAATAAGCACTTCCTAATAAGCAGTTTTCAGCTTATAAGCACTTTTCTAGCTTATTTTTCTTTCAAAATTTTTTCTCAAGTATATTTTAGTATTTTAGATTTTCTTTAATTTTTTCAAATTTTTCTGAGTTCATTTACTATTTTTCTTATTTTATTTTCATTTTTAATCAAAATTTAATACTTTTTAATTACTAAAAAATCAAAAAAATCAGAAAAAGCCTAGAAAAATCGAAAAATATTTTAGAAAATTGTTTTCAGTTATTTTAAAATTTTAAAAATTTATTTTGCATTTTTTCCATTTATTTTGAATTTTTAATTAGATTAAATAGTTTTTAATTCCTAAAAATTACATAAAAAGCCAAAAAAATTAGTTTTTAGTTTTAAAATTACTTTTTAGGTATTTTATAATTTTCAAAATTTATTTTGCATTTTTCTCAATTTATTTGCATTTTCTTTTAATTTTTAATTAGATAAATTAGTTTTTAATTCATAAAAAATAAACAAAAAGTCAAAAAAACATTTTTCTTTTTCTCAAAATTTTCTTTTATCATTTTTAACTTTTCAAAATTATTTTCAAGTCCGTAGGAATCGTGTAGCTCAAAAGTCGCGTTTTAGTTCGTATGTTAACGTTTATTTTACGTTTTAGCGTACGTTTTCGATTCTACGTGACGTTTCTAGTTGCCTTATTTGAAATACGTGCTTGAGTGATTATTTGTGCTTCATTTACTATTTTGTTAGTATAATCTCATTCAAATCACTTTTTACCACTTTCACGACACATTTTCCGATTCAAGAATTCGAAATTCCATTCACACCTTCGCTGGGACATGACCCGGGGAAATACTTACCTAAGCATTTCTTCGGTAAAACAAACACTATACTTAAAACGACAACATCAAAATGGCTCCGCTGCCGGGGAAGGTTGAAGTGAATTTTTCGTTTTCGTTTTTCGAAATTGTGTTTTGAAAACCTTTCTATTAAATATTTTCTATAAAAACCAAAAAAATTAAAAAAATCAAAAACACTTTTCCTAAAGTGTTTTCAAAAATACCAAAAAAATAATAAAGTTACAGCCTCGTCTCGACCGAAAGGAAGAGCGTTGTAAACCAAATAAGCCTTACAATATAACTACGCGTGAAATTAGTTGCTAATCGGATTACTTTGGATTCTACGACCGAATAAGCGAAAAATACGGAAGCTTTGACATTAAATTGAAAGATGAAGAGAGATCCATTCTTCTCTCCCATTCCGTCGCAAGTAGATTTGAAGGAAACGGTTTACGATTAACGTAACATTTGAAAAACAAAAGAAAATAAAAGTTTTAAGTTTTCGAATTTTGTTTTCAAAAAAATTAAAATACAAAAAGATTTTCCTTTTCCATTTTGATTTTCCTTTTATTTGATTTTATGATAATTAAAAACCAAAAATAATCTTCTTATCCTCTTATCATTTGATTCTTCTTCTTTATCCCTCTAAACCGATAATTCTTATGGATCCGACTTGTTTTAAATGTGGAGAACCGTTCTTTGAAGGTTCATGTGTTTGGTGTACGTGCGAACAATGTGGTAATAATATTCACGATGGAGTTTGTTTGTTTTGTAATACTCCCGAGTATGTTCGAAACACAATCTTTCAAAACGTTCCCGATTACTATCCAACACCACCGCCGTCTCCGTTCACTTGCTTTAGTTGTGGAAACCCATCCGACGAAGGATTACCATGTGTGCAATGTTTTTGTACTTAATGTGGATACACAAATTGTATATGTTACGCCCCGAGTGCTGAAATGTCTTACGCTTGTGATACGAGTTTTGATAATTATCCTCAAAATGATTTCAATCATCCTTTTTAAAACTTTTATGAGCAAGTACCTTATTTTAATGATAACTCGTTCCAAAGTTCATCGAATTTTGAAAATTTTGGGGGATTGTTTGAAAATTTTTATGAGCCGAATTCATGTTACGATTCTCATGGTTTTAACCAACCCCCACAAACTTCCGTTGTTAATAATGATATTTTTGAAATTAAATCCATGATCGAGAAGTTAAAAGAGTTGGTGGCTAATCATTATACGCATACTCCCGAGCCTCGTGAGAAGTCTATTGCAGAATTACTTGCTGAAGAGAGAGCATCTAATCCTTTCAAAAAATTTGTTTACTATGATTTCGACGACGATGATGAGAAAATTATGCTTGTTCTTAATCCTCACAAAACTTCCGATGTTTCTCCCGTAGAACCCGGGGACTCTCTAAAAATGGGGGACGAGCATCTAAACACTATTCCGGCAACGAAATCGGACGAATTCAATAAGTCTAGTGTTGAGAACCTCGTCCCAATCCCAAGTGAGTCCGGGGAAATTTCTAATGGTGATTCTGAAATTGTTTCTGATACTTCTTATCCTTTTTTCACACCGGTTGAGAGGAGTGATGTCTTTTTAGACGAGATTGAGGCTTGTATTGCTAACAATGATTCTAATTCGACGATGGTTGATGATACTAATTTTGATCCTGAGGAAGACATCCGTTTAATTGAAGAATTATTGAATGAAGAAACGTCAACTTCTCTCCCTCCGATGAGCAATGAAGATTTTGATGAAGTTGAAAGTTATTCCGATTCTCACAATGAGTGTACTACGAGTGATGAAGATTCTTGTGGAGATATCGATAATAATGATAAAGATGATGATGCGGAAATACAAGATGAAACTCTTCGTGACAAATTATCCAAAGTTTATCTTCTCATTTCTAAGATCGAGGCCTTGAAAGAACCTCCGACTTTTTTTCCTATCCCCGTTATGGATAATGATTTCTTACCCGAGCTTGAAATTTTTCGATTTGAAGAGACGAGTAGTGGCAATCCCACTATTCATGCTGATATCTCTCTTCCGGATTATGAGTGTTTTGATTTTGAGATCGACTCCTTACTTATTTCCGATAATCTGTCACGTAACCCTCTTTTAGAGGATACCGATCGATTTCTTGCTGCGGATGACTCGATACCACCAGGTATTGAGAATAACAATAATGACGTTCAAAGCAGTATTATTTCTGATTTACCTTCTTCTCGTCCACCTGCGAAACCACCGGATGTAGATTTTGAATCAGATACGAATGAGAATATTTTTGGAGTGGTGGACGAGATTTATGATCCTGTGCTTGATATTTTACCCACCCAACCCACCCGTGATTTAGAAATCGACTTTGCTTTTACCATCTGGGTGTTTCAACCTTTCTTTATTTATCCCCTCCTTTCTTCACTTCCCCGGCATCTCCGTTTGTGCCGATTGTCCGTTCTATCTGCTCTCCCCAAGGACGAATTAATTCGGGGATCGAGTCAAGCTCATGTGACTCGGTAATAAAAAACAAGCGCTTCGTGGGAGGCACCCCATGCTTATCCATTTTCATTTTCTATTTTCTATTTTAAATAACGTGACGTGAGGGGGGCGACCCTTTCCAAACTCGTGTTTTCGTGGTTGTTTATGAATGTTCAGGAATTTCCCCGAAGTTTGAGGACTCTCGTGCTCGTGGTTTGTCGTTCTCTCCACTCGAGTCTCATCCTTCGCTGCTCTTTCGGAAATTCGCCATATCCAAAATCTTATCGACTAACGTTTATCTCTTGGCATACTTAATAAACGGCCTTAGATTTTACGTAGGATTACCTTTACCCTTAAAACATTGAGGACAATGTTTCACTTTAGTCTGGGGGGGTGAATCTTCGATTCGATTTGACATGTACCATCGTCTGAGCTGTAAACGTACGCAACTCCGTTTTCCACCCAAAATTTAAAATTTTTGTCACCTTTTTATATAAATATATATATATATATATATATATATATATATATATATATATATATATATATATATATATATATATATATATATAAAGAAAAAATGATATATGACATAATAATAAGATTTGACACCTTGTTTTGACTTTCCTACCGGCGAGAGTAGAAATAAATGTTTCGACTTGACCGGGCGTGTTGAGCCCTAGCTCGTCTCCCTTAACCAATATAATCAAAAGATTATGGCTAAGCATCCGCGGATCTCATTACTTGGGATTTTAAATTTGCGGAGATCGAGGAATGATAGAGTTTATTTAGAAGTTTCGAGCTATACACGGATCTCATTACTGGGATTTAAAAAGCCCACGAGAGGTACTTGTGGCCTCCTTGTTCCCACAAGCTTGCACACCAATAATAATAGATCTCTAGGATTAATTAAGGGTATACGGTTTGGGCAATACTTAGTTTTTTCTCGTTCCCAACAAAATCTCTGCATACGGGGGTTTGGTACACATAGGGGTACTGCCAGTGTTACGGTGAAATAGACTATTGCATCTTGCCGGTTCGCAGCCGATGTTGTGATCTTAGTAAAGGCCGTAGGACTCGGGGTTTGGCAAATGATTATGAATATCAATAATAATAATCCAAAGCTATAAAAAAGCAGCGAATAGAAATCCAAAGTCATAATAAAGCTCTTACATCTTGGCGGCTCATAAACCGTTGATTGTAAAAGAAATAAAGGACTAAGGACCAAGGTATTATTAAAGTGCTTATGATTATGCAAAAATGCCAAGCTTCGACACCGGGGGTTTCTCTAATAAAAAGCTTCCGTTTCGGGTATCAAACATGGTATGTCTCGGTCGTAAATAAAAAGGGGGACCTCCACAAATCGTGTTAAATCAGAGACCTTCATGTGGACCCGATTTCTGTATGCAGGGGTTTTCGAGGGAAAGTTTGGAAACTACTTAGCGTTCAAATTTTGTGCTCTTATCGAACTAATAACTATCAAAATGAGAAAATATGAAGCAATTCATTTCTCACAAATTAAAATCTTGAGATACAAAACTTAGGAACTGGGAACAAGAGGTAATACACAAGTAACTTTTGTGGGTAGTGTTAGCATCTAACTTGTGAATAAACAATGATCTCAATTTTACGCTTAGTTTGGGAGCTTGTGAAAAATCAAGGATGACGGTTTTTATCCGTATGGTCTCTTCTCTGTGAGAAGTGTTTCTACTCGTTGACCCTAAAAATTATCAACAGATAAGAATTTATAATGAAAGTCAAGGCAAACCGTCACCTATATAAAAATGAAAAAAGTACAAAAAGAGTAGTAGTAGTTGTTATTCATAAAAATCAGAAAATGGAGCGTTTTTGAGAATAAATGATTTTTATATCTCTTTTGAACATCAGTGCTACTTTACAACGTCAGTAAAGAGAGGTTTCGAAATTATTTATCTCTTAAGCGTGAGGTGACGACATTGCGTGAGGGCACGACAATACCTTAGTCTGGGGGATTTTGATGAGTGCTTAATCACACATCCTTTTTAGGCCTTAATTCAGACCAAATACACCAAATACTAACCAAATTTTCCAAGAGAATGTGTGTCTTTGTATTTGTGTATGTGCAGGTACGGATATGTGAAAAATGAACAAAAACAAAGCCAAAACCGACAAAAACGAGCACGAGAATAGGAAAAAGGTCAAAAGCCGAAGCCGGGGAAGAAAAATGATCAAAGAAAGCTTAATATGTCAATAGAAGTCCTCAGAGATTCATCAAAGTTTCATATTTGGTCCCTGGATAAAGTTTAAGAGATTGGCCAATTTAGCCCCTACACTTTCAGGAATTTACATTAATGGTCCTTGGGAATAATATCCGAAGAAAAGTCAAACTTGGTCCTCCATGTATTAGAGAATTACAACATAAGCCCTTGGAATAAATTTTGAAGATGGACAGCTTTGATCCCTGAAATTTCAAAAATTACATCATTAGTCCTTGTCAATTAGTATTTACTTAAACTTACAAATACCACAACCGGATCCACTAAAAATAATAATCCACAAAATCCCTACAAGCCCATAATAATCAAAAGCCCACCACCTATTAATGTTTATACCCGATCCAATCCAATCCTGTACCCAACCCGATCAACACCCACATCTAGTCAACCAACTAATAAAATCCCAAAATACCTTTTACCGCCCCCCAAAATCCCTTCATACCCAGTAAAACACTGTTTGTAGAACCCTAATTCACCACCCTCAAAAATTTCCCTCCATTACCATGATTGGGTAATAATTACCCAATCATAAGTCCTTCTAGAAGGTGTCAGGGAATGTTATAACACGTGGACCAATGATCAATCACACGCAGGATCACATCATGTCATGAAAATTAATCCTACGGCTGTGATTATTAGAGTGGTAAGCAAGGGATGATCAACAGATTGAAATGCACTCAAAGAAACACAAGAAGGTGTGGATTGCCAACGTGGACTACTAGAAGGATCCCACGATCCTCATCATCAGTTTATAAATACTCCCCCCTCACACCATGTATTAGTTGTTAGATTTTTAGGTTAGATTAGGTTAGGAGTAGAGCAAATTAGCTTAGCTTATTATTGTAATTCTGTTTTCAAAAATTGTACTCTTAATTCAGTTTAATATAAGTTCAATTTTTAGTGAATTTCTTTTCAATTTAATTTCAAAATTTAGTTATTTTAAATCTGTTTTTTAGCTTGCATTAATACATTTAATTTAGTTAAACAAGAACTTGTGGTGAGATTTGTTTGTTGTCACTGATTTTAATTGTTCAAAAGATATTAGTCAAAGAAAGTCAATGCTCAGCTTATCTCAATAAGCTGAGCATGTTTAGAAGAAGCTGAGTTTAAGCATTGGAGTTTGACAGTCAAGAAGGAGCTCTTGGCCTGTCCAAAGACAGGCTGTGAGGGCGACCCTCTCTGTTTGGCTGAGAGGTGTTAAGTAAGATTCATTTTCTATTTTTAGTACTTATAAATTCAATAGTATAATCAGTAGTAGTAGTAGTAGTAGTAGTAGTTATTTACTGTTCTATTGCTTTGATTTGGTGCAAGTTAGTAGTGTTTGAATGACATTTGAACTTTGCATATCTTGTATTGTGGTCTAAGTTTGATTTGAGTGATGGCTGCAATAGTACTATTGGATCTGTGATTGTGAGATTTAGTAGATAAGTGTGGAAGTTTGCTTCTGATTTGACACCAATAAGTGATTAGTGATTGGGATTGAGTAGTGTTATTGTTACTTGAGGCTTAGAATCAGTAGGTGTAGTGCAAGTTTATAGTTGCAGGGGTGTTTGGCTTTAACTGAATCTGTGTGTTCCTTGTGTGTTAGAAACTGTATTCTCTGCACAACTAGATTACTTTAGGAAAAGATAACTTAATTCAAGCAATAAATTCATAGGTTATACAACAGAAGTCAAAACTCCATTAGTCCTAAATTCTGTCAGCAATGGTAGTTTCTAACAGTTAGGATTTTACATGTTGGTGAAATTTAGTTGCATCTAGGTAAACCAAGTCATAAATTAGTTTAGCATTGCATTTAGGTCAAGCTTAGATCATTGGAATCTCAATAAAGTCAAACCTGTGGAGCATTCAATAAGTCAAATATATACAGCGTACCTGTGTCAATAGGTGCTGATCTAAGGCACATTTAGGACTTCATTTAGGTTTTAAATTTAGTTTAGTTTTGTTTTACGGATTCCCAGTAGTATAGGCTATCATTTGCCCCCTCAAGTTCTTAGTTTTAAGCTTTTTTGATTTACTTAATTAGCTTATAAGTTTGGGTGATTGAACCAATATCTGTTTTCAATTACAAGACTGCATTTGTGCTTAGGCTGTTCTAACTTGAGTTTTGTGTTGCATAATAGTTCATCTATTCCTTAAATTACTTTATCCATTGCGCTTTTGTCGTATTACTTATCTGCTTAGCTTATAGCTTTTTCCCAAATGCTTATTTCAAACTGATTTTGGCCCTTCTCTGTGTTTCTGAATGCTTTTTGGTTTAAAATCTGTTCATTTGAGTTCATTTGGGTCAGAAGTACATTTGGTAAATGTGGGTCAATTTGGTCAAACATAGCTTATAAATAAGCACTTCCTAATAAGCAGTTTTCAGCTTATAAGCACTTTTCTAGCTTATTTTTCTTTCAAAATTTTTTCTAAAGCATATTTTAATATTTTAGATTTTCTTTAATTTTTTCAAATTTTTCTGAGTTCAATTACTATTTTTCTTATTTTATTTTCATTTTTAATCAAAATTTAATACTTTTTAATTACTAAAAAATCCAAAAAATCAGAAAAAGCCTAGAAAAATCCAAAAATATTTTAGTAAATTGTTTTCAGTTATTTTAGAATTTTAGAAATTTATTTTGCATTTTTCCCATTTATTTTGAATTTATTTTGAATTTTTAATTAGATTAAATAGTTTTTAATTCCTAAAAATTACATAAAAAGCCAAAAAAAATTAGTTTTTAGTTTTAAATTTATTTTTAGGTATTTTATAATTTTCAAAATTTATTTTGCATTTTTCTCAATTTATTTGCATTTTCTTTTAATTTTTAATTAGATGAATCAGTTTTTAATTCATAAAAAATAAACAAAAAGTCAAAAAAATATTTTTCATTTTCTCAAAATTTTCTTTTATCATTTTTAACTTTTCAAAATTATTTCCAAGTCCGTAGGAGTCGTGTAGCTCAAAAGTCGCGTTTTATTTCGTACGTTAATGTTTATTTTACGTTTTAGCGTACGTTTTCGATTCCACGTGACGTTTCTAGTTGCCTTATTTGAAATACGTGCTTGAGTGATTATTTGTGCTTCATTTACTATTTCATTAGTATAATCTCATTCAAAGCACTTTTTACCACTTTCACGACACGTTTTACGATTCGGGAATTCGAAATTCCATTCACACCTTCGCTGGGACACGACCCGGGGAAATACTTACCTAAGCATTTCTTCGGTAAAACAAACACTATACTTAAAATGACAACATCATGATACCACCTTTCTTTGGTACACAATGAATGGGAGTTACCCATGGGCTATTAGCAATGGGGTAAATGATTTTGGCATCGAGGAGTTTTGTTATTTCTTTCTTAACTACTTGTTGCATGTTAGAATTTAACCTTCTTTGTTTTTGAACTACTGGTTTCTTATCATCCAACATTTGTATTTTGTGTTTGAAAAATGAGGGACAGATTCCAGGAACATCTGAGGTTTTCTAAACAAAAGCTCTGTTAATACAAATGTCGCCTAAAAACGTTATTTATATTTTACGATCTTTGCTAAGTTTTGTTAACGACAAAGTGTAAACTTTATTTTTAGTAAAACATGATTTTAGTTTTAGTCTTGCATAACTAGACTTTACTTGCTACATTTACATTTCACATTTAACATAACATTTTCATATTTCCAAATATAGAAAATGTAACATGTGCATTTATGGAAAGATTAAGTGTTTGACTTTCCATAAGACTTCTTACACATTGTTCTTGCACATTATAGATGGTCTCTTACTCTATCTATTGTGTGTTGACTTGAAGAAGCTTGATTTTACATTGCTAGATATGGAAAGATTTCTTGAAGACTTTGACTGTTAGACACTAGCGGAACCCTGGGGTTACAAGGGCGGAACCCTTGTTTGGGTTCCGCAGGATCCGCCAGTGGTCTGGTTTGTTTGGCTACAAATACCACGTCACTTGTAAGAAATCTTTCATCACTTCTCATATATACTTTGCACATACATATTCATATCATTCATCTAACTCATTAACATTTCATTTGTGTGAAGTTCTCTTGTAGGAAAGAAGTTCACAAGTTTTTGGGTAAAGGGAGTTACCCCGGTAAATATATTAACCAAAAAAATGTTAGTTACAAATGGAATGCGGCTGAAGTACCGCATTAACCTCAAGCAAAAATGCTTGATAAACTAGTGTTCACAAGTTCATATCAAAGTTAAAAGTATTCAACACAACGTTGCAAAACTTGTTAGCTTAGCATTGTGTAGACTTCGTGTAGTCTATAATTCCTTTGATTGTGTATATTCAGTAGTGATCGGTTAGTATTTTAGGCCTTCAAATACATAGTGCAACGGGAGTGGTTGTACCCTTGTAAAAGAACTCGACATCTAGCTTTGTGTCGGTAATCTTGTGTAAGCAACGTGTAAGGTTTTCTCCGCCCGTGAAAGGAGCTTGTTGACTAGTGAAAGAAACTCTCGAGTTGGATACTCGAGGCGTGGAGTAGGGCAAGGAAAAAGAGTCCTTGATAAACTATCGTGTTGTGGTGTGATTGTTTCTTTCGTTACTCTTGCATATTATATATTGTCTTGTAGTTTAGATCTTTGATTAAACGTAAAGTTTCACAAGATAATTAACTTAAAAACCGGTAAATTATTCAACCCCCCACAATTGGCATCAAGAGCCACATTGCTCAAGCTCTTAAAAAATATTGTGTTTTAAAACTTGAAACGATCCATGGATTTTGAAAATCACAAAGAAGGGAAATCTATTCAAAGACAACCACTTTTTGAAGCAAACGGTTTTATATATTGGAAAAACCGATTTGAAACTTACGTGAAATCTAAAGATATAGATCTATGGTATATAACAATTGATGGTGATAATATAGCCACTTTTAAGGATACTTCAAGTAGTAAAGATGAGGATAGTTCAATTACTAAACATAATTAAGATCAAAAGAAACTAATTGCCAAAAACAATGAAGCTAAAATAATTCTTTAAAATGCTTTACCAAAGAAAGAATTTGAAAGAGTTTTTATGTTCAAAACCGCTAAAGAAATTTGGCAATCTTTATTAGTCACTCATCAAGAAAACTCACAAGTAAAGGATAAAAAAATTGATCTTCTTATTCAACAATATGAACAATTTTCTATTCCCGAAGATGAGATTATTGATTGTGTAGGTTTAACACTATTATTACTTCACTTAAAGCACTTGATGAATCTTTTTGTAGCAAGAATTTTGTCAGGAAATTACTTAGAGCACTCCATCCGAAGTGGAGAGCCAAAGTGACGGAGATTGAAGAATCTAAAGATCTTTCAAGCATGTCACTTGATGAGCTAATTGGAAACCTCAAAGTTCATGAAATGGTTATGGAAAAAGATTCAGAAATAATCAAAGGAAAGAAAGAAAAGGTCAAGTCCATCGCCTTGAAGGCTAGAGTTCAATCAACTGATGATGAATCTAGTTCGGATAGTGACAATGAAGAATATGCCATGGCTGTTAGAGACTTTAAGAAGTTCTTTCGAAGACGAGGGAAGTTTATAAGGTAACCTAAAGATGACAAGAAAGCCTTCCAAAAAGATCGTGATGACAAGAAAGGAACGGTTGAAAGGAAATGCTTTAGGTGTGGAGACACAAGTCATCTCATAGGAGAATGTCCAAAACCACCCAAAAGTAAAAAGTTTTTGTAAGTGGTGCTTGGAGCGATAGTGAAGATGATGACGAGGAGCAAAAGAATGATGAAATTGCTCTCATGGCTCATGACTCAAATGAGGTAAACTCCGACTCATCTTGCTCTTCTATTGATGATGGCACCTTACAAAAGGAATACAATAAACTTTGTGATAAACAAAAACAAATTTTTGAAAACTAAAAAGAAATTTTTAGAAAATGAAGTTTATGAATTAAATGAAAAAGCCAAGAGATTAGAAAAGAGTAAAAGCACTAACACATTATGTACATCATGTGAAGAGTTTAAACTCGAAATTGAGAAACTTAAAATTACTCAAAATGATCTAATAAAACAAACAACAAAGTTTAAAAGGTTCGATAAAAGTATTTCTTGTGCGGATGAAATAATGAAACTTCAAAAGTCACCATTTGATAAAACAGGACTAGGGTTCATGAAATTAGAAACTTCAAAGAGTCAAACGAAACAAGATGAGAAAACTCAAGAAACTAACAAAACTGCTACAGGCTCCCATGGACCAGATGGAACCCAAAACAGGGTTCCGCCCGTTGAACCTAAAGGTTCCGCGGGGTCTGCAGCATAAAAGATAGTTTCTACGTCGGAGCGTACAAAGTTTGTTAAAGTCACAAATAAATCCAAAGCTAGTGCAAATGAAACAAAACTGAAACCAGCTATTAAAGTTGGAGTAGGACTTGGTAGAAATGAATTTAGAACTAAAACCACTCAACCGAGACCTAAAACTCCTATTCCCAAATGCCCCTTTGCAAAGAGCAACTACAACATGCAACCAAACTACCAATATGGTTGGAACAAAAACACATCTAGACATTACCAAACTCCGAATTACATGTTATGGAACCCATATCTTCCATTTCCATTCATGAATCGAGTTAATGGTATGTTTAACCAAAATGGACCCATGAGATATTGGGACCAAATGTGTAAAACCTACATTTTCATAACATGTTAAAAATACCAAAATGCCCCTAGAACTTAAAAACTAGATAAAAACATAAATAAAATACCAAATAAATCCCAAACACTTGGAAATAAGAAACATATGATAAATATTATTTTGTTGGAGCATTTGAGATATTTAGAACTTAAATAAAAATTGTGCCACGCCTAAAACCTTAAACAAGTCCAAAATGAATAAAAATGTTGTACCAAATTATTTAAAATTGAAGATATGCATAAAATAATTATGTAAGGTATTAATTATGATTTACCTTATTTAATTCACCCCAAAACCGGCCTATAACCCCCTCCTCATCCATATACTTATTTGTTACCTAATTTCATTTTATAACATTTTTCAAAGCCCTAAAACTCTCTAAAATACACATGGCGGCTAAATTTTTTTTTCCAGGGGTGTTTGCAATTTTTATTGGGTTCATTATAAAGTGTAGAAGGTGGGAAAAATAGTGGTGACATTTGTGGTTTGATTGTGTGCATGAAAAGCATTTTTGAGATCGTATTTGTAGCCCAGAAAACAAGAAATCCATTTATTTGTTTTCCTTCGATCAAAAACGACTTTGGTAATTTTTCTATGTCCCTTACATCACATATAATACATGAAAAATGTTTATTTTGATCCATGCATTTTTTGTAAGGCATACGAATTAAAAAGAATTAAAAACCCTAAAAACATGAAAAAATATAATCGGCCAAATATGAATTTTGGAGACCTCATATATATTTTTATAATTCGTAATATGACCTATATGATCTGTATAAATTTTATTGGAAATTATTTGAGGCATGGAGCCATGGTTTGGAAATTAGTTTTGTTTTTATTTATTCGGATTTTATTAAAATAAAATGAAATAAATTGATTATTGAACCAATTCGATTTAGGGTTAGGATTTTTGTAATTTTTCTGGTTAAAGTAATGTTTTAGGATGCTTAAAATAATTATTGAATGATTTTGTATGTTGGGGATAAATATTGTTTAATTAATTGTTACCGAATGGAATTTAAATAATATAAGGGTGTGTTTTGTAATTATTCAAAATTGATGGTCATTTTTGTAAATGATATGAGACCAGTATTAAATTGTAAAAAATATAATATGGGGGTGTTATATGTTAAATTTGAAACTAGAAGGTTTAAAAGTTAAATTAATTATAAATTAATTTGTTTTGGAAATTATTAAAAGTAGAGGGGGTTGTTTTGTAATTTTGTAAACTTAATGGTTGTTTTGGAAATCATAATAAGACCTGGTATGATCATATAAAATTGGTATATGGGTTAAATGTGTTAGTTTTGTGATTAAAAGGATTAAAATGGAACTATATATATGATTATTAAATAGAATTGTATTTTATTTAAAATAGAGGGACCATTTTTGTAAATTCATAAAACTCAGTGTCTAATCTATAAATAATTATATTGAGGGGCTAAGGATGAAAATTTGATAATTAAATGGGCTTGTATGCAATTTTGATAATTAAAAGGATATAAATGGTTAATTATATAAATAAATGTATATGTTTTGTAAATAATTAAAGTAGAGGGTGTAAATGGTAAATTCTGGAAACTTGAAGGTTATTTAGTACTTCAAATATATTAAAGAGTATAATATGCAAGTTTGGTAATTTATAAGGCTTACTTGTAAATTCTAATAATTATAAGGTATAAATTGTAATTATTTAATTTAAGGGACTAGTATTGTAAATTTGGAAAGTTAAGGGTTGTTTTATATAAAAATTATATTAAAGGGGCTGATTATGTAATTTTGGAATAAATAGTGGCTTAAGGTGTTAAATGGAAATGTATATGGGTACATGTGTAATTTAAAGGACTTATTTGAAATCATTGTAACTAAAGGGTATAAAGTGTAAATTTGGCATTTTTGGCTTATGTGACTTACGTATATGTGATATAATATGTATATTTTCACTTTTGACCCTTAACTTTCTTATTTGACGCATTTAACCCTAAATTATATAAATTCAAATTTTGAAACCCTAATCTTGGAAAACTTGTAATAAATGAAATCCTAAACGTATATATTTCTAGAAACTTGTTAAAATGATAAAACTAATCATATTGGATATGTCTGTAATTGGAAAGTTGCTAATTTTAGAACTATGCTATTTATGGAAACCTGCTATTTTTGGAAAGTACTATTTATGGAAACTTCTAAAAGTGGAAATCTTCTAAATAAGGAAACTTACTAAAAATAGAAAGTCTTCTAAAATGCTTAAACTACTTAAAGTGGAAAGTTACTAAATATGGAAAGTTACCTCAAATAGAAAGCTACTAAATATGGGAAGTTACTAAAAATGGAAAGATAACTAAAAGAGGTAACTTACGTGATTGAACTCTTCTTAATTCAAATCCATTCTATTCTAGGATTGGTGAAGCGGGAATGACCGTTCTCCTTTCGTTTGATTTCGGTTTGTTTTGACTCGGCAAAGGTACAGATATTCCGTACTCTCTCAGCAAGAGTATAACTTATTTCTCTCTCATGACTTTCTCTCTCTCCTTTCGTTTGATTTCGGTTTGTTTTGCCTTCTTGACAATAGTAGTCCTTGTAGTTTCTAATCTAGTCCAATTCACTTGTGTGACGTTATCTTTATAAAAAAGCAAGGCTAACAATCTCCCTCCAAGATATCGTCACACGTGAATGATTACAATGAGACCTATAAATACATAAACAATGTAAATTACAACAATAGTAAACTATGTTGACGTTGTTGAAGCGCAGAGTCTCTGTAGTCTAGATACTGAGGCAGACTTGAAATTCTGTCTTCTGACGATCTCGGCGTATGCTCTTTGACACTGACGGTAAAGGTCTTTGTAGCTCTGAACTTCAACTGTAATGGTTACTCCCTCCTAACTGGTGAGCCTTTATTCATTTTCCTGCTCCCTACTGAACCGACAACTCTTCTTTCATCTCGCAGCGGATAAAGTAGATTCAAAAATTATAGGAACATGGTTGTCGTTCGGGTAGCAGCATAACAACATAACTCACATAACATTGCATAGAAGGTTGGTAATAAGCTCTGATGAACACATACTTGGTACCTCATGGTACTTCTCTGGTATTAAGCACAGTTCCCTCGATCAACCAACGTACTGAAGACGAAACACAACTTCTTTTGGCATGTTCTTCTCCCTCCTGATGGTTGCGAGTTATCGGAATCATCATAATCTTGTGTACATGCCATACAATTACTTGTACTTTACACTTCTGATGCAAGATATAAGCCATGAAAGACTAATTTTTTAAGAATATGCTGATTGGATATGACTCTCTTTTTTCTACAATCTCGTCTCTTCTCTTCAACCTATAAGCGACCTCTTCAAATTCCACCCAACTAGTAAATGACCACTGTATGGAGAGAACCCAATATAACCAATCTGAGAATGAAGTAAACATCTCATAGATATGTGACTTAATCTTGTACGAAGGTGTGACTAAGAACCTATACTGAGCACTGCAATGTAACTCCTTTAAGCATAGGTAGTGCCATGTACCCAAACCAACAAACAGTATATGAAATATCCACCTCTTGGAATCTCCACAACTTCATGTGACACTGAGTACTACAACGTAACTCCTTAAAGTGATAGCTATAACCCGTGAGTACTACAATGTAACTCCTTACATCGGGTATAACTAGATAATCCAAGTCTTAATCACTATCTCTACCAGTGTTTGCCCAAACAAGTATCTCCAAAAGTCATGCATCCATCCACCCCTAGACCTTGAGATAAATAAGTACACATGCCCGTGTAATGAACTTTAAACCCAAATAAGCAATATCGTACAAAAACTCCGTAGCCACAAAAATCTGATACTAGCCGATGTCATTTGATCGTGATTCTTGATCAAGATCTTTTAAGCAATCCATGGTGTGTTTTTGGAGTGTGATATATTGGTATTAGGATAATGAAACAAGAAATTGAATCATGTTCTGTAAAATGTTTACCAATTATATCAAGTGTTTTAGGTGAAGTGGAAATTAGGGTTTAGGGTAAGAGATCAATGCTTAAGTTACAAGATGAGGTTAGAGTTTTATTTATGTGATACACTTTGGTTATTTCCGTACTCAAAATCCCATATCCTTACTCGATATCCTAAGTCAATTTCGGCAGAGTTTCGTTTAGGTAAGTCCCAAGTGAAGTCCTTACTCGATATACGATAAGGTATAATGGCTAACTCGCCAAATATGATCTTGATTACCAATAATCCCTAACTCACAAACTTTCTCTAACTCTCTAAAAAAATTTCTAACTTGATAAAAATTTTAACTCGCTAAAACATGTGTCTAACTTGGTAAAATTTTTTTTGTAACTTGTTAAAACATGTTGCTAACTCGCTGAAAATATTTTCTAACTCGCCAAAACATGTGTCTAGCTCGCTAATTTTTTTTTCTAACTCGCTAAAACATGTTTCTAACTCGCTGAAAATATTTTCTAACTCGCCAAAACATGTGTCTAACTTGCTAAATTTTTTTTCCTAACTCGCTAAAACATGTTTCTAACTCGCTAAAAATATTTTCTAACTCGCCAAAAAATTTCTAACTCGCAAAAAAAAAATTTCTAACTCGATAAAACACGATCCTAACTCGATAAGATCGTAATTTTTCCGAGAAAAAACACCAAAAAACACGATTTTTCACCCAAAAACACCACGATTCGCCCCCGGTTAGCTCTGATGCCACTTGTTATGACTACAGAAACACGTTCCGGAGGTCGCGGTTGATGGAAATATGTATAAACCATGTTTGTTTCTAGAGAGAGAAAGTAGAGAGAGAAAGGTGGAGAACTATGTGTTTTATTAATATGACAAATGAAGTGAAGCTTACACACTTTTCCACACCCCTCATGGAGAGTCATGAGGGGTATTTATAGGCTCCTAACACTACATGTTTGCCTACTTAGTAGTCCTTGTAGTTTCTAATCTAGTCCAATTCACTTGTGTGACGTTATCTTTATAAAAAAGCGAGGCTACCAGAACCATTGATATTGAACCTTGACCACTTGACCCTTCAGTATTTACACGGGGTATACTTGTTGTGGAGTAGCCACAACCATAGCATTGATGCACCAATGTTATGTACTCTAGCGTAGTTGAAGAGATGTACTACGCCGTCCCCGATCTACTATTGACTACTGCTTTGCTTGTGATTGTTATTGGCCTACGGGGGCGTATGGATGCATCCTAGATTTGATTGATTGATTGATTTATTGTGACTATTGTATTGACTACATTGATTATTGCTACATTGATTGGTGACTGGGTGTGCGTGCATTGCAACCCCTCACATATTGGGAGCTAGCTACTCCATATTGGGCTACTATTGTATTGTATTGATTGATTGGGCCTGGGGAAAATACTGAATTCCACATACATTACATCTTACATCTTACATCTTACACTTATCCTTTATACTTTACCTTTGACAACCTTTGATTATCCATTGACACCATATGTAAACTATCTTCGTATTCCTTTGCTTATCATATCTCTTTTGTATTGTATTGTTATTCGTTTGATATCTGTTCACGGAGCTTTGTAAGCTCAGCCGCATTTCTTTTCCTTCGGCAGGTTTAGTAGAAAGTGAAGTTATTGATGAGTGCTCAAACACTCATCATTTTTGGTCAAATCTGAACTGCAAAACATACAAAAACACTCAGTAATGCATCAAAATACTGAAAATATTTCAAAATTGTGTTTTATATGTTTCAGATGCAAAACGAGTAAAAACAGTTAAAAAACGTACAAAGTTTGCAAAATTGGCAGTTTCAGTCCCCCGACTTTTAGAAATTGGCAAAACTAGTCCCTGAGCATTTATTTTGCAAGAAAAGTCAACCCTATCCCTTTAAAATAAAAAGTTATCAAAAATAACACTTAGGTAAAAGTTTTGGAAAATTTACATGTTTGGTCCCAGAGTTTCACAAATTGGCATTTTTGATCCCTGGACATTTAAATTTTGAAAAATATTAACTATTGGTCCTTGGGATATTTTAACATGGCATGTTTATTCCTTGGTTTATTTATGGAAAATATGGCAGGAATGGCCCCTCAAAATCAGAAAGTTACATGTATGGTCCTTGTAATATTATCACTTAAACCAAAATAAACAACTAAACACCACTAACCCTTTTAACCTAATACCAACCCTTATCCATAATCCACCCTTAGCCCACCACAAGCCCAAACCTAAACTAATACCACCCCAGGTCAAACAGTCAACCCCCAGGGTAAACAAGTAGTCAAACAACCAGAACCACTATTCACCGTCCCCCTTTTTTCCCCCCATTTCCTGCTACCATGTTCCCTATATCCCCCCTCCTCACTCTCCAAGCCTTCACCAGCCTCATCTAATGTTCCCTATATCCCCCCTCCTCAATTAATACTTCTACCTACCCTATCCGTTCCACCCAAGCTACTTGTATTAACTTTTCCCGCCAAAACCCAATGAAGGGCTAAGATTGATTCAAAGCCATCCAATGGCTTCAAAAAGATGTGGGAAAAGCTGAGGAAGATAACAGGGTCTATTTAAGTCAAAGGGATGAAGAGAGGAAAAAGTAATTAGTTAGTTTTTTATTTTTTTAGTGTAATTTAGGTCAAATGTGATTTAAATTAGTGACTTATTTCTGATTTGGTCTTGTAATTTCTTTTTCAGTACTAAATTCATCTTTTTAATCCAAGTAATTCAGTTTCTTGTTCCAAGTTATTCACAGTCCAATTTTATTATTTAGACTAAAAGTTCAATTGTGCTCAAATAGCTGTTATAAGCTCCCATCCCTGTGCATTAAGTTTATTCAAGCTTATTATAGCTTGTTGTTAGCATTAGTTGTGATTCAAAACATCTTTTTATTGCAAAAAGTCCATAAGTCAACAAAAGTCAACAGAGGAGCAATATTGTGTTGAGGTGATTCAAAAGGGTGCTTGTGATTGCTTTCTGTTTCAATTAGCTTGCTGACAAGCTCTTATGAGCTTTATGCTACTGGTTGGAGTTTTGTATTTTTAAATTTCACCACAGTTCAATCCTGTGGATTTAAGGTACTAGTGTCAATTAACTTTTATTGCTTTTACTTAAAAGTTGTGCTTGTTTCCTGTTCAAACTAGCTTGTAACTAACCCCCTTAGCTTATACCATTGACTAGCCTCAGTAGGATAGCTTTTAACAACCATTTGCGTCTTAAAATCATAGACAGTTAAGCCATAAGGTGTGTTTGGGTCAACCTGTTTCCTCAGGATCATTGTTGTTATGGGTGTAAATTGTTGTTGCAGCATGATAGTCTAGATACTAGTAGGTTATAGTAACTATATATTCAGGCCTTACGTGACCAAATAGTCAAAATCTTCAAAGATAATGCTTGTCTGTCCACTGTGTGGGTACCAAGTTCCATAAGCCCTCACATTTAACCTATAAGTTGAGATACTAAGTTATGTTAGTTCTATTGTAGCTTAATATCAAGTTTCCAGTTCACTAGAAGCTTTCAAACCTCTCAAAAGTCAAAATTTCATTACAAGTGGAAAAGTCAAATTTGCATTTTCTTAGTTTTTCCAAATATTGCAAGATTTGTTTTGAATTATGTGCATGGAATTAGATCTTGTGCTTTTAACTACTTGTTGTCCGCCAGCTCATCTCTAAGAATCCATAGCTTCGGTATTTTTAGGATTTTTTGTGTGGCTTAATTCCTTGTTCAAAGTAGGTTGCAGGGCAAGCATATGCCCTACTTCACAGACCTCAGCTTTTTGGCTTACATTCTAATACCTCCCCTGGCCTCCATAGTGGACCCCACAGGCTGCTTATCGGCTTTTTGAAAAGCCAATAAGCTCCTCTTCAAAATCCTTAGTTTATTTTGAGGTTTGGGCCTGATTTGCTTGGGCTGCTAAGTCCAATTAAGTTGTCCCATTCTGACTGTATGCTCAGCTTTTAGTCTCACTTATGCAAGTTCAAGCCATCCTTCAGAGCTTATTAGTGGGCCCCAGGTCTTGAGCCTTGGTTTTTTAGAAAGCCCTTATGGCTGGCTTATTGGAATAAGTTTCATTTCATATCCTTGTTCACCACTGTGGGCCCCACATTGGCTTGCAGGTGTGCATTTTAGCATGTTTTAGTGTAAGCTTTTGCCATCAGCTTATTTGCTTATTTGTAGCTTATTTACAGTACTCATCTAGTCCTGATTGCTTATTTCTAGTCTCCATGACTTGTTGTAGCTTGTTTAACTTTGTGTACCCTTAGTATAACATTTTCATTAGCTTTTTCTTGAAATCAAAAGTTCTTAGAAGCTTAAACATCAATCTGTTAAGCACTTTGATTCACAAAGTGCTTATTTTTTAGCTTCTTCCAAAGTCCCTTCATTAAAGCTCAACTTATTAGAAGTGATAGCTTCTATTTAAGCCATTTGGCTTATTTTCCGCTTTTTCAAAAAGCAAATCTCATTTTTATAATTTTCCTAAGTTCCTGTAGTTGTAAAATAATTTCTGTAATTTTTTCATATTTTTCTCTTTTCATTTAGTATTTTTAATAATTAATATTAGTTTTTATTAATTAATATTTAGTTAATAATTAATAATAATTATTTAAATAGTCTTAAAAATATATTTTCTGTTTTAAAATTAGTTTAAAATTAATTTAAATTTTTCTAAGTTTTAATTTTATTTTTCTAAGCTTATTTTACATTTTCCTATTATTTAGTGTAATTTTAATTAGTTTAAATTAGTTTTTAATTAATAGTAATTATATAAAAAGTAGGAAAAATATATTTTAAGTTAGAAAATTAGTTTTATAATATTTTAGATTTTTCCAAATTTATTTTTCATATTTTGAATGTAATTTCATAAATAGTTGTAATTTAGGTTAATTTAAATAATTAATAAGTAATTAATAAATAGTATTTAATGGATAATAATTAATTAAATAGTGTAAAAATTAATTTTAATTTTCTAAAAAGTTTATTTTATTATTAGGATTGTAAAAATGTGATTTTCATATTTGTAAGTATTTTATTTTACTAAAACTTGCGTTTTATTTTGTACGTTCACGTTACTTAAAACTGAACGTACGCGTTTTTAGGTTTTAAACGTTTCCGGTTTTTCCTAGCTTTCAAATCTTGTTCATATAGCTTGTTTAAGCTGTTTCCTTGTAGATTCCCTAGCTTAATCACACACAAACCCTATTCCTGTCCAAGTTCACCCGATCACAAAGCCGTTTGAATACAATCCACACCTCGTCGGGACATAACGACCCGGGGAAACACTATATTCCGCGGAGCATTGATTCTAGGCTGTTTGACCATCTTGACCACATCCGTGGTTGACTTTGGTTGATGGTTTAGCATCAATCAAATTTTGGCGCCACTGCCGGGGAGGTGTGCGCGCTATTCTAAACGGTTTTCTGATTAGTGATTTTGGAATTCATTCCTTTGTACATTTACCCATCCTTGTTCATATCTTTTCATAAAAAACCCAAAAATATTTTTCCTTACCCTCTATCCATTTGATTCTACCTTCTTATACCCCTCTCATGTATAATTCTAAATGACATCTCTCGATGACGATTTCTTTAAACAATGGGCCTTTGAGAGCAAAATTGAAAAACTTATGGCCTTGTCAAAAATATCGAGATGTCGTAGTGATTATGATGGACCTTCGATTCCTATTCCCTCTCCGGTGAGGGAAATGAATCAAGAAACCGAGGTGACAAAGGACCATGTACTTCCCTCTGACGATGGAAGTGCTAAATACGTCCAACCTACGGTTATCCAAAAACCTAAGCTCACAAATGCTCCTAAACCTTCAAGAATCAATCATGATCTTTCACGATATAAGGTTATAAGGTCATCAAGCAAACGTACAGAGCTTAGGGCAGTGACTGAAAAGAACGACTTGCCCAATCTTCACGTTTATCAAGAACCAAAACCCGAGACCATAATGGAAGTGGTGGAAATTGCTAGCTCTAAGAGCACACCACTTGTCCCACCTCCAGATTTTATCCCTTGTGTTGGTTGTGGTGAGCCACTTTTTGGTTTGCCATGTCTTTGGTGTACATGTGTGCAATGTGGTAATGATATTCAATACGGGAGTTGTTTGTTTTGTGGGTCGAGTAATTCATTTGCTTATGATCCTAATCAAAACTCATTCAACGACTCTTCAAATTTTCCCAATTACCCATCACATTCATACGAGCAAGAATCATATTACCCAAATTTCAATAATGCTTCGTATCAAGATACACCAAGCCAGACTCAACAGTTTTACTGTTGTGAGTACTGTGGTGGTCCACACTACAGTTCTGATTGTCAATCAGGAAACACGCTTCTCTATGAGCAGTTTCCTGATAACAATTATGACTCAAGCATATATGACTCACAGCCACATCAGTTTTACTGTTGTGAGTATTGTGGAGGTCCACACACTAGCTCTGATTGTCAAACAGGGAATCCATTTCCTTGTAACAATTACGACTATTCGTTTCAAGACCCACCTCCACAGTACCAAATTACCCAAGCAACTCCTCAATTCCCGCAAGACCTTTGTGATGAGGTTCTTGAGGCATTTAAAAAATTTAAGGAGGGGTTGGCTACTACATCGTTTCAAGGTTCTCGTGAGAAATCAATGGCAGAATTACTTGCTGAAGAACGAGATGCTAGAAACAAATTGAGCATGGAAGAATTACTTGCTGAGCAAAGAGCGGCTAAAATACGTGCCAATCTTCGCTATGCTGCTCTTTATGATGACGATGATGACAGTGATGATGATGAAGATAACATTGTCATTATTCAAAAAGATTCATCAGATTCGTCAGTTGTAATTCATTCCATTGAAAATCAGGGAGAAAATAATGTGATAAAGTCACTAGCCGTTTATCAAATGGAACTTGAAAATTCCATAACTGCTAGTACTTCTAAACTCCCTCAGTCTGCTATCACACCCGAAGTTCACACTCACTCTCTAAACATGGGGGATGAGCATCTTAGCACTGTTCCTAATAAGGAATCGGACGAATTAATAAAGTCTAGTGTTGAGATCCTTGTCCCAATCCCAGGAGAGTCACAGGGAACTTTGGATGGTATGTGTGATATTCCTTCCCCTTTTGAGTGTTCAAACGATCATTTTGAGACTTTCTCAGATTTTAATGATGATTGTACATCTCATGGAGACATTGAGTATATTGAGGCATCATTCCCTCAGTCTGATGTTGATCCTCTTCTTGAGGAGTTCGCTGATGAACTTACTCAGATCAATCCACTTTCATTGGAAAGTGATGATGGTCTCCTTGACTTCGAAGCCGATCTGGGAGAAATTGAAAGTCTCCTATCTCATGATCCGTCACTCACTTCTGATCCCGACAGTCCAATAGAGAATGATAATCTCTTGGTTCTTGAAACATTCAACACCACTCTCACCAATCCTCTATTTGAATTCGGATCTGAATTCACTTTGATTTCTGATAATCCACTCTTTGATATTCAGAATGAGGATTGTGATGAGTCTATTCTGGAACACGAGTTCACAGATTCACATCTTGTGAATAATTCTCTTCATGAGGAGTTCTCGGGTGAACTCACTCATCATGTCACGACTCCTCCGGAGTTTGATAGCCTGGGGGGAGATGCACTCAATCATGAGGATTTGCAAATTCCCACCCATCCTCCTGGGTTGTTTACGAGCTTACCCTTTGAAATCCAAACTCAGGCTATTGAGCCTCCTCTTGAGGAAGAAGATCAACTCATGATTTTCATCATGATTTTCTTCCTTTTCTTCACCTATACGGTGACTTCTTCTCTTCTTCACTCCTTCGGGAATGAAGACACTATATTTACAACAACAACAACAACAACATACCCAATCCCGCCAAGGCATTTGAAGACACTATATTTGATCCTGGCATTTTCATGTATCATTATCTTGAGCCGGATAATTATCTCATCGGTGTGGAACTTTCACGTGCTTCAAATGTTTGTCCAAACATCTTGAATGAAAGTCCGATTGAGATTGCTTCTTCCACATCATGCTTCCCCAAGGACAAATGAATTCGGGGTCGAGTCAAGCTAGCGACTCGGTAAACAAAAACAGTAGCATTTATATAGGGTTTTCACCCTAAGTGTGGGGGAGTCACCCATGCTATGGTTACAAGAGTGAAAATACAAAATGGTGTTTTCCACGCTTAGCGTGTAATGTTGCCCTTTTACGTTCAAAATGTCGGCATAATAGCCGGGATTTTGAATATTGAGGACAATATTCATGCTAAGTGTGGGGGGGTATTTCGCAATTCTAGCGAATTTTATCACATTTTACTATATAATACCCCCGTTTTAGCCAAAATTTCAAAAAATTTAAAATTTTTTCACTTGTGCTTCAAAATTTTTCGGGTAATCAGTCCGCCAGGTCTAACCGACAAAGGGATTGGCTAATCCAGGAGCAAACGGCTCTTGGTAAAGATAAATCAAATCCGTTTACGGCTTGCAATTTGCCCAAAATTGTTTGGTTCCTCAACTCCCCATCATCCTCAAAAGCTAATGAGTTGGCTAGCCCGCAAGATTATGGCTTGTGGTAAAGGCCGTGGAAAAACCATAATTGGTAATCAGCTCACCAAGATGTTGACTATTCCATCAAGAGCTGGCTAGTCCAGAAGCAAACGGCTTTTGGTAAAGACTACTCAAATCCGTTGACAGCTGGTGGTTTGCTCAAAATCACACGGTTATCAGGTGTGCCACAGTTCTTACACCTGGCTACTCCAGAAGTGATGGCTTTTGGTAAAGAGTTTAAAATCCATCAAGTTTTCAAAACAGTTATTGCGAGGGACTAGCAATAGTTTAGTGTGGGGGATTGATGAGTGCTCAAACACTCATCATTTTTGGTCAAATCTGAACTGCAAAACATACAAAAACACTCAGTAATGCATCAAAATACGAAAAATATTTCAAAATTGTGTTTTATATGTTTCAGATGCAAAACGAGTAAAAACAGTTAAAAAACGTACAAAGTTTGCAAAATTGGCAGTTTCAGTCCCCCGACTTTCAGAAATTGGCAAAACTAGTCCCTGAGCATTTATTTTGCAAGAAAAGTCAACCCAAGTCCCTTTAAAATAAAAAGTTATCAAAAGTAACACTTGGGTAAAAGTTTTGGAAAATTTACATGTTTGGTCCCTGAGTTTCAGAAATTGGCATTTATGATCCCCGGACATTTAATTTTTGAAAAATATTAAATATTGGTCCTTGGGATATTTTAACATGGCATGTTTAGTCCTTGGTTTATTTATGGAAAATATGGCAGGAATGGCCCCTCAAAATCAGAAAGTTACATGTATGGTCCTTGTAATATTATCACTTAAACCAAAATAAACAACTAAACACCACTAACCCTTTTAACCCAATACCAACCCTTATCCATAATCCACCCTTAGCCCACCAAAAGCCCAAACCTAAACTAATACCACCCCAGGTCAAACAGTCAACCCCCAGGGTCAACAAGTAGTCAAACAACCAGAATCACTATTCACTGTCCCCCTTTTTCCCCCCATTACCTGCTACCATGTTCCCTATATCCCCCCTCCTCACTCTCCAAGCCTTCACCAGCCTCACCTAATGTTCCCTGTATCCCCCCTCCTCAATTAATACTTCCACCTACCCTATCCGTTCCACCCAAGCTACTTGTATTAACTTTTCCCGCCAAAACCCAATGAAGGGCTAAGATTGATTCAAAGCCATCCAATGGCTTCAAAAAGATGTGGGAAAAGCTGAGGAAGATAACAGGGACTATTTAAGTCAAAGGGATGAAGAGAGGAAAAAGTAATTAGTTAGTTTTTATTTTTTTAGTGTAATTTAGGTCAAATGTGATTTAAATTAGTGACTTATTTCTGATTTGGTCTTGTAATTTCTTTTTCAGTACTAAATTCATCTTTTTAATCCAAGTAATTCAGTTTCTTGTTCCAAGTTATTCACAGTCCAATTTTATTATTTAGACTAAAAGTTCAATTGTGCCCAAATAGCTGTTATAAGCTCCCATCCTTGTGCATTAAGTTTATTCAAGCTTATTATAGCTTGTTGTTAGCATTAGTTGTGATTCAAAACATCTTTTTATTGCAAAAAGTCCATAAGTCAACAAAAGTCAACAGAGGAGCAATATTGTGTTGAGGTGATTCAGAAGGGTGCTTGTGATTGCTTTCTGTTTCAATTAGCTTGCTGACAAGCTCTTATGTGTTGTATGCTACTGGTTGGAGTTTTGTATTTTTAAATTTCACCACAGTTCAATCCTGTGGATTTAAGGTACTAGTGTCAATTAACTTTTATTGCTTTTACTTAAAAGTTGTGCTTGTTTCCTGTTCAAACTAGCTTGTAACTAACCCCCTTAGCTTATACCATTGACTAGCCTCAGTAGGATAGCTTTTAACAACCATTTGCATCTTAAAATCATAGACAGTTAAGCCATAAGGTGTGTTTGGGTCAACCTGTTTCCTCATGATCATTGTTGTTATGGGTGTAAATTGTTGTTGCAGCATGATAGTCTAGATACTAGTAGGTTATAGTAACTATATATTCAGGCCTTAAGTGATCAAATAGTCAAAATCTTCAAAGATAATCCTTGTCTGTCCACTGTGTGGGTACCAAGTTCAATAAGCCCTCACATTTAACCTATAAGTTAAGATACTAAGTTATGTTAGTTCTATTGTAGCTTAATATCAAGTTTCCAATTCACTAGAAGCTTTCAAATCTCTCAAAAGACAAAATTTCATTACAAGTGGAAAAGTCAAATTTGCATTTTCTTAGTTTTTCCAAATATTGCAAGATTTGTTTTGAATTATGTGCATGGAATTAGATCTTGTGCTTTTAACTACTTGTTGTCCACCAACTCATCTCTAAGAATCCATAGCTTCTGTATTTTTAGGATTTTTTGTGTGGCTTAATTCCTTGTTCAAAGTAGGTTGCAGGGCAAGCATATGCCCTGCTTCACAGACCTCAGCTTTTTGGCTTACTTTCCAATACCTCCCCTGGCCTCCATAGTGGACCCCACAGGCTACTTATTGGCTTTTTGAAAAGCCAATAAGCTCCTCTTCATAATCCTTAGCTTATTTTGAGGTTTGGGCCTGATTTGCTTGGGCTGCTAAGTCCAATTAAGTTGTCCCATTCTGACTGTATGCTCAGCTTTCAGTCTCACTTATGCAAGTTCAAGCCATCCTTCAGAGCTTATTAGTGGGCCCCAGGTCTTGAGCCTTGTTTTTTTAGAAAGCCCTTCTAGCTGGCTTTATTGGAATAAGTTTCATTTCATATCCTTGTTCACCACTGTGGGCCCCACATTGGCTTGCAGGTGTGCATTTTGGCATGTTTTAGTGTAAGCTGTTGCCATCAGCTTATTTGCTTATTTGTAGCTTATTTATAGTACTCATCTAGTCCTGATTGCTTATTTCTAGTCTCCATGACTTGTTGTAGCTTGTTTACCTTTGTAAAATAATTTCTGTAATTTTTTCATATTTTTCTCTTTTCATTTAGTATTTTTAATAATTAATATTAGTTTTTATTAATTAATATTTAGTTAATAACTAATAATAATTATTTAAATAGTCTAAAAAATATATTTTCTGTTTTAAAATTAGTTTTAAATTAATTTAAACTTTTCTAAGTTTTAATTTTATTTTTCTAAGCTTATTTTACATTTTCCTATTATTTAGTGTAATTTTAATTAGTTTAAATTAGTTTTTAATTAATAGTAATTCTATAAAAAGTAGGAAAAATATATTTGAAGTTTGAAAATTAGTTTTATAATATTTTAGATTTTTCCAAATTTATTTTTCATATTTTGAATGTAATTTCATAAATAGTTGTAATTTAGGTTAATTTAAATAATTAATAAGTAATTATTAAATAGTATTTAATTAATAATAATTAATTAATAGTGTAAAAATTAATTTTAATTTTCTAAAAAGTTTATTTTATTATTAGGATTGTAAAAATGTGATTTTCATATTTGTAAGTATTTTATTTTACAAAAACTCGCGTTTTATTTTGTACGTTCACGTTACTTAAAACTGAACGTACGCGTTTTTAGGTTTTAAACGTTTCCAGTTTTTCCTAGCTTTCAAATCTTGTTCATATAGCTTGTTTAAGCTGTTTCCTTGTAGATTCCCTAGCTTAATCACGCACAAACCCTATTCCTGTCCAAGTTCACCCGATCACAAAGCCGTTTGAATACAATCCACACCTCGTCGGGACATAATGACCCGGGGAAACACTATATTCCGCGGAGCATTGATTCTATGCTGTTTGACCATCTTGACCACATCCGTGGTTGACTTTGGTTGACGGTTTAGCATCAATCAGTTATGGACGAAGGTTTTGCTTTTGGGCTTAGAAGACTTCACCCTGTTAGATACTTGCTGGACATAGAGATGATTAGAAGCATCTATGTTGGGCTTAGATTATTGTTGCCCTTTTGTACCTTGTATTTTGATTAGTTTTCTTTTTTTATCTTGTAAGTTTTGAATTAGTATTGTATCTTCATTTCACTTGTGTTCTGAATTGACTCCATAGTGTTGCACTTTATCCCTTCTCGGGTTGGGGTGTTACAAAATGTTTGAGTGTTTTGTACAAAATAGGTGTGTTTCAAAGTGAATTTGGAACCGGATGAATGGATCAAATATAGTGGTTGTTCAAGGCACATGACGGGAAACAAAAGCCTCTTCTCATCTTTTCAAAAATGTGATGGAGGTAACGTCACATTTGGTAGCAAGGCTAAAATCAAAATCATCGGAAAAGGTACAATCTCTCATGACTCTCTCTCTATAGATGATGTAGCGCATGTTGATAACTTAGGCTTTAATCTCCATAGTATTAGTCAACTTTTCCGGAATAAGTATAAGGTCCTTTTTAGTGAAAACGGAAGTAAAATACTTAAAGATGGCATAACTATAGCTAGAGGTGTTCTTAAGAACAATGTGTATGTTGTGAAGATGGATCAAACATCTAGAGACAAACTTTGTCTCACCTCATTAGATGAATCTTCAACTTTATGGCATAGACGCTTAGGAAACGCTAATATGAGACTTAATCAAAATCTCTCCTCCAAAGACCTAGTTCGAAACCTACCCACGTTGAAATACGACCAACACTTTTGTGATGCTTGCAAAGTTGGTAAACAAGTTCATAGTAGCCATAAGGCTAAAAATGTAGTGTCTACATCTAGATGTATAGAACTTTTACTTATGGATTTGTTTGGTCCATCCGCTATACAAAGTTATGGTGGTAACTTCTACACTTTGGTTATAGTATATGATTACTCAAGGTATACATGGACAAAATTTTTGAAAAGTAAAAATGAAGCTTCTGACAAATTTGAAATTCTAAGTAAGAAAATTCAAAATCAACTAGGAACATGCATTATGTCGGAAACTTTTGTGATAAAAATGGTATAACACATAACTTCTCGGCACCACGCACTTCTCAATCTAACGGTGTAGTAGAACGTAAAAACTGGACTTTGCAAGAGATGAGTAGAACAATGCTTAATGAACAAAACATTCATCAAAAGTTTTGGTGTAATGCCGTAGACACGTCAACTTACATTTTAAATCGTGTCTTAATTAGACCATTTTTGAACAAAACTCTATATGAACTATATAAAGGTAAAAAACCTACATTAGGATATTCTAGAGTGTTTGGGAGTAAATGCTTTATTCTTAACACCAAGGATTATCTCACCAAATTCGACCCAAAGTCTTATGAAGGTGTGTTTCTTGGATATTCACAAAGTAGTAAAACTTACATTGTTCTTAATAAAGAAACCTTAAGAGTCGAGGAATCGTTAAATGTAACATTTGACGAAAGTCCACCTCCCTCTAAGACATCACCTTTGGTAGATGATGACTTAGTTGAAGACCAAGCAATAGAAAATCAAGAAATTGAAAATGATAACAAGAAAGATGAACTATTAAACAAAGAAATTGTCAATGTCAAAGAATCCAAAAGTCATCCATTAGATAGTGTCATAGGAAATATTAATGAAAGAACACTAAGATCAAAAGTCCAAAATGAAAGTAACTTCTTTTGTTTCATGTCAACTCTTGAACCAAAAAATATAAACGAAGCTATAAAAGATGAATCATGGGTAATAGCTATGCAAGAAGAATTAAACCAATTTATTAGAAATGATGTTTGGACATTAGTTCCTCAACCAAAAAGTCAAACAATAATTGGAACAAAATGTGTTTTTCGTAATAAAATGGATGAAAACGGTGTGGTGTCTAGAAACAAAGCTAGGCTAGTAGCACAAGGATATAATCAACAAGAAGGCATTGACTACGATGAAACCTTTGCTCCGGTTGCTAGGCTCGAGTCAATTAGGATTTTACTTGCATATGCATGCGCACACAATTTTAAACTCTTTCAAATGGACGTCAAAAGTGCATTCCTAAATGGGTTTATTAATGAAGAAGTGTATGTTGCTCAACCACCAGGCTTCACCGATTTTGAAAAACCTAATCATGTTTTCAAACTTAAAAAGGCTCTATACGACTTAAGCAAGCTCCAAAAGCATGGTATGATCGACTTAAAAACTTCCTAGTTGACCATAGGTATACCATGGGCTTAGTTGATAATAATCTCTTCACGAAGAAGAAAAATTCACATATTATCATAGTCCAAATCTATGTTGATGACATTATATTCGGATCAACTTGTTAAGAATTGTAACACCCCCAAAATACCGCAGCGGAAGACTGTGTCACAGGGGTGCTACTTCATAATACAAAGTACAAGTTATAGAAAACGAACTCTAAATGAGACGTTTTGAAAAGTTACCATTCGATTAATGAATTCAAAGTTACCAACATGAGATTTCAAAGTATGATACATAAATGTATACAAAATGTTTGAATGGTAAATGATAAAAGCGTAAGTCTTCAGAATATGCAGCTTGACTCTAAGTTCCACGTACTAGCTATCGCCTTATAGACCTGAGATAACATGCTAAAGTGTCAACACAATGGTTGGTGAGTTCATAGAGTTTGTCTTAAAACAGTTGAAAAGCCTTAAAAGAATGTTCACACAGCAAAGGCATCGTGAATCCACTCAGTTACAAGTCCCGCCATAAGAGACTTGTAACCTGTGTGTTCACAACCCACTGCTAACATATAGTATAATAAAGACATGTATAAGTTCATCAAGACAATTAAGCAATTAGTAGTGAGTCTCTACTTCATCTCCGAAGACCTCACTTTTATGATGTATCCAACATTCGCAAATGTTAGGATGTATCAAAGACAACTGGGAGCCAATTCCCAAAGACAACAGGGAGCCACTTCCCAAAGACAACTGGGAGTCAATTCCCAAAGACAACTACTAGTCAATAAATAGAATAACGCAATTAAGTATAACGCAGTCATGTATGTAAGCAATCAAGTATAACAAAGTCAAGTATAGACGTTTTGAGTATTTGTACAAGTAAGCACGTAGTTGAGCATGTATCCCCCCCCCCAGGAGTTAAAACAAGTACGAAAAGAGTAGGGGCTATGACTCACCTTAAGTCTATGTAATGAGAAATGAAAGTGGTAGTCGAATCGCGAAAGTCTCTAAGAGCAGCCTATAATAGAACGTTGCGACTTAGGTTTGGAGTAACGTCTAAGAATACGACGAATTGCCCATATATGTCTTGCATAATGTTCATGATGTAGTACTTAGTATATAGTGTAAGTCGTTGAATATAAGTGGTCTATGAAACATGTACAGGTTGTATATCTCTTACTACCGTTCGGGCCGACATAATTCAGAAGTCATGGAGTAAACGTTCGAGGAGCCAGGACACTTTAACTCGTAAATCCACAACTCGTCTCGACGGCTTACTCAATGAACTCCTCACATGAGGCTCCCTACTATTGTAGTATTTGATAACATATGTATATGTATAAGCTTTGATCTTTAAAAGTTATATGGTCTTTAGCCGTGGCTTTGCCGTGACCTTGGTCATTGTTACCATGGTCTTAAGACTCAACCTTGGCTTTAGCCATGGTTGTGGTCTTGGCTTTAGGTCATTAGACCTCTTGGTCTCATCTAAATATAATCATTATATAGTAACTTTGGTCTAAAAATGGGCTGTTAAGAATTTGAAGAAAATATCACTCGGAAAGCCTTTTCAGGGCTCGAGCTTCTTTGTTCCTGAACGAAAACGTCGTTCCGGACAACTTTCGTGTTTTAACTTTTTGATGAATCGGACCAGAAGTGGGACTTTCAAATTGGCAGAATGCAAACAGGAGGTTATGGGCAGTTTCGGCGTTTTGGTGTCGCTAACTTCTTATGGTCATAACTTTTGACTCGTATACTCGTTTTGGGTGATTCAAATTGCTATGTTTTCCTTGTTAAGTCCTCTTTAACAGTAAGTAAGTGTCAAATATCAAAGTTATACTATTTTGGTCGTGGTTCTCCATAAAAATCACTAGTTTGCTTGTTTGCTTGTCATAAGTTAACATATGTATACCAATACTCGTTTTATCCATTTTTAAACATCATGAACACAATACAAAGACCATATATAGCATGAAAGAAACATAATAGGCATGAAATGATATTGAGCAAGAAAGTGTATAAGGGTTTGCTTACAACTTTTGGCTTTCTAAAGAAAGGAAGTCAAGTATAGAACTAGGACACTAAACCTAAGCTTGTAAACCCTTCACCATAACTCTTGTAACCATTGATAGACTTGATATAGACCTTGTGAAAACCCATTAACTTCAGCCCTAGTAACCTTGTGTAGCTCCTAATTCAACCATGGAATCACCAAACAAACTTAAGAACTAGGTAGAGAATACTAAGACCTTGAACTTTGGTATGTAATTTGTAACTTGAAGATCAAAGATGATGAAGCTATGGAATTATGTTGGGAAGTTTTAAATGGTGATGAAAAGAATGAAGAGATGAGTTTCCTTTTATAGCGCAAGTGAGGAGGTTAGCTAGTACTTACTTGTGGTTAAAATTGGAACACATGAAGTATAATGAACTAATGGTTAAAAACTAAACACATCTATGCATACTTGGTTGTTCTTAGACCATATACTTTCCTAGGCTTATAATCAAGCCACCAAGGCCACCATATACACGTTCATGGACAAGGGGAAGGGACTAGGTGGATGAATCTTGGCCTTATATAAGTTACGTAGTGAGTTTTGGTCCCGTTAATCGCTAACCGTAAGTTGTTAAGTCACGAAACGTAAAACCGGGTATCCTAAAAATATGAAACTTGAAAGTATGGTCAAACATGTCAATATAGTCCATAATAAAATATAAAATGAGTGGTAGGTTCTATCGGGTGCTAAAACCCTGCTAAAAACTGGAAACACGGGTCTAAAACGCGCAATTCGCGTAAAACGCTGAACTGAAAAACGTAAAATTCCGAAACTTTTGGAATTGTCATAAAATGATAGAAAATCATATTTCTATTGTTTATAATGTTTTATGGACATATCGGGATGCTGGAAGGACGTTTAAACCTAAAAGTAAATCTCGGACACGGCTTTGTGATTTTTGCAGAAATGATCCGACGAGCGTCAAACTCTCGGATTATCGTTAAAATAGTTTAACTTACGAGAATATGAAATAAAAATTTCTAAAATGAATAGTGAAAAATGAATAGTAAAAAGTGAATAGTAAAAGTGAATAGTAAAAAAGTGAATAGTGAAATTTTCGGGAATAAAAGTTAACCTGAAATTGCGAATTGTTACAGTCTGTACCCCTTAAGGAAACTTCGTCCCGAAGTTTAGTTGATGTTAACTACTTATGGTGTGTCTAAGAGAATTCAGGATTTCTAATATAGTGGTGTTCACTCTGATTCGTCTAAGATTCTGGTTAAGGAGTTGTATCGGCTACAATTAAGCCCACTTATTTATAACACATTACTTACATAAAGAAGCGTCCAAATTTATGTAAGTAAGGTCTCATAAACTTATGGTTCGGTGATTTACAATTTCTTTATTTAACTGAAGAAGCGTCCCAATCCATTTAAATAAGGAGATTCTAAATCATCCTACTTAAGAATTTTCGACACAAAATCCGCCTTCTGAGGCCGATAGTAAGATAATCAAGTCATCAAATCCTTAAAGCTAAGCAATAATATTATTTAACTCAAATCTTATGTCTAATCAAACAAGAACTGTCACAAGATCAAGTTAACTAATTAGTTATTACTGAGCTCCATGTTTTTAATGACTCGACGAATCTCTGGGGCTCCTTATAATACTAAAGTCACATCATCTAACAGCGTGGAACTAAGCAAACCTCTAACCAAAAAGCGTATGTGTATGTAGTGTGTGTAAGGCAAATAAAGAGGAAGGTCCCAACGTATATAGCAGTTATAGTCTAGGCACTAAATGCAACCTAGTTCTCTATAACCAAGGCTCTGGTACCAATCTGTAACACCCCCAAAATACCGCAGCGGAAGACTGTGTCACAGGGGTGCTACTTCATAATACAAAGTACAAGTTATAGAAAACGAACTCTAAATGAGACGTTTTGAAAAGTTACCATTCGATTAATGAATTCAAAGTTACCAACATGAGATTTCAAAGTATGATACATAAATGTATACAAAATGTTTGAATGGTAAATGATAAAAGCGTAAGTCTTCAGAATATGCAGCTTGACTCTAAGTTCCACGTACTAGCTATCGCCTTATAGACCTGAGATAACATGCTAAAGTGTCAACACAATGGTTGGTGAGTTCATAGAGTTTGTCTTAAAACAGTTGAAAAGCCTTAAAAGAATGTTCACACAGCAAAGGCATCGTGAATCCACTCAGTTACAAGTCCCGCCATAAGAGACTTGTAACCTGTGTGTTCACAACCCACTGCTAACATATAGTATAATAAAGACATGTATAAGTTCATCAAGACAATTAAGCAATTAGTAGTGAGTCTCTACTTCATCTCCGAAGACCTCACTTTTATGATGTATCCAACATTCGCAAATGTTAGGATGTATCAAAGACAACTGGGAGCCAATTCCCAAAGACAACAGGGAGCCACTTCCCAAAGACAACTGGGAGTCAATTCCCAAAGACAACTACTAGTCAATAAATAGAATAACGCAATTAAGTATAACGCAGTCATGTATGTAAGCAATCAAGTATAACAAAGTCAAGTATAGACGTTTTGAGTATTTGTACAAGTAAGCACGTAGTTGAGCATGTATCCCCCCCCCAGGAGTTAAAACAAGTACGAAAAGAGTAGGGGCTATGACTCACCTTAAGTCTATGTAATGAGAAATGAAAGTGGTAGTCGAATCGCGAAAGTCTCTAAGAGCAGCCTATAATAGAACGTTGCGACTTAGGTTTGGAGTAACGTCTAAGAATACGACGAATTGCCCATATATGTCTTGCATAATGTTCATGATGTAGTACTTAGTATATAGTGTAAGTCGTTGAATATAAGTGGTCTATGAAACATGTACAGGTTGTATATCTCTTACTACCGTTCGGGCCGACATAATTCAGAAGTCATGGAGTAAACGTTCGAGGAGCCAGGACACTTTAACTCGTAAATCCACAACTCGTCTCGACGGCTTACTCAATGAACTCCTCACATGAGGCTCCCTACTATTGTAGTATTTGATAACATATGTATATGTATAAGCTTTGATCTTTAAAAGTTATATGGTCTTTAGCCGTGGCTTTGCCGTGACCTTGGTCATTGTTACCATGGTCTTAAGACTCAACCTTGGCTTTAGCCATGGTTGTGGTCTTGGCTTTAGGTCATTAGACCTCTTGGTCTCATCTAAATATAATCATTATATAGTAACTTTGGTCTAAAAATGGGCTGTTAAGAATTTGAAGAAAATATCACTCGGAAAGCCTTTTCAGGGCTCGAGCTTCTTTGTTCCTGAACGAAAACGTCGTTCCGGACAACTTTCGTGTTTTAACTTTTTGATGAATCGGACCAGAAGTGGGACTTTCAAATTGGCAGAATGCAAACAGGAGGTTATGGGCAGTTTCGGCGTTTTGGTGTCGCTAACTTCTTATGGTCATAACTTTTGACTCGTATACTCGTTTTGGGTGATTCAAATTGCTATGTTTTCCTTGTTAAGTCCTCTTTAACAGTAAGTAAGTGTCAAATATCAAAGTTATACTATTTTGGTCGTGGTTCTCCATAAAAATCACTAGTTTGCTTGTTTGCTTGTCATAAGTTAACATATGTATACCAATACTCGTTTTATCCATTTTTAAACATCATGAACACAATACAAAGACCATATATAGCATGAAAGAAACATAATAGGCATGAAATGATATTGAGCAAGAAAGTGTATAAGGGTTTGCTTACAACTTTTGGCTTTCTAAAGAAAGGAAGTCAAGTATAGAACTAGGACACTAAACCTAAGCTTGTAAACCCTTCACCATAACTCTTGTAACCATTGATAGACTTGATATAGACCTTGTGAAAACCCATTAACTTCAGCCCTAGTAACCTTGTGTAGCTCCTAATTCAACCATGGAATCACCAAACAAACTTAAGAACTAGGTAGAGAATACTAAGACCTTGAACTTTGGTATGTAATTTGTAACTTGAAGATCAAAGATGATGAAGCTATGGAATTATGTTGGGAAGTTTTAAATGGTGATGAAAAGAATGAAGAGATGAGTTTCCTTTTATAGTGCAAGTGAGGAGGTTAGCTAGTACTTACTTGTGGTTAAAATTGGAACACATGAAGTATAATGAACTAATGGTTAAAAACTAAACACATCTATGCATACTTGGTTGTTCTTAGACCATATACTTTCCTAGGCTTATAATCAAGCCACCAAGGCCACCATATACACGTTCATGGACAAGGGGAAGGGACTAGGTGGATGAATCTTGGCCTTATATAAGTTACGTAGTGAGTTTTGGTCCCGTTAATCGCTAACCGTAAGTTGTTAAGTCACGAAACGTAAAACCGGGTATCCTAAAAATATGAAACTTGAAAGTATGGTCAAACATGTCAATATAGTCCATAATAAAATATAAAATGAGTGGTAGGTTCTATCGGGTGCTAAAACCCTGCTAAAAACTGGAAACACGGGTCTAAAACGCGCAATTCGCGTAAAACGCTGAACTGAAAAACGTAAAATTCCGAAACTTTTGGAATTGTCATAAAATGATAGAAAATCATATTTCTATTGTTTATAATGTTTTATGGACATATCGGGATGCTGGAAGGACGTTTAAACCTAAAAGTAAATCTCGGACACGGCTTTGTGATTTTTGCAGAAATGATCCGACGAGCGTCAAACTCTCGGATTATCGTTAAAATAGTTTAACTTACGAGAATATGAAATAAAAATTTCTAAGATGAATAGTGAAAAATGAATAGTAAAAAGTGAATAGTAAAAGTGAATAGTAAAAAAGTGAATAGTGAAATTTTCGGGAATAAAAGTTAACCTGAAATTGCGAATTGTTACAGTCTGTACCCCTTAAGGAAACTTCGTCCCGAAGTTTAGTTGATGTTAACTACTTATGGTGTGTCTAAGAGAATTCAGGATTTCTAATATAGTGGTGTTCACTCTGATTCGTCTAAGATTCTGGTTAAGGAGTTGTATCGGCTACAATTAAGCCCACTTATTTATAACACATTACTTACATAAAGAAGCGTCCAAATTTATGTAAGTAAGGTCTCATAAACTTATGGTTCGGTGATTTACAATTTCTTTATTTAACTGAAGAAGCGTCCCAATCCATTTAAATAAGGAGATTCTAAATCATCCTACTTAAGAATTTTCGACACAAAATCCGCCTTCTGAGGCCGATAGTAAGATAATCAAGTCATCAAATCCTTAAAGCTAAGCAATAATATTATTTAACTCAAATCTTATGTCTAATCAAACAAGAACTGTCACAAGATCAAGTTAACTAATTAGTTATTACTGAGCTCCATGTTTTTAATGACTCGACGAATCTCTGGGGCTCCTTATAATACTAAAGTCACATCATCTAACAGCGTGGAACTAAGCAAACCTCTAACCAAAAAGCGTATGTGTATGTAGTGTGTGTAAGGCAAATAAAGAGGAAGGTCCCAACGTATATAGCAGTTATAGTCTAGGCACTAAATGCAACCTAGTTCTCTATAACCAAGGCTCTGGTACCAATCTGTAACACCCCCAAAATACCGCAGCGGAAGACTGTGTCACAGGGGTGCTACTTCATAATACAAAGTACAAGTTATAGAAAACGAACTCTAAATGAGACGTTTTGAAAAGTTACCATTCGATTAATGAATTCAAAGTTACCAACATGAGATTTCAATGTATGATACATAAATGTATACAAAATGTTTGAATGGTAAATGATAAAAGCGTAAGTCTTCAGAATATGCAGCTTGACTCTAAGTTCCACGTACTAGCTATCGCCTTATAGACCTGAGATAACATGCTAAAGTGTCAACACAATGGTTGGTGAGTTCATAGAGTTTGTCTTAAAACAGTTGAAAAGCCTTAAAAGAATGTTCACACAGCAAAGGCATCGTGAATCCACTCAGTTACAAGTCCCGCCATAAGAGACTTGTAACCTGTGTGTTCACAACCCACTGCTAACATATAGTATAATAAAGACATGTATAAGTTCATCAAGACAATTAAGCAATTAGTAGTGAGTCTCTACTTCATCTCCGAAGACCTCACTTTTATGATGTATCCAACATTCGCAAATGTTAGGATGTATCAAAGACAACTGGGAGCCAATTCCCAAAGACAACAGGGAGCCACTTCCCAAAGACAACTGGGAGTCAATTCCCAAAGACAACTACTAGTCAATAAATAGAATAACGCAATTAAGTATAACGCAGTCATGTATGTAAGCAATCAAGTATAACAAAGTCAAGTATAGACGTTTTGAGTATTTGTACAAGTAAGCACGTAGTTGAGCATGTATCCCCCCCCCAGGAGTTAAAACAAGTACGAAAAGAGTAGGGGCTATGACTCACCTTAAGTCTATGTAATGAGAAATGAAAGTGGTAGTCGAATCGCGAAAGTCTCTAAGAGCAGCCTATAATAGAACGTTGCGACTTAGGTTTGGAGTAACGTCTAAGAATACGACGAATTGCCCATATATGTCTTGCATAATGTTCATGATGTAGTACTTAGTATATAGTGTAAGTCGTTGAATATAAGTGGTCTATGAAACATGTACAGGTTGTATATCTCTTACTACCGTTCGGGCCGACATAATTCAGAAGTCATGGAGTAAACGTTCGAGGAGCCAGGACACTTTAACTCGTAAATCCACAACTCGTCTCGACGGCTTACTCAATGAACTCCTCACATGAGGCTCCCTACTATTGTAGTATTTGATAACATATGTATATGTATAAGCTTTGATCTTTAAAAGTTATATGGTCTTTAGCCGTGGCTTTGCCGTGACCTTGGTCATTGTTACCATGGTCTTAAGACTCAACCTTGGCTTTAGCCATGGTTGTGGTCTTGGCTTTAGGTCATTAGACCTCTTGGTCTCATCTAAATATAATCATTATATAGTAACTTTGGTCTAAAAACGGGCTGTTAAGAATTTGAAGAAAATATCACTCGGAAAGCCTTTTCAGGGCTCGAGCTTCTTTGTTCCTGAACGAAAACGTCGTTCCGGACAACTTTCGTGTTTTAACTTTTTGATGAATCGGACCAGAAGTGGGACTTTCAAATTGGCAGAATGCAAACAGGAGGTTATGGGCAGTTTCGGCGTTTTGGTGTCGCTAACTTCTTATGGTCATAACTTTTGACTCGTATACTCGTTTTGGGTGATTCAAATTGCTATGTTTTCCTTATTAAGTCCTCTTTAACAGTAAGTAAGTGTCAAATATCAAAGTTATACTATTTTGGTCATGGTTCTCCATAAAAATCACTAGTTTGCTTGTTTGCTTGTCATAAGTTAACATATGTATACCAATACTCGTTTTATCCATTTTTAAACATCATGAACACAATACAAAGACCATATATAGCATGAAAGAAACATAATAAGCATGAAATGATATTGAGCAAGAAAGTGTATAAGGGTTTGCTTACAACTTTTGGCTTTCTAAAGAAAGGAAGTCAAGTATAGAACTAGGACACTAAACCTAAGCTTGTAAACCCTTCACCATAACTCTTGTAACCATTGATAGACTTGATATAGACCTTGTGAAAACCCATTAACTTCAGCCCTAGTAACCTTGTGTAGCTCCTAATTCAACCATGGAATCACCAAACAAACTTAAGAACTAGGTAGAGAATACTAAGACCTTGAACTTTGGTATGTAATTTGTAACTTGAAGATCAAAGATGATGAAGCTATGGAATTATGTTGGGAAGTTTTAAATGGTGATGAAAAGAATGAAGAGATGAGTTTCCTTTTATAGTGCAAGTGAGGAGGTTAGCTAGTACTTACTTGTGGTTAAAATTGGAACACATGAAGTATAATGAACTAATGGTTAAAAACTAAACACATCTATGCATACTTGGTTGTTCTTAGACCATATACTTTCCTAGGCTTATAATCAAGCCACCAAGGCCACCATATACACGTTCATGGACAAGGGGAAGGGACTAGGTGGATGAATCTTGGCCTTATATAAGTTACGTAGTGAGTTTTGGTCCCGTTAATCGCTAACCGTAAGTTGTTAAGTCACGAAACGTAAAACCGGGTATCCTAAAAATATGAAACTTGAAAGTATGGTCAAACATGTCAATATAGTCCATAATAAAATATAAAATGAGTGGTAGGTTCTATCGGGTGCTAAAACCCTGCTAAAAACTGGAAACACGGGTCTAAAACGCGCAATTCGCGTAAAACGCTGAACTGAAAAACGTAAAATTCCGAAACTTTTGGAATTGTCATAAAATGATAGAAAATCATATTTCTATTGTTTATAATGTTTTATGGACATATCGGGATGCTGGAAGGACGTTTAAACCTAAAAGTAAATCTCGGACACGGCTTTGTGATTTTTGCAGAAATGATCCGACGAGCGTCAAACTCTCGGATTATCGTTAAAATAGTTTAACTTACGAGAATATGAAATAAAAATTTCTAAGATGAATAGTGAAAAATGAATAGTAAAAAGTGAATAGTAAAAAAGTGAATAGTGAAATTTTCGGGAATAAAAGTTAACCTGAAATTGCGAATTGTTACAAGAATTATGTGACGATTTCTCAAAAATCATGCATGACGAGTTTGAAATGAGTATGATGGGAGAACTCAACTTTTTCCTAGAGATGGTATCTTCTTTAACCAATCCAAATATATTAAGGACATGCTTATGAAATTTGGCTTAGAATACTCAAAACGAATCAAAACGCCTATGTCTACGGAAATCAAATTAACCAAGGATGAGGAAAGTGAATCCATAGATAGCACTAAATATAGAGGTATGATTGGAAGTCTACTTTACTTAACGGCTAGTAGACCCGACATTATGTTTAGTATTTGTCTATGTGCTCGTTTTCAAGAAGATCCTAAAACAATTCATCTTGAAGCCGTAAAAAGGATATTTAGATATATTAAGGGTACTCCACATTTAGATTATGGCATCCCAAAGGAACAGGAGTAGACACCATAGTGTATGCCGACTCAAACCATGTCGGTGACTATGTTGATAGAAAAAGTACAAGTGGTATTTGTACTTTTGTTGGACATTGTCTCACCTCATGGTTCTCTAAGAAGCAAATGGCTCTCGCTATTTCAACAACGGAAGCCGAATACGTATTGGCCGGAAAAGAATGTCCACAAGCTCTTTGGATGAAGCAAGCTCTAGTTGACTACGGAATTCAACTCAATAACATCTCCATTCTTTGTGACAACATAGGAGCCATAGATCTTAGCAAAAATACAGTTCAACATGCTCGTACCAAACATATTGAAATCCGTCATCATTTCCTTCGTGATAATGTTCAAAAAGGGAACATCTCAATTAAGAAAGTTTATTCCGAAGACAACATTGCCGACATTCTCACAAAACCTCTTAAACGAGAACCATTTAACCTTCTTAGACTTGGATTAGGACTCATGGAACCTACATTCTAGATCTATACGTTAGAATAAAATCACAAAAATCAAAACAAATCAAAACAATTTTTCTTCTCTGCTGTTGCGGCGGAACCCTACGACATAAAGGGCGGAACCCAATATTTGGTTCCGCCGTATCCGCCGACCAACAGAATTGTTTTTCTTTTTATATTAAACCAAACACCCATTATCTCATACCACAACTCCCAAGCTGATACTATTCACTTCATCACTTATCCACACCAACGAAATTTTGAGTCTTCCTTCATACACATTGCTCTCTAATCATCATTGTAAGTATTCTAAACATAATCATACTTCTGATCTGTGTCTAGGAATTCTATTTTTGCACAAAAACAAAAACTTGGGGTTTTGCATTAGCTTGAGAAATTCATGTAGAAAATTAGATGTTAAACAAAACTAATCATGTTTCCCATAGTTAGGAATTGCATCTTTATAAGACATTAACATGTTTGATAAAACACCCCATGTCAAATGCTTGCAAAAATCTCTCACAAATAGGACAAATATTTTTTCGTCTCACATTGTGAATACAAAATAAAAACGTTATGTTTTAAACATCACTTGCATAATGTCTCTTGAATGCTAAAGGGAATACATAACCAATATGTATTTTCGGGTACATTCAAACGAAGCTACATTGAATTAGGAGCATTTGGGTTATCTTTTGTTTTATAACAAAACTTGCATTAGAAAACGTTTTAAGCACCAAAATGAGTCAAGATAACCGCACCTCCACATTATTTTCATATAGGCACACACTAGAACATCCACATTACAATAGTTGCTAACTTAGACTAAAATGTGAAATTTTATTTTTCTAGGAATCATCATGCCTCATGTGACTCATTACGACCACAAGAACACCTTTAAGTACCGACCCAAACACCACAAAACCAAAGGTCTTACCGAAACTCAAATCAACATTTTCAAATCCTTAGAAAAACATTATGTTCAGGGGGGTAGAACCATTGACCCATCCTTCCTAGCCGGTACAAACCTCCATATGAAACTTGCCGCCATCAACTTTGATTGTCCCTTGGAAATCGACGAGCCTATTTGTCACACCCCCAATTTACCTGACTTGCAGCGGAATGGAATACCTGGGGGTGTCTGTCATAGCACCACAGTTACAGTTACATTGAACGACCTAATGTGTCGTTTGGAAAATACTGCATTTGATCATTGAAATAATCCAGAGTTTACAAAATGAGGTCCCCAAAATGTGTTGCATGTTTATGAAAAACAAGTCATACTAGATCAAATGTTTACATAAGTGCATGAAATAATGATGAGACGCGTCGACTCCGCGACTCCATGAAGGTCCAAATGCATGTCACATGAGCTACCTTAATAACCTGAAATACATTGCTAAAACGTCAACACGAATGTTGGTGAATTCCATAGGTTTGTAAAATGTAATGATGTACGGCCACCACAAGTAAAAGTGTAAGATAAAAATCTCATGAAAATTGTACAATAGACCTTAAGCTCATGACCCCGAAGCTATGACTGATGAAACTATGCCCCTCCTGAATGTTCTGCCGAAACACTCAAATGTAAAAGACATGAAATGCATCCGCTTACTGTTGGTAATCACTACCACGGATGGAGGCGTCACCCTCGATAGATCTATCCACTCACTCTCGCTTACCGGTAAATTAACGGTTCATGATGTTACAGGGGACTTATCACATGGCAAGGTAACTTAAGCAATGTACATATTTGAATACTTGGGCTCGTACTAAAATGATTGATGCAATGTATTCCCCCCGTAGGATTTGAAAACAATAAAAAATGTTGAATTGAGAACGGAGCTATGAAAACTCACCTTAACTGATGAAACTGTGATGAAGTGAAATGAACAACAATGAACAATTTGCTGCCGCAACCCAATATGATGGTACCATGAACATGTAATGAGCTGAAAAACAAGGTGCGCACACTAGCCGCAACCTAATATGAATGATGAACGATCTACCTTAGATCACCAAATGATGTTATGAATGTCCATGCACATGTTTCCTATACCACTCTACTCTTTGAAAAACACTTGTTGTTATCAAAAGTATATATTCCAAGACTTAGGAAAAATATGGCTATTAGAAAAATAAACTAGTTGTAATATATATACTTATATATATATCGTATGTACCAATGTTTGTGTTGAAATCCTCGGTTTGAAATCCTTGAAATAACGCCTTGTAGTAATGAAAATATATTTGTAATCACTAATACATCATTAGTTATGAAATTGGGTACTTGGTTAATATTTCTAGAAAATCTAGAATTTAGTACGTAGTGTTATTATTATTTATAAAAGCTGCCAATTATAGAGGATTTTTGCCGATATTGAAACGTGAATATCTTTGTCGTTATAAGCCCGTTTTACTTGTTCTTTATATCCACGGTTACGTCTTAACATGTAGTAATATATTTTAGAAACCTTGTGTAACAATTCGCAATTTCAGGTTAATTACCATTCCCGAAAAATTTCACTGTTCACTTTTACTATTCATTTTTCCCGAAACTTTCCCGAAAGTTGATTTTTATTTGATATTCTCGAGTGATAAATCATTTCCATGGCAAATTAAATGTTTGACATTCGTCAGATCATTTTCGTGAAAGTTATTAAGGAATTACACGTTTTAGGGTAAAACGTCATTCAGAAATTCTACGTACAACGAAATTCGACCGCGTTAAGTGACCCCGCATCAGAAAAATGTTTGACACACTCATGATTTATTTGAGAATTAATCGTGACTGAGAAAAACATGACCAAAGACTTCCCGGCAGGTCACCCAAGCCAGTACTATTCTCACATGAGCACGCTTAACCGTATGGGCGATTAACCGTTAGACCACAAAACGCGTTTCTAAGACGATTTGAGTTTTCAAATTATTAGAAAAAGTCAACATATTTTTTCCCTCCTCCATTGACCAAAAATCATCCCTTGATGTTATAAGTCATTTCGTGATTTTTAGACTTACGGTTTGATGTCTAAAAGACATTTAATACCAACTGACACTAGACTGAGCCCAGTCTAGACATTATAAGTCATTTTAAATCATTTATAACCTATTAGAAAAGTAATATTTTACTTCTCTCAATTTTACGCAATATTCGTACGTTTTACGTATTACGCGTTTTAGACCCGTGTTTCCAGTTTTTAGCAGGGTTTTACCACTCAAATGGAACCTACCACCCATTTTATATTTTATTATGGGACATATGGACATGTCTAACAATACTTTAAAGTTCCATAATTTTACGACACCCGGTTTTACGTTTTGAGGCCTAATCATTTACGGTTGTCATTTCCCGGAGTAAAAACTCTTCCTAATACTTAGGATAATACCAAGCAAAGTCCACACCTTGTCCCCCAAGATTAGGAACCAACCTAGGGGGGGGGGGGGGGGAAATTCAGCCTTGTGTGTCTTAATCTCATGCTAGGAGCCTTAAGATGTGAACATGTGTTCAACTTGGCCTCCAAGTGTTGACTAGTCAACAATGTAACCTCCTCATTTGCATATAAATGCCTCTCCTTCCCCTCCTTGGCCATTCCAACGACCCACACACATAAAAACACACCATCATCTCATCCTTAGCTCATTTACTTCAAGTTCCATCCAAGAAATCAAGTGCAATATCCATACATAAACCCTAGTTTAGTTTTGATTCATCAAAACTACTTCAAATCCTTAGAAACTTTGGTGATTTCTCTTGAGTTTGAATCCACTCAAGTCACCTCAATTTTCATCATCTCTCTTTCAAGATTACAAGAGTAGAAAGATTGCATGAAGTGAAGTGGGTTGAAGCAAGTCTATCAAAGTCCTATCCTTACATGTTAACTTCCTTTCATCTTTGAAAGCCAAAAGTTGTGAGCCAAACCCTAACTTGATTCTTGTTAAATAATCATGTTCATGTTATTTACATGTTATTCTTGCTATATTATGTCTTGTAGTTATGTCCATGATGTATAAAAGTGAGCAAAACAAGTTATTGTTATTGATTGTTACAACAAGTTACTAAAACAAGTAAACTAGTGACTTTCTTGGTAAGACCTGATCAAAATGGTAAAAATATGATGTTTGATCATTACATATTATAGTAGAGGACTTAACAAGGAAACCATAGCAATTTGAACCACCTAAAACGAGTATACGAGTCAAAAGTTACGCCCATTTGAAGTTACCAAAACTTTGCGGCAAACTGCCAAATACCATTCTGATCAAATTTGGGTTTTGAAAGTCCCACTTCTGTTCCGATTCATCAAAAAGTTAAAACACGAAAGTTGTCCGGAACGACGTTTTCGTTCAGGAACAAAGAAGCTCGAGACCTAAAAACACTTTCCGAGTGATAAAATTCTTCAAATTCTAAACAGCCCATTTTTAGGCGAAAGTCACTAGATTATGGTTATACTTTGAAAGGAACAAGAGGTCTTATGACCTATAATCAAGACCACAACCATGGCTAGAGCCAAGGTTGTGTCTCATGACCTTGAAACAAGGACCAAAGGTCATGGCTAGGCCATGACGAAATGACCATACCAACTTACATAGGCGTAAACATGAAACAAGGAATTGGCGATATATTGAACAAGCAATTTGGATCTACTTCACTTAAAAAGGAACCATGAGATATTACAAAGAGAAAATGGTCATACAAGACTTATGAAACTACCCCTAATAACAATCTTCATGTACAAATAAACTTTCCTAAGTTTATTCAAGTATCGGACATGTAACTTTTCAGATCAAAACTTATATCTATATATTTCATCAACTACTACAATAGTAGGGAGCCTCATGTGAGGAGTTCATTATGTAAGCCGTCGAGATGAGTTGTGGATTTACGAGTTAAAGTGTCCTGGCTCCTCGAACGCTTACTAACATGACTTCTGAATTATGTCGGCCCGAACGGTAGTAAACGATATACAAAACATACATGTTTCATGAATCATTACTTTCAAAGACTTACAATATACATCATACCACATCATGGACTATAAATGCAAGATATATATATAGGCACTACGTTATATTCATTACTCAAATCCTAAGTCGCGACATTCGATTATAGGTTGCTCGTAGAAACCTTCATGATTCAACCGTTACATTCATTACTTGCTATCTTACTTAAGGTGAGTTCATAGCCCCACTTTACATTACTTCATTGTTTTACAAACCCTTGGGGGGAATACATGCTATTTTTAACCGAGCACAATGTTTTTTTTAAATTGTATGCTTGCCTGATTGTTTTATTATCACTAAGTACCATCCTTGCCAAACCGAGATCCCATATTATGAACCATTTAATCACTTGCAAGGGTTACTTGCAAGTGAGCGCGAATATTGTGAATAGGCCTATTGGGATTGACGAATCCCATTTGTATTGACTAAGTTCAAACAAATGCATTAATATTTGAGACATTAGGTATGACGGCAAAGTACCTACCAGGATAACTCTGCCGATTGATATTGGTACCCGTTAACGTTTTGGTGTCATAAGCTTAGTATTTGATAATAACTATTCCGGGCGTGTAACAACGTGGCCCATATTTGTTTTCCAAACATTGGTGTGAGTCTATAGCTCACACTACCAACATATTGTGTTCAAACATTAAACAAACTCTATGAATATCACTCAACCTTTGTGTTGACCTCTCAAGCATGTATTTCAGGTTCATGACGATCAAGGATGGCACGGAAGGGCACGGATACTCAAGAGGGCTATAAATTTTATTATCATTCAAAACTCATTTCATGTAAATTGTAAACATGGAACCATTTGGGACCTCATTTTGTAATCTCTGATATTTATATAATTTGAATGATAAATCTTTTAAAACGACTCAATTGGAGTTCGTTTTCTATCATTGTGACTATTGTGCCGTCGAGTAACACCCATTTTGAATTCCGCTGCAACCATGAATTGGGGGTGTTACAGATTGGTACCAGAGCCATGGTTATAGAGAAACGGGTCTAATTGAGACCTAAACTATAACTACAACTACAAGCAAAACCATTGTTATAGCCTTCCGCTCTCCGTGTCTTCCATCCTCCAGACGATTATGGACTTAGTAAGCATGTTATGCTACACAAACATATAAGTATATTGATATATACACACTAAGCATTTTATGCTACATGAACACATATAAGTATATTGATATATACACACTAAGCATTTTATGCTACATGAACACATATAAGTATATTGATATATACACACTAAGCATTTTATGCTACATGAACACATATAAGTATATTGATATATACACACTAAGCATTTTATGCTACATGAACACATATAAGTATATTGATATATACACACTAGGCATTTTATGCTACATGAACATATTAGTATATTGATATATAAACTCGGTTTATTTTCAATCATTTATCTAAACAATGGACTAAACATATCTGTGTATGCCTATTCTAAGGCATTTCGGCACAGCCACACTCTCCCAATCATGTTCCTACTCCAACATTCATTTCCAAGACATTGTGAGATACAATGGTCTCATTCATTTTCCAAGACATTGTGAGATACAATGGTCTCATTTATTTTCCAAGACATTGTGAGATACAATGGTCTCATTTATTTTCTAAGACATTGTGAGATACAATGGTCTCATTCATTTTTCAAGACATTGTGAGATACAATGGTCTCATTCATTTTCCAAGACATTGTGAGATACAATGGTCTCATTCATTTTCCAAGACATTGTGAGATACAATGGTCTCATTCATTTTCCAAGACATTGTATGATACAATGGTCTTAATCATTTCTCAAATGTTTTGAGTCACACAATGGCCTAACCTACTTCCCAGACATTGTGAATTGCACAATGGTCTAACCTACTTCCGAGACATTGTGTTTTGTGCAAATGGTCTCTAGAATTATTCCATCACATCATCAATATCATTTCTTATGATATCAAAAACCCGTCACAATCTATCGATTTCAAAACAAGAAATATGAGATTTCTAAAGGACAAACTAATCCATCATCGACAAAAGCTGAACTTTCTCTACATTCATCAAAGTTTTCTTATGAAACCTTCATTATTAAAAGTTCGTGATCCTGGCCAAGTATGTTCTATTTTAGAACTACTTAAAACTTCCTTTCCATACGTATCTACCCTTACTACCTTCTATGCAATGGAATATGAAAACATACGTTACAAGTCTTGTATGGACGGGACTTGCAACTTAAGGGTTTGACATCGCCTTTGTTTAGTGGACAGTTTCCCGAAAGCAACGGACATATCAAAAGTATACCTAGTTTAGGTATTTGAAAATTTTATCGAACCTTGGCTAAATATAGACTAGTCACCTATATTTAACCTAGGGACAGTGGAATATAGTCTGACTAACTATATTCGACTTAGAATTTTCAAATACTGAGAATAGTTGTACTAGGGTTATGTTTAGATTGATTTCCTACATGGACATGATAAACCACCAGAATACATTAAAACAATCTAGAGACACGATAGTGCCTTACCACTCAGCGAAATCTTAACACTTTATTTGTACTACCTAACTTCATTCTTGAAAGTTTTCATTTATGAGATAATCCGAACTACTATCTGGGATAGTTATCAATTATTCTCTTCATCCTGTAGAAGTACTATCCTGTTTAGGTCCTAAGAATACCATTCCATCATAAACCTTTAAAATCTCTTAAGATTTTTAAAGCAAACTCAACATCTATACCTAAGAGTAATAATGTTAAGCATACACTACACACTTTTGTTCATCAACATATCACATCATTATCTTCACAACCGTTACAAACACAAGCTCATTAACAGATCTTGATGCACTTTTAAAGCTCAAATCATCCTTAGTTACACCACAAGCACCCTTATCAGCTTTACAAGATTGAATATTCATCTTGTACTTTTGCTACACCAGTGTCATCTCGTAATACACTACCTTGTAACTCACCGGCTAAGTATGAATGTTGTGTCGGAAATTCTTGAGTAGGATGATTTATAATATCCTTATTTGAATGGATTGGGATGCCTTTTCATTTAAATAAAGAAATTATAAATCATCGAACCATACGTTTATATTCCTTTAGTTACATTGTTTGGGATGCCTCTCTATGTAAATAAAGAATTATAAACAAGTGGGCTTATTTATATCCGAAATAACATAAGTATGAAGTCAACCTACATTACATTGCTCGGGTATGGCTTGATACCTACATTACATTGCTCGGGTATGGCATGATACCTACATTACATTGCTCGGGTATGGCATGATACCTACATTATATTCGCCACAAGAAATCCTATCTTTTCACCGACATCGCTTCAAACCATGACATAAACACTAGGTACAACAACCGATTACCTACTAGACTATGATTGCGACTACTATCCCAATTTCCATTGATATTCCACTACTATATCAATTTCCATTTATTGGATTCCTATGTAAATTGCTATTGTTGTTCAACTGTTATATCAATTGCTATTGATACTTGACAACTATATCAATTTCCATTTTGATATTTAACTATATCAATTTCTGTACAACTACTATATCAATTTCTATTAATAATCGACTGCTATATCAATTTTCTTTGATATTCGACTATTATATGGATCTCTACTGATATTCAACCATGTTATCAATCTCTATTGACACACCATATTCTGAGACAAATCAAACTACATCACTAGTAATTCCAGACTTTGGTCCTCATAAGTAACCACACATCTTTATCGACACCACTCCAACATATGACACACATAGAACTTCGGGACGAAGTTCCCCGTAAGGGGTAGAGACTGTAATAATTCGCAATTTCAGGTTAATTACCATTCCCGGAAAATTTCACTGTTCACTTTTACTATTCATTTTTCCCGAAACTTTCCCGAAAGTTGATTTTTATTTGATATTCTCGAGTGATAAATCATTTCCATGGCAAATTAAATGTTTGACATTCGTCAGATCATTTTCGTGAAAGTTATTAAGGAATTACACGTTTTAGGGTAAAACGTCATTCAGAAATTCTACGTACAACGAAATTCGACCGCGTTAAGTGACCCCGCATCAGAAAAATGTTTGACACACTCATGATTTATTTGAGAATTAATCGTGACTGAGAAAAACATGACCAAAGACTTCCCGGCAGGTCACCCAAGCCAGTACTATTCTCACATGAGCACGCTTAACCGTATGGGCGATTAACCGTTAGACCACAAAACGCGTTTCTAAGACGATTTGAGTTTTCAAATTATTAGAAAAAGTCATCATATTTTTTCCCTCCTCCATTGACCAAAAATCATCCCTTGATGTTATAAGTCATTTCGTGATTTTTAGACTTACGGTTTGATGTCTAAAAGTCATTTAATACCAACCGACACTAGACTGAGCCCAGTCTAGACATTATAAGTCATTTTAAATCATTTATAACCTATTAGAAAAGTAATATTTTACTTCTCTCAATTTTACGCAATATTCGTACGTTTTACGTATTACGCGTTTTAGACCCGTGTTTCCAGTTTTTAGCAGGGTTTTACCACTCAAATGGAACCTACCACCCATTTTATATTTTATTATGGGACATATGGACATGTCTAACAATACTTTAAAGTTCCATAATTTTACGACACCCGGTTTTACGTTTTGAGGCCTAATCATTTACGGTTGTCATTTCCCGGAGTCAAAACTCTTCCTAATACTTAGGATAATACCAAGCAAAGTCCACACCTTGTCCCCCAAGATTAGGAACCAACCTAGGGGGGGGGGGGGGGGGGAAATTCAGCCTTGTGTGTCTTAATCTCATGCTAGGAGCCTTAAGATGTGAACATGTGTTCAACTTGGCCTCCAAGTGTTGACTAGTCAACAATGTAACCTCCTCATTTGCATATAAATGCCTCTCCTTCCCCTCCTTGGCCATTCCAACGACCCACACACATAAAAACACACCATCATCTCATCCTTAGCTCATTTACTTCAAGTTCCATCCAAGAAATCAAGTGCAATATCCATACATAAACCCTAGTTTAGTTTTGATTCATCAAAACTACTTCAAATCCTTAGAAACTTTGGTGATTTCTCTTGAGTTTGAATCCACTCAAGTCACCTCAATTTTCATCATCTCTCTTTCAAGATTACAAGAGTAGAAAGATTGCATGAAGTGAAGTGGGTTGAAGCAAGTCTATCAAAGTCCTATCCTTACATGTTAACTTCCTTTCATCTTTGAAAGCCAAAAGTTGTGAGCCAAACCCTAACTTGATTCTTGTTAAATAATCATGTTCATGTTATTTACATGTTATTCTTGCTATATTATGTCTTGTAGTTATGTCCATGATGTATAAAAGTGAGCAAAACAAGTTATTGTTATTGATTGTTACAACAAGTTACTAAAACAAGTAAACTAGTGACTTTCTTGGTAAGACCTGATCAAAATGGTAAAAATATGATTTTTGATCATTACATATTACAGTAGAGGACTTAACAAGGAAACCATAGCAATTTGAACCACCTAAAACGAGTATACGAGTCAAAAGTTACGCCCATTTGAAGTTACCAAAACTTTGCGGCAAACTGCCAAATACCATTCTGATCAAATTTGGGTTTTGAAAGTCCCACTTCTGGTCCGATTCATCAAAAAGTTAAAACATGAAAGTTGTCCGGAACGACGTTTTCGTTCAGGTATAAAGAAGCTCGAGACCTAAAAACACTTTCCGAGTGATAAAATTCTTCAAATTCTAAACAGCCCATTTTTAGGCGAAAGTCACAAGATTATGGTTATACTTTGAAAGGAACAAGAGGTCTTATGACCTATAATCAAGACCACAACCATGGCTAGAGCCAAGGTTGTGTCTCATGACCTTGAAACAAGGACCAAAGGTCATGGCTAGGCCATGACGAAATGACCATACCAACTTACATAGGCGTAAACATGAAACAAGGAATTGGCGATATATTGAACAAGCAATTTGGATCTACTTCACTTAAAAAGGAACCATGAGATATTACAAAGAGAAAATGGTCATACAAGACTTATGAAACTACCCCTAATAACAATCTTCATGTACAAATAAACTTTCCTAAGTTTATTCAAGTATCGGACATGTAACTTTTCAGATCAAAACTTATATCTATATATTTCATCAACTACTACAATAGTAGGGAGCCTCATGTGAGGAGTTCATTATGTAAGCCGTCGAGATGAGTTGTGGATTTACGAGTTAAAGTGTCCTGGCTCCTCGAACGCTTACTAACATGACTTCTGAATTATGTCGGCCCGAACGGTAGTAAACGATATACAAAACATACATGTTTCATGAATCATTACTTTCAAAGACTTACAATATACATCATACCACATCATGGACTATAAATGCAAGATATATATATAGGCACTACGTTATATTCATTACTCAAATCCTAAGTCACGACATTCGATTATAGGTTGCTCGTAGAAACCTTCATGATTCAACCGTTACATTCATTACTTGCTATCTTACTTAAGGTGAGTTCATAGCCCCACTTTACATTACTTCATTGTTTTACAAACCCTTGGGGGGAATACATGCTATTTTTAACCGAGCACAATGTTTTTTTTAAATTGTATGCTTGCCTGATTGTTTTATTATCACTAAGTACCATCCTTGCCAAACCGAGATCCCATATTATGAACCATTTAATCACTTGCAAGGGTTACTTGCAAGTGAGCGCGAATATTGTGAATAGGCCTATTGGGATTGACGAATCCCATTTGTATTGACTAAGTTCAAACAAATGCATTAATATTTGAGACATTAGGTATGACGGCAAAGTACCTACCAGGATAACTCTGCCGATTGATATTGGTACCCGTTAACGTTTTGGTGTCATAAGCTTAGTATTTGATAATAACTGTTCCGGGCGTGTAACAACGTGGCCCATATTTGTTTTCCAAACATTGGTGTGAGTCTATAGCTCACACTACCAACATATTGTGTTTAAACATTAAACAAACTCTATGAATATCACTCAACCTTTGTGTTGACCTCTCAAGCATGTATTTCAGGTTCATGACGATCAAGGATGGCACGGAAGGGCACGGATACTCAAGAGGGCTATAAATTTTATTATCATTCAAAACTCATTTCATGTAAATTGTAAACATGGAACCATTTGGGACCTTATTTTGTAATCTCTGATATTTATATAATTTGAATGATAAATCTTTTAAAACGACTCAATTGGAGTTCGTTTTCTATCATTGTGACTATTGTGCCGTTGAGTAACACCCATTTTGAATTCCGCTGCAACCATGAATTGGGGGTGTTACAGATTGGTACCAGAGCCATGGTTATAGAGAAACGGGTCTAATTGAGACCTAAACTATAACTACAACTACAAGCAAAACCATTGTTATAGCCTTCCGCTCTCCGTGTCTTCCATCCTCCAGACGATTATGGACTTAGTAAGCATGTTATGCTACACAAAGATATAAGTATATTGATATATACACACTAAGCATTTTATGCTACATGAACACATATAAGTATATTGATATATACACACTAAGCATTTTATGCTACATGAACACATATAAGTATATTGATATATACACACTAAGCATTTTATGCTACATGAACACATATAAGTATATTGATATATACACACTAGGCATTTTATGCTACATGAACATATTAGTATATTGATATATAAACTCGGTTTATTTTCAATCATTTATCTAAACAATGGACTAAACATATCTGTGTATGCCTATTCTAAGGCATTTCGGCACAGCCACACTCTCCCAATCATGTTCCTACTCCAACATTCATTTCCAAGACATTGTGAGATACAATGGTCTCATTCATTTTCCAAGACATTGTGAGATACAATGGTCTCATTTATTTTCCAAGACATTGTGAGATACAATGGTCTCATTTATTTTCTAAGACATTGTGAGATACAATGGTCTCATTCATTTTTCAAGACATTGTGAGATACAATGGTCTCATTCATTTTCCAAGACATTGTGAGATACAATGGTCTCATTCATTTTCCAAGACATTGTATGATACAATGGTCTTAATCATTTCTCAAATGTTTTGAGTCACACAATGGCCTAACCTACTTCCCAGACATTGTGAATTGCACAATGGTCTAACCTACTTCCGAGACATTGTGTTTTGTGCAAATGGTCTCTAGAATTATTCCATCACATCATCAATATCATTTCTTATGATATCAAAAACCCGTCACAATCTATCGATTTCAAAACAAGAAATATGAGATTTCTAAAGGACAAACTAATCCATCATCGACAAAAGCTAAACTTTCTCTACATTCATCAAAGTTTTCTTATGAAACCTTCATTATTAAAAGTTCGTGATCCTGGCCAAGTATGTTCTATTTTAGAACTACTTAAAACTTCCTTTCCATACGTATCTACCCTTACTACCTTCTATGCAATGGAATATGAAAACATACGTTACAAGTCTTGTATGGACGGGACTTGCAACTTAAGGGTTTGACATCGCCTTTGTTTAGTGGACAGTTTCCCGAGAGCAACGGACATATCAAAAGTATACCTAGTTTAGGTATTTGAAAATTTTATCGAACCTTGGCTAAATATAGACTAGTCACCTATATTTAACCTAGGGACAGTGGAATATAGTCTGACTAACTATATTCGACTTAGAATTTTCAAATACTGAGAATAGTTGTACTAGGGTTATGTTTAGATTGATTTCCTACATGGACATGATAAACCACCAGAATACATTAAAACAATCTAGAGACACGATAGTGCCTTACCACTCAGCGAAATCTTAACACTTTATTTGTACTACCTAACTTCATTCTTGAAAGTTTTCATTTATGAGATAATCCGAACTACTATCTGGGATAGTTATCAATTATTCTCTTCATCCTGTAGAAGTACTATCCTGTTTAGGTCCTAAGAATACCATTCCATCATAAACCTTTAAAATCTCTTAAGATTTTTAAAGCAAACTCAACATCTATACCTAAGAGTATTAATGTTAAGCATACACTACACACTTTTGTTCATCAACATATCACATCATTATCTTCACAACCGTTACAAACACAAGCTCATTAACAGATCTTGATGCACTTTTAAAGCTCAAATCATCCTTAGTTACACCACAAGCACCCTTATCAGCTTTACAAGATTGAATATTCATCTTGTACTTTTGCTACACCAGTGTCATCTCGTAATACACTACCTTGTAACTCACCGGCTAAGTATGAATGTTGTGTCGGAAATTCTTGAGTAGGATGATTTATAATATCCTTATTTGAATGGATTGGGATGCCTTTTCATTTAAATAAAGAAATTATAAATCATCAAACCATACGTTTATATTCCTTTAGTTACATTGTTTGGGATGCCTCTCTATGTAAATAAAGAATTATAAACAAGTGGGCTTATTTATATCCGAAATAACATAAGTATGAAGTCAACCTACATTACATTGCTCGGGTATGGCTTGATACCTACATTACATTGCTCGGGTATGGCATGATACCTACATTACATTGCTCGGGTATGGCATGATACCTACATTATATTCGCCACAAGAAATCCTATCTTTTCACCGACATCGCTTCAAACCATGACATAAACACTAGGTACAACAACCGATTACCTACTAGACTATGATTGCGACTACTATCCCAATTTCCATTGATATTCCACTACTATATCAATTTCCATTTATTGGATTCCTATGTAAATTGCTATTGTTGTTCAACTGTTATATCAATTGCTATTGATACTTGACAACTATATCAATTTCCATTTTGATATTTAACTATATCAATTTCTGTACAACTACTATATCAATTTCTATTAATAATCGACTGCTATATCAATTTTCTTTAATATTCGACTATTATATGGATCTCTACTGATATTCAACCATGTTATCAATCTCTATTGACACACCATATTCTGAGACAAATCAAACTACATCACTAGTAATTCCAGACTTTGGTCCTCATAAGTAACCACACATCTTTATCGACACCACTCCAACATATGACACACATAGAACTTCGGGACAAAGTTCCCCGTAAGGGGTAGAGACTGTAACAATTCGCAATTTCAGGTTAATTACCATTCCCGGAAAATTTCACTGTTCACTTTTACTATTCATTTTCCCAAAACTTTCCCGAAAGTTGATTTTTATTTGATATTCTCGAGTGATAAATCATTTCCATGGCAAATTAAATGTTTGACATTCGTCAGATCATTTTCGTGAAAGTTATTAAGGAATTACACGTTTTAGGGTAAAACGTCATTCAGAAATTCTACGTACAACGAAATTCGACCGCGTTAAGTGACCCCGCATCAGAAAAATGTTTGACACACTCATGATTTATTTGAGAATTAATCGTGACTGAGAAAAACATGACCAAAGACTTCCCGGCAGGTCACCCAAGCCAGTACTATTCTCACATGAGCACGCTTAACCGTATGGGCGATTAACCGTTAGACCACAAAACGCGTTTCTAAGACGATTTGAGTTTTCAAATTATTAGAAAAAGTCAACATATTTTTTCCCTCCTCCATTGACCAAAAATCATCCCTTGATGTTATAAGTCATTTCGTGATTTTTAGACTTACGGTTTGATGTCTAAAAGACATTTAATACCAACCGACACTAGACTGAGCCCAGTCTAGACATTATAAGTCATTTTAAATCATTTATAACCTATTAGAAAAGTAATATTTTACTTCTCTCAATTTTACGCAATATTCGTACGTTTTACGTATTACGCGTTTTAGACCCGTGTTTCCAGTTTTTAGCAGGGTTTTACCACTCAAATGGAACCTACCACCCATTTTATATTTTATTATGGGACATATGGACATGTCTAACAATACTTTAAAGTTCCATAATTTTACGACACCCGGTTTTACGTTTTGAGGCCTAATCATTTACGGTTGTCATTTCCCGGAGTCAAAACTCTTCCTAATACTTAGGATAATACCAAGCAAAGTCCACACCTTGTCCCCCAAGATTAGGAACCAACCTAGGGGGGGGGGGGAATTCAGCCTTGTGTGTCTTAATCTCATGCTAGGAGCCTTAAGATGTGAACATGTGTTCAACTTGGCCTCCAAGTGTTGACTAGTCAACAATGTAACCTCCTCATTTGCATATAAATGCCTCTCCTTCCCCTCCTTGGCCATTCCAACGACCCACACACATAAAAACACACCATCATCTCATCCTTAGCTCATTTACTTCAAGTTCCATCCAAGAAATCAAGTGCAATATCCATACATAAACCCTAGTTTAGTTTTGATTCATCAAAACTACTTCAAATCCTTAGAAACTTTGGTGATTTCTCTTGAGTTTGAATCCACTCAAGTCACCTCAATTTTCATCATCTCTCTTTCAAGATTACAAGAGTAGAAAGATTGCATGAAGTGAAGTGGGTTGAAGCAAGTCTATCAAAGTCCTATCCTTACATGTTAACTTCCTTTCATCTTTGAAAGCCAAAAGTTGTGAGCCAAACCCTAACTTGATTCTTGTTAAATAATCATGTTCATGTTATTTACATGTTATTCTTGCTATATTATGTCTTGTAGTTATGTCCATGATGTATAAAAGTGAGCAAAACAAGTTATTGTTATTGATTGTTACAACAAGTTACTAAAACAAGTAAACTAGTGACTTTCTTGGTAAGACCTGATCAAAATGGTAAAAATATGATGTTTGATCATTACATATTACAGTAGAGGACTTAACAAGGAAACCATAGCAAGTTGAACCACCTAAAACGAGTATACGAGTCAAAAGTTACGCCCATTTGAAGTTACCAAAACTTTGCGGCAAACTGCCAAATACCATTCTGATCAAATTTGGGTTTTGAAAGTCCCACTTCTGGTCCGATTCATCAAAAAGTTAAAACACGAAAGTTGTCCGGAACGACGTTTTCGTTCAGGAACAAAGAAGCTCGAGACCTAAAAACACTTTCCGAGTGATAAAATTCTTCAAATTCTAAACAGCCCATTTTTAGGCGAAAGTCACAAGATTATGGTTATACTTTGAAAGGAACAAGAGGTCTTATGACCTATAATCAAGACCACAACCATGGCTAGAGCCAAGGTTGTGTCTCATGACCTTGAAACAAGGACCAAAGGTCATGGCTAGGCCATGACGAAATGACCATACCAACTTACATAGGCGTAAACATGAAACAAGGAATTGGCGATATATTGAACAAGCAATTTGGATCTACTTCACTTAAAAAGGAACCATGAGATATTACAAAGAGAAAATGGTCATACAAGACTTATGAAACTACCCCTAATAACAATCTTCATGTACAAATAAACTTTCCTAAGTTTATTCAAGTATCGGACATGTAACTTTTCAGATCAAAACTTATATCTATATATTTCATCAACTACTACAATAGTAGGGAGCCTCATGTGAGGAGTTCATTATGTAAGCCGTCGAGATGAGTTGTGGATTTACGAGTTAAAGTGTCCTGGCTCCTCGAACGCTTATTAACATGACTTCTGAATTATGTCGGCCCGAACGGTAGTAAACAATATACAAAACATACATGTTTCATGAATCATTACTTTCAAAGACTTACAATATACATCATACCACATCATGGACTATAAATGCAAGATATATATATAGGCACTACGTTATATTCATTACTCAAATCCTAAGTCGCGACATTCGATTATAGGTTGCTCGTAGAAACCTTCATGATTCAACCATTACATTCATTACTTGCTATCTTACTTAAGGTGAGTTCATAGCCCCACTTTACATTACTTCATTGTTTTACAAACCCTTGGGGGGAATACATGCTATTTTTAACCGAGCACAATGTTTTTTTTAAATTGTATGCTTGCCTGATTGTTTTATTATCACTAAGTACCATCCTTGCCAAACCGAGATCCCATATTATGAACCATTTAATCACTTGCAAGGGTTACTTGCAAGTGAGCGCGAATATTGTGAATAGGCCTATTGGGATTGACGAATCCCATTTGTATTGACTAAGTTCAAACAAATGCATTAATATTTGAGACATTAGGTATGACGGCAAAGTACCTACCAGGATAACTCTGCCGATTGATATTGGTACCCGTTAACGTTTTGGTGTCATAAGCTTAGTATTTGATAATAACTGTTCCGGGCGTGTAACAACGTGGCCCATATTTGTTTTCCAAACATTGGTGTGAGTCTATAGCTCACACTACCAACATATTGTGTTCAAACATTAAACAAACTCTATGAATATCACTCAACCTTTGTGTTGACCTCTCAAGCATGTATTTCAGGTTCATGACGATCAAGGATGGCACGGAAGGGCACGGATACTCAAGAGGGCTATAAATTTTATTATCATTCAAAACTCATTTCATGTAAATTGTAAACATGGAACCATTTGGGACCTCATTTTGTAATCTCTGATATTTATATAATTTGAATGATAAATCTTTTAAAACGACTCAATTGGAGTTCGTTTTCTATCATTGTGACTATTGTGCCGTCGAGTAACACCCATTTTGAATTCCGCTGCAACCATGAATTGGGGGTGTTACACCTTGACCCCTCCGGGTTACGTCTAAAGCCTCTTTTTGTCCGACGAAAATCGTCCAACAGCATGTATTTTTCCGGAAAATAGTTTTCGTCAATAAACTTGAAAAACAATAACTTCTTCGTTATAAACTCTTTTTAATCCGTTCTTTCGCCTACGGATTCGTTTTTGAAAGTATTTTCTAAAAATTTTGCCAAAGTTTCATTTGTGTTTACTGATTTTCCAGATTTTACCAAAATGGGACAGCATGTTTATAAACTTGTTAGAAATCCATTTCCAAGGTTCAAAACTAGTTTCTACTTCAACCAAATCTCTTGCAAACTTCACAAAACTATACTAATCTTACCATACACCTTCTTAGGGTGCCATGGGTTCCTAATGACTAGTAATCAAGTTAATTTAACAAAGGAACACCTAAATCACAATCTAGGGTTTGTATGTTCAAAAAGTCTTCAAAAATAAAGTGGTATAACTAGTTTGTGCATGAAATTAAGCATGAATACTATGAGATATAAGTGTTAATTAGATGAAAACATGAAAATAAATTTGAATACTCACTTTGAAATAATAGGTGATTAGATGATGAGAAATCTTGGATTACTTGTGTTTTTGTGTTATGATTCTTGATTAGGATGATGAAATGAACAACTTTGATGCTTTAACTTTTCAAAAACCTTCACTTGATCTTGGATTTGGTTTATGGTCGTGGTTTTGATGGTGTGGAAGAAGATATGACACTTTTTGATTATCTAAAATGTATGTATGTATGTTATAATGGTTTATGTAATTTTGTAACAAGTTATAATGTATAATAATCAAGCATAAATGCACAAGGTTAATAAACTTTGTAAAATTTGCCTAAGAGAGGACTTTAGGGGCTGGTTTTCAAAGAGCAAGGGGGGGGGGGGGGTAGGGGTACTTGGGATTTATTTAGAAAACTAGTGAAGAATTTGGTGTAATTTAGTGTTATTAGTTAAAATCGGGTACCGGGTTTAATAGAAATAAATGTTAACAAAGTTAACTGGGACAAAATAAAGTCATAAGAATGATAAAAATATGTTGGGTACAGTTACTGAGTGTTCGGGTGATTATTGTTTAGTTTTCACGAAAACCGTCGTAATATTCATAAGCTCACGTTGTAAATAAAATAAATTTCCAAAATACTGGGTAAATGAATGTTATAACTTTTATGATGTTAATATGGATATAAAAATATGTCAGGACCATTGTGGGAATATTTAGATATATTCGTCGTGTATAAACCGGGTGTTAATGTTTATTTATAAATAATTATAAGGAAAACGTTAAATGTATCAAATATAGAAATTTGAAAATCCTAAGAGTGGTATAACATGTAAATGACCTACTGATGATATGCAGACTATCTCCAGTCCGTATGGAATGTCATTACTGATAATGCATGAATTCGCACCTGAACCAATACGGTTACGCGAATTTGAATACCCGTAAACTAAATTTACGATGAAATGAATAATGCACGTGAATGATGAAATCTTTTCCCGCAATGAATAGTGTTCCATGAATAGTAAAATTTCTGAATGCTTCTCGGAATGTCAAACTGACACCAAAAATGATGAATAGTAAACTGATGAATAGTGTTTTAATGAATAGTGTTTGATGAATAGTGTTTTTCCAAAGTTCGGGAAATGACCTGAAATGACTTGAAATGGTGAGTTGTGACATTCTTCCCCTCTAAAAGAAACTTCATCCCGAAGTTCAGTTTATGTTGGTTTCTGAAAACATATATGTGAGAAGGTGATGATATTCGAGAATTCCAGCGAATTCTAACGATAGGAATTCGACTCTGCTTCAACTGTTCGACCACACGGTCCATGATTTCTGTTAGTTCTCTTACAAGGTCTGAGATTGTCATTTGGGTTGGATCCCTTCCAATGGAATCATGAGTGACTCCACTGAAAGTCATTTCTGGGGATCTGAAAATGTGAAATATGTTCGTGTAATCCTGTTGTTCTCTGACAATGTTCAAGTCTGACGGCCACTAGGCCTACCCTGTCTGAAATATAAATGGTCCAGTGTATATTGGTGTAACTTTCCAAGTTTTATGAACGATAACATGCCTTTCCTAGGCAGAACTTTCTGCATAACTCTGCAGAACTATAAGTTTTAATGGTTTACAACTTACTGAACTTGTAACTGATTCTTGACTTGTAGAAAATTTCTGGTTATTTCGTGAATGCCTACTGGACTATTGAGTTGAGCTTTTTCTGAGTTTGGCCCATCCATAGATGGTCTGCGCTTCTTAATGTTTTAAATGTGATACTGGTAATATATACTGCTGAATTCTGCCAGAACTCAAGTTTGTACGCTAGTTGGTCGATTCTAAAATGAATCTTAAATGGTCCAATCTGCTAAAGGTTCAACCTCTCTTGTTATCCATTTTGTATCATGCCAATCCAAGGCAATGCTTTTAACTTAATTTGTTCTCCCACTTGAATCTGGATGGTTTGTTGTTCAGGATACTCAATCCAATTGATGTGTGTTATGTACCAACCTAACTACTGCCAGTTTCTCGCTGTTGGTGTGATAACTATTGTTGTAGATGAATTTGATTTATGTTAAATGATTAGTCCAACCATTTCCAGGGTCAATCACTCATGCTCTGAGCATACATTCCTATGTTTGAATTGTTCTCTTGCTTTGACCATCGGTCTGAGGGTGATAGGTGATGTTCACATCTAAAGGGGTTTCTGAAGGAAATTCTGAAATGATTACATGAAGTCCACGGTGAATTCGGTTTCCTTAACAGGAATAACTGAAATGGGTACAATAAACCTTTGTGACTAATTCCATAACGTTCGGTCCTTCAAACTTGGCGTTATCTGAAGGGATAGCATATAGGTAAAAATTTGATTCCTTGTGTTTTGTTCCAACGGATGATAAGACATACGTTTTTCTTTGTCTATTGGGTTTGGTCTCCACTACTGAAGTTCGTGATTAATTTGTGATGTTCCTCCTAATTCCTTCATCACATAGTCCAAATATTCTCTATTGTCCAGTCACAAATCCTAAATGCATAAGCGATGTTGTAGGGAAATTTGTTTTGGAAATTTGTCTCGTGATTATGAGTTTTGGTTGAAATCTTTTTCTGAATAAACGAATTTAGAAAATGGAGCAAATGATTTACTGGGTAATATTTTTCTTGATGATTCAAAATCCAGTAGTTAAGAAATAGGAACTGTTTTCAAACATGTTGTGATTAAGACTGCTTACCAAAGTTTGATGTCTATGTATATTTCTCATTGTACAATAGTGTTGCTAAAGATTGACCAAAAAGGATCATACTTGTTCAAAATGGGAATTTCAGAAATCATTTTTTTCCACAAGGTATGTGATTTATGTAAACGCATCAACTTTATTTAAAAGTGAAAACACTAACATGGATAAAATGGTAGAATAGGAAATGTTAGCTTAAATGCATCGATGTCTAACACTTAGTTCCTGAGGTTGGATAATGTCTATTGGTGGTTATCTGGCATAACTACAAACATAGGTATTTAGACTAACTTAAGTCCTGAAATTGTTTATCGTTGTAATAGACAAGACGAAGGTATCATTTGATGTTGTGTCGATGAATGTCTATTCTGTTTTCCCATGTTGATGAGGAGATATGTTCTGGTTTGATCCCTTGCTTGGTATGAAGGTGAGGTAATCTGTCATTTCTAGACATAATGCCTTAGAGGAATCTACATCGATATTCTTGATTCAAACAATTGTCCTTTGTGAAAACTTACTGCAGGAAAGTTCATGTATGGATGAGGCCATGTTTAAATGAAATGCTCTACAGTCTCAATTAGAAGCTTGGTTTATTTCTATTGTGTTGTCCTGCGGACATTTATTGAGTTCAATCCTGTAGCTCAGTATAGCTAGTACCCTTGAATAATAACATTGGACAACTAGGTCAGAGATGGTGATTCGGATGGTCTCGCAGTATCTTAGGATTTGTTGTTGAGTTATGAATTCTCTCACTATATACCTCTAGTTCTGTTTAGTAGTTCTGTAATCCTTGCATTGCTTTTATTGTATAAAGGAATCCTGCATGTAATTGATATGGAAAGTCTCTCCTAGGGAAGTCAATGGGAAAATCCAACTTAATGGCTAAGTGGGTGACAGGTGGGGTAAGTATCCAGGGATAGTTCGGCAAAAGGGATGTTTATGGGAAGGTTCCTTTGTTTACAAAACTTTTACATGAAGATTGTTATTAATAATCCTTTGAAAAGGTAATTATTTCCTTCATGGCATAATCCTTCCTGAATTTTACATAGGTGATCAGGCTATGTATAATTGAGGACTAATGATGCGATGTTGGATTTTGTCAAAATATCATAACTTTTATCAAAAGTTTTAGATGGTGTTCAACGCATTGTTATAAAAAAATGGTGTCCTGATGTTTTCTTTCAAGTAACATGAAAATTGCTTCGCGTAATAATAGTAAATACTTGGTGTAATGACAGAAAATCAATTTATAGGATGGTAATAAAATAGCTTACTTCAGAAATTTTTCTGTAAAACAATTTCCCCATATGATAGTAAAATAGCTTGAATGGTGTATTGGATACGTGGGTGAATCTTGTCGAATGGTAATAGTCTACTAATTCGTCAAATACGAAATCAACCTAATTCCTGATGAGACAATGCTAAAATGTTGCGAAATGATTGAAGTCTGAGCAATTGGGATAGAAAATGGAGTAAACGATGGTTATGATTATCACAGAGGTAACAAAGGATAGATACTACATTGGATAGAAAAGTGCTTAATACCACTAGGTCATGTCATCGTACCAACGGTAAGTACAAATGGAAAGATACAACCCTAAAGGGCTCGAACTACGGTTTTTATATTGAAACAAAGCTCCTCCTGCTGAAGCATTGTTGTTATCCTTGATGTTGCTAATATCCTGACGGTTCTCTTTCAACAACTCACGCTATTCCTCGAGCGATTCAGTCTTGATTCCAAGTTCCTGATTTTTATTATTCCTTAGCTCCGGGCAATCATTCTTGAAATGCCCTAAGTTTCCACATTTGAAGCAACTCCCTGGGATTTTCTGATTTGTGAGTTTCCTACAGTCTTCAGTCCAATGACCCCGCTTCTTGCACACTCCACACGTTTTACTGCAATGACCTCGGTGATGTTGATTACACAGGTTGCAGTAAGGTAACTTTCCAATATACCTTCTCTTTGTGTACGGTTCTGCAGCAAAGGCTCTATTCACTTTTTGTCCTTTGGGTGATTGTTGAGCAGCATTACAACCTAGATTGTTGTTCCACTTCCTTTCATTGTCACTATTGTTTCCTGATGTCTCGGCGTGAACTATGAGTTCCTTTGCCTCGATCGCCATTTTGATAGCTTCAGACATGGTATCGGGTTCCCATGCGATGACCAACATACGAATTTCATTTGAGAGTCCCCCAATGTACTTTTCAAGTTTCTTGCTTTCCGGTTCCTCCATTGCAGGACCTAGTCGTGTTGATTAATAAAAATGAGTAGTGTACTTGTCAACATCATTTCCTACCATGGTAAAGTTTACTGTTTCCTGTTCCCTTGTTCGTAATTCACTTCTTACACAAAATATTATACCCATCATCCTTCTTAGTTTCTCCCAAGAGTGTGAGTAGGCAGTATCAACTCCTACCATCTTAATATGTTTGGTCCACCATTCCTGGGCATGATTCTGAAAAGTGCATGTGGCGAACTTAACCTTGTATTCCTTACGACAGTCGCCACATTGAAATATTGTTTCTATGTCTTCGAACCATTTGAGAAATTCCTTTGTGTTTCTAGTTCCGCTAAAGGAGGGAGGATTGCACCCCATAAATTCCACGTGAGCAAGTTCCTTAGTGAGGGCGGTGACTATGTTCTTGACAATGACTTGTCCAACAGCAGCTTGCGTCATGCTTGGAGTGGTTTGCTTAAATTTCTCTTCATCAAATCATAAGTGACCATGAGGATATAGTTAATCAAAGTCATCATATTCACAACACATGAATATAATACATGAAAATTTCGGTCTACGTGAACCGGTATCACAAATAGCACAACCATTTCTTACATAGTAGAGTCACACTTGATATATTTGTTTGTACAACAATCAAAAGACAACAAGTTCTTTAGACTATGTCCCATACCTTCTGTGGCTAGGATATTAGTAAAAGCTAGTGAGGATATAAGTCTGGTCCAGGGACTTCCTGGTGTCCCTCTGTGTGAAATCAGGTTTGTGGCATCATAAGGTCGACATAGTCCTGAAGTGTTGTCTGAAGTTGTGCATCTATCAAATCTTAAATAATGTAGGTTCTGAACCATTCCTGAAGAATCTGCGGATGTTTCTGTTGAGTCCGTGTTATTGGATTTATCTACTAGGTGTTATCTAGTTCATGGCTAGTGGGAATGGAAAAGGAAAATGACAATGATGATACTAGTGAATGGAATACTACCCTCTTTCGCGCTACCTCGCGACATCCAAAAGGTAAAACTAAAGTACACACTGTGGGAAGGCCAATAGTGTAAAAAGTAACTGATGGTGGTGATAGTACCTGAGTAGTAAGTGCCCTACTAGTGATGGAAAGAAAACACACTATCTTCCTTGCAATAAGCATCCTAATAAGTCCATTAAGATTAATTCTGAATACACTACCAAAAGGCATTCTATGTACGGGCTGAATGATAGGAAAACCCTGTTCCTATGGCAAATCAATAGTACTAATGGTGGTGTAAATGCAACTGGTGGTATAATGGTAGTGGAAGATGACAAGGCATCTTCAATTTCGGAATCCGATAAAAGGATGTCAGGGTGAGTATCTGAAGACATGTCACTTGTGAACCAGGTCAATAAAATGATATACATATACGGATATGAGTATAAATAACTCGCACAGGGTATGTATGAAACAACATGTATCATGATTATGCACTTATGATGAAATGATGAGATGCTAAGCTGATGTGGTTATAGTCTAGGGTCCAAGATACATCCTAGTTCGCTATAACCTTAGCTCTGATGCCAATCTGTCACACCCCCAATTTACCTGACTTGCAGCGGAATGGAATACCTGGGGGTGTCTGTCATAGCACCACAGTTACAGTTACATTGAACGACCTAAAGTGTCGTTTGGAAAATACTGCATTTGATCATTGAAATAATCCAGAGTTTACAAAATGAGGTCCCCAAAATGTGTTGCATGTTTATGAAAAACAAGTCATACTAGATCAAATGTTTACATAAGTGCATGAAATAATGATGAGACGCGTCGACTCCGCGACTCCATGAAGGTCCAAATGCATGTCACATGAGCTACCTTAATAACCTGAAATACATTGCTAAAACGTCAACACGAATGTTGGTGAATTCCATAGGTTTGTAAAATGTAATGATGTACGGCCACCACAAGTAAAAGTGTAAGATAAAAATCTCATGAAAATTGTACAATAGACCTTAAGCTCATGACCCCGAAGCTATGACTGATGAAACTATGCCCCTCCTGAATGTTCTGCCAAAACACTCAAATGTAAAAGACATGAAATGCATCCGCTTACTGTTGGTAATCACTACCACGGATGGAGGCGTCACCCTCGATAGATCTATCCACTCACTCTCGCTTACCGGTAAATTAACGGTTCATGATGTTACAGGGGACTTATCACATGGCAAGGTAACTTAAGCAATGTACATATTTGAATACTTGGGCTCGTACTAAAATGATTGATGCAATGTATTCCCCCCGTGGGATTTGAAAACAATAAAAAATGTTGAATTGAAAACGGGGCTATGAAAACTCACCTTAACTGATGAAACTGTGATGAAGTGAAATGAACAACAATGAACAATTTGCTGCCGCAACCCAATATGATGGTACCATGAACATGTAATGAGCTGAAAAACAAGGTGCGCACACTAGCCGCAACCTAATATGAATGATGAACGATCTACCTTAGATCACCAAATGATGTTATGAATGTCCATGCACATGTTTCCTATACCACTCTACTCTTTGAAAAACACTTGTTGTTATCAAAAGTATATATTCCAAGACTTAGGAAAAATATGGCTATTAGAAAAATAAACTAGTTGTAATATATATACTTATATATATATCGTATGTACCAATGTTTGTGTTGAAATCCTCGGTTTGAAATCCTTGAAATAACGCCTTGTAGTAATGAAAATATATTTGTAATCACTAATACATCATTAGTTATGAAATTGGGTACTTGGTTAATATTTCTAGAAAATCTAGAATTTAGTACGTAGTGTTATTATTATTTATAAAAGCTGCCAATTATAGAGGATTTTTGCCGATATTGAAACGTGAATATCTTTGTCGTTATAAGCCCGTTTTACTTGTTCTTTATATCCACGGTTACGTCTTAACATGTAGTAATATATTTTAGAAACCTTGACCCCTCTGGGTTACGTCTAAAGCCTCTTTTTGTCCGACGAAAATCGTCCAACAGCATGTATTTTTCCGGAAAATAGTTTTCGTCAATAAACTTGAAAAACAATAACTTCTTCGTTATAAACTCTTTTTAATCCGTTCTTTCGCCTACGGATTCGTTTTTGAAAGTATTTTCTAAAAATTTTGCCAAAGTTTCATTTGTGTTTACTGATTTTCCAGATTTTACCAAAATGGGACAGCATGTTTATAAACTTGTTAGAAATCCATTTCCAAGGTTCAAAACTAGTTTCTACTTCAACCAAATCTCTTGCAAACTTCACAAAACTATACTAATCTTACCATACACCTTCTTAGGGTGCCATGGGTTCCTAATGACTAGTAATCAAGTTAATTTAACAAAGGAACACCTAAATCACAATCTAGGGTTTGTATGTTCAAAAAGTCTTCAAAAATAAAGTGGTATAACTAGTTTGTGCATGAAATTAAGCATGAATACTATGAGATATAAGTGTTAATTAGATGAAAACATGAAAATAAATTTGAATACTCACTTTGAAATAATAGGTGATTAGATGATGAGAAATCTTGGATTACTTGTGTTTTTGTGTTATGATTCTTGATTAGGATGATGAAATGAACAACTTTGATGCTTTAACTTTTCAAAAACCTTCACTTGATCTTGGATTTGGTTTATGGTCGTGGTTTTGATGGTGTGGAAGAAGATATGACACTTTTTGATTATCTAAAATGTATGTATGTATGTTATAATGGTTTATGTAATTTTGTAACAAGTTATAATGTATAATAATCAAGCATAAATGCACAAGGTTAATAAACTTTGTAAAATTTGCCTAAGAGAGGACTTTAGGGGCTGGTTTTCAAAGAGCAAGGGGGGGTAGGGGTACTTGGGATTTATTTAGAAAACTAGTGAAGAATTTGGTGTAATTTAGTGTTATTAGTTAAAATCGGGTACCGGGTTTAATAGAAATAAATGTTAACAAAGTTAAATGGGACAAAATAAAGTCATAAGAATGATAAAAATATGTTGGGTACAGTTACTGAGTGTTCGGGTGATTATTATTTAGTTTTCACGAAAACCGTCGTTATATTCATAAGCTCACGTTGTAAATAAAATAAATTTCCAAAATACTGGGTAAATGAATGTTATAACTTTTATGATGTTAATATGGATATAAAAATATGTCGGGACCATTGTGGGAATATTTAGATATATTCGTCGTGTATAAACCGGGTGTTAACGTTTATTTATAAATAATTATAAGGAAAACGTTAAATGTATCAAATATAGAAATTTGAAAATCCTAAGAGTGGTATAACATGTAAATGACCTACTGATGATATGCAGACTATCTCCAGTCCGTATGGAATGTCATTACTGATAATGCATGAATTCGCACCTGAACCAATACGGTTACGCGAATTTGAATACCCGTAAACTAAATTTACGATGAAATGAATAATGCACATGAATGATGAAATCTTTTCCCGCAATGAATAGTGTTCCGTGAATAGTAAAATTTCTGAATGCTTCTCGGAATGTCAAACTGACACCAAAAATGATGAATAGTAAACTGATGAATAGTGTTTGATGAATAGTGTTTTTCCAAAGTTCGGGAAATGACCTGAAATGACTTGAAATGGTGAGTTGTGACACTATTTGTCCTAGGTTCTTTCTAGAATTCTATGCATCCGTCACTCTCTCTACCGATGAGCATGGTTGCCTGTCTATCAACTTCATGGTTAGTAGTCACCAATACTCCTTCACTCTCAATGAATTTGCTCAAATCCTAGGTGTTCCAAACCGTGGTACTTGCATCTACAACGACAAACATACCCTCTCAACTCTTGACACCCTCTATGACCGCATTCATCGATATGATACTCCTCTTGTATCCAAGGATGTACTTTGTGATCACCTTTTCATTAGGACTTCCGACACTAGGAGAACTCGTTCCGGAAATGAGGTCAACAAGGATCCTTACGGTATGGAACTCAATGAGCTCAAGCCTCAATTCAAGAAATGAGAAGAACTCCTTAGAGCCAATGTCATTAGCACCATAGGAAACCGGGATCATATCAATGTTTACCTTTGCTACATGCTCTACTCTTTGTCCGTTAGGGAACCCTTCAACTTGGCCTACTACATGGCCAAAAGAATGGCCGAAATTCCCGTGCAAGGCACAATGGCTATGCCTTATGGAATGCTCTTGACACGTCTCTATAGGCACCTTGCTCATATTCCTCCAACTCCTAGAGGTCTTCGCCTAGAATACTCTCTCATCCCACAAAAATTTGTCCCACTAAGGGATAAGAGAGTCTATAAAAGCCAAGGGAAACATCCTCATCCTCCTACTTCCTCATTGTCATCTTCTACCCAACTCTAGGCTCCCACCTCTTGAATACCTTTCACAACTTCCAAGTATTCCGAATGAATTGGAGGAATTCAAGCAAACTAAGGGGATGTTCAAATGTCTTTGGAGGTTCCTTGGAAAGCTCAAGAAGAAGGTCGATCGTAAATGAGAGCGTGTGTGAAGTAGTGTTTGGCACTACATGTCATTTGAATTATTTGGATGTTTAATACTTTGTTTCATGGATTGATGTATTTGTAGGGATATTTGGTTATGTCTAGAACATGTTTGTGCTAACGATTATGCAGTATGACAACATTTGGCATGTTGTCAAATTTTCATATCTATGAAAAATTTCACTAAGTATAGTGAAATTCGCTAGCCCCCGGTCAGAGTCCAACGGTAAGAGTGTTTCTATATTTAATTTTTGCATTTCGTAATCAGATTTAAATTTAAGTTTATGTTTTAGGAATTTTTGGAAAAATTGGAAATTGTCTCAACGACGAAAAACGCATTCTGTCCAGTTTTTGGGGTCTGGCGGAACTGGTGGAACCAAAAACAGGGTTCCGCCAGTGCAAATTTCTGGGTTACCCAGAATTGGCCCAACGGATCTGACGGAACCCAAAACAGGGATCCGCCAATGATGTCGCAGGGTTCCGCCAGACAACCTACAAATTTTCTTAACTTTTCAAAATTCCTTATTTTCCACAACTCCTAATCAGAATTTTTAGCTAGGAAACCCTTTATCATTACTTGATAAGTACATTAGGATCAATCTCAGCCTCTAGAACCACTAGGAACCCCTTTCCCGCCAAAAATCAAATTTAATCATAATCAACCCAAGGAACCTTTGGCCATAAGGCAAGGAACCCTCTTAAAGGTTCCTTGGTATCTGTGGGACATCTGATCCAAAACACTATGACAAGACCACTAAGCATTTAGTGCAAATCTTTGTCTTCTTACTCCACTATTTTCATTGGATTGACTTCTAATGATTTGACAACATTCATAACTCTTCCAAATCATTAGAAACCCTAACTTTTGTATGGTAGAACACCAAATCCAAACACTCCTTTCCACAATTCTTCAACTCTATAAATTTGACCATTTTAGAACACTTCCAAATCACACATCACCATCTTAATCTCTGCATCTAATCTTCTACAACCACCATTTTGACAATGACAAAGTCAAAAATCACCTCTCCACCATCCCAACCCATTTGGAGAACTACACGAATAAGTGTAAAACCATTTTGTTGCAACACCACCATCAACCTTAGATCCTCATCTTCGGATGAATCACCACTAATCATTTCCTCACCTATCAAAGATGAAAACTTTCTTAATCTTGCAACTCCCACACCATCACCAAAATTCAATCAAGTTATCACCACTCCACCATGAACAAAGACACCCATTGATCCAAGTCCACCACCGGCTCCAACTCAACCATCTAAGTCTCCATTACCACCTAAATCACCAAAACTTAAACCAATGGAACTCTTTAGAACTCCACCAGCATCACCACATCCTTTCCTAGACAATTTTGAGGATATTCCACCTAGCTCACAAAATCCACCACCATTGCCTTTGTTTGTTTCTATTGAACGAATGGCAAATGAACAAACACGGGTATTCTTTGAGCCCAATGTCCCGTTTGAACAAGAACCACCACCACAAGAACAACCTTCACAACCTAAACCCTTGTTGTTTCACCCCATCTACAAAGACATCCATGGCCCCTCTATGAATAACCTCACCTAGAACAACACCAACCCCCACAACCTCAAGTATCACAACCATAATCCCATTTCTACCACTTTGAGTCCCTCTTTCCCTCATATGAGGAAATTGAGGCATCGTTATGGAACAAACCTCCAAACTCCCACGAGGAAATCAACAACCACCTTGATAACCTCTATGCTTTCAAAAGCATGGTGTATAATCATCTCCATCAAGCCATGGAGTTTCAAACCACCTTGCTTGCATCCGTTGTAAACCATTCCTCCTCCAAAGAAACCGCCACCATTCCACCACCTCAACCATCATCCCATGATCAAATCCTACCCAATTCCCGCCATGGTTGCTCACATTGTGAGCGGGAGGCTAAAATAAGTGAGAGCATAAAAATCATGCTCCACCAAGTCCAAGATGAAACACGATTTTCTCTACAACACATTCTTGAATGTTTGGATGCTCTCTCACACCCAAATGACTCTTAGAGCGAACTATGGAGGCTTTGCCCCATTTAGGAAAATGTTGGGAGACATCCACTTATATAAGTAGGATTTTATTTCTTTGTTATTTTTCCTTTATGTTTTTTTTTATTTCTAAAAGTAGGAAGATATTTTTCATTTCTTGTCTTTGACTTTTAAAAAGTCAAATTTTACTTGGAATGACATCTTTTCTACTATCATGATTGCATTGTTGGTTGACCTTATATGAGTTGTGATTGTGATTGCTTCTGTTCTCATATTATGTTGTGACTACACGATTTGTCACGTGTAATCGTCATCAACTAACTCTTTTGTTGTAGGTTCAAAATCTATGTTTCCTAACTTGGCACTCCATTTAGGGGGAGTATTGTCCAAGGGGTAGCAATTGCATTTTTCCGCTTCGCGACTCTTCTTTTTGTTTTGACAAAAAGGGGGAGAAAATATATTTAAACTTATATTCTTAAATGGTTTTCATCAAATAAGTAAAAAAAGTTTAAATACAAAACTTTTAAAGACTTAACACTATAATTAGCGAGTTACTTAAAAATAATGTTTATGTTTTGTCATCAAAAAGGGGGAGATTGTTAATACAAATATAGCCTAAAAATGTTATTTATATTTTACGATCTTTGCTAAGTTTTGTTAATGACAAAGTGTAAACTTTAGTTTTTAGTAAAACATGATTTTAGTTTTAGTCTTGCATAACTAGACTTTACATGCTACATTTACATTTCACATTTAACATAACATTTTCATATTTCCAAATATAGAAAATGTAACATGTGCATTTATGGAAAGATTGAGTGTTTGACTTTCCATAAGACTTCTTACACATTGTGCTTACATATTATAGATGGTCTCTTACTCTATCTGTTGTGTGTTGACTTGAAGAAGCTTGATTTGACATTGCTAGATATGGAAAGATTTCTTGAAGACTTTGATTGTCAGACACTATCGGAACCCTGGCGTTACAAGGGCGGAACCCTTGTTTGGGTTCCGCCGGATCCGCCAGTGGTCTAATTTGTTTGGCTATAAATACCAAGTCACTTGCAAGAAATATTTCATCATTTCTCGTATATACTTTGCACATACATATTCATATCATTAACATTTCATTTGTGTGAAGTTCTCTTCTAGCAAAGAAGTTCACAAGTTCATATCAATGTGACAAGTATTCAACAAAACATTGCAAGACTTGTTAGCTTAGCATTGTGTATTTTCGTGTAGTCTATACTTCATTTGATTGTGTATTTTTAGTAGTGATCGGTTAGTATTTTAGGCCTTAAAATACATAGTGTGACGGGGGTGGTTGTACCCTTGTAAAAGAACTCAACATCTAGCTTTGTGTTGGTAATCTTGTGTAAGCGACGTGTAAGGTTTTCTCCGCCGGTGAAAGGAGCTTGTTGACTAGTGAAAGAAACTCTCAAGTTGGATACTCAAGGCGTGGAGTAGGGCAAGGAAAAAGAGTCCTTGTAGCCGATCCATGATAAACTATCGTGTTGTGGTTTGATTGTTTCGTTCGTTACTCTTGCATATTATATATTGTCTTGCAGTTTATATCTTTGATTAAACGTAAAGTTTCACAAGATAATTAACTTAAAAACCGGTAAACTATTCAACCCCCCTTCTAGTTTTCCACAAGCTCGTTTATTATTTTTTAGAACAGTGAGCATGTATGCTTTATTCTTTTTTGAAAGTTCGGAGGATATTATAACTGGAAGTAAGGATGTTCCTTCTAGGAAAGCATACTCGAGATGTTTAGGAAGAGGTTTGAGTTCAAGATCAGTCGGTGGTTCTTTGAGATATTTCTTAATTTTGTATTCTGTATTGAGGTAATTCATTCGAAAATGATTTCTTCTTCATCATCAGTTTTGATCTCTTCGACATTCACGGAAATAAATTCTTCAAACTCAGCATAGAGTTTTACTTCGAGAATCGTTCCTTGAATAAAGTGAAGAATTTCTACTCCTTTGTTTAGCAAGATGTCAAAATCCTCCTCGAGAATTTCGTCAATAACATCTATGCTAAAACAAGTGTCATCGTTAGAATACGAATGTTTCATGGCTGCATCGATTGAAAAAGATATTCTATCATCTCCAAATCCAAGATTAATTTTCTTCGTTTGACTCTAATTAATGCATCAGCTGTATGTAAGAATGTCTTTGTAGGACCTTAAATAGCACAACTTTATCACACCAATAGAAGCTTAGAAGAAGTAGAGAAGAAAAGATGGTGACTTGATGTATATATATGTGAATCGTATATATGAAAAGGAGATAAGAAATATGAGAGCTTTTTATTCAAAGAAAACACACACAAATACACACACAAGCACACACCTCAAATGAGTCTTTGAGGTGTTTAAATAGTTCATAACATGAGATGCCCTATGGGCTTTCTATGGGCTTGGGCTTGGACTTGGTTACATGGTAGATAACAAGGCTTATGAAACATAGCACATAACATATTAGCTTGCCAAGTCCAAGGCCCAATGACTAAACTATTACTAATCTTAACAAACGACACAAAGTTACAATATGAGAACGACCATCACTTCATAATACATATTTTTAATGCTAACAATCTCCCCCTAAGGGGTGGTCATTCGAATGATGCTCCACGTGAGTGGGTCTTCCGTGTTCTTTGTCTTTAACTTTGTGTGTCGTTGTAGAATAGTCTTTAGTCTTTGTTCCTTCATGCTTTGTGATCTTCGATAACTGATTTTCATCGTTCTTTGTTTATTTGTGATGTGGAGTTATCTGCCATTCGTCACTTCTGCGTCTGTGGTGGTTGTTTGCCATTCCAACATGCTCATACATCTTTGGACATTAATATTCATATGCACGTAGTTCCCTTTCATTCACTTTGATCTTTAGTCTTTATACTTTGTAGATTCTTCTTTTAGGCGTAGAATCTTTCTCAAAACTTTGTGTTGTATAGATCTTTGAGGGAGCTTTCTTTAAGTTCCAGATGTATGTATGAGCATGTGGAATCTGTCGCCATGGAGATGAAGTGTCCCTGCATATAAACAGTTAGCAATAAAACATCCGGTACTTACAGATAAGAATTAGAGATCGTCAACAGCATAGTGTGAAGACTCCTTCTAACCCTTACCAAGGCCGTTCCCATGTCAGATACTCTTGAGAGAGCTTACAAGACCTACTAAGTAGCTCAATGTCTGGGTGAGTCGCTGGGGATCACTCCACGACTGTAGACCGTTTGAAACCACCGCGAACACTAAGCGTAACCCATAAAGAATTACCGAAGTGACCTGCTGTCAGGGATGCTTGATATTGACCCTGGCAGGAATTTCCATTCAATCATTGAGAATCACAACAGTGAATCCTCTCATAAATGTTCTGGCAGATTGCTAAGATCTGCGTAGGACTCTTAGGTTTACATCTGGCGTCCTTAATGATGAACAACCTGTGTAGAAATATCATGTGTTCCTATGAGATCTTATGATGAATCTCGGGGCTCTAGACTCGATAAGTGCACATTTGGTTTCCTATGCGGAGATTAGGGAGAGGTCTCCTGCTTCAATATCAACCATCTCTAAGAGACAGGTCGATAGATTATGCCGGTTCCCCGTGAGAATGAAACAAGCTCTTTTAAGATAACTTGAGTGGTTAAGAAGGTTTAGTGCAGTGCGTCACTGGGTCCATGACGTCTTTGTCTTCAATACCGGCGTCACCTTAGTAACAACCAGTAGCATATGAGTTGAACCCGGTGTCTGCCCTAAGGTTGAACATATGGAGGGCTATTTCTTTTCACCCTTTTTCATAACTTTTCCTTTTAATTCTTCAACCCCTTCTTTCTCCTTTCTCATTTTCTCCTTTTTTCAATCATACCCAAGGACTTCTAATTCTAATCTATTGGATTTGTCCTTGGGTAGATCCCTCCGGCTCTGGCGGATCATAGGACGGTTTTACCTAACCTTAGTCACCTTATAACTCCATGACTATCCTATAATTGCCATGAAACCATTTATTGAAAATCTCTCAAAGTGTTTATGATAATAAAACACGTTGTTGTTACCACTTTGAGAGTTTTGCAACTTTTGAAGGACTCCCCCTTCACATGTGCTCATGAATATTTAAGAAATTTGCACATGCGTGAGGAGTTTGCACTTTTTGAATTGATCCACTTTCAGCGTACATGACCGATTCGAGACACGCTTACATCACTAGTTACACTAGCTTGAAATTATTACCCGTCCTGGCTAAGTCCAAAGAAAGTTTCTCGATACGGTACATTCTACTCAGACAAGTCCTATCCGAGACACGCTTACATCACTAGTTGGACTAGCTTGAAATTATTACCCGTCCAGGACAAGTCCTTTCGATTACTGACATTTTAAGCTTCGTCAATTCATTGGTACTTACTGAGTCGAGCTCTTTTGAGATTCAGCCACAATCTTTAAACATCTTTGATCACATTTTAATCATGTCTTCTCCCCCTCAAAAATAGCATATCGTGATATTTTTGATATCAACTGATTAAGAAAAAGCTTTTGGAGAGATAGACAGATTCTGCATGAATTCGGAACATTTTTGTTTTTATGAAATACTCCCCCTTAATGATAGCATATTTAAAATTTCTTAAGGGTTTTGAGGGAGTTATCTTGAGCACTAATTTTGAGAGATTTTGAAGAAATCTTATGAACAATCTTGAAAAAGAAAAAGTGCTCAAGAATTTTGTTTGAAAACGAGTTTATGCTTGAAATCTTTTTCGTTTGTTTAGACTCGAACTTTTTTTTTGAAAAAGAGTTCATCATTGAACGTACGAGTCCTTAATTTGAAAATAATCAGAAGTCATCATTTAACGTACGGGTTTCGTACTGAAGTATACGAAAGCCATCGTGAAGAAACTTTTGAGAATCGACGCGTTTTAGAAAAACATTTTAAAGAACTCCCGCTCAAGCATCTGTACATGTCCGTATCATTGTTGAATGACATAGCTAGAAACGTACAGAATATTGATTTATACGAGAGACATGTCGTGAGAAGAATATTTTTGGATTTTTTTTTTTTTTTTTTTTTTTTTTTTTATAATGTTTTTGTATTTTTTGAAATTTTATATTTTTGTATTTTGTTATTGTTTTTATAAAAGAAATGGAAAATCAAAAATAGAAGATTGAAAGAATGATTTTATAGAATTTACAGAATTTGCAGAATTTGAACCCTCTGAAGAACTGGGTTCTGAGATAGTTGAAGCACCTGCAACCAAAGACGAAGATGTTTCACAAATAACAGTGATAGAAGTACATGAATCATCACTCTGCGGGTGTTGACTATCAACGGTTGTAATGGTTTCTACTTCCTTATCCTGATGATTATCACTATTATTTGTCTTGGTGCAACTATCAAAAATCTTTCCTGTGGGAATCCATCTAAGACCAACTGTTTTAAAAACTTTCCCCGTAGGAATCCACCTAAGGTAAGATCTAGATGTAGTTTTCTTATCAGATGCAGCGGAAGTCTCAGTCTTGGAAAAACTACATTCTTAAGATATCCACCTATTAGGTTTCTTAACCTCTTGCTTCTTATCAACGGGTTTGTTTCGATTTGGTGTCTTAGTGGATTGTGTCTTGACACTTGATTTGGAATTCTTTGTGTTGCATTCTACGTTCCTAGCATACTCTATTGTGTCACAACTCTTAGATGCAAGCCAATCCCTAGTATTTTGTTGAAAGTTCCTAGGTAATGGTTTACTACTACTAGCGGTGCTTTGGAATCTTGTAGAATTTATCACACTAGGTTTTGCACCTAAAATTCCGTTTTTTCGATGTTGTGCCTTTTTTCTAGCTTCTTCTAGATGATGATTGAGGACCATGTCATTAGAACCAACAGACTCATTAACAGATTTTGTGGTCACATTTGGTGTACTATTCCTAGAAGAGCCAGGTGAAGTCACATTTTTGTTTCTTTCAACAAACAAATTTTGTTTTTCAACAATCTTATCATTTTCACATTGCTGGGGCAAGGGTGTTGGAGTGACTGGTTTTGTCAAATCCTTTTTCGCATCGACTTTTGGAGCAAACCGTGAAATTGACATTTTTGGTTTTTGAACCGTGTTTGAAACATTTGGTTTCTCCGAAGTTGATGGTTTTGCAAACTTAGTTTCCTCACCCTTCCTTTTTTGACTTTCAATCTGAGCCCTCAAAAGATCATTTTGCTCTTTCATGTTCTTGAAAGCACGCTCATACGACAGTTTGTCATATTTGCATTCTTCCTTTTTTCGATCAAGTTGTTTAAAACATGACACATTTTCTTTTTCAAGCTTTATAAGAGTATTTTCATATTTGGAAACAATTTCGGAGGTCTCAGCTCTCAGTCTTTCATCGTCTTGAACCGAATATGTTTGTAAAATGATGGACATAATATCAGTGGTCATAACAGCTTCGAAGAGAGAATCATTTAGGTTTTCCAAAACATTGATTTGCTCAAAAGATTCATTAGCCTTCTTTATCAGGGATTTGTGATCCGTGACGAAGTCAGCTGTTTCTTTCAAAAATGCTTGTTCAAAGTGAATTACACGAGCATGAATGTTATTAATTTGAGGAGCAAATTCATTTTCAAGAATCTTTTTAAGCTGTAAATGAACCGTGGAATTCCAGTTAATCTCATTAAGTCTCGTTTTAGATTCTAAAGTCGTTTTAAGTTGCCCAACTCTTGTTTTAAGATCATCAAGATATCCTCTGGCAGCACTTGAGTTAAAAGTGTTGTTTGAAGACATCTGTTCCATGTTTGAAAGCGATTTGGAAGCAACTACTTTCTTAGAAAACATTTTCGAGCATGGTCTTTTTATGGAAAACACAGATGGTTCTTTTTGTGGAACAAAAGTAATACCCGAAAGTTTGTTCAATTTGTTATAATCAAAGGGTTTCAAATCCATTTGTTTCATTTTAATAATGCTCTCTTCGACATGTTCTATCGTTTGCACAGAATCCCGAACGACGGGAGGATCATGTTTGGTGTAAAAAACACTACCATTATACAAAACATTCTGTTCATCCTGAGCTTTCTTGAGATTACAAGGATTGTTGTTACCGAGAGCCATTTTGTGTTTCGTATGGTAAATCGGATTAGTTTGGTTTGAAATCATTTTCATAGTTTGACTTGACTGACCCGACTTAACCACCAATTCTTCTAGATGTGCAATCTTGTGTTCTGACTCTACGATTTCTTCCAAAAGTTTATCTTCTTTCTTTGCAAAGTCCTTTTTCAACTCATCCCGTTCTTTTTGAAGATCGATATAAGCTGTTTTTTGTTTTGAAAGTTGGTTTGTTAATTCAGAAATTTCTTGTTTTAAAGAGTTAATGGTTTTTGTTGAACTTATTTCAAGATTAGCAAACTTGTTTTTCCATTCCCTATCTTTAACAAGTAATTTCTTATAACCAATTTCAAATTCTGACTCGCGTTCTTTGTGAATTTGAAAACTTTTTGCATTTTCCTTGTATCTCTCAAGCTCAGTGGTCAATTTCTCATTCCCGGCCTTAACATCGCGATTGACCTTTTTCACTTTCTCGATTTCAATACCACAATTATTTAATAATGATTCAAATAAAGCACGTGTTTCCTCATCATTCTCAGTATGCTGTGAAACGAAGCCTCCATTATGATTCACATCTGGAGTTGCTGAAGGAGTATTGCTACTACTTGGCATGTCCAGGTATGTATCATAAGTGGTTGCTAGCTTCTCAGAATGCTGTTCCTCATGAGGAGACATATCAAATATATCATTATTGTGACATGTGTTGAAATTTGGTACCTCAGATGGTGCATTGGTGTCATAAACAGGAAGTGTGTCAGAATTCGTGTCATACTTAGCTTCCTGAAGATTAGCCATGAATATGCAGTTCGCATCGATATCCTCTCTATCTTCCATGTCATCCATAAGAGCCATAAAATCATTCTCCTCTGCGTTCAACTGAAACCCTGCCTTAGCCTTTTGTGCCAACATCACTGCTTTCTGCAAGTACTCTAGATCTTTCTTGTTCGGCTTAGTAGGACAGTTCCTTGCCATATGACCTACTCCTTGGCAGTTAAAACACTTTACCGGATTACCCTGATTCACATTTCCATAATTCCCAACAACTGGAGCTGCCACATTCCTATTCTGATTACCCATTGCCTGATTACCAACATTCTGACCCCTCTAATTTCCAACATGCTGACCCATCTGATTCCCTGCATACTGACCATACTGATTCCCTGCATACTGACCTGCATTTTGCATATTCTGATTACCCATGTTAATTCCAGTAGCATATCCTTGCTGATTCCCATAAACTCCAACCATTTGGCCACCATTGCCCATATTGAAACTCGGCTGAGCGATCTGCCTATTGCGAGTATTCGATGAAATCCTTTGGTTGTTGTTTGTTGGGGTAGAATAGCGTCCTTGGAATGCTTTTGTCAGAAAAGCAAACGCTTGTGTCAAGGCTGCAGTAGCTTCATCATTGTCAGTGAATTCTGGTTCTTGGAAATGTGGGTATTGCTGTTGTGGAATAAGATGTTGTTGTTGCTGTGGGTAGAACTGTTGTTGGTAGACCGGTGTGGGTTGTTGAATGTAGGATGGTTGCATGTAGTTGTGAGTGGAAGATGATGATGGTTGTTGTTGTGTGTTCACTGGTATAGGTGTTGGTGTATCAGCCATTAATGCTAGAGGATCATGCTTTTTAGCTAGTAATTCAGCTCTTACTTCATTAGCTTCATCCTGATTTTGCTTCAAGAAATCATACACCTGATCATAAGTCACTTCATGCAACTTCTTTGTCTGATAAACAATAGTGACATATCTTCCCCATTCTGGTTGTAACTCATTCAGAAAAATTGTGTTGTTAGCAATATTTGTCTGACTGAGGTTGTGTCTCGATAAATCATTCATGATCTTACAGAATCTGTGGTAGTATGTCTCTATGGATTCACCAGGAATTGAAGTAAACTTGCGAAGTTCCTTAAGCAATTGTGTTTCCATTTCCTGTTTCCCGATGTCTATCCCATACATTAACCTCTTGACTCTTTCCCAGACTGCATGAGCACTTACTTCACCCGTCAACAGTAGCATAGATGGTTTCAGGTAAACCAAGAAGGATGTAATGAAATGCCTGATCATCAGCTTCAATCTGTTTTCTGTCTTCCACAGTGTATTCAGTCTCATTCTGATCTCTGTAGTATGGTTGTACTGGGGGGGTACCATTTGGATCACCAGGGTCTAGTACTTGTGATGGTTTGAAGGGTCCATCCACAATGGATTTGATGAGAAGACTTCCATTTGTTTTGCTCTTAAGATAACGTATCATACGACTAGCCCACTGTGAGTATCCACCCTTTGACAGCATGGGAGGTCTGTTTTCGGCACCGACTGCATGAATGTCTTGCTGCGTTGCCATTGATGAAGTGTAGATGGATAAAGTTGATTCTTGGATCGTTCCAACGAAATAGGAGTAGAGTTTAGAGTGAGTTGGTGCAAGTTTTTATGGTGAAAATTTTGACTGAAAACCTTAAAACCTCAATAACTTCTTCTCGGAGCGTTTTTTGACAGCTGATTCGTCGAAAACGGAGTTACGGTTCAAAAGTTATGACCATTTGAAGTTTAGTCATCAAAAGTCAACCAAAAGTTCTCGAAAATGTTGTATTCTCGATAAATCCCAAGATCTCGATAATATCTGAAGTTCTCGAAAATCTATGAAGTTCTCGATAAATTCTGATGTTCTCGAAAATCTCTGAAGTTCTCGAGAAAATTGAAAATTCTCGATAAATTCCAAGATCTCGATAATATCTGAAGTTCTCGAAAATCTCTGAAGTTCTCGATAAATCTGATGTTCTCGAAAATTATGACTTTTTCGAAAACCCAATTTCACAAGAAATTTCGAAATTATACAATTTCGAAATTTAGCCCGAAAGTCGAAGTAATTTCTTTCTTATACAAGAGAGAAAATACCGAGTATCCAACGGTGAGCACGAACGGAGCCTTTTCTTGTGTTCTCGAAAACTTGGCAAAATGTGATTTCGAAAAAACACCAAAATTTCGAAATGTTGACAGTTTTGAGAATAAGCTTAAAGCACACCCAAATGACTTTTGCAATCCAAGATTCTTGTACTTCTAGGCTAAAAAACACCAAAACTTGAAAAAGTTCAAAACTTGATGATTTTTATGAAACTTTTTCGTGATTTAGAAAACAAGTACAAAACCAAAGTCGAATTTTTTAAGCTAGAAATTTTCAAAAAGATTAAAACTTTCTTGTTAGATAAGGTTTATAACACTAGTTTGTAATAAAAAAAGTGTTAAAAACCAAGAAAAAACAAGAAAAGTAAAGAACTTTAAAAAAAACGTGATATTAAGCTTAAAAAAAACGAAACACACAAACTCAAAACCCTCCTAAATCATTGTTAGGCGATTGATACCACTTGTAGGACCTTAAATAGCACAACTGTATCACACCAATAGAAGCTTAGAAGAAGTAGAGAAGAAAAGATGGTGACTTGATGTATATATATATGTGAATCGTATATATGAAAAAGAGATAAGAAATATGAGAGCTTTTTATTCAAAGAAAACACACACAAATACACACACAAGCACACACCTCAAATGAGCCTTTGAGGTGTTTAAATAGTTCATAACATGAGATGCCCTATGGGCTTTCTATGGGCTTGGGCTTGGACTTGGTTACATGGTAGATAACAAGGCTTATGAAACATAGCACATAACATATTAGCTTGCCAAGTCCAAGGCCCAATGACTAAACTATTACTAATCTTAACAAATGACACAAAGTTACAATATGAGAACGACCATCACTTCATAATACATATTTTAAATGCTAACAGTCTTCCTAGAATTATAGGAACTTTGCTGTCTTCCTCCATTTCTAAGATAATGAAGTCAACAGGAAATGTGAATTTAGCAACTTCGACTAGTATATTTTCTTCAATTCCAATAGGTATTGAAAAGAGTGATCTACTAATCGAACACTCATTTTGGTTGGTTTAAGAGTTTCTAAAGAGAGTTTGGCATAAAAAGAATATGGCATGAGATTGTACTTGTGCCAAGATCGGCCAAAGCATTGCAAGAAAATGTTTTGGTGGAACTTTATTTTGGATTATCGCTCAAAATTCATCACTTAGAAAGGCTGCAGATATTTGTTCTAGTTTGTTTTTGTTACTTACAAGTTCTTTAAGAAACTTGCCGTAATTTGGCATTCCGGCAATGACATAGATTAATGAAACATTGATTCGAATGACACAAATCATATCTAGGAACTTCCCATATTGTGCTTCCATTTTTTCTTTTCTGAGACGTTGGGGATATGGAATTTTTGGTTTATATAGTCTTAGAACAGGTGTTTCAGGAGTTTCTTTTATTTTATTCTTTTTCTGAGGTGATGATTCATCTTCTTCCTCATTGTCAATTTCAACAGCAGGTTTGGTTTGACTAGGATTAGGAGGCGGTTCGTAAGAAGTACCATGTCTTTTTGTTATGGCATTAACATGCTCATGACGAGCTGGTGGTGGTTGATAATGTCAAGAAATACCACATCTAGGATTAGGTGTAGTGTTGCTAGGAAGGGCTCTAGGGGGTCGATTAGCTTGCTTTTCAGCAAGTTGGTCGAATTTTTCTTCAAGATTTTGAATAGAGGCTTGGTGGTTTCTTGTGGAGGATTCCAATTTGTCTTTGAGTTCATTGAAAGTGTTTTTGACAAACATATTTGTGGATTATTGTGACTTAATGAATTGACTTAATTGTTTTTGAATGTCGGGTCTTTCATCAGAGTATGATCGAGGCTGATTATAATCAGGTCTATCGTCAGAACACCATTTGTCATTATCTTTATTACGATAATCATTATAAAAGCAAGATCGTTTAAATGTTTGCATGAATTTGCCTTTCTCTTCTCGAGACATAGGTGTGTCATCATCATTGCAATTTGCGGTTGAGTGATTTCCACCACAATTGTTGCAAGATTCACGTTTCTTTTTTATTTCTTTATACTGAGCATCCATTTTGATTGCCATGGCATCCATTCGTGCCATAATTTTCTTAGTATCAGAAATACTACTGCCTTCATCGGTGAAAGCAACAGTTTTGTGAAGAGCGGATTTTGGTTTTTGGTTTTTAGCCCAATCATGTTTGAGTAAGACTTTTTCTTCGAGTAATTGGTAGGCTTGATTTGGGGTTTTGTATTGGAAAATTCCTCCTGCAGCAGCATTTAAGGCATCTTGTGTACTCTCGTTAAGTCCATGGTAAAAGATTTTGATCATGCTTCCCTTGCTTAAACCATGTCCATGACAATTCCTGAACATTTCTTTTATTCGTAGCCATGCTTCGATTAATGTTTCTCGATCTTGTTGGGAAAAAGCACGAATTTTACCGAGGATTCGGTCAAATAAGGCAGGTGGAAAGAATTGACTTATGAAAGCAGTGCGAGGTTCATCCCATGTGGCTATGGTTCCTTCGTCAAGTTCATCTAACCAAGTTTTAGCTTCTCCGGTTAGGGATAATGGAAACATCATGAGCCGGACAGCTTCATGTTCAGTATCTCTATATCTAAACATTTCACAAATTCCAAGAAACTCGTGAATGTGTTTATGAGGGTCGGTTTTGGTTCTACCCTCGAATTTATTGCCTTTGATAAGGGTCAGATGATTTCCTTTGATGGCAAATTCATTAGCAGTTTTGGGTAAAGTTATTGCAGGACCAGGAGAAGGAGCAACGGTTCGCTCATTGGCCCACATTGGTTCATTGTCGGTTTCATCCATTGGATCGTAAAGTTTGATGAAGTTGATAAAGTATCGATAGAGAGAAAGATCGTCAATAGCTGGAACTATCTCTTTGGGTGTTTCGGGTCTTAAATCTTTTTGTGAAAATGGGACTCGTTTGTTACGTTTATGTCTTTGGTTAATGGTACGTTCAGGTTCAGATAAAGGACTTGCAAGTTCTTCGCTAGAAGATCGTGTGACCATCCAAAACAAAGTTGCAAATGGTAGTGGAAGATTGGATGAATTAGTTTTCTAATGAAATAAGTTCTGCGTACTTAGGTATAAGTACGACGGTTTTCTGGTAAATGTTTTGTATTTTTGAATTTGAATTTTCCTTGGAAAAGTAAATCGTTACCCCGAAGAGCGCCGTTCTTTGGAAAAAGACCGCCGTGATCGTGGTGCAAAAGCGGCGATTTTAGGTAAAAACCGGCGGCCATATAGAAAAGAACATATGATATTCGAAAAATGTAAACAAAAAAGAAATTCAAATGTAACTAATATGATCAAATAATTAATAAAAAGAGTAAATGCTAGTCCCCGGCAGTGGCGCCAAAAACTTTGATGTGTTCTGAAAGCTTTAAATTTATAATAACTAATTTATCGATTCTCTTAATTCAAAACACACGGGTAAATGTATAACCCTTGTTTATAGTAAAGAGTTTTAGTAAGACTAGGTCGTTCCACAGGGACTGAGATCTAAAATATCAATTAACTAATCAAGATGATTTAGAAAACTTATGCAAATGCTTACTCTGAAATTCAAGTATGAGACAAATATGGATTACTTGGATAGTTTCTATAACTTGGTGATGGTTTATTATGATGATCTCAGAGGTAAAGCAGGTTCAATAAATGAGTAGTTGTTTTTGTCAAAATAACGTTTCATCAGTTAACAAATGTGATTCAAAACTTATGTCTGCTAATCCTTAAACAATTGGTTAACAAGTATAAGAAATAGTTGCAATGTTTAAAACTCTATTGTTTATTTCAAAACAAAAGCGATTTCTCCTTCAATTGATCAACACACATAGACATATGTTGAAAACCATAAAATACTAATTAAATCTTTCAACCCTTTCCAACTAGCAATTATAATCAAATAGATAAACAATGGTGATAAGTTTAAAAAATAGCAGGGTCTTAACATAAACAAGAAATAGACAAGAGATCGGATAATATAAAATATATCCATGATTTAAGTGTTAATTTCTCCCCTAAATACTCATCTTTTGTATTCATATGTTAGGATATACACTCTTATTTGTTTATATTTTGTTTTCAGGGCAAAGATGAGTAAAGGAATGAAGACACGTGGAAATGGAAAGACTAATGAGAAAATATATGAAGTATGCGGATTCTGCACTAACTACGGCGTAGAGATGGAATCTACCTACGCCGTAGCAAACACTTACGAAGATTACAGCGTCTCAATCCATGACTATGGCGTAATGATATACTAAAGGGCACTATAGAGTATCAACTCTCCAACTACGGCGTAGACCCCAAATTGAGGCGATAAAGAACTCACGTGGCCAAAGAAGAAGTTACGGCATAGTTTCCCATTTAACTACGCCGTAGAAACATCCAAGGAAGAAACTACGCCTGTAGAACTTGATAAAGCTACGGCTTCGTTAATATTTACAAAGGCTACGGCGTAGCCACCCATTCAGCTATGCCGTAGCAAAGTCGGGCCTATAAATACCAGCCCTAATTTCGAGTTTATGATCACATTCTACAACACACATAAGTAGGGAGAAACTCAGGGAGTAGGAGGAACGAAGTTCAATCCATATACGAGTCATTACCAAGGGAGAATTCACGTACCAATCATAAGTTTATTCATTCCTTTGATTTGTATTCGATTCATATTCACATTGGTTATATTAAACTCTTGTTTTACTGCAACTATGAATATGAGTGGCTAATCACCTCTTGGTGTTAGCCTAGTTATGAAATTGTTATTGTTATGATTTAGTTTTCTATGCATCTATTGTCGTATTATTTGTATACTTTCAGGGCAAGTCTTATGACACTCTAGTTCTGGTAGTGTTGAGCATTGGTAGTTCCTCGGAGGCTTGGTGAATTAACCCTAGGACCTAAGCCGATGGGGATGTGACTTGGTGATAGCAATGTCACCATACATGTGCGAATTAACCCTAGGACCTCCTACTTATGTAATATGCTTGAAGGAGTTAGAGGGGGTGTAAGATCTGACCATGTCGCATCCCGCTAGACTTGTCCATGTTAGTAGAGGTGAATAATGACTCTTACATCTTCGTAGGTTCACGCCGCCCGATGAATTCTCGGCTTTACAATAGTCGGGAATAGGACAAGGTGCAAGATAAATTTAGGTGATTTAACCCTCTGATCCTAATTGAATATAACCCCCAAACGATACGATAGGATGCACGTATAGGAAACTAATTATGATAATAACAAGAGTAGTAATTAGATTACCACTACTTCTCTTTATTGATTCTCTTTCATTTATTTACTTGTTTTGTCATTTACTTTTATTAGTTAATTCATCATTATTATCATAAACCCCCTTTTATCGTGCCAGTAGACTTAGATAGGCTCCACACTCATTGCTCTTGGGACGACCTCGGCTTTACCAACTAGCTATACCTCACACGACCGGGTACACTGCCCGATAGTGCATTTGGTAGACCTTAGGTAAACAAGACACTTATAAATATTAAAACCTGGTCGGTAAAACCTTCATCAAGTTTTTGGCGCCGCTGCCGGGGAGCTATTAGGATTTTATTTTAGTTTGCAATTTTAATTTTTTTTATTTTCAGTTTCTCATGATCAGTTTTAAGTTCAGGTACCATGGCAGATGTGGCCATTGACAATCTTACACTTGAGGAATATTTGGCTCTAACACGAGAAGAGCAAGGGCCTGGTTTGGTTAGGCCTGCTATTGGGAATGACGTGTAGTTTGAAATCAAGAATCAATTCATAAGGGAACTGTGAAAAGACCCATTTTCGGGAAGCAAGACAAAAGATGCTCACGAGCACATTGACAATGTTTGATGTGTGCTTATTCACACATCCTTTTTAGACACAAAATCATACCAAATATACCAAATACTAACCAAATATGCCAAGAAAATGTGTGTTTTTGTATTTGTGTATGTGCAGGTACGGATATGTGAAAATTGGATAAAAACATAGTAAAACCGAGAAAAACGAGCACGAGAATGGAAAAAGGTCAAAAGCCGGAGCCGGGGAAGCTTAATTATCAAAGAAAGCTCAAAAAGTCAAAAGAAGTCCTCAGAAATTCATAAAGTGCCAAGACTAGTCTCTGGTCAAAGTTTAAAGAGTTTGGCAACTTCAGTCCCTATACTTTCAATAATGACAAAATTGGTCATTTGAAGAAATTATTGAAGAAAAAATCAATATTGGTCCTCTATGTATTAGAGAATTACAAAAGAAACCCTTGGATTATATTTACAGATTTGGTCCCTATAATTTTCAGAATTAACGCAATTAGTCCTTGTGAAATTTACTCCTAAAATCCTTAATAAATCACAACCGGATCCACACACAACAAGCCCAATTCCTTTGTAATCACCAAAGCCCAAAATACTATCCTAGCCCAACACCCAACCTGATCCACCCCTTTTCTCACCCGGTACCCAGGTCAAACCCAAAACCTTACCCGGTCAACAGTAACAATAAAATACCCAAATACCTTTTCCCGCCCCCCAATCCTGACCCCAAACCCAGAAACCATGAACCCTAAGTACTATTCATCCTTTAACTGACCAAATCTAAGGGAAATTAATACAATTAAATAGTTTCTCGAAGCCTTGGCATGTGCAGAGAATGCCACGCTGGCAATCCACATGAGAATGCGTGCACATGATTAAGCAATGATTGCATCCAAGGGTTGATATTGATGGGAATCGTCTGGAAACTCATCCAAGGGCTATAAGGGACTCAGAAGAAGCAAACATGAGTGGAGGATTGATGACATGGACTACTAGAAGGATCCAAGGCCCTCTCCTCAACTGCCTATATAAACCTTCCTCATTTCACAAGCTGGGTGTATAGTTTTTTGTTGGGATATAAAATATCAAGGTACTTCTGTATGTCAAAGTACTGCTGCATGAAGAATAAAGTCAAAGTACTGCTGAAGGAAAAAGTCAAAGTACTGCTGTTACTGAAGAATGTTTAAAGTACTTCGAAGGAAACAAGGAATGATGTGCAATATTAGTTAAGGATTAATGTGTAATATTGAACGAATATTCTAGAATTAGTTAGGGATAATAACTTGTTGTTCAAGGATTATATGTTGTAAACCGACTTAAGGTTATCTATATAAAGAGCCTTAAGGGGTATTAGTCGATACAAGTGTTAGATAAGTTTTCATAAGTTTTAGAGTCGATCAAAGTTGATAAATAGATAGGGATTGTTAGTGAATCTGTGTAACAAAGCAGGTTCAAAGTTTGGTTAATATAAAAGTTCTTCTTAAGCTTTGTGTTAGTAGATTCCGCATACTTTACAAGGTTAAACAGTGTTTCAATATTAATAGTGTTGAGTTTACTCAATATTGTTAAATCCTTACAAGCTTCAAAGTAGTTTGGTCAGAGTATATCGATCCAACAAGTGGTATCAGAGCTTGTGTTGGAAACTATGATTAAGAAGACAAACCTTTAAACCTTTAAACCGATTTCACTACAAACCCTTCAAGATGTCGACTGAAGCTGCACCTGCTCCCTCAATCACTGCTGTTAGAATCCCTATTGTTAAGAAGGGAGAATATAACTTATGGGCCATGAAGATGAGGCAGTACATTGCCATCACAGACCATGCACTGTGGGATGTGATTGTCAATGGTAACATGCAAATTGATGAACCAGTAGAGGTACCTGGACAACCAACACCACCTAAAATAACTGTACCTGCTGCTACCAAAAGAAATCAAGACAAAGCTCTCAACATACTGCTTTCTGCTATTCCTGATGGTCACTTATTAATGTTTCATGATGCCAAGGATGCCAAACAACTATGGGCTGCAATAAAGAACAGGTTTGGAGGTAATGGTGCTTCTAAGAAGATGCATAGGAATTTGCTGAAGCAACAATTTGAAACTTTCACTGTTGGTGAAAGAGAAGGTCTTGATTCTGCTTATGAAGGATTTCAACATCTTCTGAGTATGCTTGAACTATATGATGCTGAGGCATCAGTTGAAGATGCTAATTTAAAGTTCCTGAGAAGTTTGCCATCAGCATGGCATGTAGTTACTACTATGATCAAAGGACAACCAGGGCTGGATACTATGAACTTTGATGATCTCTACAACAATCTGAAGGTGTATGAGCATGAGATGAATGGTACTACAGGTTCAAGCACACATCAGCAACCCCAAAACATTGCTTTTGTCTCTTCTGAAAAAAGAAGCAGTACTTCTAACAAAGGTACTGCTTATCCAGTTTAAAGTACTGTGACTGAAACATAGGTTCCATGTACAACAATGGTCGCCACCAATTCATCACAATCACTTACCCCCACCTCAGATGAAGTTCCATGTTCATTCTTTGCTCAACAAGCATCTTTACCTGTCACCTATCAAGAAGATGTATTGCAAATAGATGATGATTCTTTGGAAGAAATTGATATCAGATGGCAAGTTGCCATGCTCACTGCAAGGATCAAGAAGTATGTGAATAAGACAGGAAAAGGCATCAATTTCAGAGCTAAACAGGGAATAACATTTGATAAGTCCAAGATTGAGTGCTTCAACTATCTAAGGACTGGTCACTTTGCAAGGGAATGCAAATTTGCAAAGTTTCAAGCAAACAAGATGATTGAACCACCCAAGTCTGAGAGAAAAGAGATTCCAATTACTGAACCAAAACCAAAAGCTTTGGTTGCTCAAGAGAATCTATCAGAGATTGATTGGTCCAATGAGTTTGATAATGAACCTGTAACCTATTCAATGGTTGCATTGGAAGACTGGAGCACAACATTTGATGAAGAGCCTGGATATGCTGCTTTGGAGTCAAGAGATGATCTAGGAAGCTTTGATTGGAGCATGGAGTTTGAAGAAGCACCTGTTCAGCTTGCTATGGTAGCTGCTTCACCAAGTTCATCCACTAACTCTGAGGTATGCTCTAAGTGTAATGATATGTTTCAAAAGTTACTTAGTGAATATGTAGCTGAAAGAGATAAATTTCAAAAGGCTAAGGCTGAGATAACTGGTTATCACTTGACTTTAGAGTCAATGGAGGCCAAAATCATTACACATGAAAACAATGAAGTAGCATGTCTTGAAACATATAAACAACAGGATTACCTAGTTAAGTTAAGTGAATGGAAACTAGGTTGTAAGGTGTCTGAACTAGAGAAAGTGACTGCTGAAAGGGATAAGTTGTTAGAAAAACTTGTTGTGTGGAATGAGGCAGGTGTGTCACATGTTCAATTTGTTGAAAAGCAAAGAACATCTAATATTAAGACATGCCTAGGTTATGATAATGATAGCAATGAAGGCATTCCATTTAAGGGCAAGGAACTAAATCTTATAGTAGATACCTCCACTAGTGATGAAGAGTTCATAAGTCTAGATGAAAACACTTCTAGTGATGAGGAATCCCCTAGTCCAACACCTCCTGAATTTAAGAAATAAAAGGGATATAATGCAGTTCCTCACCCCCTAGGTTGCTTTCAACCACCTAGAAAAGATGTTGACTGTTATGGTGTAGATAATCTAGAGTTTAGGAAAAAGCTTAAAAGTAAATCCAACCCTGAAACTTTAGAAAAGTCTGTTGAAGCACAAGAGACCAAGTTTTCAAAACAAGCAGTACCTTCAAACACTTTTCGAAGTACTGCTGATCACTCAGCAGTACCTCAAATAAAATTCTTTCAAAATACTGCTAATTTTAGAAACTCTTATGGAAGGGGATTTGGGGATATTGGTCAAAAGGTCTGTTATGTATGTTATAGTCCTCATCATTTGATTAAAGACTGTGATTATCATTCAGAATACCTAAGTAAATATCCAAAGACCAGAACTGCACAACCAAGTCACAGGGAGAATAAGTCAAGGGACAACAAACCAGTTTGGAACTATACAAATAGGGTTAACCATAGTAATTTCTCAAAAGACTATAGGTACCCTCATCAGAAAAGGTCATACTCCAAACCCTCAGTACCTTTACAAAGTACTGATAGAAAGTTCCCTAATGTTTCTAGCAAACACTCAAGTGTAAGACCTAGGAGGTACAATCATTACAACCCTAGAAGGCCTTACAACACAAGAAAAGATGCTAGAACACAGAACCCAATTCCTACTGTTACAACTAAATGGGTTAAGAAAGAAAGTACTGCAGGGGTAGAACCAGTACTTTCAGAAGTTAAGGGTGAAAAAGGGAAAATTGATCATGAAAAACCAACAGTTTTGGAAACAAAAACCTTAATTCTTGATCATACTTTCAAAGACAGTGGTGATTACATACTCAAAAATTTTGAGTATGTCACTCCACAAGGGGAACACAAGTCAGTAATGGCTTGGGTTCCTAAAAATAACTAACCTTTTTCATGTGAATGCAGGGCAACCCAGAGGAGGAGCTTAAAGATCATCTTATTGTAGATAGTGGTTGCTTTGACAGTATGACAGGAGAAAAGGAGCTCTTGTCAGATTTTAAAGCTTATTTTGGAGGAAAAGTTGCATTTGGGAATGATCCTGATGGAGGAAGAATAACTGGCAAAGGAACTATCAAGGCAGGAAACATTGATTTTGAAGATGTTAGATATGTGAAGGAGCTCAAATTCAATCTTTTGTCAGTCTCTCAGATTTGTGATAAGAAGTACCCTATGTTATTTTTTTGACACATAATGTCTTATACTTTCTCCTGATTTCAAGTTAAAAGATAGAAACTTGGTGTTGCTGAGAGCACCAAGAACTAATGATGTGTATAGCTGATGAGGCGAAAAATGATCCGTTTTTAGGGGGTCATTTTAGCCCGAATTCGAATTTATTTGATCAAATATTGCCTTAAATCGTTCCTTTTGTGATTTTACGTACTTTGGGAGAGAAATATGGAAAAGGAAGCAATTCGGACGTTTTTGGAGCATAAAAGTGAAGAAAACGCCAAAGTCTTAATTTTCCATGCTGGGAACAGTAGGTGACGGCGTCAAGAGAAATTCTCTGACGGCGTCAAGAGCAGAAGTCCATGACGACCCAGTACAGATTTGACGGCATCACGAAGGTAGGGCGTCAAGAGTAAAAAGTCATGACGGCCTGGAAAAGATTAAGTCTTGACGGCGTCAAATGTAGATCAAGGCAGTCCGAGAATAGTTTTGGCGGCGAGGTGACAGCGTCACAATGTTTGTCTTGACGCCGTCAGACCCATTTTTCTATATATAGTTTTCTAATTTTCACACATTAAAGGGAAAAGTTTTGGAGAAACCCTAAGTACGATTTTGGTGCAACTTTTACAGGTTTTTCAAGGGTTCCAAACCCTTGATACCTTTGATTGTAATTGAGATAAGTGTTCTTTTAATTCAATCAATATGTCTATGTGTTGGTTGTCTATATCTTGTTCTTATCTTAATTCTATCATGCTAGGCTAGATCTATCTTGTGTTTGCTTAGATCTAATGAAACCTAGATGTTAATTATGTGTTGATTACTTGTTTATTCTTGTCTTGGATGAATGATTTATATGTTAGGCTTAAGAAAACTGGCAGATCTCCACTTGGTAACATGCTTGAACGTCTTAAGAAACATGAACCGAGGCGCACTAGGTCTTTATTGGTTGTATTTAATGCATGAGCCACTGTTTACAATCCCTATAGTTGTGTTGGGCATGGTGTAGGAGGAGATAAGAGCTCATAGAATTGGGGAGTTATGTGTGCCACCCCATGAATGGTATTAAGGAATACGATCCGTCATCCATGCAATTATAACAAGTAATTAATGTGTAAAAGATGTCTAGGGAGTAGTGAAATCTAAGTAAACACATTTTCTCCATTTACTGCTCACAACCTTAGTATAATTAGTTTATTTTCTTTTCTACTATTTTATTTTTATTGCATCTTTAGTATTGGGTTAGTTGACTAGCAACTAATTCCGCCCAAATCCTTCAAAACCCGAGATATTTAATTGCTTTCATAAAAATATAAAAATACAAAAATAATCATCCCTCACCTTTAGAACTAGTATTTAGGCTTTCTTATCCTAGCGACACTATTCCTAAGCTGAACGATCAATCCCCCGGTACTTGTCACTATACTATACTACAACGATCAGGTATACTGCCTGGTGGGGGTTGTAAGCTTCTCAAGATCCCTTGAGAGGTAAAGCCTGGTGCGAATCCCACGCATCAACTTTTTGGCGCCGTTGCCGGGGAATAGTTATTGTCTAGGTTAGAATTTCTTTTTATTAGGTCTACTTGCTAGATTCCTTTCTAGTAAGATTTTATTTTTATTTTTAGGTTTCTTTAGTCTATCTATTTCTTTGTGCCTTTGTTCGTAACCACCCGACATCATGGACAATGGGAACATCTTTGAACCCGTCATCCCACCACAACAAAACCCACCATTAGAACCCCTTAGGCCCCGAACCTTAGGAGAGTATTCCCGACCTAGCCACCATGGCTACCGAAACACCATTGAGCTCACCGGAGCCAATGTGACCCCCTTGCGATCCGACACCATCCGGTTGGTGCAAAGCGGATGTGCATTCCATGGACTTCGTTCCGAAGATCCAAACCAACATCTAAAGGAATTCCTCAAAATCCTAGATTCCACAGACCTAGATGTTGCAACTAGAGAGACAACCCGATTACGCCTATTCCAATTCTCTCTACGGGATCAGGCTAGTCAATGGCTTGAGCGTTTACCCGCGGGATCCATCACCACATGGGATGATCTCACCACTCATTTCCTTGCTCAATTTTTCCCACCGGGGAGAACTACTAAGCCTAGAAATGACATCTTGATGTTCCAACAATGTCAAAATGAATCTCTTTATGAAACATGGACTCGTTTCAATGACTTACTCCAAAAAGTCCCTCATCATGGCATAGATCTTTGGCTCCAAGTCCAAATCTTTTATGACCATATTGACATCTCCACGAGGCGGGCCATTGACCAATCGGCCGGTGGTAAGCTACGTGATCTAAGTGCGGAACAATCATGGGAACTCATAGAAGATCTTGCTCTCTATGACAACGAAAGTTGGAATGATCCCCGTGACTTGAACAAAACGGTCAAGGCAATATCTTTGCCTTCGAACAATTCTAGCACTCCCGACCGTAGGATCATCGAACTTGAGGACCAAGTCAAGTTTCTCATGAAATCTTACGAAGCTCCTAAGCCTTCAAGCCAAGTGAACAAAATCACTTCTTCATGCGAATTATGTAGTGGTCCCCACGACACTCGTGATTGTGTGGAACTTCCCAGAACAGCTTTTGCGGACTACGCATCCACGCGTACCGACAAAGCGGGAGATAAGTGGTACACTTTCAAGCCCAAGCCAAACACATACGGTGATTCATACAACCCCTCTTGGAAAAATCACCCAAACCTTAGGTGGAAACAAAATCAACCCAATTCTTCCAATCCGCCTAATCGTTACCAACCAAACGGTCCACCATTCAACCGTACTTTCAACAACAATCCTTCTAACAACTATGGTAGTACCAAAAATCTTGAAGGATTGATGTCAAAGTTTATGGCATCTCAAGAGGCTCGCATAGCTAGGTTTAAAACCGAATTCAACCAACAACAAACAAAGATGACCAACAAGATTGACAACTTGTTGAAAGCCCTCAACAACCAAGCATTAGTCACACCTAGGAAGGACACTAGGGACACCAATAACGGAAACCAAATTAAGGATCCCTCATCATCTAAACATGTCCACTTTGTTAATGTTGTCACTATTAAGCCAATAGATAAGGAGATAGAAGAGAGTGACAAGGATGAAGTTAGAATAGGAGCCGAGACCAAGGATAAGAGTAGGGAAGTTGAGGTAGAGCCTATAGAAGAATACTTTGATAAGTTGCCAACCAAGGAAGAACGGGAATACCATAAGGATTTATTCGATAGTCCCGAGAGACCATATATCTTTGGCAACCCACTCATCAAAATGGGAGACCCCTCTAACATTAACATCCCATGCGATATCGGGCACATGCATATATGGAAAGCTTACATCGACCCTAGATCCCCCGTGAACATCATGACTAGGACTTATTACAATTGGGTGATGAAGAAGCAACTTGATTTTAGGATGATGCCTAGTAAGAATCTGATAAGTAATTTTGCAGGAAGAGTGAAGGGACTGCATCTGATTATAGGGAATCTCACCTAGGAGATTGATTTTATGATAGTTGAGGACACTCGTCCGGTGATAGATGCTTGACTAAGCCAAATAATATTTGGGAAACCATTTGTTGAGGCCACTAGGATGAGTTATGATCCGACTTTAGGGATAGTTAGGTTCAAGGAAGAGAATGATGAAGTTGCTTATCAAATGCCCTACAAGATTGAGCAATACCGCCTTCTCTCTAATTTCGAAAAGGAACACAAGCAAGCGGCTTATTATAGGAATGAGGAGGATAGACGTAGAGTATGTAAAGAATAGGATGTTTGGTTTCTACAAAGAGTGCTTGCAACTAGGTCCGGAATACAAAACTGGTTTAGAAGATGACCTAGAGAGTGGAACCAATGATGAGATCACGTAGTAACCCATGACATTGAGTCTAGCTACAAGACTCGTAAATAAAGAAAAGCGCTTCTTGGGAGGCAACCCATGTTTTGTGTGATTTTCTTTGTTTGTTTGTTATTTGCTTCCGTATGCATGCTTAATTTTTATTGTCGGTAGATCATGTTTCTAAACTAAATAGTGGAAATACTTTACTTTGTTGTTTTGGCTTAGTCTTAACTCCACCTAAAAGTATTTTTGCAAAAGATAAGTGTAAGGGGAAACCCCAAATATGTTTTTAAGAAACAAACCGATCATGATTCTCCACAATATTAAATGAACATGTGTATTCGTATTTGTTAGAGTCAAATGCTTGTATTGAGTCATAATGAAGTTTTGCAGGATTTTCCAAGAAGTAGGACCAAGTTTTTCCAGAAATTTTCCAGAAACTTAACATAAGAATTTTTGCAGGTCAATCCTGACGGCGTCAGGAGTTTACTCTTGACGGCGTCAGGTGTAAAAATCTGGAAATTTTACCGGTTTTGTTTTTCTAACGGAGTCTTATGGTTTTTGTGAATTATTAAGTTTTATAATCTCCAGGAGATCTGTAAACTTCATTCCGCAAGCATTATATCTTATCTTGTTTTCTAGGATTTAGTAACTTATATAGGATGCCGCCGATTTTACGCGAGGTTGTCTTTTCTATTTTATCAGGATTTACAGGTTATGTATGACAAGAAGATGATTTATATTCTGGAAGGGAAGCTTTGATTGTTCATTTTCTTGAAGGAAGATTTAACCTGGCCACCCTATTATCCATACCGAGCGAATCAGGGGAGTATTTGATTTCATTCTCTTTACTTTTTCACTTTTACATTCTTTACTTGAACATTGGGGACAATGTTCATCTTAAGTGTAAGGGGAGGGTAAAAAGATGATACCTTACATATGCACTTTCGCTTGAGTTTGTTTTGTTTAATAGTAGATGTGTAATAAAACTATGAGAAATACTTGTTAGTGCAATTTTAGCGCCAAATTTAAAATTTTTTACAACATTTAGGAGTGAAACTTTAGCCATAGCAAGCGTCTCATGGATAGGAGATTGTATGACTAGCACATAACCGTATATTCAGAAAAATTTTCCACCCAAATATGTGAGGTTCGCCTTTAGATTTGATAGGAAAAGCATTTACTATTAGTGCTTATGAGTGTACCGGTAGCATTAAGATTCTAGAACTTGCGTTAGTGATGCATCCCGAGACCGCTAGTGAGACTACATTCGTGTGGTAGGATTTACTACATGATAAGAGGCAATAGGATCACCCTTGTGTTAAACCCGTATCATAATTACTTGACCATTTAAGTCATATTACTTGGCTAGTTAAGTCAACTAATTTTTCCCACACCCTTAGCGTTGTACTCATTTTTAGTACACGAAACCCCTAGTGCACCCCTCCGAGCCTATCTTTTCGTTTCTAACTTTAAGCATCTTACTTAAAGGAAGAATTTGTTACACCCCACTTAAATGTACAACCAAATCGCCTTAGCCTTCCGTGTATGCGCTCATTTTTTGTGCATTATTGTTATTTGTTAAACCCTAAGTTAACTTTCTAATTGATTACATGGTTGCTAAGTCGAGTCATATCCTTGTACATATTGTTTTGGGACGATTGGGACTCATGGGTAAGTACTTATTTTATGGAGTAATGGGGAAGAACATCATTTATTACCCCCATATGTACGTTAATCTTAAAAGTGCTCAAAGTGTTTTGATTTTCTTAATTCGAGTCATTAGACTAGTTTAATGTAAAGTATGTAAAGATTCAAGTGTAAGGGAAATATTCATTCCCTATGATGTATTGTTTTGGATGGTAGGGTAAGAGTGTATGCCAAAAAAAAATAAAAAATAAAATAAAATCAAAAAAGAAATAGAAAAATCAAGAAAAAGAAAAAAAAATAGAAAAAGGAAAAGAGAAAAAACATACGGACTACCATCCCGTTTCATTCTATGTTTGTTTTATGTTTTTGTTATTTTTCATTTATTAGCTTAAGTCAAGTCTAGTCTTGGCTTAGCAACGCCATATTGTACATGTAATTAACCAAGATTGTTAACTCGCCACCAGTAAAACTTCCTTTATCCAACAAAACCGTGTATTTCATATCCCTACACCTAACGTTACAACCCTTTAAAAGACCTCTTTGATAGTTTATCCTAGGTGCTTACGCCATGTGGTGGAGGTTTGATCCTTTCCCAAGCCTATGGTAATCTATTTTGCTATGACAGGTAGTGAGAGATATCTTCCGTTTCCATATTGTAATTTACACTTTATTACACCCGTGAGATGTGAGTATCTAAACACTATTTGTGAGGTGCTAGTATATAACCTCCATGCTTGTCTATTGGTCTTTAGTGGAACGATTATTTGTTGTAATTACTTTATATTAGTGTTAAATGACCCCTAACTTGTCTTTTAAGTAGAATAAAAGCGCATTTGCTTGAGGACAAGCAAATCTCAAGTGTAAGGGTATATGATGAGGCGAAAAATGATCCGTTTTTAGGGGGTCATTTAAGCCCGAATTCGAATTTATTTGATCAAATATTGCCCTAAATCGTTCATTTTGTGATTTTAGGTACTTTGGGAGAGAAATCTGGAAAAGGAAGCAATTCGGACGTTTTTGGAGCATAAAAGTTAAGAAAACGCCAAAGTCTTAATTTTCCATGCTGGGAACAGTAGGTGACGGCGTCAAGAGCAGTTCTCTGACGGCGTCAAGAGCAGAAGTCCATGACAACCCAGTACAGATTTGACGGCGTCAGGAAGGTAGGGCGTCAAGAGTAAAAAGTCATGACGGCCTGGAAATGATTAAGTCTTGACGGCGTCAAATGTAGATCAAGGCAGTCCGAGAATAGTTTTGGCGGCGAGGTGACGGCGTCACAATGTTTGTCTTGACGCCGTCAGACCCATTTTTCTATATATAGTTTTCTAATTTTCACACATTAAAGGGAGAAGTTTTGGAGAAACCCTAAGTACGATTTTGGTGCAACTTTTACAGGTTTTTCAAGGGTTCCAAACCCTTGATACCTTTGATTGTAATTGAGATAAGTGTTTTTTTAATTCAATCAATATTTCTATGAGTTGGTTGTCTATATCTTGTTCTTATCTTAATTCTATCATGCTAGGATAGATCTATCTTGTGTTTGCTTAGATCTAATGAAACCTAGATGTTAATTATGTGTTGATTACTTGTTTATTCTTTTCTTGGATGAATGATTTATATGTTAGGCTTAAGAAAACTGGCAGATCTCCACTTGGTAAAATGCTTGAACGTCTTAAGAAACATGAACCGAGGCGCACTAGGTCTTTATTGGTTGTATTTAATGCATGAGCCACTGTTTACAATCCCTATAGTTGTGCTGGGCATGGTGTAGGAGGAGATAAGAGCTCATAGAATTGGGAAGTTATGTGTGCCACCCCATGAATGGTATTAAGGAATACGATCCGTCATCCATGCAATTATAACAAGTGATTAACGTGTAAAAGATGTCTAGGGAGTACTGAAATCTAAGTAAACACATTTTCTCCATTTACTGCACACAACCTTTGTATAATTAGTTTATTTTCTTTTGTAGTATTTTATTTTTATTGCATCTTTAGTATTGGGTTAGTTGACTAGCAACTAATTCCGCCCAAATCCTTCAAAACCCGAGATATTTAATTGCTTTCATAAAAATATAAAAATACAAAAATAATCATCCCTCACCTTTAGAACTAGTATTTAGGCTTTCTAATCCTAGCGACACTATTCCTAAGTTGAACGATCAATCCCCCGGTACTGGTCACTATACTATACTATAACGATCAGGTACATTGCCTGGTGGGGGTTGTAAGCTTCTCAAGATCCCTTGAGAGGTAAAGCCTGGTGCGATTCCTACGCATCAATAGCAAAGACTTAAAGAATGTAAACTCTGCTGAAAGAGTAACATGTTTGATTGCAAGAGTAACTATGGAAGAAGCACATTAATGGCACAGAAGATTGGGGCATGTCAATTTTAAGAACATCAATAAGCTGGTCAGAGGTAATTTTGTTAGAGGTTTACCTTCTAAAACATTCAAGAATGATCACTCATGTCTTGCTTGTAAGAAGGGTAAACAGCACAAGGCTTCTTGTAAGAAGATTGATGAGAAAACCATTAGAGAGCCTTTGGAATTGCTGCACATGGATCTGTTTGGACCTGTTTCAGTTGTTAGTCTAAACAAGAAGAAGTACTACTTGGTTGTAACAGATGACTGTAGCAGATTTAGTTGGGTCTTTTTCTTATGCTTTAAAGATGAAACTTTTGATGCTATTCATGATCTTATAATAGCACTTGAAAATCAGTTAAGACTCAAGGTTAGAGGCATTAGATGTGATAATGGGGCTAAGTTCAAGAATCAGCTAATGGATGAATTTTATGCCAAGAAAGGAATTAAAAGAGAGTTCAGTGTTGCTAGAACTCCTCAGCAAAATGGAGTTGCAGAAAGAAAGAATAGAACTCTTATAGAAGCAGCAAGGACAATTCTTGCAGACTCTCAATTACCTGTTCCATTCTGGGCTGAGGCTGTAAGTGCTGCTTGTTATGTGTTAAATAGAGTATCAGTGACTAAACCTCAAATGAAGACACCTTATGAATTACTCATGAGAAGAAAGCCAAGCATCAGGTTTATGAAACCTTTTGAATGTCCCCTAACCATCCTAAATACTGCTGATAATTTGGGCAAATTTGATGGGAAGTCAGATGAAGGATATTTATTGGGATATTGTACCAATAGCAAAGGATTTAGAGTATACAACAGGGCTACCAAAAAGGTTCAAGAATGTCTTCATGTTGATTTTCTAGAAGAACAAGAGAATTCTAAAGGTAAAGGTCCTGATTGGATGTTTGATCTTGATTTAATGTCTTCATCAATGAATTATGTACCTGTAATGGAAGAAAATCAAGCTGCTCCCACTGAAGAAGAAGCACAGTACATTGTTCATGATGTTAATTTAAGATCTGAAGATGAGCCAAATGATAATGCAAATAATAAGAAGAAGAGTACTTCTGGGCCTCAAGGTACTGCTGAACCTAACAGTACTGTTGATCCTCAAAGTACTGTTCCACCACAAATATTAGTATCTGATGAAGATCAAGCCATTCAAGATGAATTATCAAGGATGCTTTTTCAAGAAACAATGGCTAAGTCTTATGAAGATGAAAAAAGGAGAGCTTATGAAGCAGAAAAGAAGAAGGCAAAAGAAACAGCCAGTACTTTACTCCAAAGTACTGCTAATCCATTTGAAAGTACTTTTCAACCTTTATATACTTCAAATTGGATAAATACTGATGCTGTTAATGATTCTAATATGCCTGACTTAGAAGGTACTGATGATCCAAACAAGATTACTTTAGAAGACACTGATGATGAATTGGATCAAGAAGGCATTTTCTCAAATTCTAATGAAGATCCTGATTTCACTAATTTGGAAGATAATCTTGAAGTTTCACCAACTCCTACTCTCAGAATTCATAAAACTCATCATGTTACCAAAATAATTGGACCCTCAGCTTCAGGGGTGCTCACAAGAACTAAGGCTAAGAATATGTCTCAACAACATACTTCTTTACTTAGTTTTATCTACAAGCAAAACAGGGTGAATCACAAGGATCAGAAGTTGTGTTTATTTGCTTGTTTTCTATCTCAGGAAGAGCCCAAAAATATCAAACAAGCATTAGCCAAGGAAAGTTGGGTGGAAGCTATGCAAGAAAAACTCCTACAGTTTAAACTTCAAGAAGTTTGGGTATTATGTGATTTACCTGATGGAAAGAAACTTATTGGAACTAAATGGGTCATCAGAGTAAAAAGAGATGAAAGAGGGAATGTTATTAAGAACAAGGCAAGGTTAGTGGCTCAAGGATATAGATAGGAAGAAGGAGTAGACTATGATGAAGTTTTTGCTCCTGTGGCAAGGCTTGAAGCCATCAGGCTATTTTTCGCTTTTGCATCTTATATGGGATTTCTGGTATATCAGATGGATGTTAAAAGTGCTTTTCTATATGGCAAAATCACAAAATAAGTTTATGTCAAACAGCCTCCTGGTTTTGAAGACCCTACACATCCAAACAAAGTCTACAAGGTAATCAAGGCTCTGTATGGCCTTCATCAAGCTCCAAGAGCATGGTATGAAAGACTTTTAAATTTTCTACTACAACATGGTTAGAGAAGAGGAGCTATTTACAAGACTTTTTTTATCAAAAGAGATAAGAAGGATATAATGCTTGTCCAAGTGTATGTAGATGATATTATTTTTGGTGCTACTAGGCAATCTATGGTGAAAGAATTTGAAGATCTTATGCAGAGAGAGTTTCAGATGAGTTCAATGGGAGAATTAACCTTCTTCTTCGGACTTCAAGTGCAACAGTCAAGCAGTGGAATATATATTTGTCAAGATAAGTATGTTGAAGATATTCTTAAGAGATTCAATTTCACAACTGTTAGGCCTACATCTACACCAGTGGATACAAACAAACCTTTGGGAAAAGATAAAGAAGGAGAAGATGTTGATGTCACCCTATACAGGTCTATGATTGGATGTCTCATGTATTTAACTGCATCAAGACCTAATATAACTATTGCTGTATGTTTATGTGCAAGACATCAAGTTAATCCAAAGGTGTCTCACTTGAATGCTGTCAAGAGAATTTTCAGGTATCTTAGGCAACAACCTAAGCTAGGCTTATGGTATCCTAGAGATTCACCTTTCCATCTCCAAGCTTTCTCAGACAGTGATTATGCTGGAGATAACTATGACAGAAGATCCACAACTGGAGGATGCCAGTACCTTGGAAGCAGATTAGTGTCATGGCAATGTAAGAAGCAAACAATTGCAACAACTTCTTCCACTGAAGCAGAGTATGTAGCTGCTGCAAGTTGTTGTGCACAAGTACTTTGGTTACAGAATCAGCTTTTGGATTATGGATTCAATTTCAAGAATACTCCTATCAACATTGATAATGAGAGTACTATATATATTGTCAAGAATCCAGTATATCATTCCAAGACCAAGCTCATTCAGATTAGACATCACTTTATAAGAGATTGCTATGAACAAAGGCTTATCAATGTGGTTAAAGTTCATACTGATGATAATGTAGCAGATCTACTCACAAAAGGCTTTGATGTTTTAAGATTTACCTTTTCGGTTGTGAGTATTGGCATGATTAATATGTAAGCTATTTTTGAGGGGAGGCATTAGTAGTTATTAGTTAGTCATTATTTGAGGGGAGGCTACATGTATCATTCAAAAGAAACAAGTTTATTCATCATTCAACAAAGTTATTACCACAACTATTCAGAAAGTTTCTACATCATCATTGTTGTTACCAAGCTACTGACACAGGCACAGAAAACACAAGACTACATCAACCACCAACTACCACAACCTACTACCAAGCTTCACACCTAATCCATAGGCCTTTTTCCCTTGCCCTCATAGTTATGCTTTCCCTTTTGAATAGTTTTTCTCTTGTCATCAAAAGAAGCCTGCTTTCTTGGGCAAGCCAAGCCAAGAACCTGTTTGGGAGGTCTGTCTTTCCTTGGAGCAGGCCACTTCATGTTCTGTATTGCTGATTCTAGGGCTTGAGTCAAAGCATGTGGAAGCTCATTAGCTAAAGATGAACCAGGAACATATTTCTTCTTCTTGGGCTTTTTGTTGGTTGTGTTGGCTGCATCAGTTATGGTAGAATTTGCAACACTTACTAATGAAGAAGATTCTTGGAGTCCCATCCACTGTACATAAGGAGGAAAATAATCTAACCATCCTGGATCTTCAAACTCAGAATCAGAGTAGTAACTTATCTCTGAATCTATGGTTCCATCTGAGTCTGAAGAGATGTTCACAATTGGAATGTGACTCATTGTACTTACTAGTTTTTGTGTTATGCTAAAGAAAGATATGGTGATTGCAAGTTGTTGTTGGTAAAGTTGCTTTTATAAGCAAAGTAAAGGTAAATGGGCATTTAATGAAGTGTATTGATGTTTACTTACCATGGTAGCTTTGGGATTTAATATGGGGAGATAGTCATTAATCAGGGTTGACTTTCAAAGATATTTTGGTCAAATGGTCAACATTCAAGATTTTTTTGGGAAAAGTACTTTGGTCAACATACTGTGTGAGTTTATAACGAAACGTACTGCTCCATATTTTATGGAACGTACTGCTTGGTGCTATTAAAGGGTACGCTGACGTGTCAGATAATGTTCCAACGGTCAGATTTGCGGCTAACAAACTTTTGAAAGATATGGGGATAATTACTTCCAAAAATAACGGTAAAATTATTAATTAACCATGAATTTTTGTATCTTATCCTTATATAAACCTCATATCTTTTCTTTTTATTCACCCTTATTCACCTTTCTTGTTATTTAAACTCATTCCTACTTTACATCGATCATAACTTTTCTCACTCTCACCCTAATCACCATGGCAAATCGACGCACCAACACCAAACACAACATGATAGCAAACCTTGAGAAAACCCAAGATAACCTTGATTTTCATGGTATTATTGACTTTCTCACTGGAACCAACATCTATTACTCAATCCTAGTTAACCCAGAGATTATTGGACCTTGGATTCAAGCTTTTTGGGATACAGCAAGGTCACAGGTTGAAGATGGAGAGGATATCATTACTGCTACAGTTGCTGGGAGAGCTATTCGTGTCACAGAAGCTTCAATTAGAGAGGCTCTGTTATTTGATGATGACGGAGGCTCTGTTTTGTTTGGAAAACAAGAGATTTGGAACACACTCAGAGACATTGGGTATGAAGGTCCTTTGAATAAGCTTACTTTTCAGAAGGCTATGGTTAGTCCTCATTAGAAATTTCTTATTCATGTTTTGCTTCATTGTTTGAGTCCCAAAAGTACTGCTTGGGATCAGTTTAGCCATTCCATAGCTTCTGCTTTTGTTGGTCTTATTATAAATCAACCTTTCAATTTCTCATACGTGATCCTTGAAGGTATACTTACTCATATTAAGGCTGGCAAACCTTTTCTAATGTATCCTAGATTTGTTCAATTGCTTTTGGAGAATCCACTAGATGGGATACCCAAACCTCAGGATTATGTACCTACCATTAGGATGCCACCTAAAGTGTTCACTTTTATGTCTCATAAGGGAGTAAATTTTTCGGGTAGGAATACACCTCTCAATGCTTATATGTTAGAGGTAGCTCAAGCTGTTAGGGATGAAGAAGACAATAGTGGTTCTGCACATTCTCATAATGATGATCAATCTGATTCTACTGAGCATTCTGCTTCAGTACATACCCCTACACCACCTATTGTGTCCCTTTAGCATGTTGTTTCAAGTGAGAGGACTCCCTCAGTGACAGCTTCCTTGGATACATCTGTTTCTGCTCAAGGTACTTCTCCACAAAGTACTTCTTCTAAAGGTACTGCTTCAGAGGACTCAAAGGTACCTACTCCCAATGATTATACTTCCACAGGTGGGGTTCAAACACCTGGAGGAGATGAGGGAATTAAAGGTGCTGTGAGTACTTCTGATTTGGCAAAGGAATTGGAGAAGATGAAGACAACTGTTAATGCTCAAGCTGCAGAAATCAAGAAGCTAAGAAAGAAGTTCAGAACGTTGAAGAAATTTGTTTGGCCTCTTGTTCAGAATTTTAGGCTTTATGTGAAAGAAAAGAAGCAGTCTCAGAAGCCAAAGTCCAAATCTTCAAAGAAGTCTTCTAAATCCAAGAGGAAGCATAGGAGGTCATCATTTACCAAATTGGGGAGGAATCAAGATGAGAATTTGGATAAAGATGATGCTGAGGTTAAATATTCAGAAGATGCTCATTTTTGGCAATATCCAGAAAGTCCAAAGAATCTTGTACCAGAAAGCTATATTGAAGAGGATATGAATATTGCACAAGAAGATGAGAATATTGCACAAGAGAAAGATACTGAGCAAAAAGATACTGAGCAAGAAGATGCTGAGCAAGAAATTGTTAAGCAGGATGTAGATGCACAGAACATTCAAAGTGCTGGTGTTCAAAGAACTGCAACAGAAAACATAAGTCTGCAAGGTACTGATGAGCAAGGTACTTCTTCTAGGAATATTGATGAAAGTGGAGTCACTGCAGCTGGACCTTCTACAATGAATTATGAAGATGAAGCTGGTCCTTCTACTCTTGTACAGCAAGAAGAAGCAAGAGTACATACTGCAAGTGATGATGAAACAATTGCTCAAGTTATGATGAATTTGAGGAGACCTACTGAAGGAATACATATTTCTGACTCTACACAAAAAGATGTTGAAAGTACTTCAGAATCTGAAGAGCTAGATCCTAAAGATAAAGGGAAAAGGATAATGGTTCAGAAAGATACTAAGAAGAAAAAGAAGAAATTTTCTCTTGCTCAGATTAGAGAGTTAGAAATTGCAGAAGATTTAGAGCTGGCTAGAAAGCAACAAGCTGAATATGATGCTGAGTATTTGGAAGAAGTTAGTAGGCCAATTACAAAGAAACCAATGACTACAGCTCAGGAAAGGAACTGGATGATAAGTTTCTTGAGAAGAAGAGGATACAAGAATTTACATAAACAAAGGTATCCAGAAGTGAAAGCTCTGTGGGATAAAGTACAAGAATATATCAGAAAAGAAGTAGAAAACTTTGTGCCCATGGAAGTTGATAGAAAGAAGAAATTAGAAGAAATTAGAAGAAATCAGAAAGGAACAAGCTGAGGAAAGAAGATTGAAAAGGAAGAAAGCAGTTCAAGATGATCAACTGTCAAAAAGGCTGAAGATGATTCATGAAGATACAGTTGATGAACTTAGAAATTATTTCAGAGTTGTTGACTTTGAAAATAAGAAGATTGAAGATTCTGGAAAAAAATCAAAGATAATCTCATTTTCTATGGTTGAATCAAAAGAAGGGAATTATTTTACGATTCACAGAGAAGATGAAAGCTTCACAACATTCAATATGTTATGGGATGTGTTGCATTGTATTACAAGGGCAGATTTGTATGACTTATATGTGCAAGTGCAGACATACTATGCAGAGATTGAAGCTTCAGAAGTGGGATTAATTTTGCTTGGAGACTTAATTACCATCTGGGAAACTAAAGAAACAAGTGTTGATCCTCTGTGGAATGATCAAGAGAATTGGGAAATAACAAGATGGAGATTCTTTGAGTCATCAGGAGTTCATACACTATAGATAGAAGATGGGACCATGATTCATATGCTGGCTGAGAGGAGATATCCATTGATTAGAGAAATTATGCTCAGAATGCTGGATCATGGAATGGAACTTGAAGATGAATCTGAAGTAGCTTTGGATGTTATCAAGCTATTTATCAAATGTATCAAGTCTGAAGAGTAATATTGCATAATACTGGTATGATTTGTTTTGTAAAATAAAGTATTTTTCAAAGTACTGCAAAAACAAACAGTACTTTAACAAAGTACTGCTTGCTGATATAAACCAGTATAAGTCCTTTAAAATAAAAAAAAAATGTTTTGATGTTTAAAAGAAAAGTAAAAGGATTTGAAAAGCAACACATGGTGTTAGTATTTATACTGCACAACAAATGGTAATCAACTCACCATGTTTAACAGACAAGAAAGAGTTTGACTCATCATGAGGGTACGGCTCTGATGTGATAATCAAATCCGTTTATGGTTGATAGTTTACCAAAAACTATATGGTTATCAACTCACCATACTCCAAGTGATCAAGAGTTGGCAAGTCCATAGCAAACGGCTATTGGTAAAGACTAATCAAATCCGTTGATAGCTGATGATTTGCTAAAAATCATAATTTTCAATGATTCACCTCTCACAGGAGTTAACACACCTGGAAGTGATGAGAATAGTATGAAACTTTTAAGATTTGATGATTACTGTATCAAAATGTTCCTGAGTTGCTGAGAAGATATATTGAAAGACAAGATGCTGATAAAGAGTACTTTGACACATGACAGATAGAAGACAAAGAAATAAAGAAACAATCTTTCTGAATGATTAAAGATTTGAAGATTAAAGATAACAAAGAAACTTGAAATCAAGCAAGTAGAGTTCAAGTTAGGGGAGGATTGTTGGGATATAAAATATCAAGGTACTTCTGTATGTCAAAGTACTGCTGCATGAAGAATAAAGTCAAAGTACAGCTGAAGGAAAAAGTCAAAGTACTGCTGTTACTGAAGAATGTTTAAAGTACTTCGAAGGAAACAAGGACTGATGTGCAATATTAGTTAAGGATTAATGTGTAATATTGAACGAATATTCTAGAATTAGTTAGGGATAATAACTTGTCGTTCAAGGATTATATGTTGTAAACCGACTTAAGGTTATCTATATAAACAGCCTTAAGGGGTATTAGTCGATACAAGTTTTAGATAAGTTTTCATAAGTTTTAGAGTCGATCAAAGTTGATAAATAGTTAGGGATTGTTAGTGAATCTGTGTAACAAAGCAGGTTCAAAGTTTGGTTAATATAAAAGTTCTTCTTAAGCTTTGTGTTAGTAGATTCTGCATACTTTACAAGGTTAAACAGTGTTTCAATATTAATAGTGTTGAGTTTACTCAATATTGTTAAATACTTACAAGCTACAATGTAGTTTGGTCAGAGTATATCGATCCAACATTTTTCTGTAATATTTAGCTTATTGTTCTGCTTTTAATTTCCTTGTAATCATTTTGTACTCAATTTTTAGATTAATGAAATATTAGTTTTATTGCAATTTAGCTTATTGTCTTAAATTCTTATTTAGTTTTGTTTGAAACTTATTTACTGCTTATTTAGTTCAATTTAATCATTGGTAGTTTGTTCAAAGTTTTCATTTCATTATTGTTTATCTTATACTAAAAAGCCAAAAAAATTAGAAAATCCTAAAAATATAAAAATATATGTTTTCAATTTTTAACTTAAGCTTCAATAAGCTTAGTTTTACTTTCATATAAGCTTATTTTAGCTTTCTAGCTATTGTAAGTTTATTTAATAGCTTATATAGTATAAGTTCTCCAAATTCTCAAATAAGTCAACAAAGGTCAAACTGCTTATTCAAATAAGAAGTAGGGGTGATTTGATAGTCCAATTGGAGAAAGGGAATCCATTGGCTTGTCTAAAGACAGGCAAGCATAGTGAACCCCCTCTGTTTGAGCTGAGGGCGAATTAACTTGTGAGTTTTCATTTTTCATTTGTAGCTTATATTGCATCAGTAGTTCATTATAGCTTAGATCTTTCATTTTCTTATTATTTCTGTTAAATTAGTTTGTATTCATCAAAGTTTAGCTTTAATTCAGTAGATCTCATCATATTTGATTTGTTTGCAGAAATTGAGTAGTTTACTGTTCCATTATTTGGATCTGTGTTTTTGTTGGTATTTGAGTTTGAGACCTGAGTTTCTGGTTCATTTATGCTTGTTTGATCATAGTTGATACTGAAATAGTAGTTTGGATTGATTATTCTCACTAGTACTTCATTAATTGTCATAGGCAGTAGACATATAGGGTGTTTGGGATAGTTAGTTTATCTGTGGATGCATGAGATTCAGAGGTTAAAATTGGTTTAGACCTCATACTTAGGTTCATATTAGAGTAAGTAAAGCAAAAAATCAGTAGGTTACTTGGATAAAAGTCACATTAGCTTTCATATCTTAATAGCAGCTAGTATCTAGTAGTTTTAGGTTGAATAATCAGTTAAGTAGTTGCATAAATAGATTATATAGCTTAAATTAGGTTATCAATAGCTTATTACATCATAGGTAATCATTTAGGATAGATTTAAATTCAATTTAGTCAAAGCAAATTATAAATCAAAAAGTCATATTAGACTTACACTCAGAATTTGGTCAGGTTTTGGTAAGTACTTGTAGGATTTAATAATATTTGGAAATAGTTGTAGTTTGTTGATTTGAGTAGATTAGCAGTTTGGGAATCAGGTTTCATCAATTTGGATTATGATTTCAGTTACTTGTATGAACACAGTACTCCCCTGCACATCAGGTTTCATCAATTTTTCTAGGACACACTGAGGCTAATAATTGAGAAGTAGTGATTAGGTTTTTGGTTCAATTAGATTTTCAATTGGGCAATAGAGTTTTTGCCCCTAAAATCTCACAAGTTCCAGCTTATTAGGACTGCTAATTTAACTTGAGAAGTAGGAGCATTTTACATAGTAGCTGATGTCACACCCCCAATTTACCTGACTTGCAGCGGAATGGAATACCTGGGGGTGTCTGTCATAGCACCACAGTTACAGTTACATTGAACGACCTAAAGTGTCGTTTGGAAAATACTGCATTTGATCATTGAAATAATTCAGAGTTTACAAAATGAGGTCCCCAAAATGTGTTGCATGTTTATGAAAAACAAGTCGTACTAGATCAAATGTTTACATAAGTGCATGAAATAATGATGAGACGCGTCGACTCCGCGACTCCATGAAGGTCCAAATGCATGTCACATGAGCTACCTTAATAACCTGAAATACATTGCTAAAACGTCAACACGAATGTTGGTGAATTCCATAGGTTTGTAAAATGTAATGATGTACGGCCACCACAAGTAAAAATGCAAGATAAAAATCTCGTGAAAATTGTACAATAGCCTTAAGCTCATGACACCGAAGCTATGACTGATGAAACTGTAAGCCCCTCCCGAATGTTCTGCCGAAACATTCAAATGTAAAAGACATGACATGCATCCGCTTACTGTTGGTATCCACTACCACGGATGGAGGCGTCACCCTCGATAGATCTATCCACTCACTCTCGCTTAGTACTTGAAATTAACGGTTCATGATGTTACAGGGGACTTTTCACATGGCAAGGTAACTTAAGCTATGTACATGTTTGAATACTTGGGCTCGTACTGAAATGATTGATGCAATGTATTCCCCCCGTGGGATTTGAAAACAATCAAAAATGTTGAATTGAAAACGGGGCTATGAAAACTCACCTTAACTGATGAAACTGTCATGAAATGAAATGAACCCCAATGAACAATTTGCTGTCGTAACCCAATATGATGGTACCATGAACATGTACTGAGCTGAAAAACAAGGCGCGCACACTAGCCGCAACCTAATATGAATGATGAATGATCTCATTTAGATCACCAAATGATGTTATGAATGACCATGCTCATGTTTCTATACCACTCTACTCTTTGAAAACACTTGTTGTTATCAAAAGTATATAATCCAAGAATTTGGAAAATATTGCTATTAGAAAATATAAATGGCTAGTTATAATATATATACTTATATATATATAACGTAAGTTTCCTTGTTAGCGTTGAAAAACTCGGGTTGTAATCCTTGAAATGATGAAAACATACTCATAATAACTAATACTACGTTAGTTATAAAGCTCGGTACTTGATATTATGTTTAGCTTGAAAATGCACTTCGTAGTTTTTGCGCCAAATTTAATAAAAGCTGTCAATTATAAAAGGGTTTTAGCCGATATTCAAACGTGTATATCTTTGTCGTTACTTGTCCGTTTTACTTGTTCTTTATATCCACGGTTACGTCTTAGTATGTAGTAATATATTTTGGAAAGCTCGGCTCCTCCGGGTTACGTCTAAAGTCTCTTTTTGTACCATGAAAAACGTCCAACAGCAACTATTTTCAGAAAAATACTTTTCGTCAACAATCTTGCAAAAATCATAACTTCTTCGTTATAGACTCTTTTTAATCCGTTCTTTCGCCTACGGATTCGTTTTTGAAAGTATTTTCTAAAAATTTTGCCAAAGTTTCCTTGGTGTTTACTGATTTTCCAGATTTTTACAAAACGGGACAGCATGTCTAAAATAGGTTCCAAATCAAGTTTTCAAGGTTAAAAACCAATTTCTACCATCACCAAACCTCTTGTAATCACCACATGACTAATCTAATCTTACCATACACCTTCTTAGGGTGCCATGGACTCCTAACCAAGTTATTAGAGCTAGGGGATTCATAACTAAAAAGTTAGGGTTTGTATGTTCCTTTTTAGCCAAAATAAAGTGTGGTATAGCTACTTGTACATGGTTTTTAGCATGATACTTATGAAATACATGTAAAAATAGGATGATCCATGAAAAAATAAAGATGAAAACTTACTTGATAAAATGAGATGATTATAGGATGATTATGCTTGATGTTCTTGTGTTTTTGTTGCTTGATTCTTGATTAGGCTTGTAAAATGAACAAGTTTGATGCTTTAACTTTTCAAAAACCTTCACTTGATCAAAATATGGAGCTTGGGTCGTGGGTTTTGTGGAGGAGATGAAGAAATGAGCTTTTGATTCAAAGATTTTGTTATGTATTATGAAAAAGGTGTTTGTAGAGATATTTATGCAAAGGTTCATAGTATAATAAGGTTTCATATATGCATGAGGTCAAGGAGGGGGTTCATGGCTGATTTTCAAAGGGTTCATAAGCCATAATATGGACTTTGATTTATTAAGGATAATTAGTGGATGATTTGTAGTATAAGTATAGGTTTTTAGGTGTTACATTTAGGTAATCGTAGTTAGTTTTTAGTTATCATTAAGTACCGGGTTTGCGAGAAATAAATTTTAACAAGTTAGTCGGGACTTAATAAAGTCATCAAAATGTTAAAAATACATTAGGTACAAGTATTGAGTGTTCGGGTGATTATTGTTTAGTTTTCACGAAAACCGTCGTAATATTATAAACTTACGTTATAAATAAAATATATTTCCAAAATACTGGGTAAATGAATGTAATAACTTTTATGATGTTAAAATGGATATAAAAATATGTCGGGACCATTGTGGGAATATTTAGATATATTCGTCGTGTATAAACCGTGTGTTAACGTTTATTTAGAAATCATAATACGTAAAACGTTAAATATACTGAATATAGTAATTTGAAAATCCTGAGAGTGGTATAACATGTGAATGACCTACTGATGATATGCAGACTATTCCCAGTCCGTATGAAGTGTTGTTACTGATAATGCATGAATTCGCACCTGAACCAATACGGTTACGCGAATTTGAATACCCGTAAACTAAATTTACGATGAAATGTGTAATGCACGTGAATGATGAAATCTTTTCCCGCAATGAATAGTGTTCCGTGAATAGTAAAATTTTTGAATGCTTCTCGGAATGTCAAACTGACACCAAAAATGATGAATAGTAATCTGATGAATAGTGTTTTGATGAATAGTGTTTGATGAATAGTGTTTTTCCAAAGTTCGGGAAATGACCTGAAATGACCTGAAATGGTGAGTTGTGACAGTCTTCCCCTCTAAATGGAACTTCGTCCCGAAGTTCAGTTTATGTTGGTCTCTGAAAATGTATTGGTGAAAAGGTGATGATATTCGAGAATTCCAGCGAACTCTAACGATAGGAATTCGACTCTGTTTCAACTGTTTGACCACACGGTCCATGATTTCTGTTGGTTCTCTTACAAGGTCTGAGATTGTCATTTGGGATGGATCCCTTCCAATGGAATCATGAGTGACTCATCTGAAAGTCATTTCTGAGGATCTGAAAATGTGAAATATGTTCGTGTAATCCTGTTGTTCTCTGGCAATGTTCAAATCTGACGGCCACTAGGCCTACCCTGTCTGAAATATAAATGGTCCAGTGTATATTGGTGTAACTTTCCAAGTTTTCTGAATGATAACATGCCTTTCCTAGGCAGAACTTTCTGCATAACTCTGCAGAACTTGAAGTTTTAATGGTTTACGACTTATTGAACTTGTAACTGATTCTTGACTTGTAGAAAATTTCTGGTTATCTCATGAATGCCTACTGAACTAGTGAGTTGAGCTTTTTCCAAGTTTGGCCCATCAATCGATGGTCTGCGCTTCTTAACGTTTTAAATGTGGTACTGGTAATATATACTGCTGGATTCTGCCAGAACTCAAGTTTGTATGCTAGTTGGTCGATTCTAAAATGAATCTTAAATAGTCCAATATGCTAAAGGTTCAACCTTTCTTGTTATCCAATTTGTATCATGCCAATCCAAGGCAATGCTTTTAACTTAGTTTGTTCTCCCACTTGAATCTGGATGGTTTGTTGTTCAGGATATCCAATCCAAATGATGTGTGTTATGTACCAACCTAACTTCTGCCAGTTTCTCATTGTTGTTGTGATAACTATTGTTGTAGATGAATTTGATTTATGTTGAGTGATTAGTCCAACCATTTACAGGGTCAATCACTCATGCTCTGAGCATACCTTCCTATGTTCGAATTGTTCTCTCGCTTTGACCATTGGTCTGAGGGTGATAGGTGATGTTCACAACTAAATGGGTTTCTGAAGGAAATCCTGAAATGATTACCTGAGGTCCAAGTTGAAACGGTTTCCTTAACAGGAACAACTGAAATGGGTACAATAAACCTTTGTGACTAATTCCATAACGTTCGGTCCTTCGAACTTGGCATTATATGAAGGGATAGAATATAGGTAACAATTTGATTCCTTGTGTTTTGTTCCAACGGATGATAAGACATATGTCCTTCTTTGTCTAGTGGGTTTGGTCTCCACTACTGAAGTTCGTAATCAATTTGTGATGTTCCTCCTAATTCCTTCATCACATATTCCAAATATTCTCTATTGTCAAGTCACAAAATCCTAAATGCATAAGCGATGTTGTAGGGAAGTTGGTTCTGGAAATTTGTCTCGCGATTGTGAGTTTTAGTTGAAATCCTTTTCTGAATAAACGAATTTAGAAAATGGAGCAAATGATTTACTGGGTAATATTTTTCCTGATGATCCAAAATCCAGTAGTTATGAAATAGGAACTGTTTTCAAACATGTTGTGATTACGACTGCTTACCAAAGTTTGATGTTTATGTATTTTCCTCATTGTAACATAGTGTTGCTAAAGATTGACCAAAAAGGATCGCACTTGTTCAAAATAGGAATTTCAGAAATCATTTTTCCACAGGGTATGTGATTTATGTAAACGCATCAACTTTATTTAAAAGTGAAAACACTGAAAAGGATAAAATGGTAGAATAGGAAATGTTCGCTTAAATGCATCGATGTCTAACACTTAGTTCCTGAAGTTGGATAATGTCTATTGATGGTTATCTGGCATAACTACAAGCATAGGTATTTAGACTAACTTAAGTCCTGAAATTGTTTATCGTTGTAATAGACAAGACTAAGGTATCATTTGATGTTGTGTCAATGAATGTCTATTCTGTTTTCCCATGTAGATGAGGAGATATGTTCTGGTTTGATCCCTTGCTTGGTATGAAGGTGAGGTTATCTGAAATTTCTAGTGACATAAGGCCTTAGAGGAATCTACATCGATATTCTTGATTCAAACAATTGTACTTTGTGAAAACTTACTGCAGGAAAGTTTATGTATGGATGAGGCCATGTTTAAATGAAATGCTCTACAGTCTCAATTTGAAGCTTGGTGTATTTCTATTGTGTTGTCCTGCGGACATCTATAATGAGTTCAATCCTGTAGCTCAGTATAGCTAGTACCCTTGAAAAATAACATTGGACAACTAGGTTAAAGATGGTAATTCAGATGGTCTCGCAGTATCTTAGAATTTGTTGTTGAGTTATGAATTCTCTCACTATATACTCCTAGTCCTGGTTAGTAGTTCTGTAATCCTTTCATTGCTTTTATTGTATAAAGGAATCCTGCATGTAATTGATATGGAAAGTCTCTTCTAGGGAATTCAATGGGAAGAATCCAACTTAATGGCTAAGTGAGTGACAGGTAGGGTAAGTATCCAGGGATAGTTCGGCAAAATGGATGTTTATGAATGAGTTCCTTTGTTTACAAAACTTTTGGATGAAGATTGTTATTAACAATCCTTTGAAAAGGTAATTATTTCCTTCATGGCATAATCCTTCCTGAATTTTACATAGGTGATCAGGCTATGTATAATTGAGGACTAATGATGCGATGTTGGATTTTGTCAAAATATCATAACTTTCCTCAAAAGTTTTAGATGGTGTTCAACGCATTGTTATTAAAATGGTATCCTGATGTTTTCTTTCAAGTAACATGAAAATTGCTTCGCGTAATAATAGTAAATACTTGGTGTAATGACAGAAAATCAATTTATAGGATGGTAATAAAATAGCTTACTTCAGAAATTTTTCTGTAAAACAATTTCCCCATATGATAGTAAAATAGCTTGAATGGTGTATTGGATACATGGGTGAATCTTGTCGAATGGTAATAGTCTACTAATTCGTCAAAAACGAAATCAACCTAATTCCTGATAAGACAATGCTAAAATATTGCGAAACGATTGAAGTCTGAGCAAATGGGAATGGAAAAGGAAATGACAATGATGGTACTAGTGAATGGAATACTACCCTCTTTCGCGCTACCTCGCGACACCCAAAAGGTAAAACTAAAGTACACACTGTGGGAAGGCCAATAATGTAATAAGTAACTGATGGTGGTGATAGTACCTGAGTAGTAAGTGCCCTACTAGTGATGGAGAGAAAACACACTATCTTCCTTGTAATAAGCATCCTAATAAGTCCATTAAGATTAATTCTGAATACACTACCAAAAGGCATTCTATGTACGGTCTGAATGATAGGAAAACCCTGTTCCTATGGCAAATCAATAGTACTAATGGTGGTGTAAATGCAACTGGTGGTATAATGGTAGTGTAAAATGACAAGGCATCTTCAATGTCGGAATACGATAAAAGGATGTCAGGGTGAGTATCTGAAGACATGTCACTTGTGAACCAGGTCAATAAAATGATATACATATATACGGATATGAGTATAAATAACTCGCACAGGGTATGTATGAAACAACATGTATCATGATTATGCACTTATAATGAAATGATGAGATGCTATGATGATGTGGTTATAGTCTAGGGTCCAAGATACATCCTAGTTCGCTATAACCTTAGCTCTGATGCCAATCTGTCACACCCCCAATTTACCTGACTTGCAGCGGAATGGAATACCTGGGGGTGTCTGTCATAGCACCACAGTTACAGTTACATTGAACGACCTAAAGTGTCGTTTGGAAAATACTGCATTTGATCATTGAAATAATTCAGAGTTTACAAAATGAGGTCCCCAAAATGTGTTGCATGTTTATGAAAAACAAGTCGTACTAGATCAAATGTTTACATAAGTGCATGAAATAATGATGAGACGCGTCGACTCCGCGACTCCATGAAGGTCCAAATGCATGTCACATGAGCTACCTTAATAACCTGAAATACATTGCTAAAACGTCAACACGAATGTTGGTGAATTCCATAGGTTTGTAAAATGTAATGATGTACGGCCACCACAAGTAAAAATGCAAGATAAAAATCTCGTGAAAATTGTACAATAGCCTTAAGCTCATGACACCGAAGCTATGACTGATGAAACTGTAAGCCCCTCCCGAATGTTCTGCCGAAACATTCAAATGTAAAAGACATGACATGCATCCGCTTACTGTTGGTATCCACTACCACGGATGGAGGCGTCACCCTCGATAGATCTATCCACTCACTCTCGCTTAGTACTTGAAATTAACGGTTCATGATGTTACAGGGGACTTTTCACATGGCAAGGTAACTTAAGCTATGTACATGTTTGAATACTTGGGCTCGTACTGAAATGATTGATGCAATGTATTCCCCCCGTGGGATTTGAAAACAATCAAAAATGTTGAATTGAAAACGGGGCTATGAAAACTCACCTTAACTGATGAAACTGTCATGAAATGAAATGAACCCCAATGAACAATTTGCTGTCATAACCCAATATGATGGTACCATGAACATGTACTGAGCTGAAAAACAAGGCGCGCACACTAGCCGCAACCTAATATGAATGATGAATGATCTCATTTAGATCACCAAATGATGTTATGAATGACCATGCTCATGTTTCTATACCACTCTACTCTTTGAAAACACTTGTTGTTATCAAAAGTATATAATCCAAGAATTTGGAAAATATTGCTATTAGAAAATATAAATGGCTAGTTATAATATATATACTTATATATATATAACGTAAGTTTCCTTGTTAGCGTTGAAAAACTCGGGTTGTAATCCTTGAAATGATGAAAACATACTCATAATAACTAATACTACGTTAGTTATAAAGCTCGGTACTTGATATTATGTTTAGCTTGAAAATGCCCTTCGTAGTTTTTGCGCCAAATTTAATAAAAGCTGTCAATTATAAAAGGGTTTTAGCCGATATTCAAACGTGTATATCTTTGTCGTTACTTGTCCGTTTTACTTGTTCTTTATATCCACGGTTACGTCTTAGTATGTAGTAATATATTTTGGAAAGCTCGGCTCCTCCGGGTTACGTCTAAAGTCTCTTTTTGTACCATGAAAAACGTCCAACAGCAACTATTTTCAGAAAAATACTTTTCGTCAACAATCTTGCAAAAATCATAACTTCTTCGTTATAGACTCTTTTTAATCCGTTCTTTCGCCTACGGATTCGTTTTTGAAAGTATTTTCTAAAAATTTTGCCAAAGTTTCCTTGGTGTTTACTGATTTTCCAGATTTTTACAAAACGGGACAGCATGTCTAAAATAGGTTCCAAATCAAGTTTTCAAGGTTAAAAACCAATTTCTACCATCACCAAACCTCTTGTAATCACCACATGACTAATCTAATCTTACCATACACCTTCTTAGGGTGCCATGGACTCCTAACCAAGTTATTAGAGCTAGGGGATTCATAACTAAAAAGTTAGGGTTTGTATGTTCCTTTTTAGCCAAAATAAAGTGTGGTATAGCTACTTGTACATGGTTTTTAGCATGATACTTATGAAATACATGTAAAAATAGGATGATCCATGAAAAAATAAAGATGAAAACTTACTTGATAAAATGAGATGATTATAGGATGATTATGCTTGATGTTCTTGTGTTTTTGTTGCTTGATTCTTGATTAGGCTTGTAAAATGAACAAGTTTGATGCTTTAACTTTTCAAAAACCTTCACTTGATCAAAATATGGAGCTTGGGTCGTGGGTTTTGTGGAGGAGATGAAGAAATGAGCTTTTGATTCAAAGATTTTGTTATGTATTATGAAAAAGGTGTTTGTAGAGATATTTATGCAAAGGTTCATAGTATAATAAGGTTTCATATATGCATGAGGTCAAGGAGGGGGTTCATGGCTGATTTTCAAAGGGTTCATAAGCCATAATATGGACTTTGATTTATTAAGGATAATTAGTGGATGATTTGTAGTATAAGTATAGGTTTTTAGGTGTTACATTTAGGTAATCGTAGTTAGTTTTTAGTTATCATTAAGTACCGGGTTTGCGAGAAATAAATTTTAACAAGTTAGTCGGGACTTAATAAAGTCATCAAAATGTTAAAAATACATTAGGTACAAGTATTGAGTGTTCGGGTGATTATTGTTTAGTTTTCACGAAAACCGTCGTAATATTATAAACTTACGTTATAAATAAAATATATTTCCAAAATACTGGGTAAATGAATGTAATAACTTTTATGATGTTAAAATGGATATAAAAATATGTCGGGACCATTGTGGGAATATTTAGATATATTCGTCATGTATAAACCGTGTGTTAACGTTTATTTAGAAATCATAATACGTAAAACGTTAAATATACTGAATATAGTAATTTGAAAATCCTGAGAGTGGTATAACATGTGAATGACCTACTGATGATATGCAGACTATTCCCAGTCCGTATGAAGTGTTGTTACTGATAATGCATGAATTCGCACCTGAACCAATACGGTTACGCGAATTTGAATACCCGTAAACTAAATTTACGATGAAATGTGTAATGCACGTGAATGATGAAATCTTTTCCCGCAATGAATAGTGTTTCGTGAATAGTAAAATTTTTGAATGCTTCTCGGAATGTCAAACTGACACCAAAAATGATGAATAGTAATCTGATGAATAGTGTTTTGATGAATAGTGTTTGATGAATAGTGTTTTTCCAAAGTTCGGGAAATGACCTGAAATGACCTGAAATGGTGAGTTGTGACAGCTGATTTCAATATCAGGGCTGCAATTGAGGTTTATAGCTTGTAATCTGAGTTTTGTGGTTCATTTAAGTTTCTCAGTGCTTATAGCAGCTATTTTCATTGATCTTGTGCTTCTGACTTATTCAACTTAGCTTCTGCTTATTCTTGTTGCTTATTTAACTGCTCATAAGACTCCAACTATGTTTCTATTGGCCTTATCTCAGTGCATGAAAGCTTATTTGAGTTAAATACATATTTGGTAAAAGTTTGGTACAATTTGGTCAAGAGTGCTTATGAATAAGCACTTTTCATTAAGCTGTTTTCAAGCAATCAGCATTTCCTCAACTTATTTTTCTAGTTTTAAATTTTTCCTAGGTTTAGTATATTAATTTAGAATTTCCACAAAATTTTTAGATTTTTCTAAGTTGTTTCGCTATTTTTGTTAATTTATTCTAGTTTTTAATCAGTTTTTAATTACTTTTATTTAAGAAAAATTAAATAAAAATCAGAAAAAACATAAAAAACTCCAAAAATATTTTAGAAAATAGTGTTTAGTTATTTTAGATTTTTCAAAATTAATTTTGCAATTTTCTCATTTAATTTCACTTTTATTTGAATTTTAATTACTTTTTAATTAGTTAAAATAGTTTTTAATTCATAAAAATTAAATAAAAATTAAAAAAAATATTTTTCTTTTTCTAAAAATTTTCTTTTATCATTTTTAGCTTAGGAAAATTATTTACAAACCCGTAGGATTAGTCTAGCTTCAAATTCACTTATTATTTCGCGCGTTTACGTTTATTTTACGTTTTAGCTTACGTTTTTAATTCTACGTTACGGTTAGGTTTGGTAACTTGATTTACTTGCTTAATTGGTTAATTGTGCTTCATTTTCATATTCATTAGTGTAATTCCCATTAAAATCACTTTTTCTCACTTTCACGACACTTTTCACGAACCGGGAATTTGAAATTCCATTCACACCTTCACACGGACTACAATCTCGGGATTTGTATTTCCTTCAAATCCTTTAGCTTACGTTTTTCAACCAATCAAATTTTGGCGCCGCTGCCGGGGAAGGTTGAAGTGAATTTTTAATTTTCGTTTTCTAATCGTGTTTTGAAAACATTCCTTATTCTTGTATATTTTCTATAAAAATATAAAAAGTAAAAAAATCAAAAACACTTTTACTAAAGTGTTTTCAAAAATCCAAAAATAAAATAAACATCCTCACTCTCGAGGGAGTGTTGTAAACCATTCCTAAAAAAAACAAAAGAAACCGAGAAATTGTACGTATTCGGATTACTTTATTACTACAACCAAATAAACGAGGAATACGGAGGTCTTGACATTAAATTACAGACCGAAGAGAGGTCCATTCTTCTCTCCCGCTCCGCTGCGCGTAGTAATTGAGGAAACGGTTACGAATAACGTAACGGTTACAAAAAGAGAATAAAAGTTTTGTGATTTTGTTTTTCAATATATTAAAAAATCCAAAAATACTTCCCAACAAAAAATACAAAAAGATTTTCCTTTTCTATTTGATTTTCTTTTGCATTTGTGTTTTTGTGGTGTATGAACACTCGCTCATCTTCTAAACGTCTTATTTCTCCACTTTCAAATCCAAAAAGTTTATTTCAACACAATCAACGAGTTCTTTTCCCAACCGTTGAGGAAATGAACCAAAACAAACAACACTTGGGACCCCCGCCGATGGGTGGTGCTAAAAACAATAGGATCCCTCCGATGGGGCCCCAACCGGCTTACGATTTGCATCCGATGGAGGAACAACTCCAATCACCATTCAATGGTGTGAGGAGGGCCATCGTGATTCCCAATATCACTGCAAATCAATTTGAGATTAATCACGGGTTACTCAACATCATCACGAGTATCTCATTTCACGGTTTAGAAAGTGAAGATCCTTATGTTCACATAAGGAATTTCACCGACATCACTGAAACTATAAAGTTAAACCAAGTTCTGTATGATGTGGTTAAAATGAAATTGTTTCCTTTCTCCCTCAAGGGAGCAGCCCGGACTTGGCTTGAAAAGGAACCACCGAACTCAATTCATACTTGGTATGATCTAGCTTCCAAGTTCGTGAATCATTTTTACCCTCCTTCTAAAACATCTAATCTCCGAACTCAAATCTTTCAATTTCAGCAAGCTTTCGATGTATCGTTCAGCGAAGCTTGGGATAGATTTAAGGAGTTGTTGGAAAAATGTCCAAATCATGGGTTTTCACCTTTGCATAAGATTGATACTTTCTACAATGGGTTGAGTCTTGCCGATCAGGACTCACTCAATTCTGCTGCGGGTGGAAACTTGTTGACCTGAAACATTCAAGATGCTTTCACAATTATTGAGAATAAAGCTAAAGTGAGGATAGCTAGAAACAAGCTTCAAGCTTCAACTGCTAGTAGCAAATCTAATGATGAAGTTATGAATGCTATAGCTGCCCTCACTAAAAAAGTTAACTCAATGGCTATTGAAAGATCTTCTAATCAGGTTAAAAACCATAAAGTCAATATGGTTAACCATGTTTGTGAGACTTGTGGTGGTCCTCATTTGTATTTTGAGTGCCCAGCCTCCGGTGGCTTCACTCACGAGAATGTGTATGCTACTTCGGGAACCTACAATATGGGCAGTAATGGTTACCAACCACAGGGAGACCGTAATCTTCTTAGCTACCGTTCTAACAATTATCTTGGACCATCTGGTTTCAATCAACCGAATCAAGTCAATCAAGTGAATCATAATGTGCAAAACCGAAACAATCAATTTAACCAAAATCAAAATCAAAATCGGGTGAACAATGGTTTTCAAAATCAAAATCAAGGTTTTCATCAAAATCGGGGGAATTACAATCAAGGCCCGAATCAAGGGAATATTCAAAACTCTCAAAATTATGGAAATCTTCAAAATGCTAATCATGGGAATTACAATCATGGAAATCAAAATTATGGAAATTTTCAAAATCAAGGTTTTAACAAAAACAACCATGGACCAAATTTTCAAAACCAAAATCCAGTTGTGATTCAAAATCAGTCGTCCTCAGATGAGTTACTTAAGCAATTTATGAAAAGTCAAGAGGAAATGAATAAAGTGCTAATTAATCAAATTACTGAATTGAATAAGCATTTAAATGATCGACCCTCGGGCTCGGCTACTCTTCCAAGCAACTCGATCGCTAACCCGAGGGGCGATGTCAATAGAATCACGAATCGAAGTGGTGTTTCATACGATGGACCCACGGCTCCGACTACCTCGTCTTCTCTTCCTCCTAAGGTAGTTGATCGTGAGACCGAGGTGACAAAGGACCCGGTTCTTCTTACGGAAGTACGGAAAACGTCCAACCTCTGGTTGTCCATCCGTTAAAGCAGAAGGAAAAAGTTGTTGAACCAGAAAAAGAAGTTCCAGTCAAGACCAAATTGCCTTATCCATCAAGATTGAACGATTAGAAGCTCCGTGACAAAGCTAATCATCAAATGGAGAAGTTCTTCCAAATCATCTAAGATTTGCACTTCGACATTAGCTTCGCGGAAGCTATACTTTTAATGCCGAAATTTGCGTCTATGGTTAAAAATCTTTTGCATAATATGGAAAAATTGTTTGAAATGGCAAAAAACCCCGTTGAATGAGAATTGCTCGGCGGTTATCCTCAAAAAGCTTCCCAAAAAGCTTGAAGACCCCGGTCGATTTCTCATTCCTTGAAATTTTCCAGGGATGGGTGAGTGCTTCGCCATGGCCGATCTTGGTGCTAGCATTAACATAACGCCATTATCTATTTGGAAAAAGTTGTCTTTACCCGATTTGACTCCGACTTGCATGACCCTCGAGCTTACCGACCGAACTACTTCTCGCCCGATGGGAATAGCCGAAGATGTCTTCATCAATGTGGGAAAGTGTTAACCTCGCCTTTTTATAAAGATAACGTCACACAAGTGAATTGGACTAGATTAGAAACTACAAGGACTAGTATTGTTAAGTAGGCAAACATGTAGTGTTAGGAGACTATAAATACCCCTCATGACTCTCCATGAGGGGTGTGGGAAAGTGTGTGTAAGCTTCACTTCATTTATCATTCTATTAAAACACATAGTTCTCCACCTTTCTCTCTCTACTTTCTCTCTCTAGAAATAACCATAGTTTTCACATATTTCCATCAACCTTGACCTCCGAAGCGTGAATCTTGGTCTCTACAATTGGTATCAGAACTAAACAAGGGCGAATCGTGGTGTTTGTGGTGAGAAATCGTGTTTTTGGGCGAAAATCTTGGATTTCGTTACTGTTCATACGAAGATTATCGAGTTAACATGTGGGTTTATTGAGTTAGATTGCTTATCGAGTTAGGGGTAAGCAGTGTATCGAGTTAAGAATTTTGGCGAGTTAGCCATTTTTATCGAGTTAGCTACTAACCTTATCGTTTATCGAGTAAGGATTTCACTTCGGCTTTCTAAACGAAACTCGGCCAAAATTTCTCTAGTTTACCGAGTTACACAATCTTACCGAGTTAGAAGAGTTAGCCGAGTTATAAGATTTTACCGAGTTAAGTGGCCATACCGAGTTAGAAGAATCTTATCGAGTTAGCTGATTCTATCGAGTTAGAAGATTGATGAGTGTTTAAATACTCATCATTTTGTTCACATTTAAACCACAAAAACATCTGAAAATACACAAAAATGCCTTTAAATACATAAAATATCTCTGAATTGTGTTTTTATATGTTTCAAGTGAAAAAGGATTAAAAACTGATGAAAAACAACATAGTTTACATAATTTACAATTTCAGTCCCTGAACTTTGAAAAATTGGCAAATCTAGTTCCTGGTAATTCAAAACATATAAAATTTCATCAAAGGTCCTTTGGGATTCACAAGTTGTCAAAAGAAATCCTTTAAAGTCAAAAATTGCAAAATGGCAACTTTGGTCCCTCAAGTTTGAAAAATGTCAAAAATGGTCACTGGGTTTTAAAATTAGAAAAATATCAAAAATACCCTTTGTACTATTCATCCGTGGCATGATTGGTCCTTATGATAACTATTGAGAAATTACATGTTCAGTCCCTACAAAATCCAAATATTACACTTATGTTCCTTGGGCATTATAAGCTTAAAACAAACCGGACCCTTATTTATTACCCATCCCAAATAAATAAACCCAAACCCTTCCCTGGCCCAAAAACATAACCGGCCCAACACACCCTTAGATATTCCCAGGGGTTTGACCCCGTTTGACCCTCCTAATACCACAACCACTGTTCATCTCCCTCCTACTCACAGTAAACCCATAACCAGAAACCATGGTGGTTTACCACCACCTCATTAACCCTAGCTGGCTAACTACTCACTAGCTCATACCTTCCCTCATCATTCCAAACCACTGAGCATTTAATGCTTCTTCACCACTTTTCCTTCCAAATCATATCACAACCCCTGTTTTTTACTGCCAACTCACCCATAGCCCACCCCTAATATCTAACTTTTCCCCCTCCACTTCCACAAACCTCCAAGGTTCCTTAATTGCTTTGAAACTGCCCCTAGCCACCTGTGGGATTTTTGGCGCTAAAATGCCATTTGTGTGGCTAGGATGAATTACAGAAAATCAATGGTCAAATTCAAGTGGGAAATGCTCAGAACCATGTGGGGAGTCTCAAAAGTCTATAAAGAAAGAGGAGGAGGCAGAAGTGAAGAGTATCTAATGTAATTTAAAATTTCTTGGTGTCAAATTAGTTAATCTTTCCATTCTAGTGTATGTTCAAGCTTTCTGGTGATAAAGCCAGTTAATTAAGTGTAATCTTAACTCTTTTCAATAATAAATTCCAAGGTTTTAGTACGAATTCAGTTCTTGCAACTTTTAGCTCAAAATCTCAAATTTATTTAATATTGTTGTTAGTGGATGATAAGGACTATTAAGCCAATATAAGCTCCTGACAAAAGCTTTTGAAAGCTTCTAGTAACCTTATAATCAGTTGTATAAGTAAAACTCATAAATACCAAAATATCACATAAATTATTAAAAAAATGAAAAATTCTGTGAAGAAGGTGATCACAGCTTGGAGCAAAGTGAATTATGGATGGCTTTCCGTTTAGAAGCTTAGTGGTAAGCTGATAAGTTGATCTTGGTCCTTGTTCTTAAGTTCTCAGCTTGGAATCCATTTTGTAAGGTTTTTATTCAATTTGGCATTTTATTGTTTAAGTACTTTATTTGCTTAGATTTTCATGTTTTTATGTTCCTGTGTTGTTTGTTAGTTATAATATAGCTTAAAGTTGCTTGTTTGTTCTTTGGATTAAATTGTTGCTTTAAATTGAAATATCACAGTTTAAAATGCAAATTTGATAAGTCTGTGTAATATGCTTGTGGTGTTGATATTTTATGCTCATTTGGTTTTGTAATATCATTATATGGTCTCTAGATGAAATTTCATGGTTTAAATAACTGTTATACTTTGAAAATCATGTTTTCATTAGTTTAAATGGGTGTTTGGTTGATGCTATCTTTCTGTGTTCTTGTTGTTCATTATGGTAAAACTTGGTTCAAACAAGTCACTTATGCTCATATAAGCTCAGGTTGACTACCAATTTGGTCACTTTCTTAGAAAAAGTCAAAATCAATCTTGAGGATCTAGTTTTCATCTAACTGTTTGAATCAAGAGTTGCTTAATCGAATAAACTAGTTCAATAGTTGTTAATCTTGCTTAAAATTACTTCATTGTAGCTTATTATAACATATTTAGTAAGTTAGAGTCATTATAATTTCACATAAGTCAACATATCATGTTTTTATAAAAAGTCAAAATTGATCCTTTTTGACAGAAAACCAAATCTTGGGTGAATTTTTATGATTTTTGTGTTAGGATTTGGGCCCTGAAATTTTTACATGTTGTAGTCTACCAGCTTAGCTTTACGAATCAGCCATCAGCTTATTTTTAGGATTTTTTTGGTAGTTTTTACAGGCTCTCAAAGTAGCCCACCCAGGGCTGTTTTACCCAAATTCCAGCCATTTAGTTTTTGATTTTTAATTTCTTCGTTATAACTCCGTTTGATCTAAACTTTGGTTTGTAGCTTATATTATTGCTTATCTACTTCCTAGTATTTTTATTTGAATTTTTAGATTTTTTTTACAAGGGTAAATCACCATTTTTAGGGCTGCAAAACTTGATTTCAGCAAATACTTAAAAGGGGTGTTTGGATCAGTTAGTTTCAAGGTGTTCTAGTATGTTTTTGTGGTTGTTAATAGTTCAAATATGTTACTTTAGGTTCTCTTAGGTTAGTTTAGCAGCAAAATCCATTGCTTTTGTGAAGAAAAGTCAAAATGCTTGTTTAAGTCCATATTTTCATTAACTGTTAAGTTCCATTGTTCTATAATCAGTCAAACTAGTTCTTTAGATGTTGAAGTGGGTTAAGTAAATCTCATGGTAGCTTATTTTCACCTTTTTAGCTTATTAGAAGCAATTAAACTTCACAAAGGTCAACATCTTTCAAAAATCTCAAAAAGTCAAAAGTGACCCTTAGTAGAAAATCCAAAACTTGTGAGAATTGTTTTGATTTTTGTATTTGTAATTAGACCTTGAAATTTTTTTCTAATTGTAGCCTCCCAGCTAAACTTTGGTGTCCCATCATCTTTATATTTTTGCCATTTTTATAGTGGGCCCTACACTTGACCAAACACAGCTGCAGGGGAAGGACCTCCCCTGTGCACAGACCACTACAGCCACCACCACCACTTTGGTGGTTGCTCCTGGCCACCTTCCTGGGACCCACCTGAATTCACCCCTAACTGTTGTCCCATTTCTGTGTGAAATCAAAGTTCCAAGTGCTTATTTTCTTGTGCTTTGTAATCTCTCGTAAATTTTTCCATGAATAGTAAAAGTAAATCAAAGACTAATATATCATTTCGTTAATTAATAACGTTTTTACCAATAATAATTTTTTTTTTGTTTATCAAATATGCTATGTTACTTAAAATCACTACGATGTTTGTGATCCCCTATTTCCTTGGAACGATGCTCACACGTGTACCATTATAGTCTTAAATCGCGAGAATATTAAACTTTTACCAATTACAAACTTACGTAACGTATTTTAGCAAAACACATTCAAAAACTCCCGGGCTCATGTAAACGTTTCACTAAATCGTAACTAAACTTTTGGTAATTATAATTAACTTTCCTAATCAAAATATATTTTCCTAAACTTAATTACTTTCAAACGGACCCTTAATTTCTTCTATGCCAATTTAAAGATTCGGCCTGTTACTATTCACGGCCCACACAAAACTTGAGCCCAAAATCCTTATTATTGATTTTGTTAATACTCGACTAAACCAAGTAAGAAACGCGTCTCGTGTTCTCAAATCTTACACACGACACACACATATTTTTACGCATTTTCTTTTCTCACCTAGCAAACTTTGAGTGTGTCGATTTTTAGCTTCTCATATCGAGTCTATCAACATTTTTACTAGGCAAAACGTTTTGTCCAAAATCAATTTCATACGATTTCAACTAATCCAAAACTAAACCGTTTTGAACCCCGTTTGCTTCTATTAAGTTTAAAAATCATTTCTAAACTTAAACTCATGTTTAAATATTACCTTTGATCAATCATCACCAATCCTAGCCGAAGTTTACAAATCGTTGCTTAATAAAAATAAGTAGTCGACAAGCATTTTTAAAACAAAAGAGTACTTCCTCTTTTCATGCACTGACAAGTGTATATTTTAAGATCCTAGGCAAGTACTACAAACATTTCTAAAAACAAATTCACACGTACAATTCTATATATAATAATCACCCACACGTTTTTGTTTGAGCTTTAGTGGATGTCGACTAGCTAGAGACCAAAGAAGGAAACCATGTTACTTTTCTCTTTACAAGAGTTTTGAAAACCTCCTGCCACACTCCACCATCTCATCACATAAATTTATAGTCACTAAGACACTCCAAAAGCTTCGTATATAAGCCACCATGCATGCATGCACACGTACTCCCACATGCAAATCAAATATCAAATACTCTAAGTTTCTTAGTCCTCGTTTCTGGTTCGATTCACTTTGGCACGAGCACAAGATATTTCCAATCAGGTCTAGAAGGAACAAAACTTTGTTTGTAAACCTTCGTTGAGTCGACATACGCGCTACACTCTCGTACTCTCTTTTCATCGACTCTACGAAACGTTTTACCCCACCATCTTGGTGTAGTAAGTCTCACACGACCTCTTTCCATTTTTATTTAAACGCTCACTTTGATTTTTCTTATATACATCACTATCACTTGAACCAAATTACTCGAAATCCAAATAAACAAAATGTATGTATTTTTACCTCACCTATATATTTACTACGCTAATAATCAAGATATACAAAGATTTAAATCATAAAATCACGTACGAACGATTTTTGAAACACGTTTGTAAGTAACATCGAACCATGCAAAACACTTAGAAATTATTCTAAGTCTTTTTACTTGAAAATTCGTTCCATGCAACCCATGAAACGAACTCATATATTCAAATTTAACTTAACGAGCACTTGATTTTATTTCACAAACTATTAAACCACCTGACAAACTATTGTTTTCATGTATAACATTTGTAATAAAAATTTCGTCTCGACCCTATAAATGATGCAAAGCATCGCGACTTAAAACCTTTCTGAAAAACTAATAAACATCGATTGGGCCTTAAGGCCCAATCCTTTGAAAATAAGCTAACGAGATAAGCTGTCGTAATAAGCAGTTTAGGAACGTTTTTAACATGCAAAAATAAGCCCGAAACCAAGCCCAAAACTTTCGTAAGCCCAATGGATTTAAAATGCTTAACGGGCCTAGTCTTTTTCGTTAAAAAGCCCATTTAGCCACAAATAAGCACTTTCGGTAAAATAAGCAGTTTGGAAAGTTCAATAAGCTATTTTAACTTATTTAAGAAATAAAAACACTAAGTTTCGAATTTGGTTAATTTTGGACTAAATTTGCAAATTTTATAAATTTCGGGTTAAAAGTGTCAATTTTATAAAGTTTAGGTAGAAACTGCCCTTTTTCAAATCTTAAGATAAAAAAAAACTGATTTTATAAACTTTTGGATGAAAAGTGTAAAAATTATAAAGTTTTGGACGTAAAACGTAAAAATATTTAACTTTGGACTAACGACGTAACGCTAACACCGTTAGGGTAAAGAGTGTAAAAATCTGGAAAACACAAGGGCCATATAATATAATTAATATTTTCATCTTTACTTTCCATTTTACGATTTCACGTCATGACGTTTACATTTATTTCACACTATTATTATTATTAACTTTACGTATATATATATACACACACACACATATATATATATATATATATATATATATATATATATATATATATATATATATATATATATATATATATATATATAACTTAACTAAACTTACGATATTTTATCAAACCACAAGTTTTGCTATCGTTAAACCAACAACTCACGTATTCAAAAACTACTCGCAATTAAACCATTAAGACTATCAAACACTAAAACTTGCCATATATTATCTAGGTCGTGTGTGGAGCCGTTCCCTTATTGCAAACTGAGTGTCGATATTTTTACAACTATACCACTAAGGTGAGTTCATAGCCTCGCCTTTACTTATTTAAAAGTTTTATAAACCTCGCGAGGGGGATACATGCTAGTTTTTACAAACTGAACACAAGTATTTTTCTTTTGGTATGCTATACCTGATATCGTTATTGCTTAAGTACCTTATTGCCAAAACTCCCTCATATCATGAACCTTAGTCACTCGTAGAGTGAACGTAAATAATTGTAGATAGATCTATTAGGGATTGACAATCCCCGTTTGGTCGCTAGAGAAAGCTACCAAACACACTTTATTTGAAATCTAATAGGTTACTGGCAAGAACCTATCCTGAGGGCCATTGTTACTATTATCCATCATTTTTGATGAGATCTGTTAGTCGGATGAGTGTCATGAGCTTAATGCAATAACAACTGTTTTTTTTAACTTATAATTGTATGCCGGTGCAATTATCACTTATAGCTTGTGTTCAACTATTAAACATAAACCTATGAATATCACTCAACTTTTGTTGATTTTTAGCATGTTTATCTCAGGTCCATAATGAGCAAGGATGGGACGGAGGAGCACGGAATTCTCACAAAGACTATAAATTTTTACTATCATTCGAAAAAGTATTTAACAAATTTTGAAACCACTGGGACCTCAATTTAAAAACTCTGATATTTTTAAAATTTGAATGATAAATGTTTTAAAATGACTAATTTGATAATCATTTTCTACTGAAGAACTGTGAGCTGTGAAGTAACACCCAATCTTTATTCCGCTGCAAATATTTCAGAAATTGGGGGTGTTACAGATTGGCATCAGAGCCTAGGTTATAGCGAAACGGTCTAATAGAAATCCGAACTATAACCGTTTTTACAAACCAAAACATTTTATAGCCTTATACTCTCCGTGCCTTCCGTGTCTGCAGACTACCTTGCTCAGTACATTACCTGTTAAGATTATTTTGCATGTTTAGAAATTGCGCTTACACAATTATTATTTCATCCATACTATTATATCTTTAATGTAAAAGTTACTTATAAAATACTATTCTCGGTTACTACAGTAACATGTCTCCAAAAACTTTCGTGAACGTCAAAACTACTCTCCGTAATACTAATACATCACCTATCAATCAAAATTCTCCGAATACTGAAGACCCCTACGTACAAATATCACAGCCCCAACTTAATATAGGAATCACTCAGAGATCACTTCCATCGTCACCTATTTGTACACCTCTACGTCAAAAACTTAGGAGCTACTGAATCATATGAAGATGTGATTGGTGGTCAGGCAACATTCGAAGTTGGACAAAGTTCACGTCAAGAGAGGCCGTGGAAGAATGTTGAGCCAAATTCTCCGTTACCCTATACTTCAGATTCCCCAATACCAGATATCCCAAATAATTTATCCTCACCTAATTCCCCCAACTACAATATAAGCACACCTGATTCAATATGGACTCTTGTTTATCGACAAGCCAGCATATTAGATGCTCACACTGAACAGCTAAAAGGTTTACAACCAACAAAATTTGAATGGTACGACCGTAACCTTGACGCATTGTTCAAAAGAGCGGATGCTGAAAGACGAGCAATATGTGAATTAGGAATAAATATTAATGAGATAAAGGACAACACCAACCAGGAACATGGAAGCTTGGATTCCAGGGTTCGTTCTGCAAGAAGAGAACACGGTCATACACATGGTAGAATTGAAGACATTGAAAGGACCCTATGGATGGCCAGAGACACAGCAAGAAACCAGAGTCAAAGGATTGCCGCATTAGAGGCTATGTTGGCTAATCAAATGAACATGTGTCAGGAACGTTTCTCAAACATGGAAGCAGCACAACTTGAACTTGAGAAAGAGATTAGATATTTACGTCAGAGGCGTAACTAATTTTAAGTTTACAAGTATCCCTGTTGCACCTACTAAACCAGACAGACTTGGTTAGTATTTCATGTAATGTTCAATAAATCTGAACCTTTCAGAACTTGTAATCAAATCATAATGTATAATAATCTTCTCTTCTGTTACATTTCTCTGTTACGAATCAACAGTTTCTTTCGTATCAAGCATGCATACAATAAATCCTCACACCTCCATGCAAAAAAAAAAAAAAAAAAAAAAAAAAAAAAAAAAAAAAAAAAAACTCATCATTTTGTTATCTCCCTTGATAAACAAATAACTCCACATAGATCCATGACATATTAATAAGAGACCTTGTACTAATTGTTTTACAAAAAAAAAAAAAAAAAACGATCAGTCAAGTTATTAATATTATGATAACTTCTACAATACTATTCAAATCTACCGTAAGATTTCTTACAATCGTTAAAGATTTCTTAAACATACTATAATTAACCAGAAACCAAAGGATTGTCAAAAAATAAAATTTCAAGAGAGAACTTGAAAAATGGAGAGAAATTTATTTTAGTGGACGAATCGGTTTGTTCCTTAGTAATCCCATATCAAGAGTTGATTATCTACCTATGATACAACACAGACATATCTTGAAATTAGATTACAGTAAGGATTCAATTCAGTCTATCATCAATGAAATAATTAGAATTCATTATTTAAAATATTCTGACATCAGATGGATTCTAAGTTAAGTTTCATTAATGATTTCAGAAGATGGACAACGTAAACAATACATGTACTCCATCATCATCAAAAATCACCATGACTACTGAAGATGTCAAGGAATTCGTAAGCAACATCATGGCAGTGGTACTTAAATGGGCCACCATAGTTTATCCAAGAGGAGAGTCGGATACGTCTGATAAGCATAACCATGAAAGCTACATGGAATATAGGCCAACCCCCTTTAAAACTCCAGAAGAATGACTAACCCTATCATCACCCATAACCAAGAGATTAGGCAAGAAGTTACACCTAATGGAAATAAACAAAAGCGAAACTCACTGAAATAGGAACCAGCAACTCCACCCACTGCAACTTCACCAATGCTAAAGACTGCTACCATAAACATCTGGAAGATCGTTTCAACTATCATCATCGACTGGGATACAAACAAAAAGCTAATAGAGACTGCCTCGCCACATCTGTTGCCATAAGGGTATATCTTGGAGGTAAACCCCTGTGTCAAAAATGCGACAAGCATCACACAGGAATCTGCAAGGTTAAGTGCATGGAGTGTCAGAAAACAGGTCACAAGGCAACTAACTGTAGGACTTCGGACAACAAGGGACAAACAAAAACTGTAATATGCTACGGATGTGGTACAAGAGGACACTACAAGAACCAATGTCCAAACTACAATATAAATTGGAAAGCCAAGACTTTTGCAAGGAAATGAAAACTCTACAAAGACTTCGGTAGTATCAAGGGAATGATTACTAGATTTATGCAGATGAATAAATTCCCGTTGAGAATAAATAAACTCTAGTTCAAAAATTTCCTGATTGTACCTCTTCCTTGTATTTTACTTTAAGTTATGATGGATGTAACCTAAGTATAACAACTATCCTTCTACCGTATCGAAAAATCTACTTGTAATAATTCCAAAATAATTATAATCTACGTCAATTTCAATTTCTATTCCATTTACCAATTAACAGTATACTGTTATTACCCTAGAAATTTCTGACTAGAAATTTCTGACTCATCATCATAGTATGAACAAAAATTTCCTACTTTAATCTTAAAAGAAATTACGTGTTATATTATAAAAACAACACGTTGAACACCATCTAAAACAATTAAAAAAAAAAACATAAATACCACTGTGACTGAGCCAAGCATCACATCATTTAGTCCTCAATTATACATAACCTGATCAACTATGTCTAATTTAGGAAGAATCATGTTATGAAGGAACAATCATAATGTCAGATTTTCTAAATAACAATCTTCATTTAAAAGCAACAAATAGAGATAAACTAAACTATTCATAAATATTACAAACTACAATAAATACCTATCTTATTTCCTCATCATTATGACGAGAAGCCAACAAAAGTACAAATAAAAAAACCCAAAAGACTGACAGAAACCTCCAATAGTGAAAAGTTTATCCGAATCCATGGAAGTTAATAAATAAACAAATAATTTGCATCGGAAGTGCTAACGTCACAATAATTACAATATAAACCATAGAATCTTCAATAGGTTGATCCGCTATGACAACAAAGACCCCCACCAACATAACCATAGCAAGAGCCACCACAGGATGAATCACCTTAATTATGCTGAAAGATAAATATAAACAAATCATTAAAAATAATAACAAGACAAATTTCTAAAAACAAAATGAGTTTTATTCCTTATTCGTTAAAAATACATAGAAACACGACAAAGACTTAATTTAAAACAACCCTAGCTCAAGATTGTTACCCCCATATCTTCTCTACGGTAATGGCTAGGACCGTGAGGGGTACGACAAACAACAAGATCGCAACCAAGAATCCAAAGTCTTCATCTGGAACATACGCTAAGTAGATAGCGGCAAGGACGACATACACAATCGCTAGTATAGTGATAAGGTGCGGCATTTTGAAGATGGGAAATGAGAAGCAAATGGTGGGTGGAAGAAATGGAAATTTGAAAGGGGTATTTGTAGGTAGAAATCTAGCCGTTAGTTACTATTTCGGACCGTTGGAATTCACTATTCACGAACGTTGGACACTATACACTTAGCCATTATTTTACTATTCATGACCATTACCTTCAATATTCATAACCCTTAAATACACCAGCACTTGGTCTTGTCTAGCACAAATAAGTCTAACTAAACCACATTTCCAAAATTTTAATAATGAAAATTTTTCGACAACCCTCTGATCAAAATTCCCTACTACAGGAATTTTGTTAAACATGAATTCCGGGACGGAATTCAGAATAAGGGGTAGGTACTGTAATCTCCCGTAAATTTTTCCATGAATAGTAAAAGTAAATCAAAGACTAATATATCATTTCATTAATTAATAACGTTTTTACCAATAACAATTTTTTTTTGTTTATCAAATATGCTATGTTACTTAAAATCACTACGATGTTTGTGATCCCCTATTTCCTTGGAACGATGCTCACACGTGTACCATTATAGTCTTAAATCGCGAGAATATTAAACTTTTACCAATTAAAAACTTACGTAACGTATTTTAGCAAAACACATTCGAAAACTCCCGGGCTCACGTAAACATTTCACTAAATCATAACTAAACTTTTGGTAATTATAATTAACTTTCCTAATCAAAATATATTTTCCTAATCTTAATTACTTTCAAACGGACCCTTAATTTCTTCTAAGCCAATTTAAGGATTCGGCCTATTACTATTCACGGCCCACACAAAACTTGAGCCCAAAATCCTTATTATTGATTTTGTTAATACTCGACTAAACCAAGTAAGAAACGCGTCTCGTGTTCTCAAATCTTACACACGACACACACATATTTTTACGCATTCTCTTTTCTCACCTAGCAAACTTTGAGTGTGTTGATTTTTAGCTTCTCATATCGAGTCTAACAACATTTTTACTATGCAAAACGTTTTGTCCAAAAACAATTTCATACGATTTCAACTAATCCAAAACTAAACCGTTTTGAACCCGGTTTGCTTCTAATAAGTTCATAAATCATTTCTAAACTCAAACTCATGTTTAAATATTACCTTTGATCAATCATCACCAATCCTAGCTGAAGTTTACAAATCGTTGCTTAATAAAAACAAGTAGGCGACAAGCATTTTTAAAACAAAAGAGTACTTCCTCTTTTCATGCACTCACAATTGTATATTTTAAGATCCTAGGCAAGTACTGCAAACATTTTTAAAAACAAATTCACACGTACAATTCTATATATAATAATCACCTACACGTTTTTCTTTGAGCGTTGGTGGATGTCGACTAGCTAGAGACCAAAGAAGGAAACCATGTTACTTTTCTCTTTACAAGACTTTTGAAAACCTCCTGCCACACTCCACCATCTCATCACATAAATTTATAGTCACTAAGACACTCCAAAAGCTTCGTATATAAGCCACCATGCATGCATGCACTCGTACTCCCTCATGCAAATCAAATATCAAATAGTCTAAGTTTCTTAGTCCTCGTTTCTGGTTCGATTCACTTTGTCACGAGCACAAGATATTTCCAATCGGGTCTAGAAGGAACAAAACTTTGTTTGTGAACCTTGGTTGAGTCGACATGCGCGCTACACTCTCGTACTCTCTTTTCATCGACTCTACGAAACGTTTTACCCCACCATCTTGGTGTAGTAAGTCTCACATGACCTCTTACCATTTTTATTTAAACGCTCACTTTGATTTTACTTATATACATCACTATGACTTGCACCAAATTAATCGAAATCCAAATAAACAACATGTATATATTTTTACCTCACCTATATATTTACTACGCTAAAAATCAAGATATATAAAGATTTAAATCATAAAATCACGTACGAACGATTCTTGAAACACGTTAGTAAGTAACATCGAACCCTGCAAAACACTTAGAAATTATTTTAAGTCTTTTTACTTGAAAATTCGTTCCATGCAACCCAAGAAACGAACTCATATTTTCAAATTTAACTTAACGAGCACTTGATTTTATTTCACAAACTATTAAACCACCTGACAAACTATCGTTTTCATGTATAACGTTTGTAATAAAAATTTCGTCTCGACCCTTTAAATGATGCAAAGCATCGTGACTTAAAACCTTTCTGAAAAACTAATAAACATCGATTGGGCCTTAAGGCCCAATCCTTTGAAAATAAGCTAACGAGATAAGTTGTCGTAATAACCAGTTTTGGAACGTTTTTAACATACAAAAATAAGCCCGAAACTAAGCCCAAAACTTTCGTAAGCCCAATGGATTTAAAATGCTTAACGGGCCTAGTCTTTTTCGTTAAAAAGCCCATTTAGCCACAAATAAGCACTTTCGGTAAAATAAGCAGTTTGGAAAGTTCAATAAGCTATTTTTAACTTATTTAAGAAATAAAAACACTAAGTTTCGAATTTGGTGAATTTTGCACTAAATTTGCAAATTTTATAAATTGCGGGTTAAAAGTGTCAATTTTATAAAGTTTAGGAAGAAACTGGCCTTTTTCAAATCTTAAGGTAAAAAAAAAAAACTGATTTTATAAACTTTTGGATGAAAAGTGTAAAAATTATAAAGTTTTGGACGTAAAACGTAAAAATATTTAACTTTGGACTAATGACATAACGCTAACACCGTTAGGGTAGAAAGTGTAAAAATCTGGAAAAGACAAGGGCCATATAATATAATTAATATTTTCATCTTTACTTTCCATTTTACGATTTCACGTCATGACGTTTACATTTATTTCACACTCTTATTATTATTATTATTATTATTAACTTTACGTATATATATATATATATATATATATATATATATATATATATATATATATATATATATATATATATATATGTGTGTATATATATATATATATATATATATATATATATATATATATATATAGATACATATATATATATATATATATATATATATATATATATATATATATATATATATATATATATATATATAACTTAACTAAACTTACGATATTTTATCGAACCACAAGTTTTGCTATCGTTAAACCAATAACTCACGTATTCAAAAACTACTCGCAATTAAACCATTAAGACTATCAAACACTAAAACTTGCCATATATTATCTAGGTCGTGTGTGGAGCCGTTCCCTTATTGTAAACTGAGTATCGATATTTTTACCACTATACCACTAAGGTGAGTTCATAGCCTCGCCTTTACTTATTTAAAAGTTTTGTAAACCTCGCGAGGGGGATACATGCTAGTTTTTACAAACTGAACACAAGTATTTTTCTTTTGGTATGCTATACCTGATATCGTTATTGCTTAAGTACCTTATTGCCAAAAGTCCCTCATATCATGAACCTTAGTCACTCGTAGAGTGAACGTAAATAATTGTTGATAGATCTATCAGGGATTGACAATCGCCGTTTGGTCGCTGGAGAAAGCTACCAAACGCACTTTATTTGAAATCTAATAGGTTACTGGCAAGAACCTATCCCGAGGGCCATTGTTACTATTATCCATCATTTTTGATGAGATCTGTTAATCGGATGAGTGTCATGAGCTTAATGCAATAACAACTGTTTTTTTTAAACTTATAATTGTATGCCGGTGCAATTATCACTTATAACTTGTGTTCAACTATTAAACATAAACCTATGAATATCACTCAACTTTTGTTGATTTTTAGCATGTTTATCTCAGGTCCATAATGAGCAAGGATGGGACGTAAGAGCATGAAATTCTCACAAAGGCTATAAATTTTTACTATCATTCGAAAACCTATTTAACAAATTTTGAAACCACTGGGACCTCAATTTAAAAACTCTGATATTTATAAAATTCGAATGATAAATGTTTTAAAATGATTAATTTGATAATCATTTTCTACTGAAAAACTGTGAGCTGTGAAGTAACACCCAATCTCTATTCCGCTGCAAATATTTCAAAAATTAGGGGTGTTACATGCTTATTGACTTATTCAGTGGTATACTTGTTGTTTCTAGCTTACACTAGTCTAAGTAACTTATTTGAATCAGAATCCACCCTTGTGGACCCCACACAAGCTCATTCAAGCTTATTTCCTAGTTTGGTCAAAGAAAGTCAAACTGTCAAGCTTATAAGCACTCACAGTGCTTATTTTTGAGTTCCAAGCTAGTTGTTTTCACAAAAGTTTCATATTTTAAGTATTTAAATAGTTCTAAAAAAGAAAAATCAGAAAAAGACAAATTTAAGAGAAGTGATAGCTTCTTAAATAGAAGCTTATTGCTTATTAGCTTATTTTCCTTAAGCACTTATAGTTTTTATAATTTTCATAGGTTCCAGTAGTTATAAAATAATTTTAGAAAATTTTTTAGATTTTTCTTAGGTTATTTAGTATTTATTAGCCTTTTATTTAGTTTAAAAAGTATTTAATAAATAATTAAATATTAATTTATTAATAATAATTAGATAAATAGTGTGAAAAATATAATTCCAGTTTTAAAATAAGTTTTATAATATTTTAGATTATTCTAACTCATTATTTTATTTTTCTAGGCTTATTTTACATTTTCTTATTTATTAGTGTATTATTAAATAATTAAAAATAGTTATTAAATAATAATAATAAATTAAATAGTTATAAAAATAATTTTAAATTTCCAATAAATTTTCTTTTACTTTTAGGATTCCAAAAATATAATTTTCATATTTGTGGGAGTTATATTTGACAGAATTCACGTTTTGTTTCATACGTTTACGTTTATTTAAATTTAAACGTACATTTTTATTTCTTTTTACATTTTTAGGTTTTCTTAACTTTTAAATAAGTTTGTAATTATCAAATTCCTACTTTAGTTATAATCCTTTTGTTTCGTATGTTTACGTTTAAATATTAAACGTACGTGTTTTCCAGTTCCTTTGCGTTTGTGATTATCTGATTTCACGTATTAGTTGATATAGCTTATCAAAGCTATTTTTACTTATATTTCAGTAGGATAATCACTTGAACCCTTTTCCTGTTCATTTCACCTGATCTCAAAGTCGTCTTATTTCAGATTTCACGCCTCGTTGGGATCTAACGACCCGGGGACACACTACACTCCACGGAATATTGGTTTAGGCTGTTTGACTTGTTGACCATTACTTCGTTGATAATTTCTGACTGTTTACCACCAATCAATTTATGGCGCCACTGCCGGGGAGGTGTGCTGCATAGAACGATTTTTGAAGCATCTGTGAGTTTGAATAAATCACTCATTGTTATCTATCATCTTTGTCCATATTTCTATATTTTCTTATAAAAACAAAAATCCAAAAAGATTTTTCTTTTCTATTTTTAAATTCCCGTCACTCTAAGGATTCTTAGAGTCGCCTTTAGTGCATGCGCACTCGTTCTTCTAGGTCAACAAGCCCTTTTCGTGAGCTTGTCAGAATTCCTCGAAGACGCCGTAGACGTTCTGCCCCAACAGCCGTATCTGATATACGTGCTGTTACCACAAAAACAGTTATCATGGCGGAAGACCGTCCGATGAATGAGCTTCTCCAAGCACCCATCGAGGGTTACGGAGATGCTATTGTTGTCCCAACCATTGTGGCTGAATACATTGAACTCAAAACCGGGTTACTAAATCTAGTAACCTCAAGTCAATTTTATGGTTTTGAGAGGGATGATCCTCATACTCATATTCGATGGTTTAACAAGATTACATCTTCCATCAAATACAAGAACGTCCCTTCCGAAGCAGTCAAGCTTCTTCTATTCCCATTTTCTCTTGAGGGGGCAGCCCGGATTTGGCTGGAAAAACAACCACCTCGTTCAATAGCAACATGGGAGGATTTAGTTACCAAATTTGTAAACGAATTTTTTCCACCGTCCAGAACAACAAGTCTTAAAAATGAAATCATCAAATTTACTCAAAGGTTTGATGAATCGTTTAGTGACGCATGGGATCGTTTCAAAGAATTGCTTCGTCGATGTCCTCATCATGGTTTCACTGAATTAATGCAAATTGACACTTTCTATAATGGTGTGAGTCAATCTGACCAAGATTCTCTCAATTCCTCCGCGGGAGGTAATTTTTTAAGCAAACCCACTAAAGAAGCTTTAGCGATCATTGAAAATAAGTCCAAGGTCCGCACTACACGCACAAAGCCATATAACTCCCAAGTGAGTGTTGGTCCTTCTACTTCATCTCCCGTGAGTACTTCTAGCACCGATGCTAAGATAGACAAACTCACAGACGCTATTCAAGCTTTGGTTATCTCAAACCAAAAGAAAGTCACTTTCACACAAAACCCTTCACATGCTGAAGTGAAAAAAGTGGAAGTTTGTGTCACTAGTGGTGGCCCACATGCATACTACAACTGTACTGCCACCGATGGTAGTCCTTTTGAAGCCAATGCCTTAGCCGGTACTTTAAATCAGGGAGGTAATCAATACCGTCCTCAAATGGAACCAAGTTACCGTGCTAACACACATATGGGACCACCCGGTTTCAACCAAAACCAGAATTTGCAAAATCGAAACCAGAACCAACCTCGAATGAACCAAGGTTATCAAAACCAAGGGAATTTCAATGCTGGACAGAATCAAGGTTTCCACAACCAAGGAAACTTTAACAGAAACAATTTCAACACGGGAAATCATTTTCAGGGAAATGGTAATCCAAATCAGGGAAATTTTCAACCGCAACAAGGTTATAATCAAAATAACCGAGTCCAAAATTTCCCCAACCAAACACAAGCCATTCTCCCAGCTCCACAATCATCATCTGATGAGTTGTTGAAGCAGTTCATGAAAACTCATGAAGAGACAAACAGGTTGTTGGTCAGCCAGATTTCTTAAATCAAGAAATCTTTAAATGAATGACCCTCGGGCTCTGGAAAACTTCCGAGCAACACGATCGCAAACCCGAGGGGCGATGCAAAGGCGATCACAACCAGGAGCGGAGTTTCATATGACGGACCCACTGTTCCCACTACCCCTTCTTCTCTTTCTCCCAAGGTAGTGGAAAATGAAACTGAGGTAAATAAGGACGAAGTACTTCCGACTAATAACGGAGGTACCCAAGACGTCCCACCTCAAGTTGTCCCAAAACCCAAACCAAAACCAAGAGTTGTTTTTGAACCCCATGATATCCCAGTTGAGACCCCTAAATCCAAACCTTCTACCTCTTCTATTCCTTACCCCTCACGTTTGAATGAGCAAAAGCTCCGCAAAAAGGCTAGTCACCAGATGGATAAATTCTTTCAAATCTTCCAAGATTTGCATTTTGACATTCGCTTCACGGATGCTATTATTCTGATGCCCAAGTTTGCATCAACAATCAAACACTTGTTAAGTAACAAGGAGAAACTGTTTGAAATGACAAAAACTCCATTGAATGAGAACTGCTTAGCAGTTCTTTTAAAGAAGCTTCCTGAGAAGCTTGGAGATCCTGGAAAATTTCTAATACCTTGTGTATTTCCAGGAATGGTTGATTGCTATGCCTTGGCTGATCTTGGTGCAAGCATCAACCTAATGCCTTATTCAGTTTGGAAGAAACTTTCTCTTCTGGATCTTACTCCTACCTGCATGACTCTAGAGCTTGCAGATCGATCGATATCTCGTCCTCTTGGCATTGCCGAGGACCTGTTTGTGAAAGTAGGAAAGTTCCATCTCCCCGCTGACTTTGTGGTTGTTGATTTCGATGCTGATCAAAGGGTAATGAAGCTGTTACCTTTAACCTCGATCAAACCTCGAGGTACTCCTCAAATTATGATTCTGAAGCGACCAAATAGACATCATAGACATTGCTTCAGAGGAGTACTCTCAGGAATTTCTTAGTTATTCTCATAATTCTGTGATTAGGGATCCCACTCCATCATCTCAACCTATCATTTCCAACTCTTCCCTTTCTCTCACTCCGTTTGAGGGAAGTGATTTCATTTTGGAAGAGGTCGAGGCTTTTCTCAGAAGTGATTCAGTTCCAGAAGGAATTGATAACATTGAGATTGATCTGGAGGGAGATATTCTTCTTCTTGAGAAATTGCTAAATCAGGAAAATTCTCCTCCACTCCCTCCTGTAGAACTTCATAATAAGGAAATTAAATCGGTTGATAAAAACGATGAATTTCCTGAGGTCGAGCTCAAGGACTTACCTCCTCATCTTGAATACGCATTTTTGGAGGGTAATGGTAAATTACCCGTCATTATTGCTAAAGGTTTAAGTCATGAGGAAAAGGTTGCTCTCATAAAGGTCTTGAAGTCACACAAGCAAGCAATTGCATGGAAGCTCTCTGATATTAAGGGTATTAACCCAGATTTTTGTACATACAAAATCTTAATGGAGGATGACTTCAAGCCCGCAGTGCAACATCAAAGACGGGTCAATCCAAAAATCCATGATGTCATTAAACAAGAGGTTCTCAAACTTCTTGATGCAGGATTGATTTACCCCATCTCTGACAGTCCATGGGTTAGTCCCATCCATTGCGTCCCAAAAAAGGGTGGCATTACTGTTGTCACAAATGAGGAAAATGAGTTGATTCCAACTCGGCTGGTTACCGGGTGGCGTGTTTGCATTGGCTATCGTAAGTTGAATGACTCCACCCGCAAAGACCACTTTCTGCTGCCCTTTATGGATCAGATGCTTGAGAGATTAGCAGGAAACGAGTACTATTGTTTCCTTGATGGTTTCTCAGGATACTTTCAAATCCCCATTGATACATCAGATCAAGAAAAGACTACCTTTACATGCCCTTATGGAACCTTTGATTATAAACGTATGCCTTTTGGCTTATGTAATGCTCCAGGTACGTTCTAGAGGTGCATGATGGCCATATTCACCGACATGATCGGTAAAACAATGGAGGTCTTTATGGATGACTTCTCGGTCATTGGGGATTCATTCCAAACATGTCTCACCAATTTAGAAAACATGTTGAAAAGGTGTGAAGACACCAATCTATGTCTAAATTGGGAAAAGAGTCATTTTATGGTCAAAGAGGGCATTGTCCTCGGCCATAAGATTTCCAATAATGGGATTGAGGTTGACAGTGCTAAGGTTGATGTCATTGCCAAATTGCCTCACCCTACTACCGTAAAAGGTATTAGGAGTTTCTTGGGTCATGCCGGTTTCTATCGTAGATTCATACAAGATTTTTCTAAAATCTCCAAGCCAATGACTCATCTCCTCGAGAAGGATGCTCTTTTTATCTTCTCACCAGAGTGCATTGAAGCTTTTGAAACATTGAAGAAAAAGCTTAATGAAGCACCCATTCTTGTTGCCCCCGACTGGGATTTACCCTTTGAACTCATGTGTGATGCAAGTGATTTTGCTATCGGTGCAGTCTAGGGGCAACGCAAAACAAAACACTTTCAGCCTATCCACTACGCAAGTAAAACCATGACCGAAGCTCAAACTCATTACACTACTACTGAAAAAGAATTATTAGCCGTGGTGTATGCTTTTGAAATGTTTCGGACATACTTAATCTTGACAAAATGCGTAGTGTATACAGATCACTCGGCTCTAAAATATCTCTTCGCCAAACAAGATGCAAAGCCGAGATTGCTCCATTGGGTTCACCTCCTTCAAGAATTTGATATCATTATTCATGATAAAAAAGGAGCTGAGAACATGGCTGCTGATCATCTGTCCCGATTAGAGAACCCTCATCAAGATGTGTATGAGAAAAAGGAAATAAATGAAACATTTCCTCTCGAAACACTCAATGCAGTTGCTTTTCGTGGAGATTCTACTACCCCATGGTTTGCTGAGTTCGCAAACTACCATGCGGGTAACTTTGTTGTGAACGGGATGTCAACCCAACAGAAGAATAAATTCTTTATGGATGTCAAACATTACTTCTGGGATGACCCCTACTTATTCAAAATCTGTGCGGATCAAGTCATCCCACGGTGTATTTATGGGCAAGAAGCCACTGAAATTCTCAAGGCTTGCCATGCTGGACCTACTGGGGGCCATCATAGTCCCAATTACACCACCAAAAAGGTGTTTGATTCCGGATTCTTCTGGCCCACAATTTATAAGGATGCCCAGGATCTCATTAAAACCTGTGACGCTTGTCAACGTCACGGAAACATTTCACAAAGAAATGAGATGCCACAAAATGCTATTCAAGTCTGTGAGATCTTTGATATCTGGGGCATTGACTTTATGGGGCCATTCCCATCATCTAGAGGAAACAAATACATACTTGTGGCTGTTGACTACTTGTCAAAATGGGTTGAAGCGAAAGCTTTACCCACAAATGACGCCCGAGTTGTTGTGAAATTCCTGAAATCTCTTTTTGCTCTTTTTGGAACTCCACGTGTTATCATAAGTGATCGTGGTACGCATTTCTGCAATGAAAAATTTGACAAAGTCATGCAAAAGTATGGTGTAACTCACCGTCTTTCTACCGCGTATCACCCACAAACAGGTGGGCAAGTGGAGGTTTCAAACCGTGGTATCAAAAGGATACTTGAGAGGACTGTAGGAGAAAACCATGCTGCCTTGTTGGATAAATTAGATGACGCACTATGGGCCTTTCGTACAGCTTATAAAACACCCATTGGGTGTACGCCTTACAAGCTTGTGTACGGAAAGACATGTCATCTTCTGATGGAACTGGAGCACAAAGCCTACTCGGCATTGAAACATGCCAACTTTGACCTCAAAACTGCGGGTGATCACCGAAAGGTTCAAATGAATGAATTAAATGAACTACGTGATCAGGCTTATGAGAACTCTTTGATCTATAAAGATTGGTGATCGAGTCCTTCTCTTTAATTCTAGATTAAAGATCTTCTCAGGTAAATTCAAAACCCGTTGGACTGGCCCATTCACTAATTGATGAGGTGAAAAATGAACCGTTTTTAGGGGGTCATTTAAGCCCAGAATTGAATTTATTTGATCAAATATTGCCCTAAATCGTTCCTTTTGTGATTTTAGGTACTTTGGGAATAAATTCTGGAAAAGAAAGCATTTTGGACGTTTTTGGAGCATAAAAGTGAAGAAAACGGCAAAGACTTAATTTTCCATGCTGAGAATAGTACCTGATGCGTCAAGAGGAAAATTGAAACGGCGTCAGGGGTGAAATCCATGACGACCCAGAGAAAACCTAAAGGCGTCAAGAGTAGTTTTGGTGACGACCTGCATAAGGAGTACACGTGACGGCGTCAAACCCAGATCTAGGCAGTCCGAGAATTTATTTGGTGGCGAGATGACGGCGTCAGACATTTGCTCTTGACGCCGTCACCTCACAAAATCTATATATACTTTTCTATTTTTCATTCATTAAAAGAGGAACTTGTGTGGAGAATACTAGGGTCGAACCTAATAAACCCTAGGTCATTTGTAACAGTATTTTCAAGGGTTTTCACCCCTTGAAAGCTTTCATGTTCAATTTAGATAAGTTCTCTTTCAATTCATTCAATATGTCTATGTGTTGTTTGAATATATCTTGTGCTTGTCTTGATTTCAACATGCTAGGCTAGATCTATCATGTGTTTGCTTAGATGTAATGAAACCTAGATGTTAATTATAGGTTGATTGCTTGTTTATAGTTGTATTGGATGAATGATTTCAATGTTAGGCTTAAGAAAACTGGCAGATCTCCATTTTGTAACATGCTTGAACGTCTTAAGAAACATGAACCGATGTGTACTAGGTTTTTATGTTTGTATTTAATGCATGAGCAAATTCTAGTGATCCGATGTTAGGAGCTTCTTAGCCGGCTCGACATAGGAGTGAAGTAGGCGCTTATAGGATTGGGGAAGTATGTACGCCACCCCATGAATGGTATTAAGGAATACAATCCGTCATCCACGCAACTGTAACAAGTAATTATCCTGTAAAAGATACATAGAGAGTGGTGAAACCTAAGTAAACATAATTTTCCCATATATTGCTCACACCACTATTTTAATTTAGGTTATTTTCATTTTTAGTGTTTTATTTTGATTGCATCTTAGTAATTGGGTTAGTTGAATAGCAACTAATTCCGCCCAACTCCTTCAAAACCGAGATTTTTACTTGCTTTTCATAAAATATAAAAATACAAAAAGAATCATCCCTCATCTCTGGACCTAGTCTTTAGGTTTTCTAATCCTAGCGACACTATTCCTAGCTGAACGATCAATCCCCCGGTACTTGTCACTATACTATACTACAACGATCAGGTACACGCCTGGTGGGGGTTGTAAGCTTCTCGAGATCCCTCGAGAGGTAAAGCCTGGTGCAATCCCCACGCATCAAGTTTTTGGTGCCGCAGCCCGGGGAATAGTTATTGTCTAGGTTAGGAATTCTTTTTATTTTGTCTACTTGCTAGATTCCTTTCTAGTAAGATTTTATTTTTATGTTTAGGTTCTCTTTAGTCTATCTTATTTCTTCATGTTTTTGTTCGTAACTCTTCGCCATCCGACATCATGGACGATGGTAACATCTTTGAACCCATCATCCCACCACAACAAGACCACCCACAAAACCCACCACTAGCTAACCAACCTCTTAGGCCCCGAACCCTAGGAGAGTATTCCCGACCTAGCCACCAAGGCTATCGAAACACCATTGAGCTCACCCAAGGAGCCAATGTGTCTCCCTTGCGATCCGACACCATCCGGTTGGTGCAAAGCGGATGTGCATTCCATGGACTTCGTTCCGAAGATCCAAATCAACATCTCAAGGACTTCCTTAAAATCGTAGATTCTATAGACCTTGATGCTACAACTAGAGAGTCGACCCGATTATGCCAATTCCAATTCTCTCTACGTGATCAAGCCAGTCCAAAAAGTCCCTCATCATGGCATAGATCTTTGGCTTCAAGTCCAAATCTTTTATGACCATATCGATCTCTCCACCAGGCGAGCCATTGACCAATCGGCCGGTGGTAAGCTACGTGATCTAAGTGCGGAAGAATCATGGGAACTCATACAAGATCTTGCTCTCTATGACAACAAAAGTTGGAATGATCCCCGTGATTTGAACAAAACGGTCAAGGCAATATCTTTGCCTTCGAACAATTCTAGCACTCCCGACCGTAGGATCATGGAACTTGAGGACCAAGTCAAGTTTGTCATGAAATCTTACGAAGCTCCTAAGATTTCAAGCCAAGTGAACAAAATCACTTCTTCATGCGAATTATGTAGTGGTCCCCATGACACTCGTGATTGTGTGGAACTCCCCGGAACAGCTTTTGCGGACTACGCATCCTTGCGTACCGACGAAGCGGGAGATAAGTGGTACACTTTCAAACCCGAGCCAAACCAGTATGGTGATTCCTACAACCCTTCTTGGAAAAATCATCCAAACCTTAGGTGGAAACAAAACCAAGCCAATTCTTCCAATCCGCCTAATCGTTACCAACCAAACGGTCCACCCTCCAACCGTACTTTCTATAACAATCCTTCTAACAACTATGGTAGTACCAACAATCTTGAAGGATTGATGTCCAAGTTTATGGCATCTCAAGAGGCTCGCATAGCTAGGTTTGAAACCGAATTCAACCAACAACAAAAGGAGATGACCAATAAGATTGACAACTTGTTGAAAGCCCTCAACCACCTAGCGTTAACTACACCTAGGAAGGACACTAGGGACGCCAATAATGGAATCCAAACTAAGGACCCCTCGTCATCCAAACATGTCCACTTTGTCAATGTTGTCACCATTAAACCACTAGATAAGGATATAGAAGAAAGTGACAAAGATGAAGTTGTAGTAGAAACCGAGACTAGGGATGAAATTATGGAAGTTGAGGTTAATAAGGGAGAAGAGTTAGAGGAAGTAGAGACTGTAGAAGAGTACTTTGATAAGTTGCTCACTAAGGAAGAACGCGAATATCATAAGGATTTATTCGATGACCCCGAGACACCATATATCCTTGGCATACCCCTTATCAAGATGGGAGACGCCTCTAACATCAACATACCATGCAACATTGGGCATATGCATATATGGAAAGCTTATATCGATCCTAGATCTCCTATAAACATCATGACTAGGACTTATTATAATTGGGTTATGAAGAAACAACTTGGTTATAGGATGATGACCAATAAGAATTGGATAAGTAATTTTGTAGGAAGAGTGAAGGGATTGCATGTGATTGTGGGAAATTTCACTTATGAGATCGATTTTATGATAATAGAGGATACTCGTCCGGTGATAGATGCTTGCCTAAGCCAAGTAGTGTTCGGAAAACCATTTGTTGAGGCCACTAAGATGAGTTATAACCCTACTTTAGGGATAGTTAGGTTCAAGGAGGAGAATGATGAGATTGCCTACCAAATGCCCTATAAGATTGAGCAGTACCGCCTCCTGTCAAACATAGAAAAAGAACACAAACAAGCAGCTTATTATAGGAATGATGAGGATAGACGTAGAGGAGTAGAGTATGTGATGAATAGGATGCTTGGTTTCTACAAAGATTGCTTGCAATTAGGTCCGGAATACAAGACTGGTATAGGAGATGACCTAGAGAGTGAAACCAACAATGAAGTAACGTAGTAACCAATGACCTTGAGTCTAGCTACAAGACTCGTAAATATAGAAAAGCGCTTCTTGGGAGGCAACCCATGTTTTGTGTGATTTTTATTTTTGTTTGTTTGTTATTTGCTTCCGTATGCATGCTTTATTTTTATTGTTGGTAGATCATGTTTCAAAACTAACAATAGTGAAAATACTTTATTTTTTTGTTTGGCCTAGTCTTAACTTCATCCAAAGGTATTTCGCAAAAGATAAGTGTAAGGGGAAACACCAAATATGTTTTTAAGAAACAAAAAAATTGATCATGATTCTCCACAATATTAAGTGAACATGTATATTCGTATTTGTTAGAGTCAAATGCTTGTATCGAGTCATAATGATGTTTTGCAGGATTTTCCAGGAAGTAGGACGAAGTTTTTCCAGAAATTTTCCGGAAACTTAACATAAGAATTTCTGTAGATCACTTCTGACGGCGTCACGAGTTTACTCTTGACGGCGTCACGTGTAAAATTCTGGAAATTTTACCAGTTTTGTTTTTCTAACGGAGTCTTCAAGTTTTTGTCGAATCTCTAGTTTTATAATCTCCAGGAAATCTGCAAACATCATTCCACAAGCATTATATCTTATTTTGTTTTCTAGGATTTGTTAGCATATATAGATTGCCGCCGATTTTACGCGAGGTTGCCTTGTCTGTTTTCTCAGGTTTCACAGGTTATGTATGACAAGAAGATGATTTATATTCTGGAAGGGAAGCTTTGATTGTTCATTTTGTTGGAGGAAGATCTAACCTGGCCACCATATTATCCATACCGAGCGAATCAGGGGGGTATTTGATTTCATTCTTTTTACTTATTTCACTTTTACATTCTGTACTTGAACATTGGGGACAATGTTCATCCCAAGTGTAAGGGGAGGGTAAAATGATGATACCTTACAGATACACTTTCGCTTGAGTTTATTTGTTTGATAGTAGATGTGTAATAAAACTATGAGAAATACTTGTTGATTGATGCTAAACCACCTAACTTATATTGACCAAATAATGATCAACAAAGTCAAATAGCCTAGGTCAATGCTCCGGGTAATATAAGGTATCACCAGGTCGTTAAGTCCCGTTGAAGTGTGAATTATAACTTTAGCGTATTCGTGATCGGGTAATTATTCACAGAAAAGGGTTATGATTAGATTTATTTGGAAATTATTAACAAATATAGCTTAGGAAAGCTACGTGAGTGATTACAAGAATTTAGATTACGAAGATTTGAGCTAAAACCTAAAAACGTACGTTTTAATTAAAAAACGTATATAGACGAACAGAACAAAAAGTACAACTGATGAACGGGAAGGGTTAAAAGTGTAAAATTGATATTTTTACAATCCTAATAATTAAAGAAAATTTTAAGAAAAATAAAAATTATCTTTACACTATTTAATTATTTATTATTAATTAATTACTAATTATCTATTTAATAGTAATTAAACTAATTAGAATTATTAAAAATACTAAAAAGACTTAAAAAATTAAGAAAAATTTTACAAATCTAATTAACCATTACAGGAATCCTACAAAATTATAAAAAGTTAATTTTATGTATTTTTAAGCTAATTAACTAATTATTAATCTAATTACTTATTAATTTCTAATTAAACTAATTATATTATAAAAAAAATAGAAAATGAACAGTAAAAATTCTAGAAAAATTTATAAAAATGTTTTAACTAAAATAAAAGCTATAAAAATTATAAAAACTAGGTTAAACTACATAAAATCTAATTATGTTATTTAATTGATTAATATTAATTAAAACTAAATTAAACTAAAATTAATTAGAAAAACCACTAAAAGACAAAATAAAAATCTGGAAAATTTTATAAAATTATTTTAACCTAAAATAGAATTTCTAAAAATATAAAAGTGATATATTACTTAGAAATAAATTAAAAAGAAAAATAAATTGATAAATCCTATTAAATAGAAGCTATCACTATTTTTAAAATTGGTTTTTTTGATTTTTTTTCTTTTTCTAAACTAATTATAAACTAAAAACAACCACTTTTAACAAAGACACTTTTATTTTAACCCAAGGAATAAGCACTTGAAGTGCTTATTACACCCATAGTTGACTTTTGTTGACTATGGAGTATTTTTAGCTCAAATAGTGAGGTGTGGGGTCCACAATGATTGAGTATGGTTTCTCTGAGTCCAACGAACAATAATAAGCAGATATCAAACAACAAAGTGGCCTGAATAAGTCAAAAAGCTCAAATAAGCACCTTGCTTATTGGTATTCTGATGCAGTTGTGGGATAAAGTTTAGTGCCAAAAATAGGTGGGGTCCACAGGCTTAGGGATCAAACAAAGAGTTCAAAATCACTCCCTGGTAGGAGGGGGGTTGAGGGGAACCAAAAACAATGGCCTTGGACCACTGTAGTGGCCACAAATCACCACAAAAGGTGGTGGTGTGCAGCTGAGCTGCTGAGACAGGGCAAGTATCTTGCCCTGCAACTCACTTTGAGGCCTGGTGGGACCCACTAAACATATTCCATAAAATCTGGGAAAAATCTTAAAAATCAACAAGGTGGTAAAGATTGAGCTTGTAAAATCTCAAGTCCTAAATCCTAGTATTAAGCAATTTAAAGAGTTCCAAACTTTGAGCAAAATAACTGACTCAGCTTTTGACTTTTAAAGAAAACTAAGCACTTTGACTTTTATGAACTTTGGTTTGATCTAACTAACTGAAAACATGTTTTTAAGTTAAAGTGAGACTAAAATATGTTGAAACAACAACTTAAGCTATGAGATTATGGATTTTTAGGATCAAAAACCACCACAGTTAACTGTGGTGGTGATATTTGCTTGATATTGACATTTTGTTAAAAACACACAAGGTTTAATGACTTTTCTGACCTAAAGGGACCTAGTGAGACATGTTGACACCACAAGTAACAACTGAGATACTCAGATGCACCCTAAACAGATATAAGCCAAACACCCCCTTAAAGAGGTAAAAATGAGATTTTCAAAGTATTTGGTTGATTCAAGCTGTGACACAGATCCAAATTGTGAACTTATGATGCAAGGAACTTTTTTTAGCAGAGTTGCATATCAATTAACTACAATAACTACAGAAACCTTGAGAGATTATATTGACAGTGAATCAAGAAAATGTGTTAACTAGAAAATGCATTGAACAAACACCAATCCTTATACAATATTATCACTAATTTACTTCTGAACAACCCTAATAAACACAAAAAGATATGAGGACAAGCAATTACATAATACCATATATAAAAAAAAATAAGAAAAAATCTTACAAGAGCATTCCTGCTAAACCTTTGAGAACCAAGAACCCAAGTGACAACCTATAGCTTTCCAAAAGCTCTAATACCCAACTCCCATACAGGCTTAGCTTCCAACCATCTCTGCTTTCCCTTTTTCTTTATTTTTTTATTTTTCTTGATTTATTTTTATTTTTACTAATTTTTCTTGTTTTCTTGAAATTTAAACTTGAAGCAGAATTAATGCTCAAAACAACTTATAAAACCTTACTAATACTAAATGTGAGCTTATGAGTCAATAAGAACCAAGTTTACCACTAAATTAGGTACACATGTAAATTATACTAAAACATGAAAATGTTTAATTTAGACATAAACCTTGGATTTCATTGAACAAAAGTTAAAAGTACACTGCTTCACTAAGGATACAAGATAATTCAGAACTTGAAAGTTAACTTTTACACAAATTAAAAAATTACAATTTTAAACCTAAAAATTACACACCGACCACTGCTGCATCTCTTTCTCTTTATATGGGCTCACTAGGGTTTTGGAACCCTAGGAAGTGAATCCCAACTGCTTCCTCAGCCATTGGATGATAACTACCCAATCTTGACCCTTCAAAACTTTTGGCGCCTTTTTTCTTTCCTTGTCAGCTTGGTTGAGTGAGGGGTTTAGGGTAGCAATAAATGCCCCTTGAAAGTTAGTTGAGGTGGGGGGAACAAGTTATGGGATTGTTGAGGTGGAGGAGGGGGGAGGTTGTGTGTCTGGGTGGTTTATCAGTAGCAAGTGGGGAAGAAGGGTGGGTCAACGCGGGTCAAAGATGGGGTTTTATTATTTGAAACGGTTAGGGGGTTTTGGGTGGGCTAAAGTTTAGGATTAGTGGTGTAGGAGTGGGCCTGGATCAGGTGGGCTTGTTTTGGTGTTGGGTAATAATACAAAAGGGTCCGTTTGGTTACATAGCAAAACAACACAAGGACCATTATTGTAATTTAGCAAAATTCAAGGGGCTGTTTTGTAAATTTTCCAAAAGTAACCATAAGGATCAAACATGCCAATCACTAATATTTCAAAAATCATTTTTTTGCATTTTCATTTTTTCAAAATTTCCCGGGGACCAATTTTGTAAATTTTCAAACCTCGAGGACTAAACTTGCAATTTTATGAAAATTTCACCCAAGGACCATTTGTGATACATTTTGATTTCCCAAGGGAAAAAAATGATTTTTCTTTCAAAAATATCCCACCAGGGACTAAAACTGACATTTTCTGAAATTCCAGGGACCATTTATGTCAATTTTGGATTTTGAGGGGTAAAAGTGTAATTTTCTTTTTCACCCAAGGACTTATTTTGATAATTTTTGACTTTTCTTTGCCTTGGGTTGACTTTTCTTTTATTTTAAACTTCCAGGGACTAGTTTTGCCAAATTTTGAAACTTGGGGGACTGAAACTGCCAATTGTGCAAACTTTGTTCGTTTTTCATTTGTTTTTAAAAATTTTGCATCTAAAACATATAAAACACACTTTTGGGATAAATTGTGTATTTTGATGCGTTTTTGGGTGTTTTTGGATGTTTTGGCAGTCCAGATACGATAAAAATGATGAGTGTTTGAGCACTCATCACTTGTTAGTGCAATTTTAGCGCCAAATTTAAAATTTTTTACAACATTTAGGAGTGAAACTTTAGCCATAGCAAGCGTCTCATGGATAGGAGATTGTATGACTAGCACAAAACCGTACTATTCAGAAAAATTTTCCACCCAAATATGTGAGGTTTGCCTTTAGATTTGATAGGAAAAGCATTTACTATTAGTGCTTATGAGTGTATCGGTAGCATTTAGATTCTAGAACTTACGTTAGTGATGCATCCCGAGACCGCTAGTGAGACTACATTCGTGTAGTAGGATTTACTACATGATAAGAGGCATTAGGATCACCCTTGTGTTAAACCCGTATGATAATTACTTGACCATTTAAGTCATATTACTTGGCTAGTTAAGTCAATTAATTTTTCCCACACCTTAGCGTTGTACTCATTTTTAGTACACGAAACCCCTAGTACACCCCTCCGAGCCTATCTTTTCATTTCTAACTTTAAGCATCTTACTTAAAGAAAGAATTTGTTACACCCCACTTAAATGTACAACCAAATTGCCTTAGCCTTCCGTGTAGGCACTCATCTTTAGTGCATTATTGTTATTTGTTAAACCCTTAGTTAATTATCTAATTGATTACATGGTTGCTAAGTCGAGTCATATCCTTGTACATATTGTTTTGGGACGATTGGGACTCATGGGTAAAGTACTAATCTGGAGTAATTGGGAAGAACATCTATTATTACCCCCATATGTGCGTTAATCTTAAAAGTACTCCAAGTGTTTTGATTATCTTAATTCGAGTTATTAGATTAGTTTATTGTAAAGTATGTAAAAATTCAAGTGTAAGGGGAATATTCATTCCCTATGATGTATTATTTTGGATGGTAGGGTAAGAGTGTATGCAAAATAAATAAATAAATAAATAAAATTAAAAAATCAAAAAATCAAAAAATCAAGAATAAGAAAAAAAATAGAAAAAAGAAAAAAGAAAAGAGAAAAACATACGGACTACCATCCCTTTTCATTTTATGTTCATTTTATGTTTTTGTTATTTTTAATTTATTAGCTTAAGTCGAGTCTAGTCTTGGCTTAGCAACGCCATATTGTATATGTAATTAACCAAGATTGTTAACTCGCCACCAGTAAAGACTGCCTATATCCAATAAAACCGTGTATTCCATATCCCTACACCTAACGTTACAACCCTTTAAAAGACCTCTTTGATAGTTTATCCTAGGTGCTTACGCCATGTGGTGGAGGTTTGATCCTTTCCCAAGCCTATTGTAATCTATTTTGCTATGACAGGTAGTGAGAGATGTTTTCCATTTCTATATTGTGATATTACTTTATTGCACCCGAGAGATGTGAGTATCTAAACACTATTTGTGAGGTGCTAGTATATGACCTCCGTGCTTGTCTTTGGTCTTTTGTGGAACGATTATTTGTTGTAATTACTTTTATATTAGTGTTAAATGACCCATAACTTTTATTTTTACTAGAATAAAAGCGCATTTGCTTGAGGACAAGCAAATCTCAAGTGTAAGGGTATATGATGAGGCGAAAAATGAACCGTTTTTAGAGGGACCATTTAAGCCCGGAATTGAATTTATTTGATCAAATATTGCCCTAAATCGTTCCTTTTGTGATTTTAGGTACTTTGGGAGTGAATTCTGGAAAAGGAAGCATTTTGGACGTTTTTGGAGCATAAAAGTGAAGAAACGGCAAAGACTTAATTTTCCATGCTGAGAACAGTACCTGACGGCGTCAAGAGGAAAATTATGACGGTGTTAAGGGTGAAATCCATGACGACCCAGAGAAAACCTGAAGGCGTCAAGAGTAATTTTGGTGACGGCCTGCATAAGGAGTACACGTGACGGCGTCTAACCCAGATCTAGGCAGTCCGAGAATTTATTTGGCGGCGAGATGACGGCGTCAGACATTTGCTCTTGACGTCGTCACCTCACAAAATCTATATATACTTTTCTATTTTTCATTCATTAAAAGAGGAACTTGTGTGGAGAATACTAGGGTCAAACCTAATAAACCCTATGTCGTTTGTAACAGTATTTTCAAGGGTTTTCACCCCTTGTAACCTTTCATGTTCAATTAAGATAAGTCCTCTTTCAATTCATTCAATATGTCTATGTGTTGTTTGAATATATCTTATGCTTGTCTTGATTTCAACATGCTAGGCTAGATCTATCATGTGTTTGCTTAGATGTAATGAAACCTAGATGTTAATTATAGGTTAATTGCTTGTTTATAGTTGTATTGGATGAATGATTTCAATGTTAGGCTTAAGAAAACTGGCAGATCTCCATTGTGTAACATGCTTGAACGTCTTAAGAAACATGAACCGATGTGTACTAGGTTTTTATGGTTGTATTTAATGCATGAGCAAATTCTAGTGATCCCATGTTAGGAGCTTATTAGTCGGCTCGACATAGGAGTGAAGTAGGCGCTTATAGGATTGGGGAAGTAAGTACGCCACCCCATGAATGGTATTAAGGAATACAATCCGTCATCCACGCAACTGTAACAAGTAATTAACCTGTAAAAGATATCTAGGGAGTAGTGAAACCTAAGTAAACACAATTCTCCCATATATTTCTTACACCACTATCTTAATTTAGTTTATTTTCATTTTTAGTGTTTTATTTTGATTGCATCTTAGTAATTGGGTTAGTTGAATAGCAACTAATTCCGCCCAACTCCTTCAAAACCGAGATTTTTATTTGCTTTTCTTAAAATATAAAAATACAAAAAGAATCATCCCTCATCTCTAGACCTAGTCTTTAGGTTTTCTAATCCTAGCGACACTATTCCTAGCTGAACGATCAATCCCCCGGTACTTGTCACTATACTATACTACAACGATCAGGTACACTGCCTGGTGGGGGTTGTAAGCTTCTCGAGATCCCTCGAGAGGTAACGCCTGGTGCAATCCCCACGCATCACTATCACAAAGGTTTATCCATATGGTACCATTGAGTTATCTCAAAATGACGGTCCATGTTTTAAAGTGAATGGACATCGTTTGAAACACTACTTTGGAGAGGACATACCATCCATGGTTGTCCCGGATCTCCAAACTTTCCCCAAGGACAATTAAATTCGGGGATCGAGTCAAGCTAGCGACTCGATTAACAAAAATAGTAGCAATGTGGGTTTTCACCCATATTTCTGACTTCTTTCTACTTTCTAACACCCAAGTGTGGGGGAGTGGCCGTCCCCTGCTGTTTGCTATGTATATATGTATATAAGTTTGTCAAAAAAAAAGTGTTTGTATGTATATATAAATAAAGTGAAAAATAGTATTTCCACAGTTAGCTTAGAATATTGCCTTTTTACGTTCAAAGGATCGGCATAATAGCCGGTGCTTTGAATATTGAGGACAATATTCAATTCTAAGTGTGTGGGGGGGGGGGGGGAATTCTAGCGAATTTTATTACATTATACCTTCTAGTACCCCTGTTTTTGGCCAAAATTTTAAAAATTTTCAATTAAGTTTAAAGTTTTTTGTGGTTATCAGTCCGCCATGTCTAAACGACAAAAGGATTGGCTAATCCAGGAGCAAACGGCTCTTGGTAACGATATATCAAATCCGTTTATAGCTTGCAATTTGCCCAAAATTGTATGGTATCTCAACTCGCCATATCCTAAAACGTGAAAGAGTTGGCTAGGCCGCAAGATTATGGCTTGTGGTAAAGGCAGTGGAAAGCCATAATTGTTAATCGACTCACCAAGATGTCGACTATGTCCATCAAGAGTTGGCTAGTCCAGAAGCAAACGGCTTCTGGTAAAGACAAATCAAATCCGTTTACAGCTGGTGGTTTGCTCAAAATCACATGGTTATCAGTGTACCATGGTTCTTACTTGAACTGAAACAGTTGGCTACTCCAGAAGTAATGGCTTTTGGTAAAGAGATTCAAATCCATTAAGTTTTCTCAAAATATTGCTAGGGACTAGCAATAGTTTAGTGTGGGGGATTGATGAGTATGTAAATACTCATCATTTTGTTCACGTTTAAACCACAAAAACATCTGAAAATACACAGAAATGCATTTAAATACATAAAATATCTCTGAATTGTGTTTTTATATGTTTCAAGTGAAAAAGGATTGAAAACTGATGAAAAACAACATAGTTTACATAATTTACAGTTTCAGTCCCTGAACTTTGAAAAATTGGCAAATCTAGTCCCTGGTAATTCAAAACTTATAAAATTTCATCAAAGGTCCTTTGGGATTCACAAGTTGCCAAAAGAAATCCTTTAAAGTCAAAAATTGCAAAATGGCAACTTTGGTCCCTCAAGTTTGAAAAATGTCAAAAATGGTCGCTGGGTTTTAAAATTGGAAAAATATCAAAAATAACCTTTGTACTATTGAGAAATTACATGTTTAGTCCCTACAAAATCCAAATATTACACTTATGGTCCTTGGGCATTATAAGCTTAAAACAAACCGGACCCTTATTTATTACCCATCCCAAATAAATAAACCCAAACCCTTCCTTGGCCCAAAAACATAACCGGCCCAACACACCCTTAGATATTCTCAGGGGTTTGACCCCGTTTGACCCTCCCAATACCACAACCACTATTCATCTCCCTTCTACTCACTGTAAACCCAAAACTAGAAACCATGGTGGTTTACCACCACCTCATCAACCCTAGCTGGCTAACTACTCACCAGCTCATCCCTTCCCTCATCATTCCAAACCACTGAGCATTTAATGCTTCTTCACCACTTTTTCTTCCAAATCATATCACAACCCTTGTTTTCTACTACCAACTCACCCATAGCCCACTCCTGATATCTAACTTGTCCCCCTCCACTTCCACAAACCTCCAAGGTTCCTTAATTGCTTTGAAACTGCCCCTAGCCACCTGTGGGATTTTTGGATCCAAAATGCCATTTGTATGGCTAGGATGAATTACAGAAAATCAATGGTCAAATTCAAGTGGGAAATGTTCAGAACCATGTGGGGAGTCTCAAAAGTCTATAAAGAAAGAGGAGGAGGCAGAAGTGAAGAGTATATAGTGTAATTTAAAGTTTCTTAGTGTCAAATTAGTTAATCTTTCCATTCTAGTGTATGTTCAAGCTTTCTGGTGTTAAAGCTAGTTAATTAAGTGTAATCTTAACTCTTTTCAATAATAAATTCCAAGGTTTTAGTACGAATTCAGTTCTTGCAATTTTTAGCTCAAAATCTCAAATTTATTTAATATTGTTGTTAGTGGATGACAAGGACTATAAAGCCAATATAAGCTCCTGATAAAAGCTTTTGAAAGCTTCTAGTAACCTTATAATCAGTTGTATAAGTAAAACTCATAAATACCAAAATATCACATAAATTATTAAAAAAATGAAAAATTCTGTGAAGAAGGTGATCACAGCTTGGAGCAAAGTGAATTATGGATGGCTTTTGGTTTAGAAGCTTAGTGGTAAGCTGATAAGTTGATCTTGGTCCTTGTTCTTAAGTTCTCAGCTTGGAATCCATTTTGTAAGCTTTTTATTCAATTTGACATTTTATTGTTTAAGTACTTTATTTGCTTAGATTTTCATGTTTTTATGTTCCTGTGTTGTTTGTTAGTTATAATATAGCTTAAAGTTGCTTGTTTGTTCATTGGATTAAATTGTTGCTTAAAATTGAAATACCACAGTTTAAAATGCAAATTTGATAAGTGTGTGTAATATGCTTGTGGTGTTGATATTTTATGCTCATTTGGTTTTGTAATATCATTATATGGTCTCTGGATGAAATTTCATGGTTTAAATAACTGTTATACTTTGAAAATCATGTTTTCATTAGTTTAAATGGGTGTTTGGTTGCTGCTATCTTTCTGTGTTCTTGTTGTTCATTATGGTAAAACTTGGTTCAAACAAGTCACTTATGCTCATATAAGCTCAGGTTGACCACCAATTTGGTCACTTTCTCAGAAAAAGTCAAAATCTATCTTGAGGATCTAGTTTTCATCTAACTGTTTGAATCAAGAGTTGCTTAATCACATAAACTAGTTCAATAGTTGTTAATCTTGCTTAAAATTACTTCATTGTAGCTTATTATAACATATTTAGTAAGTTAGAGTCATTATAATTTCACATAAGTCAACATATCATGTTTTTATAAAAAGTCAAAATTGACCCTTTTTGACAGAAAACCAAATCTTGGGTGAATTTTTATGATTTTTGTGTTAGGATTTGGGCCCTGAAATTTTTACATGTTGTAGTCTACCAGCCAAGCCTTAGGAATCAGCCATCAGCTTATTTTTAGGATTTTTGTGGTTGCTTTTACAGGCCCTCAAAGCAGCCCACCCAGGGCTGTTTTACCCAAATTCCAGCCATTTAGTTTTTGATTTTTCATTTCTTCGTTATAAGTCCGTTTGATCTAAAATTTGGTTTGTAGCTTATATTATTGCTTATCTACTTCCTAGTATTTTTATTTTAATTTTTAGATGTTTTTTACAAGGGTAAATCACCATTTTTAGGGCTGTAAAACTTGATTTCAGCAAATACTTAAAAGGGGTGTTTGGATCAGTTAGTTTCAAGGTGTTCTAGTATGTTTTTTTGGTTGTTAATAGTTCAAATATGTTACTTTAGGTTCTCTTATGTCAGTTTAGCAACAAAATCCATTGCTTTTGTGAAGAAAAGTCAAAATGCTTGTTTAAGTCCATATTTTCGTTAATTTTTAAGTTCCATTGTTCTATAATCAGTCAAACTAGTTCTTTAGATGTTGAAGTGGGTTAAGTAAATCTCATGGTAGCTTATTTTCACCTTTTTAGCTTATCAGAAGCAATTAAACTTCACAAAAGTCAACATCTTTCAAAAATCTCAAAAAGTCAAAAGTGACCCTTAGTAGAAAATCCAAAACTTGTGAGAATTGTTTTGATTTTTGTATTTAGAATTAGACCTTGAAATTTTTTTCTAATTGTAGCCTCCCAGCTAAACTTTGGTGTCCCATCATCCTTATATTTTTGCCATTTTTATAGTGGGCCCTACACTTGCCCAAACACAGCTGCAGGGGAAGGACCTCCCCTGTGCACAGACCGCTGCAGCCACCACCACCACTTTGGTGGTTGCTCCTGGCCACCTTCCTATTTTGAGCAAGATTTTAAGCTTAGGCTTCCTGGGACCCACCTGAATTCACCCCTAACTGTTGTCCCATTTCTGTGTGAAATCAAAGTTCCAAGTGGTTATTTTCTTGTGCTTATTGACTTATTCAGTGGTATACTTGTTGTTTCTAGCTTACACTAGTCTAAGTAACTTATTTGAATCAGAATCCACCCTTGTGGACCCCACATAAGCTCATTCAAGCTTATTTCCTAGTTTGGTCAAAGAAAGTCAAACTATCAAGCTTATAAGCACTCACAGTGCTTATTTTTGAGTTCCAAGCTAGTTGTTTTCACAAAAGTTTCATATTTTAAGTATTTAAATAGTTCTAAAAATGAAGAATCAGAAAAAGACAAATTTAACAGAAGTGATAGCTTCTATTTAAAAAGCTTATTGCTTATTAGCTTATTTTCCTTAAGCACTTATAGTTTTTATAATTTTCATATGTTCCAGTAGTTATAAAATAATTTTAGAAAAAGTTTTAGATTTTTCTTAGGTTATTTAGCATTTATTAGGCTTTTATTTAGTTTAAAAAGTATTTAATAAATAATTAAATATTAATTTATTAATAATAATTAGATAAATAGTGTGAAAAATATAATTCCAGTTTTAAAATAAGTTTTATAATATTTTAGATTTTTCTAAGTCATTATTTTATTTTTCTAGGCTTATTTTACATTTTCTTATTTATTAGTGTATTACTACCTCCGTCCCATAATTATTGTCCATGTTTGACTTTTTAAGTCTTTTCTTTACAACTTTGACCTTAATTATTTTTTCTTGTGTTATATAATACTTGATGTAAAATGTATGAATGGATTGGGTTTTAAATGTATTTTTATTGGTGTAATTTTCATCAAGCATTCTAAAACACAAGCAAAAATATTTAAAGTCAAATTTGAAATAGAAAGACTTAAAAAGTCAAACATGGACAATAATTATGGGACGGAGGTAGTATTAAATAATTAAAAATAGTTATTAAATAATAATAATAAATTAAATAGTTATAAAAATAATTTTAAATTTCCAATAAATTTTCTTTTACTTTTAGGATTCCAAAAATATAATTTTCACATTTGTGGGAGTTATATTTGACAGAATTCACGTTTTGTTTCATACGTTTACGTTTATTTAAATTTAAACGTACATTTTTATTTCTTTTTACATTTTTAGGTTTTCTTAACTTTTAAATAAGTTTGTAATTATAAAATAAATATTTTAAGTCTGTTTAATTTGCATTTAAGCCCCTAAGGCATGCAAATTCCTACTTTAGTTATAATCGTTTTGTTTCGTATGTTTACGTTTAAATATTAAACGTACGCGTTTTCCAGTTTCTTTGCATTTGTGATTATCTGATTTCACGTATTAGTTGATATAGCTTATCAAAGCTATTTTTACTTATATTTTAGTAGGATAATCACTAGAACCCTTTTCCTGTTCATTTCACCTGATCTCAAAGTTGTCTTATTTCAGATTTCACGCCTCGTTGGGATCTAACGACCCGGGGAGACACTACACTCCACGGATTATTGGTTTAGGCTGTTTGACTTGTTGACCATTACTTGGTTGATAATTTCTGACTGTTTACCACCAATCAAAGATCTTATTGAGTTACAAGATTCTTACCGAGTTAGAAAAGGTTATAAAGTTAGCCAAAAAAAAATAAAGAGGAGACTAAACGTTTAATTTTTACGTGAGATTCATATTTTGGTTTAACGTTGAAAATTTTGGCCCAAAATTCAAATTTTTAGGCCAAAATTCAAATTTTTTCGGTAAAATTTTTTTAAAAAACTCAAATTTTTCTGGTAACCTTAGCATTGCATTTCATAGTGATTTCCAAATTATGGATGAACAAAGTTTCACATTCCATTTTTGGAGGAAAATACGAAATCACTAAGATCAACGAGATAGAACTTCATTCTTCACCAAAAACACACCACGTATTGCTTAAAAGATCCTGATCAAAAATCACAATCGAATGACAACGGCTAGTATCGGATTTTTTTGATTATGGGGATAATTCTTTATCACATTTCTGGGTTTAAAGTTCATTTCAAGGGCATGTGTGCTTATTTATCTCAAAATCTAGGGGTGGATGGATGCATGACTTTCGAAGATACTTGTTTGGGCAAACACTGGTAGAGATAGTGATTAAGACTTGGATTATCTAGTTATACCCGCTCTAAGGAGTTACATTGTAGTGCTCACGGGTTATAGCTATCACTTTAAGGAGTTACATTGTAGTACTCAGTGTCGCACGAAGTTGTGGATAGTTCAAGATGCAGAGATTTCATATACTGTTTGCACGTTTGAGTATATGGATCTACCTATGCTTAAAGGAGTTACGTTGTAGTGCTCAGTATAGGTTCTTAGTTACACCATCGTACAAGATTAAGTCACATATCTAAGGGATGTTTACTTCATTTTCAGATTAGTTATATTGGGTTGTTTCTCTAGTCATTGGTCATTTACTAGCTGGTTGGAATTTGAAGAGGTCGCTTATAGGTTGAAGAGAAGAGATGAGATTGTAGATAAAGAGAGTCATATCTTAGCGACATATACTCACAGAATGTGCTTCAAAAAGCTGTTATGGCTTCTAAATTGCATCAGAAGTGTAAAGTACAGGTAGTTGTATTGCATGTACACAAGATTATGATGATTCCGTTAACTCGCAACCATCAGGAGGGAGAAGAACATGCCAAAAGAAGTAGTGTTTCGTCTTCAGTACGTTGGTTGATCGAGGGAACTGTGCTTAATACCAGAGAAGTGCCATGAGGTACCAAGTATGTGTTCATCAGAACTTATTACCAGCCTTCTATGCAATGTTATGTGAGTTATGTTCTTATGCTGCTACCCGAACGACAACCATGTTCCTACACTTTTGAATCTACTTTATCCGCTGCGAGATGAAAGAAGAGTTGTCGGTTCAGGAGGGAGCAGGAAAAAGAATAAAGGCACACTAGTTAAGAGGAAGTAATAACCTAACTAGACCATTACAGTTGAAGTTCAGAGCTACAAAGACCTTTTCCGTCAGTGTCGAAGATCATACGCCGAGATCATCGGAAGAGAGAACTTCAAGTCTGCCTCATATCTAGACTACAGAGACTCTGCGCTTCAACAACGTCAACATAGTTTACTATTGTTGTAATTTAAATTATTTATGTATTTATAGGTCTCATTGTAACCATTCACGTGTGAAGATATCTTGGAGGGAGATTGTTAGCCTCGCCTTTTTATAAAGATAACATCACACAAGTGAATTGGACTAGATTAGAAACTACAAGGACTACTATTGTCAAGTAGGCAAACATGTAGTCTTAGGAGCCTATAAATACCCCTCATGACTCTCCATGAGGGGTGTGGGAAAGTGTGTGTAAGCTTCACTTCATTTATCATCCTATTAAAACACATAGTTCTCCACCTTTCTCTCTCTACTTTCTCTCTCTAGAAATAACCATGGTTTTCACATATTTCCATCAACCTCGACCTCCGGAACGTGAATCTTGGTCTCTACAGAAAGTTTCATTTCCCTGCCGATTTTGTCATTGTTGATTTTGATGCTGATCCACGGGTACCTCTCATTCTCGGGAGAGGTTTCCTAAGGACTGGCCGTGCGTTAATTGATGTTTACGATGAAGAAATTACCCTACGCGTTGGTACTGAAGCTATAACATTTAATTTGGATCAAACCGTGAGATACTCCTCCAATTATAACCATTTTTCTGTGAATCGAATCGATGTTATTGATATTTCTACGGAGGAGTATTCTCAAGAACTTCTCAGTTTTACTGAAAATGCTTCGAGTGGCAATCCCACTCCTTCTTCTCAACCAATTGTTTTTGATCCTTCCCCTTCTCTCACTCCGTTTTAGGGAAGTGATTTCATCTTGGAAGAGATCGAGGCCTTTCTTTCTAATGATTCGATTTCATCAGAAATTGATCATTCCGTTTGCGATCCGGAGGGAGATGTTCTTTTGATTGAAAAATTCTTGAATAAAGACCCAACTCCGCCTCTCCCTCCAATGGACCTTAAAATGGCCGATGTTAAAGAAGTTAAGACGTCTACTGAGAATCCTCCGGAGCCCAAGCTCAAGGATTTACGTCCTCATCTTGAATACGATTTTTTTTGAAGGAACCGACAAACTTTCCGTTATAATTTCAAAAGACCTTAAAGATGAGGAGAAGAGCCGTCTCTTAGATGTGCTCAACAAGCATAAGAGTGCCATCGCTTGGAAAATTTCTGATATCAAGGGCATAGACCCTCGTTTTTGTACCCACAAGATTCTACTTGAAGATAATTACAAACCTTCCGTCCAACAACAATGACGGGTTAACCCGAAAATTCATGAGGTTATCAAAAAGGAAGTTATAAAACTCCTTGATGCAGTAATGATTTATCCAATCTCGGATAGCTCATTGGTTAGCCTGGTCCATTGTGTTCCGAAGAAAGGTGGTATGACTGTCCTGACAAATGAAGGTAATGAATTGATTCTGACACGTCTTGTTACCGGATAGAGAGTGTGTATTGATTACGGAAAATTGAATGATGCAACTCGCAAGGACCATTTACCACTTCCTTTTATGGATCAGATGCTCGAACGTTTAGCAGGAAATGAGTTCTATTGTTTTCTCGAGGCTTTTTCGGGTATTTTCAAATTCCGATTGACCCTACAGACCAGGAAAAGACCACTTTCACTTGTCCTTATGGAACGTTTGCTTACCGTCGTATGCCTTTTGGCTTATGCAATGCTCCAGGCACGTTCCAGAGGTGCATGATGGCAATTTTCCATGATATAATTGAGAAAACCATGGAAGTTTTCATGGATGATTTCTCGGTTTATGGAGATTCCTTCACTTCTTGCCTCTCCCATTTAGAAAGAATGCTGAAACGGTGTGAAGACACCAACTTGGTTCTAAATTGGGAGAAGTGCCATTTCATGGTTAAAGAGGGCATTGTCCTCGGCCATAAGATTACAAAATTTGGGATTGAGGTCGATAGAGCTAAAGTCGACGTGATTGCTAAGTTACCTCATCCCATGACCGTAAAAGGAATTAGAAGTTTTGTCGATCATGCTGGTTTTTACCGAAGTTTTACTCAAGACTTTTCCAAGATAGCCAGGCCCCTGACCCATTTACTTGAAAAAGATGCTCCGTTTATCTTCTCAAATGAGTGCATTGAAGCATTTAATATTCTAAAAAAGAATTTAACGGAGGCTTCTATCTTAGATGCTCCCGATTGGGACTTGCGTTTTAAGCTAATGTGTGATGCGAGCGATTATGCTATTGGTGCAGTTCTGGGGCAACGTAAGTCAAAATATTTTCAGCCGATACTCTATGCTAGTAAAACAATGACCGATGCTCAATACCATTATACGACTACTGAAAAAGAAATGTTAGCCGTCATTTATGATTTTGAAAAATTGATGAGGCGAAAAATGAACCACTTTTAGGGGGGTCATTTAAGCCCGAATCCGAATTTATTTGATCAAATATTGCCCTAAATCGTTCCTTTTGTGATTTTAGGTACTTTGGGAGAGAAATCTGGAAAAGGAAGCATTTCAGACGTTTTTGGAGCAAAAAAGTGAAGAAAACGCCAAAGTCTTAATTTTCCATGCTGGGAACAGTAGGTGACGGCGTCAAGAGCAAAACCTTGACGGCGTCAAGAGCAAATCTCATGAATTTCCATGACGACCCAGAACGGATTTGACGGCGTCACGTAGGAAGGGCGTCAAGAGTAAAAGAGTCATGACGGCCTGGAAGTATTTAAGTCTTGACAGCGTCAGAAGTGGATCTAGGCAGTCCGAGGAGAGTTTTGGCGGCGAGGTGATGGCGTCACATTGTTTCTCTTGACGCCGTCAGATCTATTTTTCTATATATAGTTTTCTATTTTTCACACATAAAAAAAAAGAAGTTTTGGGAGAAACCCTAAGTACGATTTTGGTGTAACTTTACAGGTTTTTCAAGGGTTCCAACCCCTTGATACCTTGCATGATTAATCAAGATAGGTGTTCTTCTAATTCAATCAATATGTCTATGTGTTGGTTGTCTATATCTTGTTCTTGTCTTAATTCTATCATGCTAGGCTAGATCTATCTTGTGTTTGCTTAGATCTAATGAAACCTAGATGTTAATTATGTGTTGATTACTTGTTTATTCTTGTCTTGGATGAATGATTTATATGTTAGGCTTAAGAAAACTGGCAGATCTCCAAATGGTAACATGCTTGAACGTCTTAAGAAACATGAACCGAGGCGCACTAGGTCTTTATTGGTTGTATTTAATGCATGAGCCACTGTTTACAATCCCTATAGTTGTTCTGGGCATTGTGTAGGAGGAGATAAGAGCTCATAGAATTGGGGAGTTATGTGTGCCACCCCATGAATGGTATTAAGGAATATGATCCGTCATCCATGCAATTATAACAAGTAATTAACGTGTAAAAGATGTCTAAGGAGTAGTGAAATCTAAGTAAACACATTTTCTCCAATTACTGCTCACAACTTTAGTTTAATTAGTTTATTTTCATTTTTAATATTTTATTTTGATTGCATCTTAGTATTGGGTTAGTTGAATAGCAACTAATTCCGCCCAAATCCTTCAAAACCCGAGATTTTACTTGCTTTCATAAAAATATAAAAATACAAAAATAATCATCCCTCATCTTTAGAACTAGTATTTAGGCTTTCTAATCCTAGCGACACTATTCCTAAGCTGAACGATCAATCCCCCGGTACTTGTCACTATACTATACTACAACGATCAGGTACACTGCCTGGTGCGGGTTGTAAGCTTCTCGAGATCCCTCGAGAGGTAAAGCCTGTTGCGATTCCCACACATCAAAAATTCCGACCATATCTCGTCTTAAAGAAATGCATAGTGTATACGGATCATTCAGCCCTTAAATATCTAATGGGAAAGCAAGATGCTAAGCCAAGATTGATGCGGTGGTTTCTACTCCTTCAACAATTCGATGTTGAAATTCGAGACAAAAAGGGAGCTAAGAACCTTGCTGCTGATCACCTCTCACGTTTAGAGAATCCCCATCAAGGTGATTTCGAGAAAAAGGAAATTACCGAAACATTTCCTCTCGAGACACTTGGGAGTTTATCACATAATGATTCTAGTACACCATGGTTCGCCGACTTTGCGAATTACCATGCGGGGAATTTCATAAGAAAAGGGATGTCGTTCCAACAAAAGAAGAAATTCTTCAAAGATATTAAGTATTATTTGTGGGACGACCCCTACTTGTTCAAAGTTTGTGCGGATCAAGTGATCCAGCGGTGCATTCACGGCAAGGAAGCCGCTGAAATTCTCATGGCATACCACAATGGACCCACGGGGGGACATCATGGTGCCAACTTCAGCGATAAGGAAGTTTTTGATTCCAGCTTCTACTGGCCGACGATATACCGGGATGCCCATGATTTGGTTAAGTCATGTGATTCTTGCTAGCGTCAAGGAAAAATCTCTCAAAAGGATGAGATGCCTCAAAATGTTATCCAAGTTTGTGAGATCTTTGACGTCTAGGGTATTGATTTCATGGGACCATTCCCGTCATCTAGAGGAAACAAATATATACTTTTGGCCATCGATTACTTGTCAAAATGGGTTGAAGCAAAGGCGCTCCCCACCAATGACGCCCGAGTTGTTGTGAAATTTCTGAAAAGTCTCTTCACCCGATTTGGTGCACCTCGTGCTATTATAAGTGATCGTGGGACCCCTTTTTGTAATGACCAATTTGCTAAAGTTATGCTCAAATATGGTGTCACACATCGTCTTTCAACTGCATATCATCCGCAGACGAGCGGTCAAGTCGAGGTGTCCAATCATGGCTTGAAATGAATCTTAGAAAGGACCGTAGGAGAACATCGTGCTTTATGGGCTGATAAGTTAGCTGATGCATTATGGGCTTTCCGGACCGCTTACAAAACACCCATTGGGTGTACTCCATACAAGCTTGTTTACGGGAAGGCCTGCCATTTGCCCTTTGAACTTGAGCACAAGGCCTACTGGGTCTTGAAACACGCTAATTTTGATCTCAAAACCGCGGGTAATCATCGTAAAGTTCAAGCCTATGAAGATATTCTCGGGCAAGTTAAAAACCCGTTAGTCTGGACCATTCACCATTACCCAAGTTTTCCCTTATGGAACCGTCGAGTTAGCTCAACCCGATGGTCCTAACTTTAAGGTGAATGGTCATCGTCTCAAACACTATTTTGGAGGGGACATACCACCCATGGTTGTACCGGATCTCCAGACTTTCACTAAGGACAATTAAATTCGGGGATCGAGTCAAGCTCATGTGACTCGGTGAATAAAAACAAACGCTTCGTGGGAGGCACCCCATGCTTATCCTTTTTCATCTTCTTTATTTTCTTATTTCTTTAATAACCTGACGTGAGGGGGGCGACCCTTTCCAAACTCGTGTTTTCGTGGTTGTTTGTGAATGTCCAGGAATTTCCCCGAAGATTGAGGACTCTCTTGCTCGTGTTTTGTCGTTCTCTCCACTCGAGTCTCATTCTTCGCTGCTCTTTCGGAAATTCAACATATCCAAAATCTTATCAACTAACGTTTATCTCTTGGCATACTTAATAAATGGCCTTTGATATTACGTAGGATTACCCATACCTTTAAAACATTGAGGACAATGTTTCACTTTAGTCTGGGGGTGAATCTTCGATTCGATTTGACCTGACACTTTCGTTTGAGCTGTTTTCTTGCGCAACTCTGTTTTTCCACCAAAATTTAAAAATTTTTGTCACCTTTTTGTTAAAAAAAATAATAAAAAAAATAATAATAATAAAATGATGATATGATATATATGATTTGACACCTTGTTTGACTTTCCTACTGGTGAGAGTAGAAATAAATATTCCAACTTGACCAGGCGTGTTGAGCTCTAGCTTGTCTCCCTTAACCAATGATAATCACATAAGCTTGTGCTAGTCTTGTACACCAGGAGATATAAAATGCGAATTCTTTCTGAAGAATCTGCAAGTTCCTGTACTTGACTTTATACGTGCGCAGCTTAAAAGCTTTCGCTAGTCTTTTACACAAGGAGCTATAAAACGCGAATTCTTCTTCTAGAATTTGAAAGTTTCCGTAACTGACTTTAGATATGCGTGGCTGATTATCGGCTAAGCATTCGCTAGTTTCATTATTTGAGATCTTAAATTGCGAAGAGTGAGAAATGATAGAGTTTATTTAGAAGTTTGATGCTAAACGTGGAGTAGTTGGTTCTCTTTAGAGCTCATGGAAGGTACTTGTGACTTTTTGCTCCCACAAAATTGTTTCACCGATATATAATAGATGTACTAGGATAATTAGTGGTATTTAGGTTTGGGTAATATTTAGTTTCTTATTTTCTTAAAAGAATCTTTGCTTCAGAAGTTCCGTACATATCAAGGACACATCAAAAGCAAAAATGAAAAAATCAAAAGTTGATATGTATGTTGTTTTGGAGCTACCCGATAAGCTTCCATTGTCGAAAAGAATGAAAAAAAAAATGAAAAATGAAAAGAAAAGAAAAAAAGTATGAAGAAAAAAAAGTGAAAGAAAGAAAAATATGAAAAGTGAAAGTTGTATCAAATAAGAGCTTAAATGTATAAAAGTTGTTGGCGCGTGAGGTGCATGTGGATAATTCTGAAATAGTCACATGAGGTGCACGTGTAGTACTCCGCAACTTATATATGAAACTGTATGTACCCAAAAATCCTTGATGTGGACCGAATTTCTAAAGTAGTGGTTCGTGAGTGAAAATGAAAAACTACTTAGCGTTTTAAACTTGGTATCTCTATCGGACTAAAAAGTTATTGAAATGAGAAAATATGAAGCAATTCGTTTCTCAACAATAGTAAAAAAAATCAAGATACATTAATAAAATGGGAGTAATAAGTTTTCACAAGTAAATCTAGATACATTAGTAAAAAAATGTAGATAAGTTGTGATCTCGTTTTTACGCTTAGTTTGGGGGTTTGTGAAAAATCATGGATGACGATTTTTATCCGTATGGTCTCTTCTCCACGAGAAGTGTTTCTACTCTTTGACCCTAATAATTATTGAAAGATAATGAAAGTCAAGCAAACCGTCACATATATAAAAATGAAAAAGTACAAAAATAGTAGTGATAGATGTTATTCAAGAAAATCGGAAAACGGAGCATTTTTGGGAATAAATGATTTTGAGATCTCTTTCAAACATCCTTGCTACTTTCCAAAGTCTGTAAAAAGAGGTTTTGAAATTATTTATCTCTTAAGCATGAGGTGATGACATTGCGTGAGGGCACGACAATACCTTCGTCTGGGAGTGTTTTGATGTGTGCTTATTCACACATCTTTTTTGGACCCAAAATCATACCAAATATACCAAATACTAACTAAATATGCCAAGAAAATGTGTGTTTTTGTATTTGTGTATGTACAGGTACGGATATGTGAAAATTGGATAAAAACAAAGCAAAACCGACAAAAACGAGCACGAGAATGGCAAAAGGTCAAAAGCCAGAGCCGGGGAAGCTTAATTATCAAAGAAAGCTCAAAAAGTCAAAAGAAGTCCTCAGAGATTCATAAAGTGCCAAGACTAGTCCCTGGTCAAAGTTTAAAGAGTTTGGCAACTTCAGTCCCTGTACTTTCAGATAATGACAAAATTGGTCCCTTGAAAAAATCAATATTGGTCCTCCATGTATTAGAGAATTACAAAAGAAACCCTTAGATTATATTTACAAATTTGGTCCCTATAATTTTCAGAATTAACACAATTAGTCCTTGTGAAATTTAGTCCCAAAATCCTTAATAAATCACAACCAGACCCACACACAACAAGCCCAATTCCTTTGTAATCACCAAAGCCCAAAATACTATCCTAGCCCAACACCCAACCTGATCCACCCCTTTTCTCACCCGGTACCCAGGTCAAACCCAAAACCTTACCCGGTCAACAATAACAATAAAATACACAAATACCTTTTCCCGCCTCTCAATCCTGACCCCAAACCCAGAAACCATGAACCCTAAGTACTATTCATCCTTTAACTGACCAAATCTAAGGTAAATTAATACAATTAAATAGTTTCTAGAAGCCCTGACATGTGCAGAGAATGCCACGCTGGCAATCCACATGAGAATGCGTGCACATGATTAAGAAATGATTACATCCAAGGATTGATATTGATGGGAATCGACTGGAAACTCATCCAAGGGCTATAGGGGACTCAGAAGAAGCACACATGAGTGAAGGATTGATGACATGGACTACTAGAAGGATCCAAGGCCCTCTCCTCAACTGCCTATATAAACCCTCCTCATTTCACAAGCTGGGTGTGTAGTTTTTCTGTAATATTTAGCTTATTGTTCTGCTTTTAATTTCCTTGTAATCATTACTCAATTTTCAGATTAATGAAATATTAGTTTTATTGCAATTTAGCTTATTGTCTTAAATTCTTATTTAGTTTTGTTTGAAACTTATTTACTACTTATTTAGTTCAATTTAATCATTGTTAGTTTGTTCAAAGTTTTCATTTCATTATTGTTTATCTTATACTAAAAAGCTAAAAAAATTAAAAAAACCTAAAAATATATAAAAAAAAATGTTTTCAATTTCTAACTTAAGCTTCAATAAGCTTAGTTTTACTTTCATATAAGATTATTTTAGCTTTCTAGCTATTGTAAGTTTATTTAATAGCTTATATAGTATAAGTTCTCCAAATTGTCAAATAACTCAACAAAGGTCAAACTACTTATTCAAATAAGCAGTAGGGGTGATTTGATAGTCCAATTAGAGAAAGGGAATCCATTGGCTTGTCTAAAGACAGGCAAGCATAGTGAACCCCCTTTGTTTGAGCTGAGGGGGAATCAACTTGTGAGTTTTCATTTTTCATTTATAGCTTATATTGCATCAGTAGTTCATTATAGCTTAGATCTTTCATTTTCTTATTATTTCTGTTAAATTAGTTTGTATTCATCACAATTTAGCTTTAATTCAGTAGATCTCATCATATTTGATTTATTTGCAGAAATTGAGTAGTTTATTGTTCCATTATTTGGATCTGTGTTTTTGTTGGTATTTGAGTTTGAGACCTGAGTTTCTGGTTCATTTATGCTTGTTTGATCATAGTTTATACTGAAATAGTAGTTTGGATTGATTATTCTCACTAGTACTTCATTAATTGTCATAGGCAGTAGACATATAGGGTGTTTGGGACAGTTAATTTATCTGTGGATGCATGAGACTCAGAGGTTAAAATTGGTTTAGACTTCATACTTAGGTTCATATTAGAGTAAGTAAAGCAACAAATCAGTAGGTTACTTGGATAAAAGTCACATTAGCTTTCATATCTTAATAGCAGCTAGTATCTAGTAGTTTTAGGTTGAATAATCAGTTAAGTAGTTGCATAAATATATTATATAGCTTAAATTGTGTTATCAATAGCTTATTACATCATAGGTAATCATTTAGGACATATTTAAATTCAATTTAGTCAAAGAAAATTATAAATCAAAAAGTTAATTTAGACTTGCACTCAGAATTTGGTAAGCACTTGTAGGATTTAATACTATTTGGAAATAGTTATAGTTTGTTGATTTGAGAAGATTAGCAGCTTGGGAATCATAATCAAAAAGAAAATTGTAATTTGGAACTCATTTGCTTATTTAGTATTTGGATCTAAGTTGCCTGTATGAACAAAGTATTCCCCTACACATCAGGTTTCATCAATTTTTCTAGGACACATTGAGGCTAATAATTGAGAAGTAGGGATAAGTTTTTTGGTTCAATTAGATTTTCAGTGGGGCAATAGAGTTTTTGCCCTCAAATCTCACAAGTTCCAGCTTATTAGGACTGCTTATTTAACTTGAGAAGTAGGAGCATTTTACATAGTAGCTGATTTCAATATCAGGGCTGCAATTGAGGTTTATAGCTTGTAATTTGAGTTTTGTGGTTCATTTAAGTTTCTTAGTGTTTATAGCAGCTATTTTCATTGATCTTGTGCTTCTTGCTTATTCAACTTGGCTTCTGCTTATTCTTGTTGCTTATTTAACTGCTCAGTAGACTCCAACTATGTTTCTGTGCTTCTATTGGCCTTATCTAAGTGCATGTAAGCTTATTTGAGTTAAATACATATTTGGTAAAAGTTTGGTACAATTTGGTCAAGAGTGCTTATCAATAAGCACTTTTCATTAAGCTGTTTTCAAGCAATCAGCATTTCCTCAACTTATTTTTCTAGTTTTAAATTTTTCCTAGGTTTAGTATATTAATTTAGAATTTCCATAAAATTTTCAGATTTTTCTAAGTTGTTTTGCTATTTTTCTTATTTTATTCTTGTTTTTAATCAATTTTTAATTACTTTTATTAAAGAAAAATCAAATAAAAATCAGAAAAAACATAAAAAATTCCAAAAATATTTTAGAAAATAGTTTTTAGTTATTTTAAATTTTTCAAAATTAAATTTGCAATTTTATCATTTAATTTCACTTTTACTTGAATTTTAATTACTTTTTAATTAGTTAAAATAGTTTTTAAATCATAAAAAATAAATAAAAAGTCAAAAAAATATTTTTCTATTTCTCAAAATTTTCTTTTATAATTTTTAGCTTAGTAAAATTATTTTCAAACCCGTAGGATTAGTCTAGCTTCAAATTCACTTTTTATTTCGCGCGTTTACGTTTATTTAACGTTTTAGCTTACGTTTTTAATTATACGTTACGTTTTAAATTTGGTAACTTGATTTACTTGCTTATTTGGTTAATTGTGCTTCATTTTCATATTCATTAGTGTAATTCCCATTAAAATAACTTTTTCACTTTCACGACACTTTTCACGAACCCGGAATTTGAAATTCCATTCACACCTTCACACAGACTACGATCTCGGGATTTGTATTTCCTTCAAATCCTTTGGAGAAATATAAATAATCTATCCTATAAACTATATTTGATTTTCAACCAATCAATGTTCTTTACATTGTTAGTTTGTTCAACATTCCGGGAGTATCTCATGACGCGATAATGCTCAGAGTATTCCCTATGACATTAACCGGAGGAGCAAAAAAATGGATTGATAGGTTACCAGCAAGTACCGTTAACACTTGGGCTCTCCTGAAGAAGCATATCATCCAAAGATGTTGCCCTCCTTCAAGGACGGCAAAGCAGCTTGAAGATATTCACAACTTCAAGCTAGATGGAGATGAAATATTGTACCAAGCTTGGGATAGGTACAATGATCTTTTGTACAAGTGCCCTACTCATGATCTCAACAAGCAGCAAATGGTCAACATTTTCTACAAATGGATCAATATCTCTACTCACCAAATGTTAGATTCTTAGGGACCAGTCCCTGGAATGAACGCTGCTCAAGCCTTAAGGGCTATTGAAGACATGTCGGACCACTCCCAAAAGTTGCACGAGGGTGGAAATGGAAGCATTGCTGGGAGCACCGAAGGAATCACCCTCATCATTAATAAAATTGAAAGTTTAGGGTGTGACATTAAAAAACTCAAGGAAAATGTACATGCCATCCGGTCCGAGCGCGAGCATGGAAGGGAAACTATTCTGATTAGGGAAGAAGTCAAAAGAGTTGAGAAATCCATGATTGGGGAAATTGGTAGAACACGCCAAGGACCAGGAAATAGAGCTAAATATCGAGTGGGACCTCAGGGGTACTGCACAAAAATTAAAGATCGGCCAATCTATGAAAACATAGAAATTAGCCTAGAGGATATGGTTAAGAAGTACATCGATGAGTCTCCAAGGAAGAACGAAAAATTTCAAGAATGGATGAATGAGATGAAGGGAGACACTGAAAGAAATTTATGAAATCAAAGCGCCGCAATTAAGAACCTTAAAACTCAAATTGAACAATTAAAAAAATATCCAAATGAAGAGATCCAATGTTAACATTGAGGAATTTAAGGTTCTGTCCCTACATAAGGGAAATGACGATGCACAAAACGATACAGACACTGGCTGCAAACTTTGTGGGGTTAGTTACCTTCAGGAGAACAATTTTGCCTACGAAAGGATACCTAGCCAACTGCCAGAAAAAGAACCAAATCCAGGAAAGTTTCTACTCCCCTGCACTATTGGTAATTTTGATATGTTAGCTTTAGCTGATTTTGGGGCCAGTGTTAATATGATGTCGTTTTCAATATTTAAAAAATTAAATCTTATCAACCTTAAGAAAATGACATCGATGGTCGAAATGGCTGACATGTCTAGAGCAACACCTAAGGGAATTGTGGATAATGTTTTATTAAGAGTTAACAAGTTCATATTACCTGGCGACTTTTTGGTTATAGATATGATTGACGAGCGTAATAATAACCTGATTCTGGGACGACCATTTTTGGCTACTTCGCAAGCTAATATAAAAGTTTTTGAGAAAGAAATAACTCTTGAAAATGGGAAAGAGAGAATTACATTTAATTATAATGGGTCTTTGAAATCCATTAATATCTCTCTTGAAGAAGTTTGCACGATTAACGAAGCTAATAATACGAGTAAGAATCTGGATATTTACACTAACCCTGTTTTATGTGATTCGGAATCCTTTGAAAATTGCAATGTTAACCCTTTTGAAGAACGTGTTAGTTATTCTAAGCAGGCACAAGATAGGCATGGTCAAATTATGAGCAGGGTAATAGATGAGAGAAACCCAGTATTAATAAACCGTTACTGTAACCCCATAATAATGGTTAGCAAAGGGTATGAACAAGCTTGGCCATCATGCAATCCTTTCTGTTACAAATGTGACGGAGGGGATAATGGGGAATTTGATGAAGACAAACGAGATTATTTGGAGTGGACGTGCTTTTATGGGATCGAAAGATGTGATATTGAATTCAGAAATCTGTCATTCCACGATTGGTATAGGGTCCGGTTCGGAAATAATCTAATCAAAGAGCGTGTGACAAAAGGATTCCAACAAGATTACAACTACTATCGCTCGAACCTTTCATTTGATGAATGCCAAAACAATCTACCGAACAAGGGTTGTAATGAAAAGGCATACGCAGCTAAAACAGGGGAATGCTCTGAAAGCATCCCCTCTGAAGAAGTTGATCAGCACTTCAAGATAGATCATACTAACTCAAAAAAAAAATACCAAAAGGGCGCGATTATTCGTTTGATGAATGGATTAAAAGAAGGTTCGGTACCACAACCATTGACCAAAAAACCAGACTAAAGGTATTTGTGGAATGGATGATCGATAGTTATTCATAAAAATCTGATGAACTAGATGAGTATGATGACCCTTTCGAAATAAGTTTTGAAAAATTTAAGACAAAATTTGAAAAAGGGATACTGCAATTTCTTGAAGAATATGGACTCAAGATAAGAGTAAAAGGGTATATGCTCCAGGACATATGGGAGAAATGTGAAAGAATATTCAAAAAGGGACGTAAGTTCTGGCATGAGGTTGGATTGGAAGCTATGGAAGTACACGAATGCCAATTGGAAGGAAGAAGCTATAATCCCCCGGAAGTAAAAGTCGAAACTTTCAAGGTTCGTAAATACACAATGGATGGAATTGGAAGTTTCATAAGTATCGATAAATCAATCGATAAACAGCTGCTAGTAGAACATACGAACGGAGCAAGACTCAAGGAACTGATAAGAGAAGAAATGCACACCCAACTTGGTGTGCGGCCGGCTGACTAGCTTGGCAGTGAGTCTAAATTAAAGACTCGATAATAAACAAAAGTGCTCTTTCGGGAGACAACCCGAATTATCCTTTTCTTTTTCCTTTTATTTTGTTGGTTTGGTATGTTTTGTACTAATGATTTACAGGTTCTAGAGGAAGCCTTGAGTTGGGGAAACAAATTTTGAGACTTTTTGCACCAAGAAAATCCCCCAGGACTTAGCTACGGCATAGCTCCTTCCATCACTATGCCGTAGCAACCCCCAAGTGTTAGTTTGTATTGTTTTAGCTACGCCGTAGCTTCCTACGCAAGTGAGTTAGGTCTTTTATTTTTATTTTCTTTTTTTTAGGTTTTATGCATTTGGTAGTTGTGTGATTTCAGGGATTTAAAGTTTGCTCATTAAGCGAAGCGAAGGCACGTTCTCCAACATGATCCTTCTATCATTTCCAAGAGCAAATTTCAGGGATGTTCTCATTCCAATTCTACTTTTTCCTCTTTAATATCTATTTTATGTACATATGGGACTTTGTACAAATCCACCTAAATTATGAGTGTGCCGGTAGTTTGTAAACTTTAGAACTTGGCCTTTACATCATTTTGAAACCATGAATGAGTAGTGTATTGAGATTTCTTGATACATAAAATTGGAAGAAACTTTTTAAGAAGCCAAAATTTTAGGATTATCACCCAAATAACCTATACGTATGTGTTTATCGATTAGTCACATTGACTATTCGACCCTCGTGTTAAATCCTTTTTTGCACTCACCTTTAGTGCAAGATACTCCTAGATACACCCTTTTGATCCTATCCTTTCGTTTCTTACCCATATTATTGTTTCGATACACCTATCCACCTTAGCCTACCGTGTAGTTTTGGTTTATGATTGGGAAGTTGCCACTTGTTCTAGTTTGGGGTTCAAGTTAAGAGATTCAAGAATCACACCTACGTTGAAGACAAATCTTTGAAGATCATTAGGACCCACTATTGTACATGTATAGTTCATCCCAAGTGGGGGGATATATTTAATTGTTAAAAAAATGTGAAATTCCGTATATAGATATGTTATCTTTGGTGCAACCTTGTATAGCACCGTACTTGGGCTTTGAAAGAATCAGTATCGAAGAGGCCACTTCGGTCATATATGAAGAATGAAGTTGTTGGTTCATAATCGCCAACATGAAGACCAAGTTTTGTGCCCATCATGACGTCCGCTAATGGCACACACTTGTTACATGATCCCATTTTTGCATTTTGAAGCTTGGACTTTGTATGAATGGCAAGTGGTAGAAACTCGGTTATAGGCTAAGAATATTTGTTTTCTTTTTCTTTCTACACCATTATTGTGCATCCCATGTCTTATCCTACCCTTTAGTTGTGAATCATGCTTAGGTGAGGGATTTGAGCAGTCATTGGTGTCTTGCCCGGCATTCCGGTCATGTACCATTGCCTTTGTCGCCTTTGTCGTAGTATGTTAGTAACAACACTACACCCATAAGCCTTATATGTGTTCACCCAATATTTCCTTTAAAAATCGTTTCGACCATAGCTTTAGTGGTAGAGATTTGTGTAACCGCCAAGCTTATGAAAGAATACATTCTATGACTGTTCGTCAAGTGACTACCCCGAAATTAACACTTAGATTAGGAGAGAGAGAGAGATTAGTGTTTGTTCTAGTTTCGTGAGAAGTTCGGCTTTGATATATTCTAGCATAGGAAATTTTTAGACTCATATTTTCCAGTTTCTTGGGAAATATCTTTTTGAAAATTTTTCTAATAAGGTCTACTTAAGGGCAAGTAGAGTTCAAGTGGGGGGATATTTGATAACATCAAATATATCCATGATTTAAGTATTAATTTCCCACCAAAATACTCATCTTTTGTATTCATATGTTATGATATACACTCTTATTTGTTTATATTCTGTTTTCAGGGCAAATATGTGTAAAGGAACGAAGAAACGCTGAAATGGAAGGACTAATGAGAAAATATATGAAGTATGCTGATTCTACACTAACTACGGCATAGAGATGTCATCTACCTGCGCCGTAGCAAGCACTTACGAAGACTACGGCGTAGCTCAATCCATGACTATGGCGTAATGATATACTAAAGGGCTCTACGGAGTAGCAACTCTCCAACTACGGCGTAGACCCCAAATTGAGGCAGTAAAGAACTCACGTGGCCAAAGAAGAAGTTACGGCGTAGTTTCCCATTTAACTACGCCATAGAAGCATCCAAGGAAGAAACTACACCCGTAACACTTGATCAAGCTACGACATAGTTGATATTTACAAAGGCTATGGCGTAGCCACCCATTCAGCTACGCCGTAGCAAAGTCGGGCCTATAAATACCAGCCCTAATTCCGAGTTTATCATCACATTCTACAACACACAAAAGTAGGGAGAAACTCAGGGAGAAGGAGGAACGAAGTTCAATCCACAAACGAGTCATTTCCAAGGGATAATTCACGCATCAATCATAATTTTATTCATTCCTTTGATTTTTATTCGATTCATGTTCACATTTGTTATATTAAACTCTTGTTTTACTGCACCTATGAATATGAGTGGCTAATCACCTCTTGGTGTTAGCCTAGTTATGAAATTGTTATTGTTATGATTTAGTTTTCTATGCGTCTATTGTCGTATAGTTTGTATACTTTCATGGCGAGTCTTAGGACACTCTAGTTCTGTAGTGTTGAGCATTGGTAATTCCTTGGAGGCTTGGTGCATTAACCCTAGGACCCAAGCCGATGGGGATGTGACTTGGTGATAGCAATGTCACCATACATGTCTGAATTAACCCTAGGACCTCCTACTTATGCAATATGCTTGAAGGAGTTAGAGGGGGTGTAAGATCTGACCATGCCGCATCCCGCTAGACTTGTCCATGTTAGTATAGGTGCTTAATGACTCTTGCATCTTCGTAGGTTCACGCTGCCCGATGAACTCTCGGCTTTACAATAGTCGTGAATAGGACAAGGTGCTAGATAGATTTAGGTGATTTAACCCTCTGATCCTAAATGAATATAACCCCAGACGATACGATAGGATGCACCAATAGGAAACTAATCATGATAATAACAAGAGTAATAATTAGGTTAGCACTACTTCTCCTTATTGATTCTCTTTCATTTATTTACTTTATTTGTCATTTACTTTTATTAGTTTACTCATCTTTATTATCATAAACCCCCTTTTAACATGACAGTAGACTTAGATAGACTTCACACTCATAGCTCTTAGGACGACCTCGGCTTTACCTACTAGCTATACCTCACACGATCGGGTACACTACCCGATAGTGCATTAGGTAGACCTTATGTAAATGAGACACTTATAAATATTAAAACCTGGTCGGTAAAACTTGCATCAAGATCATAACTACAACCAATCACTTTATTATATTAACATATCCTAGAAACCATAAAGAGTTTAGCCTAACATGCTTTAACAAATGAGCTTACAGTGATAATAACGATTGAAATGATCAACATACTTTTGAATTAATGTAATGAAGAAGCTACCGTTACTAGTGATCACCACAATAATATCTAAAAAGTATTTCAACACTTTAAAGGACTTTTGACTTCACTTGAGCACTCCAATGACTGGATTACGAAAGAGTGTGGGTATAAGAGCTTTATTGTTGTTGGGATGAGAGGTGTGTTGAAATGAGGCGAAATGGGGCTCTATTTATAGGCATGGAGAAGTGGCCAGGCACTGAACTACGTCGCTCTTAAAACAAAGGATGGCGGACTTCACATAGAATGTCGGCGATCTTGGAGGATAACCACGGCGGGCTTCAATAGTTTACTTGTCGCCAAAGGGTCATTATTAGAGCTGAAGGCGGGCGTACATAGATAATAAGATCGCCACACTTTATTGGATTGACTTTGATTGCAATAGGACTTCATATGCCCCCGTAACCGGCGCACTAGGATATAAGCACGACGCTCTTTTAACTTGGATAGGCTTAAACATAAGATAATCTTGGAACTGAACACTTTACCTTGATTCTTGAAGTTCTATGTCTAATGGACCTTGACTCCTCCCAAACAAACCAGTCAACCAGGTATGGTCAAGAAGTCAATGAAGGAGTAGGAGGAGTGATCAATTTATGATCCGTTGAAAGCACAGTGTGTTCACGGGTCGTTATGTCCCAACGAGGTTGAAATTGTATTTGTAAAACGTTCAAGGGATTCAGTGACTAGGGGAAGTAACCAGATTATGATTTGGATGGATTATACTAATCAGATATAACTGGGAATAAGCTAACTTAACAATATTAACAAATACAGGAAACCAGATACGTTTTTAAACCTAAATCGTAAGTTAAATTTGAAACAAACGTAATTACGTACTAAAAAAGTGGGAATGAAGCAAAAATAAACTTAAGGGGGGTGAAAATGACATTTTTACAAACTTAAGGGGGGTGAAAATTTTTTGATTTTCTAATTAATTAATATTAATTAAAAACTATTTAATAATTAATATAAACTAATTTAAATTAAGAAAAATACTAAAATGACTTGGAAAATTATGAAAATTTTTCTAAAACTAATTAATCATCACAGGAATCCTATAAAATTATAAAAAGTTTATAAATATTATAAATAAACTAATTTAATTATTATTTACTTATTTATTAATTAAAACCTATTTAAACTAGTTTAATTATAGAAAATAGTAAATGAACAATAAAAATTAGAAATTTTTTTTCTAAAAATACTTTATGATTTATAAAAGCTAGGAAACATATAAAAAGATACTAGTGATTAAAAATGAGCAGTAATGAACTTTTTTTGATTTTTCAATTAAAACTAAATAAAGTAAAATTAATTATTAAAAATACTAAATCTAAACAAAAAATTATAAAAAATTTTACACAACTACTTTAATATGGCAGGAAATTAAAAAAAAAATGAAAACATACATTTGCTTATTGAAAAAGCAGAGAAATAAGCCAAATGGCTTAAATAGAAGCTATAACTTTTTTTATTTTTGATTTTTCTTGTTTTACCTTATACAAAACTATTAACCAACTAAAAATATGAAACTTTAATGAAGACAACTTGTTTAGAACTTAAAAATAAGCTCTGTGGGAGCTTATGAGAACCACAGTTGAGCTTTTCAAGCTCAAATGAAATTTTAAGCTTGTAAAAGCTTAATAATAAGTTGACAAACTGGAACCAAAGGTACTTTAAGCCACAAAAAGGTTTAAGGAACTTCAATGAAGCTAAAACAACAAGAAGCACTCACTAAATAAGCCAATAAGTTCAAATAAGCAAATCCAAACTCCACTGGACAAACAGACCTGATGGGCTATGTTGCAGGCTGCTGTGGGACCCATCAAGCAAATTCAGAGATCCAAAGTTAGGGTGAAACCAATAAGCAGGCTAGATAAGCTTCTAAATAAGCCAAGATTTAGGGAGTGGGATCCACTAAGGAGTTCACAATGAGCTTGTGAACTTGGGGCAGTAGGTTTGGTGCAGGGCAAATGTTTAGCAACAGGCCAAAAGAAAGGTCTAAATAAGCAGTGAGGAAAAATCTTAAAATTATACAAAAATAAGCATTGAAAAGCTTAAAGTTTGAGAATCCAAAAGCTTAAAGTCTAACACTGAAAATCAAGATCATGAAAAATCACTTAATAATTTGAGAAACTAAGTACTAAGCAACTTTTGACCTTTTGAAATTATGAAGTAAGTTGACTATTTTTTATTTCTATTGCTCCTAACAGACTTAATATGTTATAAAAAGCTATTATGCAATGGAATTAAGCTATATTTAACAATGATGTAATGATATTATGAAATCTAGAACCCAAAATCCTAACAGTGAAGTTAAATGAGTAATATTTACTTTTTCTAAAACAACACTAGTATTTTATGCTTATGCTAAGCTAAACACACCAAATGTAGCATACCCATGCCAAATGAACAGCAAAAAAACAACAAGAACATAGAATAAAAACCTGATCCAAACACCCCTTTAAGAAAGTGAAAGTGAGATTTTCAAAGAATTTCACTAATTAAGTCCACAAAACCGATTCCAAAGGTTAAAATATAATGAAATGAAATTGTTTAAGCAAAATAACACAAAGAACATCAGCTTCTACTCATGAAGCACTTCTAAGCTATTTTGACTGTGAAATTCATGAAATGAGCAACCATGTCAACTAGTAAACAAGCTGATTATATTAAACACTAACTGAGCTAACATACATCAAATAATCACAAAACAACAGAGATGAACAACAATTAAAAACTTCTACAGTAAAATGCATGAAATTGAGAAAATTCTTAAAAGTGATCCAAGCTTAAAGCAAAGGTACCAGACCAATTCCAACTGTCCTAGTGCTTTCCACAAAGCTCTATTACCATGGTCTTCCCATATTTACCATGCTCCTTCGCATCTTCTTTGTCATACACTGATTTTTAATTTACTAGTACTTTTTAGTGATTTTTGTTTTTTTTTTAGTTTTTAAAGCTAAAGAGGTTTATACAAGGTTCATAGTATACTAAATAAACTGGTTATAACTCATTTAAACTACAGAGTACAACTGAAAATGGAAATTTACTTAAAACGACTACTTGGTCTTCTCTTTGTCTTCTTCCTTTTATAGATAAAGATTAAGGTTTGTGGAGTCCCTTTGAGGATTTCCCACTTCATTTCCTGTCCATTGGATAAGCAGAAGTGATCCTGGCCTTCAAAATGCAATTTGGCACCAAATGTCCTCTGGTAACGTGGAGGGGTTTTTAGGGGCAATTAATGCTACCTGTTTGTAGTGGTAGGAGGGGGTTTGAGGTTATGGGTTAGGCGGTAGAGCAGGGCAAGTGGAGGTGGTGAAACAAGGGTGGATTGGTTTGCAATGGTATGGAGGGAAAAGGAAGGGGTGAGGCTGGTTTTGACCGTGGGTTTGACCCTACATTTTATTATGGGTTTTTTGATTTTGGGCTTAAGGTGAGATGTCCAGGGACTGGATCAGGTGTGGTTTATGTTTGGGTTTGAGTTTGTGTTGGATTTGCAATACTAAAGGGGTTCGTTTGGGGTAGAATTATGACAAGGACCAATTTATTAATTTTTGGAAATTTGTTGGACTGAAATTGTAGCTTTTCCAAAGTTATCAAAAGGGTGAGACTTGCCAAGTTTGAATTATCCAAGGACCATAATTGCAATTTTCTAGAATTTGGATGTCCAGGGGCTAAATCTATCAAAATTCAATGTTCATGGACCAAACTCGTAAATTCTTCCAACTTTTCATCCAGGGACCAATCATGACAACTTGTGAATTCCCAAGGAAGTTTGTTGACTTTTCTTCCAAATCTAATGCTCAGGGGTCATTTCTGTTAATTTCCAAACTTGAAGGACCATTTCTGCCAATTTTGCAACCTTTTGCTCCCAGGACTTATTTTTGGCATTTTGTGATTCCACAAGGTGTGTTTTGACAATCTGAGCTCAAAAGTGGTAATTTGCTTCCCCAGCTCTGGCTTTTGACACGTTTTCCAAACTCGTGTTTGTTTTTGTCCTTTTAGGCCTGATTTTTGCCAATTTCTGAATATTCGTTCCTGCACGATCACAAACACAAAAACACAATATCTGTGGCATTTATGGTTAGTTTGTGTCTATTTTGGTCTTAATTTGACTAGAAAAAGGTGTGTGAATAAGCACACATCAAATCCCCCCAGACTAAGGTATTGTCGTGTCCTCACGCAATGGGATCAATTCACGCCCTACAAGATAAATAATTTTCATAACTCTTGTTACTAACATTGAAGAAGTAGCAAAATGTTCAAAAGAGAGTAAAAAATTATTTATTCCTGAGATCGCTCCGTTTTTCAACTTTATATCCTATACTACTATTTATGTACTTTTTACAGTTATTATGTGACGGGATGTTTGACTTTCATCATTTTTCAATAACTTTTAGGGTTACAGAGTAGGAAACACAGCTCAGAGAAAAGTGTCTATACGGATAGAATTCATCGTCCCTGATTTTTCACAAGTTCCCATACTAAGCGTAAAAACGAAATCATAGCCAAAAATGTCATTATATGCTAACACTACTCATAAATGCTAATTGTAAATCCTGCTCCCAAGTCTTATTGTATCGAGACTTTGTTAAAGAAATGATTTCTCATTTTCGTTCTGATAGTTTTAAAGTCTGATAGATTTAGGCAGATTTAAAAATCATTTATGTTTTAACTCAAAAGGCTAATATGTTCACACCACATTTATTATATTTTCATTTTTCATCATTTTCATTTTTTTTCACTTGGTTTTACATATATAACTTGTACCTCAAACATACAGAGCTTCACGGTGAATCTCCCAGACCTAAGCGCCTTTCATAACAAAGGATGCAAGGATCCGCTTGTCGAACCACAGTTATTTTTGGTACTTATGAATTTATTACTTTTCCTCAAGCATACGGAGCTTCACGATGAAACTCCCAGACCTAAGCGCCTTTTAGAACAAAGGATGCAACGATCCACTTGTCGAACCGCAGCTATTTTTGGCATTTATTATATATTGATGTTGTTATTTATGAACCTCATGTGGCATACAACAAAACGGGAAGTTCCAAGACCTAAACGCCTTTCAGAATAAAGGATCCAAGGCCTATTTAATGCTTATGCCATCACGTAAAGTGAGCAGAAATATAGACAACTTTTATAAACGCATAATTCTAATTATTTTATTTTTGGGTTTTCAATCTTGCGGTAGCAAGGAATACAAGTAACCGTTATGAGCTCTAAAGAAATCCAACAATTCCACGTTTAGCATTTAATCACACTAATGACTTTACTATCATTCCTCGTTTTCCGCAAATTTAAATCTCAAGTAATGAGATCCGCTGATGCTTAGCCTAAAAAGTTAAGGGAACAAACTAGGGCTCAACACGCCCGGTCAAGTCAAAATTTATATTCCTACTCTACCCAGCGGAAAGTCAGAACAAAGTGTCAAAACTTATTATATTTTTGCATAAATTTTCAAATTTTTTTGTACTTTTCTGATTTCTTTTCTTTTTTTTTTTTTTTTTTTGGATTTTTCGAGAAAAATGGAGTTGCATGAGAAAACGGCACATGAAAGGTGCAAGTCAAATCAAATCGAAGATACCCCCAAACTACAGTTAAACATTATCCTCTATTTTTCAGAGGTGAGGGTCATCCTACATTGTATCTAAGGCCGTTTATTAATTATGCCAAAAGATAACGTTAGTCAATAAGATTAAGGATATCAGACTTCTTGAACAATGAAGAATGAGACTCGAGTGAAGTAAGGACAAAACACGAACACGAGATCCTTCATGCTTCGGGGAAAAATACCTGTACAAGCACAACAACAACCAAACAAAAGATGTAGAAGAGGTTGCCCTCTTCTCGTTACTTTATTAGAAAGAAGAGAGAAGTCAAAAACATGGTTGAAAACCCATGTGATTGCTAATGTTTTTGTTCACCAAGTCACTAGCTTGAATCGATCCCCGAATTCATTGGTTCTTAGGGATGTAACACGTGGAAGAGACAATCTCCATTGGACATTCATTCAAGATGTTTGGATAAACATTGAAGTACGTAAAAGTTCCACACCGATGAGATATACTCTGCTTTAAATAGTAGAAACCATAAGCGGTGATGCTGGGGTCAAAGATGGTATCCACACTCTCGAAGGAGTTGAGAAGAGGAGAAGTCACGGGATAAGTGAAGAAAGGAAGAAAAATCATGATAACAATCATGACAAACTCATCATCATCAAAAGGAGACTTCATAATTTCCAATTCATGAATCTCATCATTTAAGCTCATTTTGTAAGACAACTCATCCATGTAAGTTTTCTCAAAAAGTAAGATACCGAGTTTGAAGATTTTATCCTCGGAGAGGAGTGAGTTGGAAATATCAACCACGGTAAAATTTTCAGGCAAAAACTTTTTACTCTCGGGTGACAAGGGATGTAGATCATTTTGCTCAGATAACTCCTCAAAGATGAATAATTCATATTCGGGGAGAGAATCAATCACATGATACAAATCTGTGAACCCTTGTTCTATTACGGACTCATCACTTTCCTTTATCTATCTATCAAAGATTGGATTATCAGAGATTAAAGTAAATTCAGCTTTGAAATCAAACAGAGGAATGGTGATAGTTGGTTTGAATGTTTTGGAAACAAGGTGATCAACATCCCCTTCTAAGCTGACGAGCTCAGAAGGTAATTCCTCCATGATGTTCCCACAAGATAAGGAATTTTCATCACTATGTGAATCACTAAGCTCGGTGTTAGGATAAGACTTGAGTGATTGATCTTGATATAAAAGATTTTCAATTCCTTCAAGATCGGCTTTGAAATCAAAGATATCATCGTCACTCCCCGGTGGAAGTGGATCGATGTGAGCGAGTTCATCGGTGAACTCCTCAAGAAGAGGGTCATCATTTGAAGTGGGAGGTGATGCCTCAATATAATCGATTTCTCCATAAGATGTACAATCATCATTTGAATCGGAGAAAGCCTCAAAATGAACTTTTGAAAACTCAAGAGGAGAAGGTAAATCACACATATGATCAAGAATTCCCTGGAACTCACTTGGGATTGGGACAAGGTTCTCAACACTAGACTTTATGAATTCGTCTGATTCCTTTTCGGGAATAGGGCTAAGATGCTCATCCCCCATACTTAGAGAGTTAGTGAGATCTTTTGGTGTGATAACAGCAGACTGATGGAGTTGAGAAGGGCTAGCATTCATGGATTTTACAAGCTCCATTTGTTCTTCTACTAGTAATTCCTCCATATTCTTTTCTCCCTGTTTTTCCATGGATGGATTTTCAACTGATGAACTTGATGAACCTTTAAAAACTTGTAAAATATCAACGGTATTTTCATCATCACTGTCATCATCGTTATCGAGAAGAGTAGCATTGCGAAATATGGCACGTGTTCTAGCTGCTCGTTCTTCGACTAGTAATTCTTCCATGCTTTTTTAGTTTCTAGCAGCTTGTTCCTCTGCAAGTAACTCTGCAATAGATTTCTCTCGAGAATTTTAATGACGGGAAATTATGGGGGTAGGGATTTTTCAACACCGGAAGTGTTAATACTAGAACACTGATCAGGTTCATAATATGGTTGACATTGATAATCATTGTGAGGACCCCCACAATATACACAATAAAAACTTGGTGCATTTTGAAACGATGTATTAGTCAACTCCTTGACTTCCTTCAATAACTTAAGAACCACCAGATAAGGGTCTTGCTAGATTTGCTGAGGAGTTGTTTGAATCATTTAGCACTGTGGAGGTTGGTCTTGATATGAATAGTCATCATTGTTACAAGAAATGGATTCCTTGTTTGACAATCAGAGCTAAAGTGTGGACCTCCACAGTACTCACAACAATACGATTGTTGCGACTGAATCGGTGAATAATATGGATATTGGTCATTTCCAAAATTCTGATTGTTACCAGGAAACTGTTCATATACAAACGTGTTTCTGGGTTGACACTCAAATCCTTGGTGAGGACCTCCACAAAATTCACATGAATATGTCTGTATCCCATGATGTGGGGGCTGATGGAATAAATCAGTTGCTTCATGGTAAGAATAGGGATTCTGGTTATAGACAGACCCATTTCCTGACTCTACCATGCCACAATTGGGACAATTACCAACATTGTGAGGACCACCACACCATTGACAACCAAAATGGTGTGGATAAGATGTAGAAAAGAATCAAATGGTTATAGAGGGTGAGGGATAAAGAATCAAAAAGGTAAGAGGGGTAAAGGTGAATATTTTTGGATTTTTTGAAAGACATACTTAGTGCGCATGCACTAAAAACAAAACCAATTAAAACAAGACCGAGGCAAAACAACAAAGAACTTAAACCAATAATCACAATATGAATGGCTTCTTTGAAAAAGGTACACTAATTCACAAGGATACAAAGGAAAGTTTTTATCTTTGGTTTGGGAACTTATTAATGTTCATACACCCAGTTGGTAGGTATTTTGTTGAATGTTTCTCGATAATGTCTTTTATGTATTTATTAGCAAGAAAACAAAATGTTTTTGGCTTTTTGTGGGTGTGTGTGAAAAAAATTTGGATTTTTTTTTAATTTTTTTTGGGGAATCGATTCGTTAACAGAAATCGTTTCCTTTAAAATTACTCGCAGGGTGGCGAAAGAGAAGAATGAATCTCTTTTCAGTTCGCAATTTAATGTCACAACTTACCTTTACCACCTGAATAGGTTGTAATCTCAAAGAATACGAAGTAATTTAACTTCACGATTTGTTTTGTTGTTTTTTTTTTTTTTTGTGTTTTTAACACTTTAGAAAAAGTGTTAATGACTTTTTGTTATGATTTTGATTTTTACAAAAATTTACGAAGTGGTGAAATTTGTAAAAGGAGGGTTTTGAAAAATCACTAAATTACTAAACGTTTTTAAAGCACACAACATCCTCCCCGGCAGCGGTGCCAAAATTTGACTCCTCTCAAAGCAACCAGTCAACCAGGTATGGTCAAGAATTCAATCAGGGAGTAGGAGGAGTGATCAATTTATGATCCGTTGAAAGCAAAGTGTGTTCATGGGTCGTTATGTCCCAACGAGGTTGAAATTGTATTTGGAAAACGTTCAAGGGATTCAGTGATTGGGGAAAGTAACCAGAGGTTGGATTATACTAATCAGATATAATTGGGAATAACCTAATTTAACAATATTAACAAATATAGGAAACCAGATACGTATTTAAACCTAAATCGTAAGTTAAATTTAAAACAAACGTAATTACGTACTGAAAAAGTGGGAATGAAGCAAAAATAAACTTAAGGGGGTGAAAATGACTTTTTTACAAACTTAACATTAATAGAAAATTTTAGAAAAGAAAATTAATTTTTTGATTTTTTAATTATTTAATATTAATTAAAAACTATTTAATAATTAATAAAAACTATTTAAATTAAGAAAAATACAAAAATGACTTGGAAAATTATGAATTTTTTTCTAAAACTAATTAACCATCACAGGAATCCTATAAAATTATAAAAAGTTTATAAAAGTTATAAATAAGCTAATTTATTTATTATTTACTTATTTATTAATTAAAACCTATTTAAACTAATTTAATTATAGAAAATAGCAAATGAACAGTAAAACTTATGATTTTTTTTTAAAAATACTTTATGATTTATAAACGCTAGGAAAAATATAAAAAGGTACTATTGATTAAAAGTAAGCTGTGATGATTTTTATTTTTGTTTTTCAATTAAAACTAAATAAACTAAAATTAATTATTAAAAATACTAAATCTGAACAGAAAGTTATGAAAATTTTTACACAACTATTTTAATATGACAGGAAATTAAGAAAAATATGAAAACATACAATTGCTTATTGAAAAAGCAGATAAATAAGCCAAATGGCTTAAATAGAAGCTATCACTTTTTTATTCTTTATTTTTCTTGTTTTTCTTTATACAAAATTATTAACCAACTAAAAATATGAAACTTTAATGAAGACAACTTGTTTAGAACTTAAAAATACGCTCTGTGGGAGCTTATGAGCACCACAGTTGAGCTTTTCATGCTCAAACAAAATTTTAAGCTTGTAAAAGTTTAATAATAAGCTGACAAACTGGAACCAAAGGTACTTTAAGCCACAAACAAGTTGAAGGAACTTAAATGAAGCTAAAACAACAATAATCACTCACTGAATAAGCCAATAAGTTCAAATAAGCAAATCCAAACTCAACTGGCCAAACAGGCCTGATGGGCTATGTTCCAGGCTGCTGTGGGACTCATCAAGCAAACTCAGGGATCCCAAGTTAGGGTGAAACCAATAAGCAGGCCAGATAAGCTTCTAAATAAGCCAAGATTCAGGGAGTTGTATCCACTATGGAAATCACAATGAGCTTGTGAACTTGGGGTAGTAGGTTTGGTGCAGGGCAAATGTTTAGCAAACAGGCCAAAAGAAAGGTCTAAATAAGCAGTGCGGAAAAATCTTAAAATTATACAAAACTAAGCATTGAAAAGTTAAGCTTCCAGAGTTTAAGAATCCAAAAGCTCAAAGTCTAACACTGAAAATGAAGATCATGAAAAATCACTCGATAATTTGAGAAATTGAGTACTAAGCAACTTTTGAACTTTTGAAATTATGAAGTAAGTTGACTATCTTTTATTTCTAATGATCCTAACTCACTTAACAAGTTATAAAAAGCTATTATGCAACTGAATTAAGCTATATTTAACAATGATGTAATGATATTATGAAATCTAGAACCCAAAATCCTAACATTGAAGTTAAATGAGTAATTAAAGAGTAAGTTTGACTATTCCCAAAACAACACTAGTATTTTATGCTTATGCTAACCTAAACACACCTAATGTAGCCTACCCATGCCAAATGAACAGCAAAACAATAACAAGAACATAGAATAAAAACCTGATCCAAACACCCCTTTAAGAAAGTGAAAGTGAGATTTTCAAAGAATTTCACTAATTAAGTCCACACAAAACTTCTAAGCTATTTTAACTGTGAAATTCATGAAATGAGCAACCACGTCAACTAGTAAACAAGCTAATTATATTAAACACTAACTGAGCTGACATACATCAAATAATCACAAAACAACAGAGATTAACAACAATTAAAAACTTCTACAGTAAAATGCATGAAATTGAGAAAATGCTTTCAAATTATCCAAGCTTAAGCCAAAGGTACCAGATCAATTCCAACTGTCCTAATGCTTTCCACAAAGCTCTATTACCATGGCCTTCCCATATTTACCATGCTCCTTTGCATCTTCTTTGTCATACACTAATTTTTAATTTACCAGTAATTTTTAGTGATTGTTGGTATTTTTTTAGTTTTTAAAGCAAAAGAGGTTTAAATACTTCCTAAACAGTAAATAACTTATAAATGAGCTTATGTGAGTCTATTGGAACATGAAATAACAACTTTTACCTAGATTAAAGTAAATTGATGATTTTAATTGAAAATGAGCAAATCTGAATTTAGTAAAGATAGCTTGGAATTAAAGTTAAACAAGGTTCATATTACACTAAATAAACTTGTTACAACTCTTTTAAACTACAGAGTACAACTGAAAATGGAAATTTACTTAAAACGACACTAATCCTACACTAGTTAACTACTACTTGGTCTTCTCTCTGTCTTCTTCCCTTTATAGATGAAGATTAGGGTTTGTGGAGTCCCTCTGAGTATTTCCCACTTCATTTCTGTCCATTAGATAAGTACAAGTGATCCTGGCCTTTAAAATGCAATTTGGTGCCAAAAGTCCTCTAGTAACGTAGAGGGTTTTCAGGGGCAATTAATGATTCCTGTTTGTAGTGGTAGGAGGGGTGGTTTGAGGTGATGGGTTGGGTGGTGGAGCAGGGCAAGTGGAGGTGGTGAAACCAGGGTGGTTTGGTATGTAGTGGTATGGAGGGAAAAGGAAGGGGGTGAGGGTGGTTTTCACCGTGGGTTTGACCCAACATTTTCTTATGGGTTTTTTGATTTTGGGCTTAAGGTGAGATGGGCCAGGAACTGGATCAGGTGTGGTTTATTTTTGGGTTTGAGTTTGTGTTGGAGTTGCAATAATAAAGGGGTCTGTTTGGTGTAGAATTATGACAAGGACCAATTTTGTAATTTTTAGAAATTTGAGGGACTGAAATTGTAGCTTTTACAAAGTTATCAAAAGGGTAAGACTTGCCAAGTTTGACTTATCCAAGGACCATAATTGCAATTTCCAGAATTTGGATGTCCAGGGGCTAAATCTGTCAAAATTGAAAGTTTAGGGACCAAACTTGTAAATTCTTCAAACTTTTCACCCAAGGACCAATCATGACAACTTGTGAATTCCCAAGGACCTTTTTTTGACTTTTCTTTCAAATCTAATGCTTAGGGTTCATTTCTTTGAATTTCCAAACTTGAGGGACCATTTCTGCCAATTTTGCAAACTTTTGCTCACAGGACTTATTTTTGGCATTTTGTGACTCCACAAGGTGTGTTTTGACAATCTGAGCTCAAAAGTGGTTATTTGCTTCCCCGGCTCTGGCTTTTGACACGTTTTCCAAACTCGTGTTTGTTTTTGTCCTTTTTGGCCTGATTTTTGCCAATTTCTGAAATATCCGTTCTTGCACGATCACAAACACAAAAACACAATATCTTTGGCATTTATGGTTAGTTTGTGTCTGTTTTGGTCTTAATTTGGCTAGAAAAAGGTGTGTGAATAAGCACACACCAGACCTGAAATGTATTTTCATGTAATTAAGTATCGAAAGTCATATAAATCATTAAGAAACTAACAAATAACGCTATATAAAATATGTATAATTGGAGTGTCATCAACACTCTACGCCAGGAAACTATTTCCTTTAGGTATAACCTTGTAAGGGTATCCATACTATCAGTTTCTCGGATAGGGAAGAAGTGAGCGGATTTTGTAAGACAATCTACTATGACCCAAATGATGTCATGTCCGTTTGATGTCTTAGGGAGTTTTGTTACGAAATCCATCGTGATTCCTTCCCACTTCCACATGGGAATCTCAGGCTGTATCAGTAAACCGGATGGTTGTTGGCACTGAGCCTTCATTTTGGAACACGTTAAACACTTGCCTACATATTCAGCAATATTTGCTTTCATGTTAGGCCACTAATAGTGTTTCTTCAGATCTTGATACATCTTATCAGAACCCGGATGAATTGAGTACTTGGATTTATGGGACTCGTGCATAATCAAGTCCGTTAAATTACCAAAATATGGTAACCAACTCCGATTCTAGATACAACGAGTTCCATCTGGATAGGCTTCAAAAGCCTTATACATTCCTCGCAAGTTCTCAGCCGGAAGATTTTCTGCCTTAAGGGCAGTGTTTTGGGCTCTAAGAATTTGAGAGGGTAAGTTAGGATGAAGATTCATAAATAAGGATCTAACCCTAAGAGGTATGATTCGCTCCTTACGGCTCAAGGCATCTGCTACTACGTTAGCCTTGCCAGGATGATAACGAATCTCACAGTCGTAATCGGCGAGTAGTTCAGTCCAACGACGTTGTCTCATGTTCAAGGATTATTCTCAAATGAGTAGCGTACTCTTCCTCGTTACGAGAATAGATAAGGATATCATCTATGAGCACTATAACAAATTTATCCAAATATGGTTTACACACCCGGTTCATGAGATCCATGAAAACCGCAGGTGCGTTTATCAAACCAAATGGCATCACATGAAATTCATAGTGTCCATTCCTTGTCCTGAAAGCGGTCTTAGGAATATCCTCTTCCCTAACTCTAAGTTGATGATAACCAGATCTTAAGTCAATTTTAGAATCGCGTGACCCTTGAAGTTGGTCGAATAAGTCATCGATCTTGGGTAATGGGCCAGGATTCCTAATGGTGAGTTTATTCAACCCACGATGATCAATACACATCCTAAAAGATCCTTCTTTCTTTTTTACGAATAAGACAGGAGCTCCCCAGGGTGATGTACTCGAACGGATGAAACCCCTATTTGTTAGTTCTAAAAGTTGTTCAAATAGTTCCTTCATCTCTGAAGGAGCTAATCTGTAGGGTGATTGGGCAACAGGTGCTGATCCGGGGATTAAGTCGATTTAGAATTCTACCTGGCGGACGGGAGGAAGTCCAGGTAAATCCTTAGGGAAAATGTCCAGAAATTCCCTAACTACGGGGATATCTTCTAGGCCTTTTTCGTCTGGCTTTTTTTGTGTTACTTGGATAACAAAGACCGGAGAGCCGCGAGAAATAAACTTTATGTTTTGACGCAAGAGATGAGATTTAGTCAGGATCCATTTTGATCTCCTCGGATTCTTAATGTTTCACCATTTATATGAATATGAACAATTTTCTCATCACAAAGAATCTTAGCATGATTCTCGGACAACCAATCCATACCTACGACAACGTCAAAACTACTGAGTGTGATTGGCATGAGATCGATTTGGAAAGGGTGGTTTAAGAGAGTCAGGGTACAACCCTGGATGACGGTGTTAGTACTAACTAGTTTTCCGTTAGCCAATTCTATGTCATAGTGGGTATCTAGGGTGCTAGGGGAAATCCTAATCCTAGAGGCAAGGGATCTATATATGAAGCTTTTATTAGCTCTAGAAACAAATGATACCCTAACTAGATGTTGATTTAGAAAGAACATACCCGTAACTACGTTTGAGTCCTGTTGATCATTCCTATCCCTTAATATGTAGGCTCTTCCCTGGGCATCATTCGTAGTCTTTTTAGGACATTTATTTGCACAATGTAGTTTCTCTCCACAAGCATGACAAGTAACTGTCACTGGTAGCTGGTTGCTTCCAGTGGCAGTTCCCTTGAGCTTGCAATCCTTACACTGATCACCCACCTTTTTGCAAGTATTACACTTAACAAAACAAGGCCCTGTATGATGTAAGTTACATTTCTAACACAGAGGGGCTTTCCCAGCATAACCACTTCCCTCTAATGGAGTAGAAGAATAAGCTCTACTAGCTTGTTGCCTAGGGTTTGGTTGGGGGTAAGGGTTTGTATGATTATTGGTATTGGTGTTAGGGTTACAAAAGTTGTTGTTATTGTTAAAAGATCTCCGATCATCAAACTCTAATTTATTATCTCTGGGCTCTAGCGCAGAATTGTGCTTTGTTACTTGATCCATTAACCTCTGTGTGATGGTTATGGCTTCCTCTAAGCTTTGAGGTTTAGAGGCAGTAACATTCCCTTCGATACTACGAGGCAAACCTCCAATAAACACTTCCATTGTCTTTTCAATAGTTGGCACCATTGTGGGACACAATGTTGCTAAATCCTGAAATCTCCTAATGTAAGTTTTTATATGATTCCCCTTGACTGTCAAGTTATAAAATTCATCCTCCATTTTCTTGACCTTAGTCCGGGGGCAGTATTTCTTAATCAAAAGATTCTTAAACTCAGTCCAGGTGGTCTTATAAGCTTCCACAATACCCCTCAGTTAGGCATATGAGTTCCACCAGGACAAATCCTCTTCTATAAAAGTACCGGTAGCAAACTTGACTTTTCAGTCCTCACTACAGTTGCTACGAGCAAACACTGATTTGCTTCATTCGAACCAGTGGACTAATCCTATAGCACCTTCCGAACCTTTCAAATTAAAAGGATGGCAGCTCATAAATTCCTTGTAACTACTCTTCTTTGCTACATGAATTTCTCTAGGCTTGGGGTTTCTAGGGGGTTATCGGCGTTAGCCATGTTAGCAGCTCTGGATTCTAGTGCCGCATTCACACTGTCAGCAACTAGTTGCCTAATGGCTTCCGGGGTCATGGCAGGAGTAGTAGACGCAAACGTTCTTCTAGTCGGTGCCATTCTATCACTAATTGACAGATAGCGAGGAATAAGAAGGATATCATAAGTCGGGCATAATATAAAATAATGAGAATTCCGACAGAGATATTTCGTTCTATACAAGTTCTACCTAATAGAACATTGTAGAGGGAAGACGGAGGATTAAGAAAGGAATAATATCATAAGTCAACCATAATGACGATTATGAGATTGATGTAGATATTCTTACAATGTACTAACTAATAGAACATTGCGGGGAGACGGACGATTAGGAATACAAGTTGTCACAACTCTTAATTTCATGTCCTTTTTGAAATGTTGAAATTTCATAATTTATTTCCGAAGTTACTATTCATCGGTTACTATTCACTATTACTATTAACTTTCACTATTCATTTCTGAAATTTTTATTTCATATTCTCGTAAGTTAAACTATTTTAACGATAATCCGAGAGTTTGACGCTCGTCGGATTATTTCTGCAAAACTCACGAAGCCGTGTCCGAGATTTACTTTTGGGTCTAAACGTCATTCCAGCATCCCGATATGTCCATAAAACACTATAAACAATAGAAATATGATTTTCTCTTATTTTACGACAATTCTAAAAGTTTTGGAATTTTACGTTTTCCAGTTCAGCGTTTTACGCGAATTACGCGTTTTAGACCCGCGTTTCCAGTTTTAACAGCGTTTAAGCAACCCGATGGAACTTACCATTCATTTTATATTTTGTTATGGATTATTTTGACAAGTTTAGTCATTCTTTCAAGCTTCATATTTTAACGATACCCGGATTTACATTTCGCGGTTTAACAATTTACGGTTAGCAATTAACGGAACCAAAACTGACTCCGTAAACTAGATAATACCAAGCAAACTTTCAATTTTCTACCTCAAATACACTAGAATCAACATCCTAGTGTATGTATACAAGACTTTTACTTGAACTTGACTACTTAATTACCATTATGCCATAAACTAGATATTTTCATACATAAACACACATAACACATTAATATTCATTTTCAAGAATCAAAAAGTGAGGTTTTCTCTTTTTCTTCCTCCCTAGCCACGACCAACACAAGATCTCCAACAAAGATCCATTATTTTTTCAAGATCAAGTGATAATCAAGCTCTACTTTCATTCCTTGTTAAGGTTTTGTGATAAAAACCTAGGTTTCTTAATCAATCTCTCATCAAATCACCTCAAACTTCAAGTAAGCTTCAAGTAATCTTTTTCATCATCTAATACTTTCATTTCACTAGTTACATGATGTATTTTCAAGTTATATTGGCAAAACATGCATATATGTTATGTTTCATACCACTTATTACTCATTTTTTTCTTTATAAACATAGATCTATAATTTTTATTAGCAATCTCAAGAGATCCACCATTTTTTATGAAGACTAGGAACCCATGACACCCTAAGAAGGTGTATGGTAGGATTGGGTACTTGTGGAGTTGATTTGGAGTAGTTTGGTAAAGATTTGAACAAGTTACAAACTAGGAAAATCAATTTTTGAAACAATATATAAGCTACTGTCCCAAAACGCCAAATATAGAAAACTCAGGGGTTTCTGGGTAACATTGGGCTAGAGAATCAGAAAATGCTTTCAAAAACGAAGCCGTGAGCGAAAGAACGAATTAAAACGGGTTTATAACGAAGTAGATATGATTTTTGCAAGTTTAACGACGAAAACTATTATTTTCTAAAAATAGTAAGCTGTCACATGATTTTTATGGGTAAAATCGAGGCATTAGACATAACCTAGAGGAACCGAGCTATCAAAAATATATTAGTATATGTCAATAAGATTCCGGGGATATAAAGAACGTAGAAAACGAGCTTATAACGACCAAGATACAAGCGTTTGAATTTTAGACGATTTTAATATATTCCTTCAACCAAACACTTAGAAAATTTTCCAAGTATTAACCATTTCACCAAGTGACCAGGTTGAGAGCAATTTTACTCATTAATAAACTCATTTCTGGAAAATTTACATCATTGACAAAAAGTTAGTTCACCCAGCCTAGTATTCAAAACATCCAACCGTTTGTCAAAAGGATTTATAACGAATAACTTATTGTCTTCCAAACTTTCCCGAAAACTCCCCAGAATCTGCCAAAACAGCCCAAATACCTCACTTCGCGACTATTTATCTTTATGATCGAGACCCGTATGGACAAACTTAAATTCTATGACTTTTTAGATAAGGTGAAAATCTTCCAAAAACTACTTAGCTTCTTTCCTAATTCTTAATATTCACTATTTTGCAACTAGTTTTGCGAGACCATTTTGGTCATATTTTCAAGTTATGAAAAGTGTCATTTTACGTCGAAAACCTTATATTTGCCGATAGAACACCAAACGAGGATCGTGGAGAACCGTTTCAACCTGTTTACATGGAAAGTATTTATTAACCTAACGAGACGTCAAAAACGTATTTGTCGACGATAAGCGTTATTTTCAAACTAACGAGTGGTATCGATAACATACGTCTTTGCATGTGTAGCATCATTTCATTTCTTACATTAGATCAAATCATTCATATTAGGTCGCGGCTAGAGATCGTGCCTCATTTCGAGTATCCACTTTTTTCATCGTAGCTAACGCACCAGGTGAGTCATAGCCCCTACTATTTTAATTTTTTGTAAACTTTTTGGGGGAGAATACATGCTCATTTTACTTAAACGCATTACTTGCTTTACATGGTTGATTACTCAAATAGTTCCAGCTTTACCTAAATATATGTTTCATCACCTGCATTTCATTGGTATGTTTGATTACATGTATTTCTTTGGTATGTTTAATCACCTGCATTTCATTGGTATGCTTGATTACCTGTATTTCATGGGATTGATCATCCTTGTTTATATGACCTCATGGTCGCCAATTGTTCCTATATGTTCTTTGTAATATTGTGGTATTCCCCACTTGGCTGTGATGTCAAACGTAATATTGTGGTATTCCCCACTTTGCTATGATGTCAAAAGTATTGTGGTATTCCCCACTTGGCTGTGATGTCAAACGTAATATTGTGGTATTCCCGACTTGGTTGTGATGTCCAACGTAATATTGTTGTTTTCCTACTTGACTGATTTATCATATGGCCTCATTGTCTGAATTATTTATATAGCCGTTTTGCTATATTTATCTTGGAATTTAAATACAAGTATTACTTTGTTCACCTAAACCAATATATATTTGGCAGTGGGTTGTAAACACACAAGTTACAAGTCTCTTATGGCGGGACTTGTAACTGAGTGGATTTACAATGCCTTTTCTGGGAAATCTTCATTCATATGCATTACATTCTTTTTCACTAGACTCTATTAACTCACCAACCTCGTGTTGACACTTTAGCATGTATTTTCAGGTATTAAGCAATGGCACGCTACTGGAGGTTTTGGCAAGGCATGGCATGGACATAGAAGACTCTGATATCCATTTAGGGACTGTTTTAAAGTATTTTAAAGGCCTACTTCCGCACAACTTTTAACAATGTAAATTCAACATTTTTGATTAAACTATTTTATTCTAAATGATTGAAATGAAAACCATTTTGTACTTGTGTTGTGGTACCAATTGAGTTACACCCCAGCTACACGTATGCTTCTGCTGGACCCGATTTTGGGTGTGTGACAAAAGTTCTAATGCTTTGAACGTTCTAGGATAGAACAGAGGAATGGAAGTCTAAACTAATGATGGGAATCCTAATGAGCACGAAGTTTTCTAGGATCTAACTTAAGGTCTCGGTATGATTAATAGTGAAATATCTAAATTCCTAGTCATAGATTCCTCAAAGAAATAGTCTGATATAACTAATATAACAGGGAATAAAGATCCTATTCATGATGACGTAAACTCGTCATAAGATTCGGAATCTAAGTTTCTAAGTCTTAGGGTAGGCTTGGGATATCTAGAAGGTATAATGTCTATAGTGATTCTAAATCCACCTAAATATAATACCTAAGAAATCTTAGCACGGGATAGTCAACTAGGTATGGGGAAATACTATAACCTCGATATATTAGAACCAACTAGCACACTTATCTTACAAAGTGAAACCTTAACAGGTATACTTATTTATGCTACATGTCTAAAACTATTCTAGGTCATAAGTTAAACACTACTAGCCTTGATTGCTATTCTTAAGTTCCTGAATGGCATCTAAGAGATTTCTTATATCTGACTTATGATTAACCTGAAGGTCCTCGATTATCATTTCAAGGGTAGAAAGCCTAACACGAACTAGTACAACCTCATCAGCACATAGATTACCATAGGCTTGGGAAAGGATCAAACCTCCACCACATGGCGTAAGCACCTAGGATAAACTATCAAAGAGGTCTTTTAAAAGGGTTATAACGTGAGGTGTAGGGATATGATAAACACGGTTTTGTTGGATAAAGGCAATCTTTACTTGTGGCGAGTTAATCATCTTGGTCAATTACATGTACAATGTGGCGTTGCTAAGCCAAGACTCGACTCGACTTAAGCTAATCAAAAACTAACAAAACATAAAAGGAAACGGGATGGTAGTCCGTATGTTTTTTTCTTTTTTTCTTTTTTTTCTTTTCTTGATTTTCCGATTTTTTTTTTTTTTTTTTTTTTTTTTTTTTTTACTTAAAGGTAAATTTATTAATCAAAAGACGCCAAAAGGCAGACAAGAAAAGTCAAAAATGTTAAAAAGAGCTAAGACACATCCCTAGCTCCCACACTATGAACCACCAAAAAATATGGCAAAGGACAATTTCCAAGCTCATATAACGAAACAACAATAACAAGCCAGGAAATACAAAAAGTCCTATAATAGTTCAAGCAAACTAGACAAAGCAGAAAGATGACTTAAACTAGAGTTATTACCATTTTCTGAATACATGGGACAGTGCAAAGGGACCAACCTAAGCACCTCCAAATATCACCATATGACAATAACTACTAGAAAGCAAGGCTTCCATGTCTAATAAAACTAGAGCTAATGAACTGTGAATCCAAAGTATAAATAACAAAAGATTATAGCTATAAAAAAGATCCTCAAAGTACCATAGAAGCAAAAACACCAGCAATGTATAACATTGGGAAGAGCCAGGATGGAATTCTTGAAGAAGTTAGCCTCCTTAAAAACCTTACTATGTCAAAACCCTAAGGGTAAAACCATAGTGAAGGATAAAAAGAGTACAACACTCTCCAAGACCTTCCCACATAAGACCTTGCAACTCCATACAGAAACCCATCAAGCATCTAGTCTCACCAATCATCAACTGATCATGTTTGCCAATATCCTCTTCTAAGCTAGTATGAACATTCTGCATCTCAATAGCCATAATCATCTTCAGACTAACATCATTCTTTATCCATCCATGCTTGCTCCAATCATCACCAAACACCATATTAGAAAAAAAAAACAATCCCATCCTGCTTGATAACCCAAAAGGAGATCCTGAACATACTGGACTGAATAGAATCACCAATAAAAGGGTCAAAGCAAAAATTACATAACCAAAAACCAGTTCCTGCTATAGAAGCAAGAAACCAGTGAAAAGGAAAAAGTAAATCAAACCTCATAGCAACCATAAAGCAAGAAAATTTAACCTCTGAGCAACTCATCCACCATCCTCTTGTAGTACTCACTTCTACCCAAATGATTATTCCAAATGATAGAAGCTTTATGCACATTAGGAGTATACTTAAGCTTGAGACCCAGCAATTTCATCCTCACAATATTCACAATACTGTTATAGACAGCTTCCTCATCTCTAATAATTTGGTTTGCTCTTCTATTATTTCTCTCATGCCAAATAGAGTAGACAGCAGCACTCAGCACCAATCTTTGGATAACACTCCATATGTTGTTGGAAGCTAGTTTATTAACAACATTAGAAATGACACTAGCCCATTCATGACCCACATTATTCATATCAGACATTCTTTTAAGTTTATTCCATATCTTTTTAGAGAACTCACAGAAGAAAAACAGATGACTATGATTCTCATCATGCTGGTTGCATAACAGACATATTTTGTCACTCACATTAAACCATCTAGCCAACCTATCACTGGTTTTCAATTTTCCTTTGATAGCAGACCATATAATGAAAGCATATCTAGGGATATATTGAGAAAACCAAACATGGTTGTGCCATATAACTTCAGGATCATCATTACTCACTGCTTTCCAAACTTCACTAACAGAAAACACAACCTCAATACCCTTTTTATTGATCCAAACAACTTTTTCATTCTTGTGATTATCAAGAACAAGGATAAGGATATTCAGCACAAAATCAAATCACCCATCCCATTCTATAGGCCAAAACCGTTCCTGATCATCAACTAGATCAACAACTTTGGCATTAAGATCCATACAACAGTTCTCAAGTCATTCTTCTGAATAGTCTTGGACAAGGGCCCAAGATGATGCCATTTGTCAAACCAAATACTACAGTTTCTCCCATTCCCAATTTTCACCCATATGAATTCTCTAATCATATTCCTCAGATCAAGAAGTTTTTTCCAGCTCCGGGGAACACCTTTTCTAGGCTCAATACTCCAAATACTCTTCCTTTAAGTCTATGTAAATAAATCCAATTCACCCATATAGAATCTTTCTTACTGACAATATTCTAGATGTGCTTAACCATTAAAACTTTGTTCCGAAGTTGCGCAGATTTAATCCCTAACCCACCTTGACTTTTAGGTTTGCAAACATCTTTCCAAGCCACGCTTTACCATGGGCACTATCACCCCTATTCCACAAAAATCTCTTAAACAACTTGTCAATTTGATCACAAACACTAGCAGGAAGAATAAACAAAGAAGACCAATACACCTGAATTGAGGCTAGAATAGAAGTAATCAATTGAAGTCTCCCTGCCAATGAAAGACTTTTATTTCTCCAATCTCCAATTCTTTTGTCCACAATGTCAATAAGAGCCTTACAATCATTGATCTTAAGACCTTTAGACGCAAGTGGTACTCCCAGATATCTTATGGGTAAACAGCCTTCTCTAAGGGGCATAACCAGCTTCATACTAGCAATTTCCTCACAAGACATATTTTTGCTAAAAAAGGCTTCACTTTTACTCATGCTAGGATAGAGACCAGAAGACATACCAAATTCATCAAGACCTCTTCTCAGAACTGAAGCAGAGATTAAGTCACCATGGCAGAGCATCAGAATGTCATCAGCAAAGAATAAGCTAGTAATATTTAACTCTTTACATCCCCGGTGATAAATGAACTTCCTTTCAGCCCTAACTTGTCTTTAATCATCGAATTCAACACTTCCATGACCAAAGTAAAGAGATAAGGGGATATGGGATCCCCTTGTCTCAAGCCTCTTCCAGCTTTGAAGAACCCATGAGTCTCACCATTAATGCAAACAAAAAAATTGTGATGAGGCGAAAAATGAACCACTTTTAGGGGGTTATTTTTACCCCGGAATTGAATTTATTTGATCAAATATTGCCCTAAATTGTTCCTTTTGTGATTTTAGGTACTTTGTGAGTGAATTCTGGAAAAGGAAGCAATTCGGACGTTTTTGGAGCATAAAAGTGAAGAAAACGGCAAAGACTTAATTTTCCATGCTGAGAACAGTACCTGACGGCGTCAAGAAGAAAATCATGACGGTGTCAAGAGTAAAATCCATGACGACCCAGTGAAAACCTGAAGGCGTCATAACAAGGGTGTCAAGACTATTTTTGGTGACGGTCTGCATAAGGAGTACACATGACGGCGTCAGACCCAGATCTAGGCAGTCCGAGAAACAATTTGGCGGCGAGATGACGGCGTCAGAATTTTGTTCTTGACGCCGTCACCTATCAGAATATATATATAGTTTTCTATTTTTCATTCATTAAAGGAGGAACTTGTGTGGAGAATACTAGGGCCGAACTTTGTAAACCCTAGGTCGTATTTTACAGTATTTTCAAGGGTTTTCATCCCTTGAATCCTTTCATGTTCAATTGAGATAAGTCTTCTCTTAATTCATTCAATTTGTCTATGTGTTGCTTGAATATATCTTATGCTTTTCTTAATTTCAACATGCTAGGCTAGATCTATCTTGTGTTTGCTTAGATGTAATGAAACCTAGATGTTAATTATATGTTGATTACTTGTTTATGGTTGTAATGGATGAATGATTTTAATGTTAGGCTTAAGAAAACTGGCAGATCTCCATTGTGTAACATGCTTGAACGTCTTTGGAAACATGAACCGATGTGTACTAGGTTTTATTGGTTGTATTTAATGCATAAGCAAATTCTAGTGATCCATGTTAGGAGCTTCTTAGCCGGCTCGACATAGGAGTGAAGTAGGCGTTTATAGGATTGGGGAAGTAAGCACGCCACCCCATGAATGGTATTATGGAATACAATCCGTCATCCACGCAACTATAACAAGTAATTAACCTGTAAAAGATATCTAGGGAGTAGTGAAATCTAAATAAACACAATTCTCCCATATATTGCTCACAACTTTAGTTTAATTCAGTTTTATTTTCATTTTAGTATTTTATTTTGATTGTATCTTAGTATTGGGTTAGTTGACTAGCAACTAATTCCGCCCAACTCCTTCAAACCCGAGATTTTTACTTGCTTTCATAAAATTTAAAAATACAAAAAGAATCATCCCTCATCTCTAGACCTAGTCTTTAGGTTTTCTAATCCTAGCGACACTATTCCTAACTGAACGATCAATCCCCCGGTACTTGTCATTATACTATACTACATCGATCAGGTACACTGCCTGGTGAGGGTTGTAAGCTTCTCGAGATCCCTCGAGAGGAAAAGCCTGGTGCAATCCCTACGCATCAAGTTTTTGGCGCCGCAGCCCGGGAATAGTTATTGTCTAGGTTAGAATCTCTTTTTATTAGGTCTACTTGCTAGATTCCTTTCTAGTAAGATTTTATTTTTATTTTTATTTTTAGGTTCTCTTTAGTCTATCTTATTTCTTCGTGTTTTTGTTCGTAACTCTTCGCCATCCGACATCATGGACGATGGTAACATGTTTGAACCCGTCATCCCACCACAACAAAACCCACCACTAGATAACCAACCTCTTAGGCCCCGAACCCTAGGAGAGTATTCCCGACCTAGCCACAAAGGCTACCGAAACACCATTGAGCTCACCCAAGGAGCCAATGTGACCCCCTTCCGATCCGACACCATCCGGTTGGTGCAAAGCGGATGTGCATTCCATGGACTTCGTTCCGAAGATCCAAACCAACATCTCAAGGACTTCCTTAAAATCGTAGATTCTATAGACCTTAATGTTACAACTAGAGAGTCAACCTAATTACGCCTATTCCAATTCTCTCTACGAGATCAAGCTAGTCAATGGCTTGAGCGTTTACCCGCGGGATCCATCACCTCATAGGATGATCTCACCACTCGTTTCCTTGCTCAATTTTTCCCATCGGGGAGAACTACCAAGCTTAGAAATGACATCTTGATGTTTCAACAACATCAAGGTGAAACCTTTTACGAAGTATGGACTCGATACAAAGACCTACTCCGAAAAGTCCCTCATCATGGCATCGAACCATGGCTCCAGATTCAAATCTTTTACGATAAAGTTAACTATCAAACAAGGAGGGCTATAGATTATGCAGCCAAGGGCAGGCTAAACAGACTTAGCATTGACGAATGCTGGAAAGTTCTTGAGGGGTTGGCACAGTACGAAGAAGAAGGATGGGAGGACCCGATGTTTTCAAGCAAGGGGAAACTTGATTACGCACACGCAACCTAAGAACAATTATTAGGAAATATCGAGAAGCAGGTAAAAGAATTAATGAGAGCTGAAAAGCCTGCTGCTGAAATCGCGTGGAATCCTAATATACGTAGGAATGCGGTTATCAACCATAATTTTCCTGAACGTTCACGACAAGAGGAATTCGAAGGGATAATGGTAACCTTCATGAATAATCAGGAAAAACAAATCCGGCACTTAGAAGCACGCATGGAAAGCACTCACAATGCTTTTATGGATTTAGCAGACAAATTCATATCAAGGATCAAAGAGAAGATTAAGGAAAAATATGCACCAAGAAAAATCAAAAAAATCTTTGAGGTTCCAACTCCTTTGGTGTTTGACCAGGAGGATAACGAGAAGTCCTTTCCAAGTGCTTCACCGTCAATCACCTCCTACTTTTGTGAGCATCCTCAGGAAGAGAAGAATTCACAATTTCATAACATTTTCATTAGATGCTTGCAAACCACGCTCCTAAATTTGTGCAAGAGACGTTCCGTTGGTTTTAAACCCGGTGTGAAGAGGTTGCACCTCAAGAACACCACAGCTTTGAGACCCTCTATGGAACAACACCTCTTTGTACCCACCATTGACCAATACGATGGTTACAACTTAACTAAAACCTCACCCACCCCCTTCTACAACCACACCTCTTTCCGTGACAGTAATGAAACGTTCGACCCTAGTGGACTTCACTAATGGGATAGCTACTCATAGTTTTTACTTGTGTTTAGCTATCCACACTAGTGCAGGGACTGAATGTGGAATTACCACTTTTTATTCCTGATGCGGGCATCTGACGGCGTCAGATGTTAACTCTTGACGCTGTCACCTCGCTATCTCAGCAATAATAACCCAAACTCCATCACTTTCAACTCATACCCCATAAATCATACCCAAATTGCTGCTCCACCTCCGAGTCTCCATCATCTAATCAGACATCTTCCGTGACTAATCTCCACTTGGTAAGTAGTTTTTCCTCACTCTTTTTCGTTCAATTGTCCTTAGGTTCAACCAATTTTGAAAACCCCCTTCACCCGAAACCCCATTTTTGACCCATCCTTGATAAATCGTAATGCCTTCCTTTTGATGATTTGTAATCATGAGGTTACCATTAGATGATATTGTTCTACTTGAATCATGCGTTAATTAAGGAAAAATCTTTCACACCGCGGATTTTTTTTGACCCCCCACCCATGTTTTCTGCATAATGGAGTGTTTGGGTAATGGGTTAAGAGTTTGAAAACTGATTTTTCCCTCGTAATTGCATGGTTCGATTTCTGCTTGGTCTGACGGCGTCAGGATCTCCTTCCTGACGGCGTCAGATGTATCTGACAGCATGAGACAATAAAATTCTCATTCTAATCGTTTTCGTCCACTCTATCTTTGTCCAGGAAAATGAGCAAGCGATCACGACAACACCGTGGCAGCTCATCTTGGTCCCAACACGTTAATTATGGGGAATTGGTCCACAGTTGGGTTGAGTTCGACAATGTTGCCGCTACAACTAAGTATGCGGAGCTTATTAATCACCACATTGATGCTGGTGCTGTGATTGATTGGGCGTTTCTGAGATCCCAAGGTTTAGAGGCTTAGTTTTTGGGGAGGATCCAAACCGATGGGTTCACGGGTCCTCAATGGGAGAGGTTGTTTAGGATGAGGGAGACTGTGTATAGTGAGTTGGTTAGGGAGTTCTTTGCGACTCTTCACTTTGATTTGGCGGAGGCCAGGACGGATATGGGGGGTACCACTATTTACTTTAGGTTAGGAGGGGAGGTTCGATCATGTTCGGTTATTGAGTTTGGGTGGAGGATTGGTTTGTACACTAGGGAGGAGGCTGTTGAGGAGGTTTTATGCAGAGGTTGTTACATGGGGAGACTGTGAGGAACGAGATGAGGTGCGCCACTTTTTGGCCAAGTATTGGGAACGGGGTGTACACCTCGACTACTGGGGCAGCATCAATAAGGGACCCCGTGATCAGGTTAGCCCACAGGTTCATCACATACAGCTTATCGGGGCGTCATGGCACCACTCACCGTGTCACTGCTTCAGATCTTTTCTACCTTTATACCATCTTTTCAGCGGATGTTTACTGCAACATCCCATTTTGGGTACCCAACTATTTGAAGACCAGTGTGGGGGAGAGGGATATTGACAAGGTGTATAGGGGGATGTTTGTGACTCAGTTGGCTCGATCTTATGAGCTGCTTGTTCCCCAGGTCATGGGATACTTGAGCGACTGTGGGGCTTGTAGGGTAGTGAGGGCTAAATCCCTCAGGCAGATGAGCATCGTGATACAACTGGTTGATGGGTCCTATACCTGGTACGTGGCAGGAGGACCTGATGGTGCTGAGGATGATGATGATGATGATGAGGGAGCGCCCCAGCAGCATCAGTTCGGGGATTATGAGGTTGGGTCAGCTGATTACTACCGACACATGAGTCGGGGAGACTGGCAGGCACACCAGGGGGCATGGATGGGTCAGGTGGACGCATGGCGGACCACCACTGACCAGCGCTTTGATTGGATGTATGATCATACCATCCGCCAGATGCAGCACCTCTCCACCCATGATCAAATCGAGCCCCACCTGCAGATTGACCCATTCCCGGTCGTGAGACGGACTACCCTCCCTATGGGTACACTGGGCACCTCCCTCCTGGTTATGACTACCTTTATGGTCCCCCTCCCAATGATCTGTATTGATGTATGTTATGTCTGAACAATTTATTGATGGTGATGTAATTTGAAACAATTGGAATTGTAATAGTTTAGGTTGTGGCCTTTGTTGGCCTTGGATAATTTTATTTTTATCTTTATGCTTACGTTAATTACTAATAATGGGATGTGTTTATGTTGTCATTCTTCGTTTAGTGTGATTTTTATTTTTGTTTGTTTGTTATTTGCTTCCATATGCATGCTTTATTTTTATTGTTGGTAGATCATGTTTCAAAACTAAAATAGTGAAAATACTTTATTTTGTTGTTTGGCTTAGTCTTAACTTCATCCAAAGTTATTTTTGCAAAAGATTAGTGTAAGGGGAAACCCCAAATATGTTTTTAAAGAAACAAAACCGATCATGATTCTCCACAATAATAAGTGAACATGTATATTCGTATTTGTTATAGTCAAATGCTTGTATCGAGTCATAATGATGTTTTGCAGGATTTTCCAGGAAGTAGGACGGAGTTTTTTCCAGAATTTTTTCGGAAACTTAACATAAGAATTTCTGCAGGTCACTTCTGACGGCGTCAGGAATTAATTCCTGACGACGTCACGTGTAAAAATCTGGAAATTTTACTAGTTTTGATTTTCTAACGGAGTCTTAAAGTTTTTGTTGAATTATTAGTTTTATAATCTCCAAGAAATCTGCAAACATCATTCCACAAGCATTATATCTTATGTTGTTTTCTAGGATTTATTAGCATATGTAGATTGCCGCCGATTTTATGCGAGGTTGCCTTGTCTGTTTTCTCAGGTTTTACAGGTTATGTATGACAAGAAGATGATTATTATTCTGGAAGGGAAGCTTTGATTGTTCATTTTCTTGGAGGAAAATCTAACCTGGCCACCTTATTATCCATACCGAGCGAATCAGGGGAGTATTTGATTTCATTTGTTTTACTTATTTCACTTTTACGTTCTTTACTTGAACATTGGGGACAATGTTCATCCTAAGTGTAAGGGGAGGATAAAATGATGATACCTTACAAATACGCTTTCGCTTGAGTTTGTTTGTTTGATAGTAGATGTGTAATAAAACTATGAGAAATACTTGTTAGTGCAATTTTAGCGCCAAATTTAAAAATTTTTACAACATTTAGGAGTGAAACTTTAGCCATAGCAAGCGTCTCATGGATAGGAGATTGTATGACTAGCACAAAACCGTACTATTCAGAAAAATTTTCCACCCAAATATGTGAGGTTCGCCTTTAGATTTGATAGGAAAAGCATTTACTATTAGTGCTTATGAGTGTACCGGTAGCATTTAGATTCTAGAGCTTGCGTTAGTGATGCATCCCAAGACCGCTAGTGAGACTACATTCGTGTAGTAGGATTTACTACATGATAAGAGGCATTAGGATCACCCTTGTGTCAAACCCGTATCAAAATTACTTGACCATTTAAGTCATATTACTTGGCTAGTTAAGTCAACTAATTTTTCCCACACCTTATCGTTGTACTCATTTTTAGTACACGAAACCCCTAGTACACCCCTCCGAGCCTATCTTTTCGATTCTAACTTTAAGCATCTTACTTAAAGGAAGAATTTGTTACACCCCACTTAAATACACACCCAAATCGCCTTAGCCTTCCGTGTATGCACTCATCTTTAGTGCATTATTGTTATGTGTTAAACCCTAAGTTAATTGTCTAATTGATTACATGGTTGCTAAGTCGAGTCATATCCTTGTACATATTGTTTTGGGACGATTGGGACTCATGGGTAAAGTACTTATTTTATGGAGTAATGGGGAAGAACAGCATATATTACCCCCGTATGTGCGTTAATCTTAAAAGTACTCCAAGTGTTTTGATTTTCTTAATTCGAGTCATTAGATTAGTTTATTGTAAAGTATGTAAAAATTCAAGTGTAAGGGGAATATTCATTCCCTATGATGTATTATTTTGGATGGTAGGGTAAGAGTGTATGCAAAAAATAAAAAAAATAAATAAATAAATAAATAAAATAAAAGAAAAGAGAAAAAACATACGGACTACCATCCCTTTTCATTCTATGTTTATTTTATGTTTTTGTTATTTTTCATTTATTAGCTTAAGTCGAGTCTAGTCTTGGCTTAGCAACGCCATATTGTACATGTTAACTCGCCACCAGTAAAGACTGCCTATATCCAACAAAACCGTGTATTCCATATCCCTACACCTAACATTACAACCCTTTAAAAGACCTCTTTGATAGTTTATCCTAGGTGCTTACGCCATGTGGTGGAGGTTTGATCCTTTCCCAAGCCTATGGTAATCTATTTTGCTATGACAGGTAGTGAGAGATATTTTCCATTTCCATATTGTGATATTACTTTATTACACCCGAGAGATGTGAGTATCTAAACACTATTTGTGAGGTGCTAGTGTATGACCTCCGTGCTTGTCTTTGGTCTTTAGTGGAATGATTGTTTGTTGTAATTACTTTTATATTAGTGTTAAATGACCCCTAACTTGTATTTTGACTAGAATAAAAGCGCATTTGCTTGAGGACAAGCAAATCCCAAGTGTAAGGGTATATGATGAGGTGAAAAATGAACCACTTTTAGGGGGTCATTTAAACCCGGAATTGAATTTATTTGATCAAATATTGCCCTAAATCGTTCCTTTTGTGATTTTAGGTACTTTGGGAGTGAATTCTGGAAAAGGAAGCAATTCGGACGTTTTTAGAGCATAAAAGTGAAGAAAACGGCAAAGTCTTAATTTTCCATGCTGAGAACAGTACCTGACGGCGTCAAGAAGAAAATCATGACGGCGTCAAGAGTAAAATCCATGACGACCCAATGAAAACCTGAAGGCGTCACAACAAGTGCGTCAAGACTATTTTTGGTGACGACCTGCATAAGGAGTACACATGACGGCGTCAGACCCAGATCTAGGCAGTCCGAGAAACTATTTGGCGGCGAGATGACGACGTCAGAATTTTGTTCTTGACGCTGTCACCTATCAGAATCTATATATAGTTTTCTATTTTTCATTCATTAAAGGAGGAACTTGTGTGGAGAATACTAGGGCCGAACTTTGTAAACCCTAGGTCGTATTTTACAGTATTTTCAAGGGTTTTCACCCCTTGAATCCTTTCATGTTCAATTGAGATAAGTCTTCTCTTAATTCATTCAATATGTCTATGTGTTGTTTGAATATATCTTATGCTTGTCTTAATTTCAACATGCTAGGCTAGATCTATCTTGTGTTTGCTTAGATGTAATGAAACCTAGATGTTAATTATATGTTGATTACTTGTTTATGGTTGTAATGGATGAATGATTTCAATGTTAGGCTTAAGAAAACTGGCAGATCTCCATTGTGTAACATGCTTGAACGTCTTAGGAAACATGAACCGATGTGTACTAGGTTTTATTGGTTGTATTTAATGCATGAGCAAATTCTAGTGATCCCATGTTAGGAGCTTCTTAGCCGGCTCGACATAGAAGTGAAGTAGGCGCTTATAGGATTGGGGAAGTAAGTACACCACCCCATGAATGGTATTGAGGAATACAATCCGTCATCCACGCAACTATAACAAGTAATTAACCTGTAAAAGATATCTAGGGAGTAGTGAAATCTAAGTAAACACAATTCTCCCATATATTGCTCACAACTTTAGTTTAATTTAGTTTTATTTTCATTTTAGTATTTTATTTTGATTACATCTTAGTATTGGGTTAGTTGACTAGCAACTAATTCCGCCCAACTCCTTCAAACCCGAGATTTTTACTTGCTTTCATAAAATTTAAAAATACAAAAAGAATCATCCCTCATCTCTAGACCTAGTATTTAGGTTTTCTAATCCTAGCGACATTATTCCTAGCTGAACGATCAATCCCCCGGTACTTGTCATTATACTATACTACATCGATCAGGTACACTGCCTGGTGGGGGTTGTAAGCTTCTCGAGATCCCTCGAGAGGTAAAGCCTGATGCAATCCTTACGCATCAAATTGGTAGTAGTTAAACACACCATAATCCATTGAACCATGAAAGGATGAAAGCCAAACTCTTTTAAAATAAATTCCAAAAAAGGCCAACTCACTGTATCATAAGCTTTGATAATATCAATTTTAAATGCACACCTTTTAGCCCCCCCCCCCCCCCAATTCCACTCATATCCTCTCATAAACTCTTGAGTCAACAAAATGTTATCACATATGTGTCTACCAGGTATGAATGCACTTTGGTTAACATCAACCAAGTCATTCAAAACCCTTTTTTTTCATACACTCTTGCCCTACCATCCAAAGTAATACATCATAGGGAATTTGCATTCCCCTTACACTTGAACTTTTACATACTTTACAATTAACTATTCTAATGACTCGAATTAAGATAATCAAAACACTTGGAGTACTTTTGAAGATTAACGCACATATGGGGGTAATAAATGATGTTCTTCCCCAATACTCCATAACACTAGTACTTTAACAATGAGTCCTAATCGTCCTAAAACAATATGTACAAGATATGACTCGACTTAGCAACCATGTAATCAATTATATAATTAACTAAGGGTTTAAACATATAACAATAATGCACTAAAGATGAGTGCATACAAGGAAGGCTAAGGCGATTTGGGTGTACATTTGGGGTGGATTGTAAACAAATTCTTCCTTTAAATAAAATGCTTAAAGTTAGAAATGAAAAAGATAGGCTCGGAGGGGTGTACTAGGGGTATCGTGTACTAAAAATGAGTACAACGCAAAGGTGTGGGAAAAATTAATTGACTTTACTAGTCAAGTAATTATGACTTCATTGGTCAAATAATTATGATACGGGTTTAAACACAATGGTTATCCTAATGCCTCTTATCATGTAGTAAATCCTACTACACGAATGTAGTCTGACTAGCGGTCTCGGGATGCATCACTAACGCAAGTTGTAGAATCTAAGTACTACCGGTACACTCATAAGCATCTTTTCCTAAAAAATCTAGGGGCGAACCTCACATATTTGGGGTGGAAAATTTTGAGTGGTACAGTTTTTGTGCTAGTCATACAACTCCTATCCATGAAACGCTCATTAAGGCTAAAGCTTCACTCCTCAATGTTGTAAAAAAATTAAATTTGGCGCTAAAATTTCCCTAACAAGTATTTCTCTTAGTTTTATTACACACCTACTATTGAACAAAGAAACTCAAGTGCAATTGTATACTCTAAGGTATCATCATTTACCCTCCCCTTACACATAGGCTGAACATTGTCCCCAATGTTCAATAAAAAGGATGTAAAAGTAATGAAGGTAAAAGAATGAAACAAATAATCCCCTGATTCGTTCGGTGTAGATAATGTGATAACATGGTTAGATCCTCCTCCAAGAAAATGAACATTGAAAGCTTCCCTCCAGAAATTTAACTCATCTTTTTGTCCAATATAACCTGTTAAACCTGAGTAAAAAATCATGTCAAACCTCGCGTAAAATCGACGACAATCTGTATATACTAAAATCCTAGAAAGCAAATTAAGATATATTGCTTGTGGAATGAATGTTTGCAGATTTCCTGGAGTTTATAAAACTAAAGAATTAACAAAAACTTTAAGACTCCGGTAGAAAAACAAAACTTGCAAAATTTTTCAGATTTTTTACACCTGACGCCGTCAGGTGATAATCCTGACAGCGTCAGAATGCTCTGACAGAAATCTTATGTTAAGTTTCTGGAAAATTTCTGGAAAAACTCACGCCTTAATTCCTGGAAATCCTGTAAAACATCATTATGACTCGATACAAGCATTTGAGTCACACAAATACTAATATGCATGTTCATTTAATATTGTTGTGGTCCTTGTCCAATTCCGTTCTTAGAAACAAATTTAGATTTCCATTACACTTATCTTTTGTGAAATACCTTTATATGAAGTTAAGACGAAGTTAAACAACAAGGTAAAGCATATTCACAATTTATTTTGAAACATGAGCCACAAAAAATAAAAATAAAGCACGCATACGGAAACAAATAAAATCAAACAAACAAATAAAACAATTAAAGCTTGGGTTGCCTCCCAATAAGCGCTTTTCTTTATTTACGATTCTTGTAGTTAGACTCAAGGTCACGGGCTATTACATTTTCCTTTCCCTCTTTTCAATCGATTCTCTTAAAATTTGAACTATTTCCATGTCAACTTTATACTTATGCCCGAGGGTTAAGCAATTTTTATAGTAAAGGCTCCTCTTCTCCCAAACAAAATTCATTCCTTTATTCTTATCTTCTTCGTTGATGTCCTCTATTGCACTAATGTTATCCATATTAAGTTGAGGCACATAACGAAATTTCTTCATTTTATTAGGCATCCTATATGTGATCCTATCGATTTCATTAGAGAATTGGACCGTTCCTTCTATTTGATCGTGTTTTAACTTGGACTCCTCAATAAATGGCTTACCTAATATGACATGGGATAACCGAAAATCTATAACATTCGCCAAGTCTTCAACAACCCTAAGTCAACGACATAAGTAAAGTTCCCAACAAAGAAATGCAAACCTTTAACTCTCCCGACAAAATTACAAACTCCACCGGGGTATTTGGGATCTTTCCTAGGTTTGAGTCTTGTTTTTACTATAACATAATAAACACTTGAAGACATAATGTTGATTGGGTATTCGAAATCGATGTAGGCTTGATCAATGCATTTATACCCAATCACACATGGTATCTTCACATTCTCAGGGTCACCTCTCTTAATCTTACGGTCAATCTTAACAAAAGGAGGCCGAGGATTATCAATGAGATTGTTATAGTAAGCGATTTCCTCCTTAGTGGGATATAAATTGAAATAATCATCATCTAAATCCTCCTCTTCTTCTTCCTTAACATCTTCTACAATTGCCAAGTCATTGGGTTCTAGTTCCTTATCTAAGTCCATGGCTATTGCTAGGTCATTAAGCGCATAATCAAGCTCAATATCAACCACTCTATTGAGTTCTCTAAGCTCCCTAATCTCATTATCAATCTGTTCACACAACAAAGCACAAAAAGAAAAGATAGACTAAAGAAGACCTATAGAAATAAAAATAAAAATCTTACTAGAAAGGAATCTAGCAAGTAGACCTAATAAAAAGAAATTTCAACCAAAACAATAACTATTCCCCGACAACGGCACCAAAAACTTGATGCATGGTTTGACAACCTTGCAAAAGGTTTTACCTCTCAAGGGATCTTGAGAAGCTTGCAATCCCCACCAGGCAGTGTACCTGACCGATGTAGTATAGTGTAGCGACAAGTACCGGGGATTAATCGTTCAACTCAAAGAATAGTATTCGCTAGGGTTAAAACTTAATTAAACTAGGTCTAGAGGTGAGGGATGATTCATTTTGTATTTTTATATTTTATGGAAAGCAATTAAAAATCTCGGGTTTTGGAAGAATGGGCGGAATTAGTTGCTAGTCAACTAACCAAAATAACTACGAATGCAAGAAAAATAAAATAAAATGACACAAAAGTAAATATGGAGAAAAACAATAATAGAAAAATGTGTTTACTTAGATTTCACTACTCCCTAGCTTTCTTTTACTATTTGATTAGTTTGTTACAATTGCATGGATGATGGGTTATATTCCTTAATACCATTCATAGGGTCGTGTACGATCTTCCCTAACTCTATAAGTGATGCAGGTTTTACTGACCAGGTTTTAATATTTATAAAGTCTCGTTTACCTAAGGTCTACCTTTAACTCACTAACGGATAGTGTATCCCATCGTGTGTGGTATAGTCAAATGGTAAAGCCGAGGTCGTCCCAAGAGCGAAGGTGCGGAAATTATCTAAGTCGTGTCACGTTTAAAAGGGGGTTTCGAATTGAAAGATTAATAAAACTAATTAAAAGTAATGACAAGACAATAAAGTAAATAGAAGAAAATCAGTAAAGAGAAGTAGTGTTAACCTAATTACTAATCTTGTTATGATCATGATTAGTTTTCCTATAGGTGCATCCTATCATATCGTTCGGGGATACGATATTCATTTCGGGTCAGATGGTCAAATTCGCCTAGATCTATCTTATACCTTGTCATATCCAAAGCTATTGTAAAGCCTTGGGTTCATCGGTACAAAGACATAAGAGTCATTAAGTGCCGCTACTAACATGGAAAAGGCTAACGAATGCGGCATGGTCAATCTTACACCCCTCTAACTCCGTTAAGTGTATACCATTGGTAGGTGGTCCTAGGTTTAATTCGAATATGTATGGTGATATTGCTATCACCAACTCACATCCCAAGCGACTTGCTTCCTAGGGTTAATTCCACAAGTATCTAAAGAACAACCAACGCTAATCACTATGGGAACTAGAGTATCCCAAGCCTCGCCATGAAAGTAAAGAAACAATAGATAATAGATGCGTGGAAAACTAAATCAATAACATAACAATTTCATAACTAGGCTAACACCAAAAGGTGTTTAGCCACTCATGTTCATAATTGCAGTAAAACAATGTTGAGTTAATACAAATCTAAACATGAATCGAATACAAAGTAAAGGAATGAAAACACTTATGATTGCTGTGTGATTCCTCCCTTGGAATTGACTTGGATGTGGCTAGAACTTTGTTCTCCCTCCTTCCTAAGTTTTTCCCAACGTTGCTGTGGTGAAGAGATGGGAAGTGATATGAAAAACTCAGAATTAGGGTTGGTATTTATAGGCCCCGACTATGTTACGGCGTAGCGTATAAGAGTTGCTACGCCGTAACCTTTGCAAATTATGATACGCCGTAACTTGATCAAGTGTTACGGGCGTAAAGTCTTGATGTTAAGCCTCCTACGGCGTAGTAGATAAGATTACTACGCCGTAGCTTCTTCCTTTGCCTCGTTAGTTCTTTACTGCCTCAAATGAGATCCAACGTCGTAGCTTGGAAAGTTGCCTACTCCGTATTTTTCTTTAGTGGACTTCTACGTCGTAGCCTGTTGTTGGGCTATGCTGTAGTCTTCATAAATTCTTCATTACGCCGTAAGTAGGAGAGCTTCTACGGTGTAATCTTCGTGAAGCCTTGCTACGGCGTAGGCAGATGAATCTCTATGCCGTAGTTAGTGCAGAATCATAGTTTCCACATATTTGCTCCAAATTCCTTCCATTTCCGCGTAAGTTCGTTTTTTTACTCATCTTTACCCTGAAACCAAAATAGGAAGAAATAAGAGTATATATTCTTCATAAAAGTAGAAAAGATGAATATTTTAAGGGGGAAATTAACACTTAGATTTGGGGTAAATTTGATGTTATCAAATATCCCCCCACTTGAACTCTACTTGCCCTCAAGTAGACCTTATAAGAATGATTTTCAAAAAGATATCCCCTAAGAAACTGGAGAATATGAATTAAAAAATCCCTATGCTAGCATTTATCAAAGCCGAACACCTCACAAAATTGGAACAAACACTCACATCACTCTCCTTATCTAAGTGTTAATTTTGGGGTGATCACTCAACGCACAGTCATAGAATGTATTCTATCATAGGCTTGGCAGTTACAAAAATCTCTACCACTAGAGCTAAGGTCAAAACAATTCTTAAAGGCAATAATGGGTGAACACATATAAGGCTATTTGGGTGTAGCGTTGTTACTAACATACTACGGCAAGGGCGACAAAGGCAATGGTACATGACCGGAACGCCGGGTAAGACACCAATAACTGCTCAAATCCCTCACCTAAGCATGATTCACAACTAAAGGATAGGATAAGACATGGGATGCACAATAATGGTGTAAAATGAAAAAGAAAACAAAGAGTCTTAGCCTATAACCTAGTTGCTACCACTTGTCGTTCATCCAAAGTCAAAGTTTCAAAATGCGAGAATGGGATCATGTAACAAGTGTGTGCCATTAGAGGACGTCATGATGGGGTACCACACTTGGTCTTCATGTTGGTGATTAAGAACCAACAGCTTCATTCTTCAAATATGACCGAAGTGGCCTCTTCTATGCTAAATCTTTCAAAGCTCTTATTGTGGTGCTATACAAGGGTGCACCAAAGTAAACATATCTACATACAGAAATTCACATTTTTTTTATGTATCGATAACATATCCCCCCACTTGGGATAAACAATACATGTACGATAGTGGGTTTTCTCATGATCTTTAATGATGAGTCTTCAACGTACGTGTGATTCTTGAACCTCTTGACTTGGACCTCTGATGAGGCGAAAAATGATCCATTTTTAGTCGGTCATTTAAGCCCGAATTCGAATTTATTTGATCAAATATTGCCCTAAATCGTTCCTTTTGTGATTTTAGGTACTTTGGAAGTGAAATCTGGAAAAGGTAGCAATTCGGACGTTTTTGGAGCATAAAAGTGAAGAAAACGCCAAAGACTTAATTTTCCATGCTGAGAACAGTACCTGACGGCATCAAAAGCACTTTGGTCATGGCGTCAAGAGTAAAAGTGGTGACGGCCCAGAGAGAACTTGAAGGCATCACCCAAGGCGGTCACGTGTTAACTTGTCAAAACTTGCGCGCGGAGTAGCTGATATTGTTTTGGTCATAACTTTTGCATAAGAACTCAGATTTAGGTGATTCAAAAGCCCACGCGAAGAGGACGAAGAGATCTACAATTTGGTGAAAAAATGGTTGTGACGGCGTCAAGAGAACGAGCTGATTCCGTCAAGCCTTGCCGACAGAAAACATGCCTATAAATATAACATCATAACTTCACTTTTTGTAAGCCCTAAACCCTAAGGTCGATTCCTGGGTTTAGGTGGGTGTTTTTACAGCAACTTAGAGGGTTTCAATCACTCCATAAACATCATGTATTGGTTTGATGATTCTATCTTAATTATGTTTTCCATTATCATTGTTGTTTGCTCTTCTTTGATGATGATTTGCTAATTCACCTTGTGTTTACTTATGATTATGTGAAACTTGTATATAATTGATTAGATCTCATTGATTTCTTGTTGATGTTGTGTCTATCTCCATCAATTAAGGCGTGACAACTTCAATAGATATAGTTGGTTTAGTTTATAATCCTTGTTTCCTATTGATTCTTGTTTTGATTGAATGATTTATATGTTAGGCTTAAGAAAACTGGCAGATCTCCAAATGGTAACATGCTTGAACGTCTTAGGAAACATGAACCTATTGCACTAAGGTCTTTATTGGTTGTATTTAATGCATGAGCCACTATTTACAATCCCTATGGTTGTGCTGGGCATGGTATAGGAGGAGATAAGAGCTCATAGAATTGGGGAGTTATGTGTGATACCCCATGAATGGTATTAAGGAATACAAACCGTCAATTAAAACAAGGTTACAATTCAATAGGTAGGATTGGATAGCTAGCAAGGAGTAACATATCATGGGTAGACATGCTTCACTTATCTTGTAGAACCTTAGTTTATTTTCTTGTTTATTAGTTTAATTAGTAGCTTTTGGGTTAGTTGATTAGCAACTAATCCCGCCCACTCTCCCAATACCCGAGATTTTTACTTGCTTTTCATAAAATATAAAAACGTAAAAAGAATCACCCTTCACCTTTAGACCTAGTTAGATTAATTTCAATCCTAACGACACTATTCCTAGCTGAACGATCAATCCCCCGGTACTTGTCACTATACTATACTACAACGATCAGGTACACTGCCTGGTGGGGGTTGTAAGCTTCTCAAGATCCTTTGAGAGGTAAAGCCTGGTGCGATTCCCACGTATCAACCTCAAATTAGAACAAGTGGCAACTTCCCAATCATAAGCAAATACTACATGGTAGGCTAAGGTGTATAGGTGTATCGAAACAATAATATGGGTAAGAAACGAAAGGATAGGCTCAAAAGGGTGTATCTAGGGGTATCTTGCTCTAAAGGTGAGTGCAACAAAGGGTTTTAACACGGGGGTCGAATAGTCGATGTGACTAATCGATAAACACACACATAAAAGTTATTTGGGTGATAATCCTAAAATATTGCCTTCTTAAAAAGTTTCTTCCAAATGTATTAAGAAATATCAATACATTACTCGTACGCGGTTTCAAAATGATGTAAAAGCCAAGTTCTAAAGTTTACAAACTACCGGCACACTCATATTTTTGGTAGATTTAGGGTAAAATAGGGTGAAACTGAAATAGGCTAAACCTCACCATGGAATTAAGGGTTAATGTGCTCGGCTAAGGTCCATTCTAGTTAGGTTCGGAAAAACATGTCAAAAGTTTTAAAAGTGGCATAATTTTTCAAAATAAACTAGAAAATTAGAGGCAAAACAAAGTTCAAGTAAATAATTCTACCCCCGTCCCCCTACTTGAGTTGTACAAAGTCCCTTTTGTACATAAAATAAAAAATAAAAAAAATTAGGAGGAAAAGTAGATTTAGAACGAGAACTTCCCTGAAATTCACTCTTGAAAATAGAAGGATCATGTTGAGAAACGTGCCTTCACTACGCCTTATGAGCAAATTTCAATTCCCTGGAATCACACAGCTACCAAAAGCATAAAACCTAAAAAGAAAAAGAAAATAAAAAGAAAAACCTAACTCACTTTCGTAGGAATCACGGTTGCATTTAGCGTATGCAACAAGCCTTTTAAACCACTTGGTGTCCCAAGTGGACGAGTAAAGTCTCGTAAGGGTTTACAGGGACCACACCCACAAAGTTAATTTAAAAACTAATACAAGTTTAAAGAATGTTTTGTAAAATAAAAATCATTTTTAAGGTTCAGAAGGTAACTACAGCGTAGCTTAAATGGGGTGCTACGCTGTAGTTGCTGAATAAATCCAGTATGAAACCTGGAGGGTGCTACAGCGTAGTCAATGGAAGAGCTACGCCATAGCAAGTCCCTGGAGAATATTTCTTGGAGTAAAAGTCCAAAAATTTGTTCCCTATCACAATGCTTCCTTTAGTACCTGCAAAATATTAGTACAAAATATACCAAACCAGCAAGATAGAGAAAATAAAAGGAAAAGGATAACTCGGGTTGTCTCCCGAAAGAGCACTTTTTTTTATTATCGAGTCTTTAAGTTAGACTCACTGTTACGGCCTTCAAGTAGGTTCTAGGGCATACTTTCCCTTGTTCTTGTTCCACGGGGTTGGTGAATGGTCCCAAACATTGGGAGCGATACGTGGTTTCATGCTATATAGATCCTCAACTAAGAAGTTAGCTTTGACCCATTCGTCATGATATTATATCTCTACTTGTTTGTTTAATTGTCTTTCACCGAACTTCACCTTAATCCAATTTTCGAACAATATACCAAGGTATCCTACTTGATCCCTTTTGTGTGCGTTAAAACATGCCCACTCATTATGTTTGGCTAGATTTAGTTCGGGACTCCTTCCTCCATCGCATTTCCCTTTGAAAGGATCACATGTGGGCCAAGCTTGGGTTGTTCCTCTATATGTCATAATTGCTGGCGTACAAAAGTGAACCGTCCAATTCACCTTTTCGTTTAACCTTGCATGCATGAAATGGTCTTGAAACCATATTTTATAGATAAGCCTCTCATCTTCGAAACACCACCAAACCTTTGCTTCCTTCTTCAATCTCCTGATTGGAAACATTCCTCCTCCATTACAATGTTTGACGATGGGATCACATGTAGGAAGGGTTATTTTTGATCCGTTGACCATGGTTGTTGACGGTCTACAACAGTGAGGTTTTGCAGCAATAGTTACTGGACCCCCTTCCTCGTCTCCCGCTTCTAAGCTTACATCTTCTTCATCAGTGTCATCCCAAAAAGATTCGTCATCTGAATATGAGTTGACCTCTTGCTCATATTTTGAGCACGATGGAGTTGTATAAGAGAATACATCATCAAAGATTTGGAGGGTTGGCGAGATCTCTTCTCCCATTAGATCAACTTTACAAGAATTTTCTTCTTCCTTATACAAAATTGAGGAAACCATGTTCATATTAGACACAACCCTTTCATCGTATACTCCAAACGATATTTCTTTCTTGAGTACATCTATTTTAGTATGTGCAGTGGCGAGAAACGGTCTTCCTAAAATCAGGTCCTCCTTCGGAACATTAGCCATAAAAATGACTACAAAGTCCGCAGGGAACAAAAATTTGTTGATCTTTAAGATGATATTATCTACTATACCGATAGGGTTCGTTTTAGTAGTGTCAGCCATTTCGATCCTCAAATTAGTTTTCCTCAAGCTTGTAAGTTTCAGGGATAAGAGCAAAGATAATGTCATAATGTTTATACTTGATCCCACATCGGCTAACGCAATTAAGTCAGAATCACCAATTTTGCAGGGCACCACAAAGCTTTCTGAGCTATCTTCGTTCTTGGGTAACTGGAAGGGGATCTTCTCATTAGATTCAGTATTTTCTTGTGAAAGATTCCTTTCTCCATCATCTTCTGTGAAAGCTGCTTTGCATTCTACAATGGACTTCTTGTTTTCTCTAATAATGTTGTTCTTGTTGATACTATCAGCCAAATTCTCAATCATTGCCTCAAGATTCTTTAGAGATTCATCATGGTTAGCAAGGCTTTTTGTTAGTGGCTTCTTGAAATTTCTTCAACCATATATCTTGCTCTCCTTGTTTCTTCCTAGAATCTTCAAGGTACTTATTTATAGTATCCTCGAGGTTTGATCTGATCTCTCCATAATGTTGTTGATTATATCTGTATGGCCCTGTTCGATACCCGTTACCTTGGAACGGTCTACCTTCCCCATATTTCACTTCCTCCGTTTTACCATCGCCCTCATTCTAAGTGTAATCTTTAGACAAGTGGGGTCCTTCACAAACTTCGCAACCAACTTGAATAGCATGGACATTTTCCTTAAGTTTCTTAATGTCACGCCTTAAGCTTTCGAGTTTGTTGGTGATTAAGGAAATTCCATCCGAATTTCCAATAATGCTTCTACTACTTCCACCTTCGTGCCACTTCTGAGAGTGGTCCGACATATCTTCAATAGCTTTTAAAGCTTGAGCCAGAGTCATGCTAGGGATTGGACCCTGGTCCTCTAGCATTTGGCGGGTTGAGATGTTGATCCCCTTGTAAAAAATGTTGACCATTTGTTGCTTGTTGAGATCATGAGTAGGGCATTTGTACAAAAGATCATTGTACCTATCCTAAGCTTGGTACAATGTTTCATCCTCATCTTGCTTGAAGTTGTGAATATCTTCAAGCTGTTTTACCGTCCTTGAAGGAAGGCAATATCTTTGGATGAAATGCTTCTTCAAAAGAGCCCAAGTGTTCACTGTCCCTGCTGGTAGTCTATCGATCCATCTCTTTGCGGCTCCAGTCAATGTCATCGGGAATACCCTGAGCATTATCGTGTCATGAGATCCTACATCGTAGCTTGGAAAGTTGCCTTCTCCGTAGTGTTCTTTATTGGACATCTACGTCGTAGCCTGTTGTTGGGCTATGCCGTAAGTAGGAGAGCTTCTACGGCATAATCTTCGTGAAGCCTTGCTACGGCGTAGGTAGATGAATCTCTACGCCGTAGTTAGTGCAGAATCATAATTTCCACATATTTGCTCCAAAGTCCTTCCATTTCCACGTAAGTTCGTTCTTTTACTCATCTTTATCCTGAAACCAAAATAGGAAGAAATAAGAGTATATATTCTTCATAAAAGTAGAAAAGATGAGTATTTTAAGGGGGAAATTAACACTTTGATTGGGGGTAAATTTGATGTTATCAATAAGCTCCTACCTCGTCCTATGTCGAGCCGACAACTAGCTCCTAACATGGCCTCCTTAGTAGTTACTTATGCATTAAATATAACCAATTAATTGTAGTACACATCTGATTCATGTTTCTTAAGACGTTCAAGCATATTACCAAATGGAAGTCTGCCAGTTTTCTTAAGTCTAACATCGATATCATCCATCCACAACAATTATAAACAAACAACCAACCAATAATCAATAACTAGGTTTCATTACATCTAAGCAAACACAAAGAAAACCTAGCCTAGCATGTTAAAGTAAAGACAAGCATAAGATAGAATCAAACAACACAAAGACATACTAAATGATTATTGGAAAACTTATCTTCAATCAAACATGGATGAAATAAGGGTTAGGAACCCTTAAAAGTAAGGTAAAATTCGTGCTAGGGTTTCTCCAAAACTATCCCAAAGTTCTCCTGTTTTTACAAAGAAAAGTAGAAAACTATATATAGATTTTTGGGTCTGACGGCGTCACGTTATAGGTCTGACGTCGTCAACTTGCCGCCATAAAACTCCACGGATTGCCTAGATCCAAATCTGACGCCGTCCCTTGTTATCGACCTCTTGGTCATCTCTTTTAATTTGAACGTGACGGCCTTGCTGACGCCGTCGCGTGTTAAATCTCCAAAACATTCTAACGCGTCTCGTGTATTTAATTATCCACCTCTTTGTTGTAACACCCCCAATTCATGGTTGCAGCGGAATTCAAACTGGGTGTTACTCGACGGCACAATAGTCACAATAATAGAAAACGAACTCCAATTGAGTCGTTTTAAAAGATGTATCATTCAAAATATATAAATATCAGAGATTATAAAATGAGGTCCCAAATGGTTCCATGTTTACAATTTACATTAAATGAGTTTTGAATGATAATAAAATTTATAGCCCTCTTGAGTTTCCGTGCCCTTCCGTGCCATCCTTGATCGTCATGAACCTGAAATACATGCTTGAGAGGTCAACACAAAGGTTGAGTGATATTCATAGAGTTTGTTTAATGTTTGAACACAATGTGTTGGTAGTAAATCGTTGAACACAATAATCGTAGTGTTTGTAGTTAAATCGTTTTAACACAATAATCGTAGTGTTTGTAGTTAAATCGTTTGAACACAATAATCGTAGTGTTTGTAGTTAAATCGTTTGAACACAATAATCGTAGTGTGAGCTATAGACTCACACTCATAGTTTGGAAAACAAAACATGTAGGCTACGTTGTTATATGCCTGGAAAGGTTATTAATTCACTAAGCTTATGACACCAAAACGTTAACGTGTACCAATATCGATCGGCAGATTTATCCCGGTAGGTACTTTGCCGTCATACCTAATGTCTCAAATATTAATGCATTTGTTTGAACTTAGTCAAAACAAATGGGATTCGTCAATCCCGATAGGCCTATTCACAATATTCGCGCTCACTCGCAAGTAACCCTCGCAAGTGATTAAATGGTTCATAATAAGGGATCTTGGTTTGGCAAGGATGTTACTTAGTGATAATAAAACATAGTCGAATCGCATACAGTAGAAAGCATTGTGTTCGAGTAGAAAAATAATAGCATGTATTCCCCCCATGGGTTTGTAAAACATTGAAGTAATGTAAAGTGGGGCTATGAACCCACCTTAAGTAGGATAGCAAGTAATGAAGGTGATGATTGGATCGTGTAGGTTTCTACGAGCAACCTATAATAGAATGTTGTGACTTAGGATTTGAGTACTGAATATGAAGTAGTGCCTATATATATATATCTTGCATTTAGTCCATGATGTGGTATGATGTACAGTGTAAGTCTTTGAAAGTAATGATTCATGAAACATGTATGTTTTGTATATCGTTTACTACCGTTCGGGCCGACATAATTCAGAAGTCATGTTAGTAAGCGTTCGAGGAGCTAGGACACTTACTCGTAAATCCACAACTCATCTCGACGGCTTACATAATGAACTCCTCACATGAGGCTCCCTACTATTGTAGTAGTTGATGAAATATATAGATATAAGTTTTGATCCGAAAGGTTACATGTCCGATATTTAAATAAACTTAGGAAAGTTTATTTGTACATGAAGATTGTTATTAGCGGTAGTTTCATAAGTCTTGTATGACCATTTTCTCTTTGTATATCTCATGGTTCCTTTTTAAGTGAAGTAGATCCAAATTGCTTGTTCAAGTTCTCGTCAACTCTTTGTTTCATGTTTACGCCTAAGAAAGCTTACATGGTCATTTCGTCATGGCCTTGCCATGACCTTTGGTCATTGTTCCATGGTCTTGAGACTCAACCTTGGCTCTAGCCATGGTTGTGGTCTTGATTCTAGGTCATAAGACCTCTTGGTCTTTATAAACCATAACTTATATGTAATGACTTTGGCCTAAAAATGGGCTGTTTAGAATTTGAAGAATTTTATCACTCGGAAAGCGTTTTCAGGGCTCGAGCTTCTTTTTTCCTGAACGAAAACGTCGTTCCGGACAACTTTCGTGTTTTAACTTTTTGATGAATCGGACCAGAAGTGGGACTTTGAAAATCAAAATTTGATCAGAATGCTATTTAGGCAGTTTTGCCGGAAATCTTTGGTAACTTCAAATGGGCGTAACTTTTGACTCGTATACTCGTTTTGGGTGGTTCAAATTGCTATGGTTTCCTTGTTAAGTCCTCTAATGTAATATGTAATGATCAAATATCATATTTTTACCATTTTGATCAGATCTTACCAAGAAAGTCACTAGTTTGCTTGTTATAGTAACTTGTCTTGTCAATCAATTACAACAACTTGTTTTACTCACTTTTATACATCATGGACATGAATACAAGACATAATATAGCATGAATAATATGTAAATAACATGAACATGATTATTCAACAAGAAGCATGTTAGGGTTTGGCTTACAACTTTTGGCTTTCAACAAGGAAAGGAAAGTTAACATGTAAGGATAGGACTTTGATAGACTTGCTTCAACCCACTTCTCTTCATGCAATCTTTCTACTCTTGTAATCTTGAAAGATGGATGATGAAGGTTGAGGTGACTTGAGTGGATTCAAACTCAAGAGAAATCACCAAGTATATGCGGTTATGGAAGTGTTTTGATAACCTAAGATCAAACTAGGGTTTATGTGTTGTTATGCACTTGATTCTTGGATGAAACTTGGAGTAAATGAGCTAAGGATGAGATGATGGTGTGTTTCTATGTGTGTGGGACGTTTGAGTGGCCAAGGAGTGGGAGGAGGGGCTTAAATAAGGTCTTGAGGAGGTTACTTTCATTGACTTGTCAACACTTGCTCACCAAGGTTAACACATGTTAACATCTTAAGGCATAAAGCATGAGATTGAGCCACATAGTGTGAATCCCCCCTCCTAGTGGCGGTTCATATGCTTGGGGAACAAGGTGTGGACTTTTGATGATATTATCCAAGATATCTAGTAAGTTTTGACTCCGTAAAATGCTAACCGTAAATGGTTAAGCCACGAAACGTAAAACCGGGTATCGTAAAAATACGAAACTTGGAGGAATGATTAAACTTGTCAAAATACTCCATAATAAAATATAAAATGAGTGGTAGGTTCCATTTGGGTGGTAAAACCCTGCTAAAAACTGAAAACACGGGTCTAAAACGCGTAATTCGCGTAAAACGCTGAACTGGAAAACGTAAAATTCCAAAACTTTTGGAATTGTCATAAAATGATAAAAAATCATATTTCTATTGTTTATAATGTTTTATGGATATATCGGGATGCTGGAAGGACGTTTAAACCTAAAAGTAAATCTCGAACACGGCTTTGTGATTTTTGCAGAAATGATCCGACAAGCGTCAAACTCTCGGATTATCATTAAAATAGTTTAACTTACGAGAATATGAAATAAAAATTTCTGAGATGAATAGTAAAAAGTGAATAGTAAAATTTCGGGAATAAAAGTTAACTTGAAATTGTGAATTGTTACAGTCTCTACCCCTTACGGGGAACTTCGTCCCGAAGTTCTGTGTGTGTTATATGTTGGAGTGGTTTTGATGAAAAGGCGTGGTTACGTATGAGGACTAGAGTCTGGGATTACCGGTAATGTAGTTTGATTTGTCGTTTCAGTGTATGGTGTAGGATGAGGCTTACTTTTATATAGGAAAGGTATGGTAATAGTCGAATATCAAAGGAAATTGATATAGCAGTCGAATATTAATAGGAATTGATATAGTAGTTGAATATCAAAATAGAACTTGATATAGTTGTCAAGTATCAATAGCAATTGATATAAGAATCGAATCATGGAATAAGCGTTGAACATGTGGTTGGACCAAGTCCTGTTTGAATTGTACGGCTGCCCATGCATATGGCTACATGGCTTCGCAATGAGTTTGGTACGACTGCGCATGCGTATGGTTACATGGCCCCGTAATGAGTTTGGTACGACTGCACATGCATATGGTTACATGGCCTCGCAATGAGTTTGTTTGTTATAGCACTATCATTATGAAAACCAAATGTAAATCTCGTACTAATGGAAATTGGGATAGTTGTTGCAATCATAGCCCAGTAGGTAATCTGTTGTTGTATCTAGTGTTTATTGACTTCATACTTATGTTATTTCGGATATAAATAAGCCCACTTGTTTATAATTCTTTATTTACATAGAGAGGCATCCCAAACAATGTAACTAAAGGAATATAAATGTATGGTTCGATTATTTATAATTTCTTTATTTAAATGAAAAGGCATCCCAATCCATTCAAATAAGGATATTATAAATCATCCTACTCAAGAATTCCCGACACAACATTCATACTTAGCCGGTGAGTTACAAGGTAGTGTATTACGAGATGATACTGGTGTTCCAAAAGTACAAGATGAATATTCAATCTTGTAAAGTTGATGAGGGTGCTTGTGGTGTAACTAAGGATGATTTGAGCTTTTAAAAGTGCATCAAGATCTGTTAATGAGCTTGTGGTTGCAATGGTTTTGAAGATAATGATGTGATATGTTGATGAACAAAAGTGTGTAGTGTATGCTTAACATTAATACACTTAGGTATAGATGTTGAGTTTGCTTTAAAAAATCTTAAGAGATTTTAAAGGTTTATGATGGAATGGTATCCTTAGGACCTAAACAGGATAGTACTTCTACAGGATGAAGAGAATAATTGATAACTATCCCAAGATAGTAGTTCGGATTATCTCATAAATAAAAAATTTCAAGAATGAATTTAGATCATACAAATAAGGTGTTAAGATCTTGCTGAGTGGTAAGGCACTATCGTGTCTCTAGATTGTTTTAATGTATTCTGGTGGTTTATCGTGTTCATGTAGGAAATCAATCTAAACATAACCCTAGTACAACTATTCTCAGTATTTGGAAATTTTAAGTCGAATATAGTTAGTCAGACTATATTCCACTGTCCCTAGGTTAAATATAGGTGACTAGTCTATATTTAGCCAAGGTTCGATAAAATTTTCAAATACCTAAATTAGGTATACTTGTGATATGTCCGTTGCTTTCGGGAAACTGTCCACTAAACAAAGGCGATGTCAAACCCTTAAGTTGCAAGTCCCGTCCATACAAGACTTTTAACGTATGTTTTTATATTCCATTGCATAGAAGATAGTAAGGGTAGGTACGTATGGAAAGGAAGTTTTAAGTAGTTCTAAAATAGAACATACTTGGCCAGGATCACGAACTTTTAACAATGAAGGTTTCAGAAGAAAACTTTGATGAATGTAGGGAAAGTTCAGCTTTTGTCGATGATGGATTTGTTTGTCCTTCAGAAATCTCATATTTCTATTTAGAAATCGATAGGTTGTGACGGGTTTTTGATATCATATGAAATGATATTGATGATGTGATGGAATAATTCTAGAGACCATTGCACAAAACACAATGTCTCGGAAGTAGGTTAGACCATTGTGTGACTCAAAACATTTGAGAAATGGTTAAGACCATTGTATAATACAATGTCTTGGAAAATGAATGAGACCATTGTATCTCACAATGTCTTGGAAAATGAATGAGACCATTGTATCTCACAATGTCTTGAAAAGTGAATGAGACCATTGTATCTCTCAATGTCTTAGAAAATGAATGAGACCATTGTATCTCACAATGCCTTGAAAAGTGAATGAGACCATTGTATCTCACAATGTCTTGGAAAATGAATGAAACCATTGTATCTCACAATGTCTTGGAAATGAATGAGACCATTGTAATTAGTTACAATGTCTTGGACATAAAATGTTGGAGTAGGAACATGATTGGGAGAATCTGGTTGTGTCGTAATGCCCTAGAATAGGCATACGCAGATATGTTTAGTCCATTGTTTAGATAAATGATTGAAAATAAACCGAGTTTATATATCAATATACTAATATGTTCATGTAGTATAGAATGCCTAGTGTGTATATATATATACTTATATGTTCATGTAGCATAAAATGCTTACGGGGAAATGCTCAATTATGTTAAGGGTACATATATCAATGTGCAATTATGTTTGTGTAGCATAAAAATGTCTACGGGAAAATGCTCAACAATGTTAAGGGTACATATATCAATATGCAATTATGTTTGTGTAGCATAACATGCTTACTAAGTCCATAATCGTCTGGAGGATGGAAGACACGGAGAGCGGAAGGCTATAAAATGTTTTTGCTTGTGATTGTAGTTATAGTTTAGGTCTCACTTAGACCCGTTTCTCTATAACCATGGCTCTGGTACCAATCTGTAACACCCCCAATTCATGGTTGCAGCGGAATTCAAACTGGGTGTTACTCGACGACACAATAGTCACAATAATAGAAAACGAACTCCAATTGAGTCGTTTTAAAAGATGTATCATTCAAAATATATAAATATCAGAGATTATAAAATGAGGTCCCAAATGGTTCCATGTTTACAATTTACATTAAATGAGTTTTGAATGATAATAAAATTTATAGCCCTCTTGAGTATCCGTGCCCTTCCGTGCCATCCTTGATCGTCATGAACCTGAAATACATGCTTGAGAGGTCAACACAAAGGTTGAGTGATATTCATAGAGTTTGTTTAATGTTTGAACACAATGTGTTGGTAGTAAATCGTTGAACACAATAATCGTAGTGTTTGTAGTTAAATCGTTCGAACACAATAATCGTAGTGTTTGTAGTTAAATCGTTTGAATACAATAATCGTAGTGTTTGTAGTTAAATCGTTTGAACACAATAATCGTAGTGTGAGCTATAGACTCACACTCATAGTTTGGAAAACAAAACATGTAGGCTACGTTGTTATATGCCCGGAAAGGTTATTAATTCACTAAGCTTATGACACCAAAACGTTAACGTGTACCAATATCGATCGGCAGATTTATCCCGGTAGGTACTTTGCCGTCATACCTAATGTCTCAAATATTAATGCATTTGTTTGAACTTAGTCAAAACAAATGGGATTCGTCAATCCCAATAGGCCTATTCACAATATTTGCGCTCACTCGCAAGTAACCCTCGCAAGTGATTAAATGGTTCATAATAAGGGATCTTGGTTTGGCAAGGATGTTACTTAGTGATAATAAAACATAGTCGAATCGCATACAGTAGAAAGCATTGTGTTCGAGTAGAAAGATAATAGCATGTATTCCCCCCATGGGTTTGTAAAACATTGAAGTAATGTAAAGTGGGGCTATGAACTCACCTTAAGTAGGATAGCAAGTAATGAAGGTGATGATTGGATCGTGTAGGTTTCTACGAGCAACCTATAATAGAATGTTGCGACTTAGGATTTGAGTACTGAATATGAAGTAGTGCCTATATATATATCTTGCATTTAGTCCATGATGTGGTATGATGTACAGTGTAAGTCTTTGAAAGTAATGATTCATGAAACATGTATGTTTTGTATATCGTTTACTACCGTTCGGGCCGACATAATTCAGAAGTCATGTTAGTAAGCGTTCGAGGAGCCAGGACACTTTAACTCGTAAATCCACAACTCATCTCGACGGCTTACATAATGAACTCCTCACATGAGGCTCCCTACTATTGTAGTAGTTGATGAAATATATAGATATAAGTTTTGATCCGAAAGGTTACATGTCCGATAATTAAATAAACTTAGGAAAGTTTATTTGTACATGAAGATTTTTATTAGGGGTAGTTTCATAAGTCTTGTATGACCATTTTCTCTTTGTATATCTCATGGTTCCTTTTTAAGTGAAGTAGATCCAAATTGCTTGTTCAAGTTCTCGTCAACTCTTTGTTTCATGTTTACGCCTAAGAAAGCTTACATGGTCATTTCGTCATGGCCTTGCCATGACCTTTGGTCATTGTTCCATGGTCTTGAGACTCAACCTTGGCTCTAGCCATGGTTGTGGTCTTGATTCTAGGTCATAAGACCTCTTGGTCTTTATAAACCATAACTTATATGTAATGACTTTGGCCTAAAAATGGGCTGTTTAGAATTTGAAGAATTTTATCACTCGGAAAGCATTTTCAGGGATCGAGCTTCTTTGTACCTGAACGAAAACGTCGTTCCGGACAACTTTTGTGTTTTAACTTTTTGATGAATCGGACCAGAAGTGGGACTTTCAAAATCAAAATTTGATCAGAATGCTATTTAGGCAGTTTTGCCGGAAATCTTTGGTAACTTCAAATGGGCGTAACTTTTGACTCGTATACTCGTTTTGGGTGGTTCAAATTGCTATGGTTTCCTTGTTAAGTCCTCTACTGTAATATGTAATGATCAAATATCATATTTTTATCATTTTGATTAGGTCTTACCAAGAAAGTCACTAGTTTGCTTGTTATAGTAACTTGTCTTGTCAATCAATTACAACAACTTGTTTTACTCACTTTTATACATCATGGACATGAATACAAGACCTAATATAGCATGAATAATATGTAAATAACATGAACATGATTATTCAACAAGAAGCATGTTAGGGTTTGGCTTACAACTTTTGGCTTTCAACAAGGAAAGGAAAGTTAACATGTAAGGATAGGACTTTGATAGACTTGCTTCAACCCATTTCTCTTCATGCAATCTTTCTACTCTTGTAATCTTGAAAGATGGATGATGAAGGTTGAGTTGACTTGAGTGGATTCAAACTCAAGAGAAATCACCAAGTATATGAGGTTATGGAAGTGTTTTGATAACCTAAGATCAAACTAGGGTTTATGTGTTGTTATGCACTTGATTCTTGGATGAAACTTGGAGTAAATGAGCTAAGGATGAGATGATGGTGTGTTTCTATGTGTGTGGGACGTTTGAGTGGCCAAGGAGTGGGAGGAGGGGCTTAAATAAGGTCTTGAGGAGGTTACTTTCATTGACTTGTCAACACTTGCTCACCAAGGTTAACACATGTTAACATCTTAAGGCATAAAGCATGAGATTGAGCCACATAGTGTGAATCCCCCCTCCTAGTGGCGGTTCATATGCTTGGGGAACAAGGTGTGGACTTTTGATGATATTATCCAAGATATCTAGTAAGTTTTGACTCCGTAAAATGCTAACCGTAAATGGTTAAGCCACGAAACGTAAAACCGGGTATCGTAAAAATACGAAACTTGGAGGAATGATTAAACTTGTCAAAATACTCCATAATAAAATATAAAATGAGTGGTAGGTTCCATTTGGGTGGTAAAACCCTGCTAAAAACTGAAAACACGGGTCTAATTCGCGTAAAACGCTGAACTGGAAAACATAAAATTCCAAAACTTTTGGAATTGTCATAAAATGATAGAAAATCATATTTCTATTGTTTATAATGTTTTATGGATATATTGGGATGCTGGAAGGACGTTTAAACCTAAAAGTAAATCTCGGACACGGCTTTGTGATTTTTGCAGAAATGATCCGACAAGCGTCAAACTCTCGGATTATCGTTAAAATAGTTTAACTTACGAGAATATGAAATAAAAAATTTTGAGATGAATAGTGAAAAGTGAATAGTAAAAAGTGAATAGTAAAAGTGAATAGTAAAATTTCGGGAATAAAAGTTAACCTGAAATTGTGAATTGTTACTTTTGTCCATGAGTGATGGCGTCACATACATTTCCTGACGCCGTCAGGTACCAATTTCATCAAGATTTGGAGACTGTGTCGTTTTCTTCTCTTTTTTGCTCCAAAAACGTCCAAAATGCTTCCTTTACCAGATTTCTTCTCCAAAGTACCTAAAATGACAAAAGGAACGATTTAGGGTAATAATTGATCAAATAATCTCGAATTTGGGCTTAAATGACCCCCTAAAAGCAGTACACTTTTCGCCTTATCAGCTACTCACGATGATAGGATTACTAGGGGTAGACATAGTACTGTAACAACCCATAAAATCATATAAGAGTGATACTCACCTAAATCTACCTATAACTTATACTACTATACTAGACATTAATTGGGGAAGGCAATGGCATGAAGGACTTTTTGCAAAATGGTTATAGTTTAGGTAGGCCCTTTTTCTCTATAACCGTGAGCTCTGGTACTGTTGGGAACAGACTTTATTATTTCAAGTTTCGGTCATTAAGTTTTATACTAGGTTGCTTTATATTACATTTATATCATGTTTTATAAATGTTTAAGTTAAGTTTATAGGTTTGGTAAAGGTCTAAGGGCTTAATATGTCATATTTTCTAAGTTTAGTGAAGCCCTAGTCCTCACCAATAAATACTCTTGTATCCCATCCTTAGAGGTTGTTGGTTCTCTAGTGATTTCATCTCTTTCATTTCATTCTAAGGGTTCCTTCCACTCTCTATCTCTACTCTCTTTCTCTCTCTAGATCTCTAAGTGATTATGTTATAAAATCATGACCTAACAAGTGGTATCAAGAGCCAAGGGATAATATTGGTTGAGTTAGGTTTGATTTGGTAGAAAAACTTGGTTTTAAAAGTGATTTTTGGGCTTAACGGGTACTGTTCATCGTTTTTCTTTCGAGTTAGGTTTTATTTCTATCGAGTTTGGTATTTTTCTACCGAGTTTGGTATTTTTTATCGAGTTTGGAATTTTGTCGAGTTAGGTTTTACCGAGTTTGGGCTAAAAGTTACCAAGTTAGAGCTTCTGTCTATCGAGTTAGGATTTCATTCCTATCGAGTTAGGATCACAAAAGAAATTACCGAGTTAGGTAACTTTATATTCTAGCGAGTTAGGTTTTTTTTTTTTTCAAAATCTTGCGAGTTTGGATCTACTTTGGCGAGTTAGCCTGTTACCTTATCGTACATCGAGTAAGGTTTATTGTGGCTCATATCAAGGGAAAACTCTGCTCAAATTGTTTCAGACTTACCGAGTTTGAAAGCCATCATACCGAGTTGGAATAACCTTACCGAGTTTGAAAAATTATCAAAAACCTACCGAGTTAAGTTTAAAACCTGCCGACTTAAGATTGATCATTAAAACCTACCGAGTTTGACTCATTTGTGTAATCTTACCGAGTTACAGTTTCTGCTTGACATACCGAGTTTGACAACTTTATATACATACCGAGTTAGACTCACAATTACAAAACCTACCGAGTTAAGTTTCACTCATTTAACTACCGAGTTAGCAAACCAGTTTTATCAAGTTATCAAGTTAAACAAACCTTACACACAACCTTTATTTTTCCTTCAAAGATCCATATTTTCAAAAAAAAATATATATATATATATATATATATATATATATATATATATATATATATATATATATATATATATATATATATATATATATATATATATATTTTGGTTTAACCTTACTGAGTTTTTTGGCGAGAAAATTTGAGTAAAATTTATTTTTTTCAGGAGACTTAACGTTCAATTTTTACGCGATATTCAAATTCTGGTTTAACGTTGAAAATTTTGGCCCAAAATTCAAATTTTTTTGGTAAAATTTGGCGGCAAAATTTTTGTTACTCAAATTTTTCTTGCAACTTCTAAATCGCATTTCTTAGTGATTTTCAAATTTTGAGAGAGAAAATTTTTTCAAATTTATTTTGGAGGGAAATCCAGAAATCACTATTTCGACCTTGAGTGTGACATTTTGTTTGATTATTTCGATTAAGTCGCAACAATCAAGGGGGAGAGAAATGTCATCTACAATGTCTGAATCACCTTCTTCCAACTACCTTCCTCACCAATATTCTCATCTGCAACAGTCATCAGCAACTATACCTTCTTCCAACTACCTTCCTCACCAATATTCTCATCTTCAACAGTCATCAGCAACTGTACCTTCTTCCAACTACCTTCCTCACCAATATTCTCATCAGCAACAGTATCATCAACAACAAAGTCACAGCTCCCTCATTGATCATGTTCTGCTCTTTGGAAATGAATCAAGGCCTCCAATGTTGCTACCAGGAACGTATACTGTTTGGAAACGGAGATTTCTACAATGGCTCACAGATCGTCCTGCTGCAGATCTCATGCTTAAATCCATTCAAGACGGTCCATACAAAATGATATTTCTTGCTGACTCAACAGGGATTATCAGACTACAAACCAATGAAGATTTGAATGCTAGTAAACTCACTCAGTACGATGCTGACCAACAGGTTGCATGGTTCATAACATTGGCATTTCCCAACTCTATTTACATGAATATGGACTTTCAAGCCAGTGCTTATGAAATGTGGAAATATCTTGAAGCTATGGATCGTACAGAAGAACTTCATCACATCAGAATGAAGAAAACTCTTGAATCTTGTTTAAGCATGAATCCACTGAAGACCATTCTCCCTGCTCCACCATCTCCAGATGTTGACCATGGATCATTAATCTACACTCCAAATGGTCTCTTCTTCAATCCTCCAAATGCACCTGAGCCTTTCTTCATTCCTCAGTACCATCCTGCCACACTACATAATAATGTGCAATCTCTTCTGCAAAATCTAGTGAAGCTTAGTCAAGTATCTACTAAGAAAGGCAATGGCGCTATGACTTCAACTTCTGAATGCTTAAACACAATGAATGATACTGATAATGATGAAGAAGATCTTATCAAACCGAGCATGGCATTCTTGGCATATACGGAATATATTGCAGATGAGGAAGTTCAAGAGTAGGATTCAACCTCACTCTTTGACGATAATGTTGAATACAATGCCACACTTAGTCAAATGGAAGTTGTAGTGGGTAATCTCAATGCAGTTTTGCAAAGTGTCATGGGAGTTATTCCTTCTGTTGATGAATATGCAGATTTGGAATCCAATACAGTAGATTTGGAAACCGATACAACAAATGTGATGTTAATGGCAAACATGCAGGAATTTCACATGATAAATACTGGCTCAGAGTATGATTCTGATGATTCTGAAGATCCTTTTGTGAAATTAAACCAAGAGAAACGCCTGACAATTTAAGATTACTTTATTCACACCTTAAGCTTCTCTCAAACAAAGACTTAGCAGAAACTCGTTCCGAGTATGGATTCAAATGGGTATTTCCAGACCTGTTTGGAGAAATAGTTGATATTTTCACTACTACAATGTTCGACAATGTGAATCAACTTGAAAAGCAACTTGAAACTGAACAATTTCACGAGAGTGAATCCAATGCCGCCTTCAGAGTGCTCAAGAAACAGTTTCAACATTTCATCGATTATGACTGTGAAGTGGTAAGCGAGTATTTTTTAGAATACACTCGAATTGAGGCTCAAACCTTCAAAGATATATTGCTCCAACACCTGGATTCTATTGAAAAGTCAATTGTTGAAAGAGTACTTCACAGACAAGAGTGTGACAAAAGGAGGAAGCTGCAGATTCAAGAAGAGTTAATTCATAAAGTTGATGCATTGGATGCTAATTTGGTCATCATGGAAAGCAATGGGACAGAATTAAAAGAGCAGGATGACAACAGTAGATTAGGGAATGATACAGATGCAGACTGTGCAGAGATCAGACCCTCCTATGACTCAGAACCCAACTTTGACAAAGAACAGATGGATGAGGAAGATGTCATACCCATCTATGACACAGAACCTAACTTTGACAAAGAGCAAACGGTAGAGGTACAATCTACTGTTGATCATATTATGCTTGCAACTGAGATACAACAATCTGAGCAACCTAACTTCAGTAATGAAGGAGAGGTTGACCAGAATGTTGTTCGATGTCCTGACAATCGTTCTGAGTCTATGTCCTTACCTGATAATCTTATAACTGATACATCATACCAAACTCTTGAGTCTGAAAACATTCTTCTCAAAAAGACCATTGCCCAGTTTTATAAAGATTTTTCAAAACTGGATGGACATTGCATCTCACTGGAACTCAAATTTCAAAACGAATCTCTAAATTCGGGCAACAATGGTCAATCTTTGAATGAACAAAGTAAACGTGTAGATACATTAGTTAAAGAAAATGAGCTTTTAAAAGGTCAAATTCAAGCAAAGGTGTTTGCACATGCTGCATTGCAAAACAAATTAAGAAGACTGACTGGTCAGAGTGTGGATACAAAGTTTGCAAAACCATCAATCTTGGGGAAACCGCCTTCTCATACAAACAGAAAACAATCAGTGGTTAGACAACCAACTGCATTTAAATCTGAAAAACCTAAATCTTCAAAATCTTGATTTGCCTCCCAAGTTGTTGAGAAAAAGAAATTGACAAAACCAGTCACTCCACATTCTTGGCCTAAGGAAAATGCATCTGTGTCTGCTAAATCTCAACACGTGATTATACCTGGCTCATCTAGGATTAGTTCGAAAACAGTGTCTAAAACGAGCATTAAAAGTAAAGATTCTTATGGAAGATATGACATGTACAAGAACTATGATCTAGAAAAGGCTAGAAAAAAGGCGCTACTTCAAAAGGATGGAATTCTAGGTTCAAAACCTCATGTGATGCCTTCCACTGTAGTACAGAACACTGCTTGTAGTAGCACACCAAAACCTAAGAGTAAACAACAAACTAATAGGAATTGGCTAGCTTCTAAGAGTAGTTGCGTAAATAATCATGTTGTTTGTGCTTTAAAATATCTTCAAAAAGGAAATTCACTAGAAAAGGCTCAATCGACTAAGACAGATAAACCCGTTGAACCAAAAGTCATAAGTCAGAAACCTAAGAAGTGGATCAATATAGGAAGTAGGTTTTCTCAACCAAGTGATGCTCCCACTGCATCTAAAAGGAAAACATCTCCGAGATCTAACATTAGGTGGGTACCCACGGGTAGAATTCTCAAATCGATTGGTCTTAGGTGGATTCCTACAGGAAAGAGTTTAGACATTTGCACCAAAACTAATGTGATTTCCACAGCATCAACCGCTGAGACAAATATGAAAACCATCGGAATTGTGTGTTCGAGTGTCAAGAAGATAGTTGACACTACATTTTTATGCTTCTAACACCTGGAACCCAGTTACCCTTAGGGCTCCATGTTCTCTGTTTTGTCTCTTCTTTCTTTCTTTGCAGATTCAACAGGAATGGCTTCGGAATAATTCAGTTTCGGACCTGCACTTCAACAATGGCTTCTGAGCAAAACAGCTTAGGACCCGAAACAAACTGTCTTAACTTTCCGGACTCTTCGGCGGAAACATTGTCACTCTCTCGCAAGGAATTGGAAACCCTGTTTGCTCAACTGTTTGATGATTCAATTGAAAACCGTCCTCAAGAGGTCTCACCAATCTCCGCTGCACACCCTGAGAATATTCAACAACCACTGTTGAGAAAGACGGTCCTCCATGTGAATCTTCAACAACAGCAGGACAAACCACTTCCAACTCCAGACAATCAGCTGAAAATCCATTACTAAAATCAGTACCACAACCTACAGCTTATGATGAAAATACTTTCTTCAATCCATTTGCACTGACTCCAACCATTCCTGATATAATAGAGTCGTCTTCTCGCAATTTGGATCCGTCTAATATGCATACGTTCTACCAACATCACCCTTCGACACATCATTGGACTTAAATGGATTTGGGAAACAAGCTGGACGCATAAAGCACAGTGATTTGCAACAAATCTTGTTTAGTTACAAAGGGATACAGTTAATGAAGCAGGATTGTACATCACTGTCATCAACAAAAGCTTAGTATGTAGCCATGTCTGCTTTCTGTGCTCAAGTCATTTGAATGAGAACTTAGCTCACGGACTACGGCTATGTATTTGACTAGTTCTCAATGTACTGCGACTCAAAGTGTGCTATTGCTATCTCGTGCAACACAATTCATCATTCCAAGGCCATACAAATTGCTTTCTGCTACCATTTCATAAAGGAGCATGTTAAGAAGGGTACAATTGAATTAGAGTTTGTGGGTACTGGATACCAATTGGCAGACTTATTTACAAAGACATTACCTCCATCAAGGTTTGTTGATTTAATTCACCAAAATGATATGTGATGTTTGACTCCAGATGACTTGCAAAATTTTCTTAAAACCTAAGAAGAGTCAAACATCAAAGTCTTTCTGTAAATACTTTTTCTACAAAAAGAATCTTCTTTCTTTGTGTACAAACTTCAAATCTTCAAAACTATGTTCCTCCATTTAAACAAATTTTGCTTTTCTCTGTCAAAATGGAACATGTTTTGAGGGGGAGAAAACTTTTCACAATATCATGAAGTTTGGACACCTCAATTTTTATTCATCAAGGATAAAATGTTTCTTCATCATTTGGATTTAAACTCATTTTCACAAAATATATGCTAATTCGAGGGGGAGAAAAGGAATTTTTTCTGCAACGATCCCAAATTAATCTAGTTTGGACTTCAAATGGAAAAGTAAATAATCTTTTAATGAGTAAAGTTCATAAAAGTCTTAAACTTAGGTAAAAGGACCTTGCAAGGAAAATAAAACAGGCTCTAATCTATGTTTTCACACATGTTCTCAAAAGTTGCACACATGATTAAAACCTGAACGAATCAGACTAACGATTTTTTCCTCAATTATCTCCATAATTGTAAGATTCTAATTTCCTCATTGTTGTTGTCTAATCGTTCCCTAAATGTTTCAAGTGTTTTTAATGGTCAAAAAGGCATAATCAGAAACTAAGGTTAATGTAATTATCGATTGAGGCATTTCTTTTTTATGTGTTTAGTCTAATTTATTATTTCATATAGCTTTAGAGAACACTAAAGTATGCTCGATTGGTGTGTTTGCACGGTTAGAAACAACATAGGTTTGAAATCAAGTGATTTAGGGTTTAAGATTTCGATGTCTTTGCTGCTACTAGGATGTTTAATTTGTACAATATTCATGCATTATGATGCTAAAATGCGTGCAATGTCTCTAATCATAACCCCTAACCATTATCATAATTGGAAAATCTCGAGTGATAGGATGAGTTAATCTGTGATCTTGTGTGTTAATTAGAGGATTCTGAGCATTTTGGTAGATTTAGAATGAGTTTCTTGATTCATCTGTATACTTGTTTGTGCCTGATGCATTTTCTCTGTGTGGAAGTACATGTCATCCCATTGAAAGTCAAAATTTCAACATTCGACAAAACGTTTCTTATGGAACATATTTTGAGATCAAAGGGCAAAAGTGTTTAAAGGCTAAACTGTTAAATGGATTCAAAATGGTGAGAAACAAATTTTTCCAAACTCTACACTCTTGTTTTACACCGGTAAAGCAAGTGTGGAGACCAAAGCAAAGTCATTCAAAACCTTTCATATTTTCAAAATCTGGAATGCTTTGGCTTCAAATAAAAGAATGTCTCTGATCTGAACATCCCAAATACCGGAAGTTTTCCATTCATCACAAAAACAAATCTTCAAAAAAGAACCCATGAGGTTCAACTTTAGATGGAAATCTTTTTCAGATTTTAAAACTCAAAAGCGAGACTCCGGGTCTCAAACAACTTTCAACAGTAAAAGAGTTTTGAATTTCAAACATTCTTTTTCAATAAAAGGAAAGTGCCTTGCTAAACCATTTCTTAAAAACACACGTACACTTATCCTAAAAACAAGAAGCAAGTTCTCACACAAAGTTTATCATAAACTTCTTAATCTTGAGCAAAATTTTTCAAAAGGTTTTTCAAAACTTTTCAAAATTTTGCTTAAGATTTTTCAATTCTTTACTCCCCAATTCGCTCCAAAGATTAAAAATGTCAAAACACATACTCGTTTTGAGGGGGAGTATTTCGTTATCAAAATGCTTTGTCTAAATCATGTATTTTTTGGTTTGTACACACATAACAGTGTACAACCCGCACTTGTATTGAAAGGACCCTGAGGTACGCATCAGTGCCTTAATCCTTAGATAAGGAGCGAAGGCTTCTTACTTTTGAGTAGAATTAATCAAACATTTTCTGATTTTCATAATTCTGCTCAAAAGGCAAGTATTTCACCTCAATGAGTATTCAGTTGTTGAGGGGGAGCACTTGAAAAATTCATCGTTTGCAATACAAAAGTTCTTGTTGAAATCTCCCCATAAGACTCAAAAAGCATATTTTAATCAAAAGTTTATCAAAAACATCTTATATGCTATTTTTGAGGGGGAGAAAAGTGAAAGTGATTGAAATATGAAAGTTAAATGTCGCTTAAAAGTCAAATCTCATGCGAGCTAGACTCAGATTCACCCAGGAATTGACGAAACATAAAAGTTAGTAAATTTGAAAAGACTTTTCCTCAACGGGTAATAACATCAAGTTAGTTACTAGAGCTAGTTGTCACCTAAAAGCTGATAATGGAACTCTTTAACTAGCCACGTAAGCGTGTCTCGAAAAGGATTTGTCTTAGTAGAAATGTACCATTTTGAGAAACATTCTCTGGACTTAACCAGGCCGGGTAATAACTTCAAGCTAGTCTAACTAGTGATGTAAGCGTGTCTCGAATCGGTCTTGTTCACTGAAAGTGGATCAATTCTAAAAGTGCTTGCTCCTCCCGCGTGTGCAAATTTATTAAATACTTATGAGCACATGTGAAGGGGGAGCCCTTCATAAGTATACACAAAACTCTGAAAGTGTTAAACAAAATGTTTAATAATCACAAACACTTTGACAGATTTTCAAAGGTTTCTTGGCTATTGTCGGATAATCATGGAGTTATAAGGTGATTAAGATAGGAAAATCCGTCCTATGATCCGCCAGAGCTGGAGGGATCTACCCAAGGACATCACCAATAGTTAGAATTAGAAGTCCTTAGGTATGATACGAAAAAAGGAGAAAAGAATGAAAAGGGAAAGAAGGAGTTGAAGAATTAAAAAGAAAAGTAAAGAAAAGGGTGAAAAGAAATAGCCCTCCATATGTTCAACCTTAGGGCAGACACCGGGTTCAATTCGTATGCTACTGGTTGTTGCTAAGGCAACACCGGTATTGAAGATAAAGTTGTCATGGACCCAGTGACGCAATGCACTAAACCTTCTTAACCACTCAAGTTCTCTTAAAAGAGCTTGTTTCATTCTAACGGGGAACCAGTGTAATCTATCGACTTATCTCTTAGAGATAGTTGATATTGAAGCATGAGACCCCTCCCTAGTCTCCGTATAGGAAACCTAAGAGAGCACTTATCGAGTCTAGAGCCATGAGATACATCAAAGATCTCTTAGGAACACTTAGTATTTCTACAACTGGTGTTCTACATCAATGGGCACCAGCTGTAAATTATCGAGTCCTTCGCAGATCTGAGCAATCTGCCGAGAACGTTTATGAGAGAATTACAAATGTATTTCTCAATGATTGAACGGAAATTCCTGCCAGGGTCAACATCAAACAGCCCTGACAGCAGGTCACTTCGGTAACCCCACAAGGGTTACGCTTAGTGTTCGTGGTGGTTCTTTAGCGGTCAACAGTCGTGAAGTGATCCCCAGCGACTCACCCAGTCATTGAGCTACTTAGTAGGTCTCGTAAGCTCCTTCAGGGGTATCTGACATGGGAACGGCCTTGATAAGGATTAGAAGGAGTCTTCACACTATGTTGTTGATGAGCTCTAATTCCTTATCTGTAAGTACCGGCTGTTTATTGCTAACTATTTACTTTTAGGTACATCACCTCCATGATGGTAGATTCCAGCATGCTCATACATACATCTTGAAGCAAATGAAAGCTCCCCCAAAGATCTAAGCACCACAAAGTTCAAAGAAAGATTCTACGCCAAAAAGAAGAATCTGCAAGGTATAAAGACTAAAGATCTAAGTGATGACGTATAGCCTATATTTGGGCCGCAAGCCCAAATGATAGACATTACTTACACTTAAGCCCATCACGAATGGGCTACCATGACAAATGGTATGGGCCGCAGTATTAATACTTTGGGCTCATGAAGCACAAAGGCCCAATCTAACCCACCGGGTATACGATAAGGATTATCTATTCAAGGAATAGATATCCTTACCTTGGATAAGCACCATGCGTGCGAAGAGTAAGGAGCAAGAAACACGGTTTCTTAGCCCCTATATATAGAATCACACGATTCTCATTAAAGGTACGATTCACATAATCCCTAAACTCTTCAACCAAAACCTAAATTCGATTACTTACTCTCACGCCGGAGTCTAATCGGGGGAGACAATCCCTCGATAAGCCTAACGGTGTTGTTTATTTTCTTAGTACGCAGGTAACAAAGTGCTAAGGAACGAATTGATATAAGAGCAAAGCCCAAAAACCAGGTACGCCCAACTTTTGTATCAACAAGTGGCGCCATCCGTGGGACCCTACTAAGAACTAGAATGACGAAACATAAGAATTCGAGCCAGCGGACTCCGCAGCCAGAAAAACGTGACCATCTGAGGAAGAATCAACAAGATCCAACCTCCAGACAAGTCGCTGGGACAACCAGCACACCTGGTCACCACGAGGCAGGGACAACCCAACCTCCCCCAGCGGTAGAACTACCCAGGATTACTCTAGAGGTCCCCAGCGTTGAGGAACTCCAACGCACCCTCTTCACCACTCCTCATCAGGCTACACCCGCAGTGAACAACACTGTGCCGCCAGGCGCTCCTGAACGGAACAGGGCGCCTAACACTGAGGAAGAAATTCTTGCAACAACTGAGGACGCACCGGATCTGACTTTGGGAAACTTTGTATCCCAAAATTATGAAACATTAAATGCCCTCATGCAAGAAGAAGCGGCAAGAAGAGCAGGCGCGGATCCGCAAACCCGACTTAATCTTGGTCCAGAACGCGAACCATCACCACCGCGCCACCCGCGAGGAAGACGTACAGAACGTACCTCTGTCCATGATAGGTTAGGTGCGGTACCTGACTCACAAAACTCTGGAGACAGCGGTAGGCGCACCAATGTCCATTCCAGACTTGGCAGTCGGGGAATACACGATCGATTAGGGCCTTAGCATTCGCCAAGCCAAGGATCTTCCAAACCTGAAAGTAGGCGAATACAAGATAGATTGGGGAGGAGGAGATCCCCAAGCGGAGATCCCTCAGGCTCCTCTTCTGAAAGGAGCAGGCGCAAACGCCGAAGGAGAGATTATTCTTCCTCCAGCGATTCCTCGGACAACGAGGATAAAGAAACAGGGCACTGGAAATCAAAAGGAAGACGTCGCGAGGAAGAGAACGAGGATATGTCTCTCCCATGGCGACGCCATAAAATTGATGCGTTCACACGTCGCATAAGTGATTACTCAGACGACAGGCGCAGGCGCATGCCCACTAATGTGAAGACATACGATGGAACAGGTGACCCAGACGACCACCTAAAAATTTTCGAGTCAGCCGCAACTATCGAAAATTGGCCACAGCCTGTGTGGTGTCACATGTTTAATTCCACATTGGTAGGGAACGCGCGCACATGGTTTAGCAAACTCCCACGTAGGAGTATAGGTGGATTTGAGGAATTACGGAAAGCATTCCGCCACAACTTCACCCAGCGAAAGAAGTGCGCTAAAAACCCTGTGGAGCTAGCAAGAGTGAAACAGCGCCAAGGGGAATCCACCAGCGCTTTCATGGAACGTTTCAAGGACGAGTGCATACAAGTCAAAGCATGTCCTGAAATTCTAAAAATTTCAGGGTTCATGAATGGGATCAATAACCCAGAACTCATCCGGAAGCTTAATGACAAAGTTCCACAATCCTTTGACGAGTTAACAAAGCGCACTAGATCCTTTATACAAGGAGAAGAAGCTGCTGCGGATAGCAAAAAAGGATATTCAAACTATAGGCAACAAGAACAGCCTCGGAGACAATCCAATGATCAAAACAATAACCGCGGCAGGAATTACCGCAGTGGAAGAGACAATGACAAATATACTCCTCTCACTAAAACTCCAAGGGAGATATTTGCAACAGAAGGTGCGAACTTCCCAAGACCACCACCAATTAGAACGGCAGAAGAAAAACGCCAAGGTAGTGGATACTGCGAGTACCACGGCCAAAAGGGCCATACAACTAACGAGTGCGTCCAACTGAAACAACTAATCGAAAAATTAGTGAGGGAAGGAAGGATGGACCACGTCGTAAAAAACATCAAGGAAGGAAAGGAGAGACAGAGAAATGGGGGCAAGAAAGAACCCCCAAAGGAAAAGGCTGATACTATATACATGATACAATCATGGCAGCGCAAAATAAAGCAAAAAGTCAGCCAAAAATTCTCTCCAGAAAAAGAGATATCCTTCCCTACAATAGCTGCGGACAACGCAGTCGTGGAACCTCTAACCATTGAAATACATACAGGGGGACACGACATCCACCGCATGTATATTGATGGAGGAGCATCCACAGACATTATGTATGATCACTGCTTCAAAAGGCTGCGACCTGAAATCCAAAGTCAGTTGACACCAGCTACAATGTCACTAACAGGATTCACAGGAGAAAAGATTTGGCCCATGGGGCAGTTACGCTTATTGGTGGTCGTAGGAGATGAACAACACTCAACCGCGACATGGATAAATTTTATGGTAATAAAGTCTCCTTCACCATACAATGGTATAATTGGAAGACCGGGAATATCATCCATGCGCGCAGTACCATCCACAGCACACGGAATGCTCAAATTCCCAGTTAAAGGAGGAGTGGTCACTCTCTACAACACAACGGTACCACCAAGAGAATGCATCGCAGTAACAACTGAAGCGGAGACTATTCCAGAACAGCGCACGGAAAAATCGCCAAATTTAAAGGTCGCTATTCACCCAGATTATCCGGAACAACAAGTTTCGATCGGAGGATCTTTATCTGACAAAGGTAAAGCAGCCGTATGCGCACTCTTGCAAAAGAATCTAGACATCTTTGCATGGGAACCAAAGCATATGACGGGAGTACCTCGCTCTATCACAGAGCACAAGTTACAAATCCGACAAGGATACCCTCCAATACGACAAAAGAAGCGCGGCCAGGCACCAGATCGTGCAAAGGCTATTTTGGAAGAAGTACACAAGTTAGTAGACGCGGGCATCATGCGCGAAGTATACTACCACGACTGGCTTTCAAACCCAGTTATGGTAAAGAAGAGCGATGGTAGTTGGAGGATGTGCGTGGACTTCACGGACCTCAACAAAGCATGCCCGCAGGACTGCTATCCACTGCCAGAGATAGACTGGAAGGTCGAGTCCTTATGTGGGTACCCCTTCAAGTGCTTCCTAGACGCATATAAAGGGTACCATCAGATCCAAATGGCAGTGGAGGATGAAGAAAAAACAGCTTTCCACACCAGTCAAGGGGTATACTGCTACACAAAAATGCCTTTTGGCTTAAAGAACGCAGGCGCGACATACCAACGGCTGGTGGACACAGCTTTCGAAAAACAAGTAGGCCGCAACTTGGAAGTCTACGTTGACGACCTTGTTATAAAAAGCCATACAGAGGACGAATTGGTGCGCGACATCGAGGAAACATTCCGAACGTTGGGTCGGATAAACATGAAATGAATCCAAAAAAGTGCACCTTTGGCGCAACTGAAGGCATGTTCCTCGGATATTTGATAGAACCCGATGGAATCAAACCATGCCCAGAGAAGACAAAGGCTGTTATTGATCTCCCCTCTCCGCGCACACTCAAAGAAGTCCAGTCACTAAATGGAAAGTTAGCAGGGCTGAATCGCTTCTTATCTAAGTCAGCGGACAAATCCCTTCCCCTCTTTAAAACACTCACGAAGTGCACAAAAAAGGGAGACTTTCGCTGGACTAGCGAAGCAGAAGAAGCTTTTCAACAACTTAAACACCATCTGGCATCTCTTCCCAAACTCGTCGCACCGCGACCAGGGGAAGAACTAATCATGTACTTATCAGCAACCCATGGAGCAGTTAGCGCAGTACTATTGACAGACAGAGACTCCGTCCAGACACCCATATATTTTGTAAGCAAGGCCTTGAAGAAAACAGAGATTAACTATAGTGCTATGGAAAAGCTGGTCTTGGCTCTAGTGTTCGCATCCAAAAGACTGCGCAGATACTTTCAAGCGCATCCAATAGCTGTAATCACTGATCAGCCAATTAAACAAGTTATCTCCAAACCGGATGCATCAGGATGCTTACAAAAATGGAGTGTACTGCTAAGTGAGTACAACATCTCGTACAGGCCGCGTACTGCAATCAAAGGCCAAGTCTTAGCTGATTTTATCGTGGAGAAGCCAGATAGCGACAGCCCAACATCTGCAGCTAAAATGGACCTACAAGAACCTTGGACACTGTTCACCGATGGATCCTCATGCGCAGATGGATCAGGCGCAGGCCTTATTCTTACAAATCCAGAAGGTATGGAATTCACCTATGCGCTACGCTTTGAATTCACAGCCACAAACAATGAGGCAGAATATGAAGCCCTACTAGCCGGACTACGCATAGCAATCCAACTGGGTGTACGCAACCTAGAAGCAAACGTAGATTCGCGCCTAGTGGCTAACCACGTGCTAGGTGAATACGAAGCCAAGGATGACCACATGATCCAATACCTGGATAAGACAAAATCTTTGATCAAAAACTTTGATAGGTTCACAATAAAACAAGTACCTAGAGGAGATAACAGGAAGGCGGACGCACTCAGCAAGATTGCATCCACAAGCTTCGCACACCTTTCAAAACAGGTATTGGTGGAAACCCTAAAGAACAAGTCAATCTTGGATATGGAGATATCAACGGTGATAGAAGAACAAAATCCTACGTGGATGACACCTATCATCGAATTTATTAGCAAAGGAATCCTACCCCAAGATAATAAAGACGCTCGAAGAATACGGCGCACAGCGCAACGATTCGAATTACGCGACAACGTACTCTATCGGCGATCTTTCTTACAACCATGGCTCAGATGTGTTGGACCCCTCCAAGCAGACTACGTACTCCGCGAAATTCACGCTGGGTCATGTAGTATGCACTCAGGGCCACGATCCGTGGTGGCAAGCGCTCTAAGGTCAGGATACTATTGGCCAACAATGCACCGCGACGCACGCGATATAATAAGAAAGTGCAGCAACTGCCAAGTACATAGGCCTATTCCGCGCCGACCACAGCACGAGCTAACACCAATCACCTCACCATGGCCATTTTACAAATGGGGTATTGACATCGCAGGACCTTTCCCCATCGCAGCTGGAGGAATAAAGTTCCTCATCGTAGCCATAGACTACTTTACAAAGTGGATCGAAGCAAAAGCAGTGGTGAACATTACAGGAAACCAAGTCAAGCGCTTTGTTTGGGACAATATTGTCTGCCGCTTCGGCCTACCAGGCGAGATCGTATCAGACAACGGAAAACAATTCTGTGATAACCCATTCAAAGATTGGTGCGCACAATTAAACATCACACAACATTTTGCTTCAGTCAAACACCCACAAACCAATGGCCTAGTTGAGCGCGCTAATCGCAGTCTAGGCGAAGGCATAAAAGCGCGCCTTGACAGACATAAAGGAAGATGGGTAGATGAGCTCTCGCACGTCTTGTGGGCGCATCGCACGACAATCAAAACCAGTACTGGCGACACGCCATTCTCCTTAGTCTATGGAACAGAAGCCGTCATACCAGCCGAGATAGGAATGCCAACTATACGCACGGCAGAGGTCAACGTCACAACAAATGACGAGGAACGGCGCATAGACTTAGATATACTGGAAGAAAGACGCGAACGCGCAGCTATACGTGAAGCAAAGGCTAAGGCAAAAATGAAGAAGTATTATGATGCAAAAGTCAAAAACACTTCATTCAGACCAGGAGACTTTGTTTACCGCGCCAATGACGCGAGCCACGTAGAAGACACAGGCAAGCTCGGACCCAAATGGGAAGGACCTTACGAGGTCACAGACGCGCTCGGCAACGGCGCATACAGGTTGCGCGATATGGAAGGTCACGACCTAGCGCGCACTTGGAACATCTGTAATCTCAAAAGATGTTACTTTTAGGCTACGGCCCTTACACAAACACACTCACACCCTACGAGGTGCCCAATAAGTGTTTGTCTTTCTTTTCTTTTTTAGGAATTATGTTTTCCATTTTTTCAATAAACTTGCAAGTATTAATAAAATGTTATGGTTTCTAGCTAACTCCATAGCGCACTTTTACTTTATTGCATATATGTCAATATTGTCTATCTTATATTTTTGCCTACATGGCGTGCATGCACCACTTAAAGACCCACGAAGGCATAAAGGATGAGTTAACCTACTAATTTACTCGTTGAATAAGAGGGTTGCAAACCCATCAACATTGGATCACGTATCCTTGCTAAGCGCCTTACTCTTGAGACGTCAAAGTAAGTTTTACATGCGCACCCCACGACGGATGCGCATATACCAAGTACACCGTACGAGCTTAGCAATAAACGAGCCAAGACACTTGGTCAAAAATAAAACTTGGCAAACAATGCAAGTATACTTAAGTTACGCACTTAAAAGACTTAGTCAAAAATAAAACTTAGCAAACAATGCAAGTATCCTTAAGTTATGCACTTACAAGACTTAGTCAATAATCAAACTTAGCAAACAATGCAAGTATATTTAAGTTATGAACTTATAACAAAATGTATCTTATTCCATATTTATTAAATTACAAGGAAAAATACATAAGTTCACAAATAACCTATATGCTATGGTGATGATCATGGCTCTCTTCTGGAGCGGCGGAACTCCCCGCCTCCTTCAGCTTACTCAAGGTTATAGCATCCTGGAGCGACACAGTTGGAACACTCACGGCAACGCCATCAGATCGAGGAAGGTGCACAGCACCGATGCCGCACATCACAGCCTTGCCCTTAATACCCTTCTTTATGGCAACCCTTTGCTCGTGACGCTCTAGCACCTCCTTCAAAGGGACTTCCTTCTCCAGTGCAAAAGGCTTGAGGATATCACGGGGCCGCGCAAAAACTGGGACTTGAAGCTGCGAGACATCAGGTTTGAGATAATAATCTACCTCCTCTTCAGCATTCTCCCCAAGATGATGCTGCAACGTCAGACCCGCCATGAGCACATCTATGGGGTCATCTTGGTCGCGCTCCAACCTCCCTATATGCGGCAACTCAAGAACCTTCAGCCCCGCCATCGCCTGCACCAGCTCATCGTACGCCGTTGAGCTATAACCAGGAATCTCCGCCAAGTCTTTCTCCAACAACTTGGCCTCACGGAGCTCCTCCATGACCTGCGAACGGCCACGCGCCATCGCGCAGTGAACAACCTTTCCAAAGGCTTCTACCACCTCCGCAGACTCCAAAGTACTCAGAGCTGCCAGACGAAGCCCATGGCTGATCAACCACCTGCATTCACAAAGTGATAATAAAGTATGATACGCAATAGAGCGAACAAGCAAATTTAAAAGACAAGGGCGTAAGAATACCTGCGCTCGGCTATCACAGACATAAGATGAGGATACAGCTCCTCGTCATACTCGATGCTGAGGGCGCGCAGCTTCTCCTCATACATCACGAGCGTCTTCTCCATGCGCTCCTTGAACTCTTGCAGGCTAGCATAATGCTCAGACCTTTTTCCTTCAAGATACGCCCTCGACCACGATGCTTTTGCCTTCACCTGCTCAAGCTTCGACCTCGCATACAGCAGGTCCGCCAAAATGCTCATCTTATCTTGGGCGATTTTCTCAGCATGCGCCCTCGACTCCCCAAGCTCCACTTGCGCATCCGCCAATTGTGCGCGGAGGGCCACCAACTCCTCCTCCTTCTGGGCTAGAGCACGGCTCTCCCCAGCATACTTTCCCTTCAGCTGAGCAACAAGCTCAGCTTGGCTGGCAGTGGTCGCAGCCAGCTCATCCATCAGCTGCTGCGCCTCACTACCATCAACAGCCTCGGTATTCCCCTCCTTGTTTTCGTTCTGCGGAGAGGAAACCTCATCGTCCTTCGCGTCGTCATCCCTACGGAACAAAGATAGCCAACAAAAAATTACAACAAGTAATTGCAAAAAAAAAAAAAAAAAAAAAAAAAAAAAAAAAGAGAGAAGGAATGCACACTTACAGAAACGGAGAAGCATCAGCCTTCAAACGTGCGCCGGAGGTCGAAGTTTCTTCTGCGTTCGACTCTGCGTCTTTGATGACGTGTCGACGCCTCTTGCTGGTGCCACTGGTTCCAGCACCTCCCTTGCGCTTTAAGTTCTGCGCAACTTCTTCCCTCAACACCTCCTCAGGCTTCAGGATCCGAATGCTGTCAGATGACCCTGAGCGCGCCTCCTCGCCCGCCACTTCCACTTCAGGCACCGCCTCCACAGTGGGCGCCACCACTACCTCTGGCGCCACACTCTGGACGGGCGTTACCACAAGTGGTGGCGTGTCCTCGGGGACTATCGCGGGCAGAACAGTCAAACGCCCCGCGGTCGCTTCCAGCAAAGGCAGCTCCCCTCCTTCAGAGGACGCACCCCTATGGTCACTTGCTTTAGCTTGTCAAGCTTCACCACTGCGAACAAGTCCATCTCTGCACATACAAAAATGAAGCAAGAAAACAACGAAAGATTAGTTGATAAATGCGCGAAGATACAGAATGAAAAACTTACAAACAATTACAAAGGATGAACACCCACCCCGGCCATCCTCACTCAGGAAAGTGGGAACCTCATCTGCTGCGCCAAAATACGCGCGACTCAATCCTACATGTACCAAAAACTCCTCCGGATAGGGGTTAATGGCCAATCGATTGGCATCTAACGCCTGCGCGTCAGCAATACTATAGGAACCGGGTGCGGGACGCCCATCCCTTGGTAAAGACGCCTGAGTATAAAACTCAAAATTAGAGGGAAAGACCACGTCGTCTACCCAAAAGAAATATTCCCTCCAATTCTTAAGGGAGTCAACCTTTTCCGTGTAACATTGAAACGCACGCGGGCGCTTCGCAAAGGACACCCAACCATTCGACCATGTTGAGTGGTAAAAGGAGCGGAACAAGTCAACGGTTGGTTCTATCGCTAGTAAACGGCAGTTTACCTCAAAATTCGACACCTTCGCCGCACCTATACAGTGCAGCTGAGAGATGTGGAGGCGATAGTAATTGAGCAAGTCGCTCAGAAATATAGATATAGGTACGCGGTAGTTAGCGTACTCGAAAAATTTCGTGTATAAACCTATCTTCCCTTCGGGGAAGTCGGCTATACACGCATCGACATCTGGAGCCTCGGGATGTACATCAAAAGGCACAAAATAGTCGGAAGAAAACTGCGTGACATCCTCAACAGACAACGCAGAGCGAAATTCCTCTAACTGAGCGACCATGTTCATCTTAAAACTAAGTGGACGCACACAACGATTACCTACAGAAGCTCAAAGGTTTTCTAGCAAAAAACGCTCTCAAAATGAAGAAGATGAATAGTAGTTGTGTGTGTATTTTACTGTGTGGTGAAAATAAAGGGGGGCGGCACTCTTATATAGGGTGGTAAAAACCCTAATTCACGCCCACGTGGATCCCACTCACAGTAAACGTGTGGCTAGAAGATCAAAAGGTACAACACTTTTTCCCGAATCCCAAGTAATACGTGGACACCACCCCCGATTACCGAGGTGACTATTTTGAACCTGTTAGGTGCATTGCACCTCCAAAAAAGGCGGTAACAATTTGTTCATTCTCCCGCCACGCTTACCGCTGCTTACATTAAGTCTAGTACCCGCGGCTACGTGCCGCGCATACTAGACTGGGGGGACATGATGACGTATAGCCTATATTTGGGCCGCAAGCCCAAATGATAGACATTACTTACACTTAAGCCCATCACGAATGGGCTACCATGACAAATGGTATGGGCCGCAGTATTAATACTTTAGGCTCATGAAGCACAAAGGCCCAATCTAACCCACCGGGTATACGATAAGGATTATCTATTCAAGGAATAGATATCCTTACCTTGGATAAGCACCATGCGTGCGAAGAGTAAGGAGCAAGAAACACGGTTTCTTAGCCCCTATATATAGAATCACACGATTCTCATTAAAGGTACGATTCACATAATCCCTAAACTCTTCAACCAAAACCTAAATTCGATTACTTACTCTCACGCCGGAGTCTAATCGGGGGAGACAATCCCTCGATAAGCCTAACAGTGTTGTTTATTTTCTTAGTACGCAGGTAACAAAGTGCTAAGGAACGAATTGATATAAGAGCAAAGCCCAAAAACCAGGTACGCCCAACTTTTGTATCAACACTAAGTGTATGCAAAGGAACTTCGTGCTTTCAAAAGTCAAAGTCCAAAGATGTATGAGCATGTTGGAATGGCAGAAAACCACCACAGACATAGAAGTGACGATCGGCAGACAACTGAATAACATGATCACCATCACATCAACAAAGAACGAAGTACAAAGAACGATGAAAGATTTTACTTACTATTTCTGAGGACGTCAACTACAAAGACAAAGTATAGAAGATGACGACGTCGAGCAACCTTTGATGACCAACACTTAGGGGAGATTGTTGGGAATAGACTTTATTATTTCAAGTGTCGGTCATTAAGTATTATACTAGGTTGCTTTATATTACATTTATATCATGTTTTATAAATGTTTAAGTTAAGTTTATAGGTTTGGTAAAGGTCTAAGGGCTTAATATGTCATATTGTCTAAGTTTAGTGAAGCCCTAGTCCTCACCTATAAATACTCTTGTATCCCCTCCTTAGAGGTTGTTGGTTCTCTAGTGATTTCATCTCTTTCATTTCATTCTAAGGGTTCCTTCCACTCTCTCTCTCTCTACTCTCTTTCTCTCTCTAGATCTCTAAGTGATTATGTTATAAAATCATGACCTAACAGGTACCAATCTGCAACACCCCTAATTCATAGATAGTAGCGGAAGCTAGATCTTGGGGTATTACTCATGGAAACACGGTCACAATAATAGAAAATGACTCAAAAGAGACGTTTTTTTATGGGAAAAAGAGTTACCATTCATTTATTCATCAGAGTTTTACAGCAAAAGATAAACTTATACAAAAGAGAGGTCCTACAGACTCGGTGTAAAGTAAAGTATTATCAATGATAACAGGTCTGGATATCCTCATATCCAGTGCCACTCCATGCCTTATGTCCCAAGGGTCTAGTTACCTAGGAAAACATGCTTAAATGTCAACACTAAGGTTGAGTGAGAGTCATAGGTTTAGGTTTGATATAGGGTTGAATACAAGTTCCACAGGGTTCAGCTGAAACCCTTGGGATTGTGGGAAAAGTAAGGATAGAGTATTATTGCACTAAGCTCATGACACCCCACGTTAACATGTCCAGGTCATGGGGCACTGCAGACCCTTGCACGACGGGACGTAATAAGGAATTAACTTGCCAAGGTTAACCCTTTTAGTTCTCAAATATATTGCTATTGGTACCCGGCAGGGGCAAACCAATGGGAGTTGTCAAACTCCAAATAGATCTATTCACTATACTCACGTTCACTCGCAAGTGATTATGGTTCATGATATTTTGTAATGTAAAGATGGCATAGAAGGTACTCGTGCAACAACCAAACAAAAAGACTTGTATTCGGTTTAAAGCATGTATCCTCCTCACAGGGTTTGTAAAGCATTTAAAAAGTGAGGCTATGAACTCACCTGGGATTAGAGATGAGTGCGGGTGCTACTAGACGGTCCACTCACGTAACCTGGTGTAGTATGTATGTCAAGCCAGAGTGGGTGCATTCTAATTCTCCTAATTAAGTATTCTTAAGGTTTCTAGATTTAGATATAACATAACACCGTTTGGGCCATCGTAATTCAGAAGTATAACTCCTCACATGAAGCTCCCTACTATTGTATTATGTATAAGATAATACCGTTCGGGCCATCATAATTCAGAAGTATATAACTCCTCACACAAAGCTCCTTACTATTGAGTAATGTTGTTATATGCTTAAGTTATAAATAGAACACAATACCATTCGGGCCATCATAATCCAGAGGTCATGTAGTAAACGTTTGAGAAGCCAGGGCACATTAACTCGTAAAGCCAGCAAACTCGTCAAAACGAATACCCAAATGAAACCCCTTACATGAAGCTCCCTACTATTGTGTTATGTTTTATTTTAAGAAATATAGGTTTTTATATTTACGAAATTACTTCAAATATATGCTTAAGTTTAATAATTGACATAATATACCCTTAACCTAATAACTTTTACGGTTTTAGTCCTTAACGGTAATAACTATATATAATTATATCCTTATGCTATATAACTTTCCAAAATAGATCCTAATGCTTTATACTTCTAAGATATGGCATAAAAAGTCCCTAGAACTAATATTTTCAGAAAGTTACAATATATACCCCTATGCATGAAAACATTTTCAAAACTAGTCCTTTTTCTATATAAACTATATTTTTATGAAACAAGAAGCTATCCTAGATTATGATTAACTAATATAAGCCTATTAAAGTATCCTAGACTAGCTCATGGCTCATGAAATGGGATAGTTACATGCAAACAGAGTTTCGACTCATTTTAGGGTTTCAAAATGGATTCGACAAAATGAAATTGACCAAGGCTCATTCAAGGGTTCCTAGGTGATCAAATACTCTTATATAGCATGCTGGTCAGTACTAAAGCTAAAATTATCAAATTTTAAGCTTACTTGGGTGAAACTAAGGGTAACGAGCACTTAGGGTTTTCTCGATGGATTTTCACTTTGACAGGGGTTCTAGGCTTGCTTTGCTCGACTCCTACTCTTACTAGGGCTTCTATGCTACTAAATATTTGAGGTGAAGAAGTGAGAAAGGTGTGATTTGAAGTGGTGGAGTGGAGGGGGTATTTATAGGTTGCGTATGGTGTGTCGAGCCAGCAAGGGAGACCAAGGTGTCATGAGGGGGGGAAGTGACTAACTACTGCTACTAATGACTCTTTAAGCCTAGGAGAAGTAACTAATGAAGGCTAGAAGTAGCTAGGATTGGTGGTGAGTGATGGTTGGACCTATGGAGGTCGCGGCACAAAGAAGTCACAAGGTGGTCACATGGTGGTGATGGTGGTGTGTGGATGGTTTCTTGGTGTTGACATGGTGATGGGTAAGCTACTAGGTTGGTAGCTTGAGGTTCTTAAGTATCTTAATTCTAAGTTTAGGGTTTAGTTTAAGCTTAGTCTTACTTAGTGAGTGATTAGGGTTTGGCTTAGGTTCTAGTGCCTAGATTAGGATCCTATGAGTGCTTAGTGACTTAGGTGGTCTATGAAGCTTATACTAAGTGGTGGTAGCTTATACTAGAGATTCGGGAAGGTTTTGACCTAGTTTCGGGTCTTTAAAGCCTATTTAGGGTTTTGAGCTTAAAGGACTTATACTATAAGTTATGAATAGTGATACTAGGGTTTTGGTGATGTAATGTAGCTAAGATATCATATACATGAGCCTTGAACACTTTCAAACTAGTTTGCTTGAGAAATTCGGGTTTTAGAGAGAACCGTAAACACATAGGGCTTGTTTAGGGTTTGTAATAGCTATAGTATACTAGAGTGATAGAATACTTATTGAAATGATGTTTAGAACTTAGGTTTGATATACTAGGAGGTTTACAAGGCATAACCTTGATGATATTTGGCAATAGTGATTATGTGAGTCGTCTAGGGGGCTATGTAAGCTACTTAACATAGTAGATATAAGTAATGATACTGATGCGTGGGAATCGCACCTTGCTTTACCTCTCGAGGGATCTCGAGAAGCTTACAACCCCCACCAGGCAGTGTACCTGATCGTTGTAGTATAGTATAGTGACAAATACCGGGGGATTGATCGTTCAGCTTAGGAATAGTGTCGCTAGGATTAGAAAACCTAATTAATAGTTCTAGAGGTGAGGGATGATTATTTTTTGTATTTTTATATTTTTATGAAAGCAAGTAAAATCTCGGGTTTTGGAAGAGTGGGCAGAATTAGTTGCTATTCAACTAACCCAAAGCTATTAAAATAATGAAAATGAAATTAAACTAAATTATACTAAGGTTGTGAGCAGTAATTGGAGAAATTGTGTTTACTTAGACTTCACTACTCCCTAGATATCTTTTACATGTTAATTACTTGTTACACTTGTATGAATGACGGATTGTATTCCTTAATACCATTCGTGGGGTGGCATACATAACTCCCCAACTCTATGAGCTCTTATCTCCTCCTACACCATGACCCAGCACAACTATAGGGATTGTAAACAGTGGCTCATGCATTAAATACAACCAATAAAGACCTAGTACGCCTCGGTTCATGTTTCTTAAGACATTCAAGCATGTTACCATTTGGAGATCAACCAGTTTTCTTAAGCCTAACATATAAATCATTCATTCAAAACAAGAATAGACAAGTAATCAACACATAATCAACATCTAGGTTTCATTAGATCTAAGCAAACACAAAAGAGATCTAGCCTAGCATAATGGAATTGAGACAAGAACAAGATATAAACAACCAACACATAGACATATTGATTGAATTGAAAGTACACTTATCTCAATTACAATGCAAGGTCTCAAGGGTTTTGAACCCTTGAAAAACCTGTAAAAGAGGCACCAAAATCGTCTTTAGGGTTTCACCAAAACTTCTCCTCCTTTTTACGAAAAAACTAGAAAACTATATATAGGAAAAACAGGCTGACGGCGTCAAGAGTTACTTGTGACGCCGTCACCTCGCCGCCATATACTTCCTCGGACGGCCTTGATCCACTTATGACGGCCTATGTGACGCCGTCACCACCCACGGTATATTATTTTTGCCACTTTGACGCTGTCACGAATCCTTCTGACGCCGTCACCACCTTCGGTGTTTAATTCCTCATGTCTGACGCCGTCAAGATGGTGGTCTTGACGCCGTCACCTTGTATTTTCAGCATGGAAATTTGGTACTTAACCGTTTTCTTCACTTTTATGCTCCAAAAACGTCCAAAATAGCTTCTTTTCCAGAATTCACTCTCCAAACACCTAAAATCACAAAAGGAACGATTTAGGGCAATATTTGATCAAATAAAGTCGGATTCGGGCTTAAATGACCCCCTAAAAACGGATCATTTTTCGCCTCATCATATACCCTTACACTTGAGATTTGCTTTTCCTCAAGCAAATGAGCTTTTATTCTACTCAAAAGACAAGTTAGGGGTCATTTAACACTAATATAAAATTAATTACAACAAATAATCGTTCCACTAAAGACCAATAGACAAGCACGGAGGTCATACACAAGCACCTCACAAATAGTGTTTAGATACTCACATCTCTCGGGTGTAATAAAGTAATATAACATTATGGAAATGGAAGATATCTCTCACTACCTGTCATAGCAAAATAGATTACCATAGGCTTGGGAAAGGATCAAACCTCCACCACATGGCGTAAGCACCTAGGATAAACTATCAAAGAGGTCTTTTAAAGGGTTATAACGTTAGGTGTAGGGATATGAATTACACGGTTTTGTTGGATAAAGGAAGTTTTACTGGTGGCGAGTTAACAATCTCGGTTAATTACATGTACAAGATGGCATTGCTAAGCCAAGACTAGACTCGACTTAAGCTAATAAATGAAAAATAACAAAAACATAAAATAAACATAGAATGAAAACGGGGATGTAGTCCGTATGTTTTTTCTCTTTTTCTTTTCTTTTTTTTTTTTTTTTTTTTTTTTTTTGCATACACTCTTACCCTACCATCCGAAATAATACATCATAGGGGATGAGAGTTCCCCTTACACTTGAATCTTTACATACTTTACATTAAACTATTCTAGTGACTCGAATTAAGAAAATTAAAACACTTAGAGCACTTTTAATATTAACGTACATATGGGGGTAATAAGTGATGTTCTTCCCCATTACTCCATAAAATAAGTACTTACCCATGAGTCCCAATCGTCCCAAAACAATATGTACAAGGATATGACTCGACTTAGCAACCATGTAATCAATTAGAAAGTTAACTTAGGGTTTAACAAATAACAATAATGCACTAAAAATGAGCGCATACACGGAAGGCTAAGGCGATTTGGTTGTACATTTAAGTGAGGTGTAACAAATTCTTCCTTTAAGTAAAATGCTTAAAGTTAGAAACGAAAAGATAGGCTCGGAGGGGTGTACTAGGGGTTTCGTGTACTAAAAATGAGTACAACGCTAAGGGTGTGGGAAAAATTAGTTGACTTAACTAGCCAAGTAATATGACTTAAATGGTCAAGTAATTATAATACGGGTTTAACACAAGGGTGATCCTAATGCCTCTTATCATGTAGTAAATCCTACTACACGAATGTAGTCTCACTAGCGGTCTCGGGATGCATCACTAACGCAAGTTCTAGAATCTAAATGCTACCGGTACACTCATAAGCACCAATAATAAATGCTTTTCCTATCAAATCTAAAGGCGAACCTCACATTTTTGGGTGGAAAATTTTTCTGAATATACGGTTATGTTATAGTCATACAACCTCCTATCCATGAGACGCTTGCTATGGCTAAAGTTTCACTCCTAAATGTTGTAAAAAATTCTAAATTTGGCGCTAAAATTACACTGACAAGTATTTCTCGTAGTTTTATTACTCGTCTACTATCAAACAAAACAAACTCAAGCGAAAGTGCATATGTAAGGTATCATCTTTTTACCCTCCCCTTACACTTAAGATGAACATTGTCCCCAATGTTCAAGTAAAGAATGTAAAAGTTAAAAAGTAAAGAGAATGAAATCGAATACTCCCCTGATTCGCTCGGTATGGATTTTAGGTTGGCCAGGTTAAATCTTCCTCCAAGAAAATGAACAATCAAAGCTTCCCTTCCAGAATATAAATCATCTTCTTGTCATAAATAACCTGTAAATCCTGACAAAAGTAGACAAGGCAACCTCGCGTAAAATCGGCGGCATCCTATATAAGTTACTAAATCCTAGAAAACAAAGTAAGATATAATGCTTGTGGAATGAAGTTTGCAGATTTCCTGGAGATTATAAAACTTAATAATTCACAAAAACCATAAGACTCCGTTAGAAAAACAAAACCGATAAAATTTCCAGATTTTACATCCTGACGCCGTCAAGAGCAATACCCTGACGCCGTCAGAATGGACCTGCAGAAATTCTTATGTTAAGTTTCCGGAAAATTTCTGGAAAAACTTTGTCCTACTTCCTGGAAAATCCTGCCAAACTTCATTATGACTCAATACAAGCATTTAACTCTAACAAATACGAATATACATGTTCATTAAATATTGTGGAGAATCATGATCGGTTTGTTTCTTAAAAACATATTTGGGGTTTCCCCTTACACTTATCTTTTGCAAAAATACCTTTAGGTTGAAGTTAAGACTAGTCTAAACAACATAATAAAGTATTTCCACATTTTAGTAGAGAAACATGATCAACCAACAATAAAAATAAAACATGCATACGGAAGCAAATAACAATCAAACAAATAAAAATCACACAAAACATGGGTTGCCTCCCAAGAAGCGCTTTTCTTTATTTACGAGTCTTGTAGCTAGACTCAAAGTCATGGGTTGCTACGTGATTCGGGTGAGTTCCTCATTGAGGACATCTTTGGGATCGAACTTAGGTTTCAACTTCCTATCGGTTTCCGTAGTGTGGTATGACCTTTCAAACTTCTCCCCATCCGGTTCATACAAGGTCATTCTAATATGCCATGACCCGTCACCTTCTTTAGGTGGCTTGTCCCACCTCCATTTATACTTATCTCCATCTCTTTTCCATTTATTCAACTCTATATTAATAGGCATTACGCTCAAGAACTCAATCATCTTTCTAAAGACTAAGGGGTCCTCAAAGGGATCTAGCTCCTCATCCCTAGCTATGAGTTGTTCTACCGAATGTGTCTTCTCAACGAAATCCTTTTCTAGATAAAATGGGCATTGAGGTCCTATGAAGTTCCTTTCTATCCAAGGTCCATATCTAGATGGTCTCCTATTCATCTCTACCCAATGCGGTGTTGGTTCATCATCACAATCATAACTATGCTTCTTAACATCATACACCGACCAAGTATCGCCTTCTCCTACCGCTATCTTGGATTCCTTGCAATCTATCATGGCACTAGCGGTTGCTAAAAATCCTCTTCCTACCAATAATGGGCATGTAGTGTCACTAACCATGTCTAGGACGTGAAAATCCGCTAATATAGTTAACCTTCCTACGTGAACAACTACATCCTTAATCATTCCAACTGGGTGGGCAATACTTCCATCCGCTAGCCCTATCAATACCTCCATTTCCTCTAACTTTCCTAGCTTAAGAGCGGTGAATAAGGATAAGGGAATCAAGTTGAGGCTTGACCCTAAATCGGCTAGTGTGTCGAAAGCTTCGGATCTTCCTATCTTACAAGGCAAAACAAATATACCCGGATCATCAAGCTTTTTAGGCAACTTGTTTTGAACGAAGGCGGTCCCATTTTTACTTAGCTTATACTTCTCATATTTTTCTAGGAGGGCACTATAGTAAGGAGCACGCGCTAAGACATCAATGACGGGGCGTTCAAGGTGAAGTTCTTTGAATTCATCGTCAAGGTCTTGTGTAAGAGGTGTTTCAACTATGCTTTTGACCGGCTCTATAGTGGGTGTTTTAGTTGATTGGTCCTTTTGAGGAACTTGGTGTTGTTTGAAACACGTGCTCGTTGATTTAACCGAGTAGTATTGTGGACACGAAGTGGGTGACGAAACTGAAGATATGGCATTAACGTTTAGTTTCGGATTCTTGATGGTGTCGCTTGGGAGTGCTCCCATTTCTCGGTCATTGAGAACTTTCAACAATGCATCAATTCTATTGGTCATCTCGCTTTGATTTTGTTTGAAATCGGCTTCAAACTTAGCTATGCGGGCTTCTTGAGATGCCATGAACTTTGACATCAATCCTTCAAGATTGTTGGTACTACCATAGTTGTTAGAAGGATTGTTGTTGAAGGTACGGTTAGATGGTGGACCGTTTGATTGGTAACGATTAGGCGGATTGGAAGAATTGGGTTGATTTTGCTTCCACCTAAGGTTTGGGTGATTTTTCCATGAGGGGTTGTATGAATCACCGTATGTGTTTGGCTCGGGCTTGAAATTTTACCACTTATCTCCCGCTTCGTCGGTACGCGTGGATGCGTAGTCCGCAAAAGCTGTTCCGGGGAGTTCCACAGAATCACGAGTGTCATGGGGACCACTACATAATTCGCATGAAGAAGTGATTTTGTTCACTTGGCTTGAATGCTTCGGAGCTTCGTAAGATTTCATGAGAAACTTGACTTGGTCCTCAAGTTCCATGATCCTACGGTCGGGAGTGCTTGAATTGTTCGAAGGCAAAGATATTGCCTTGACCGTTTTGTTCAAATCACGGGGATCATTCCAACTTTCGTTGTCATAGAGAGCAAGATCTTCTATGAGTTCCCATGATTGTTCCGCACTAAGATCACGTAGCTTACCACCAGCCGATTGGTCAATGGTTCGCCTCGTGGAGATGTCGATATGGTCATAGAAGATTTGGACTTGGAGCCAAAGATCTATGCCATGACGAGGGACTTTTTAGAGTAAGTCCTTGAAACGAGTCCATGCTTCATAAAGAGATTCATTTTGACGTTGTTGAAACATCAAGATGTCATTCCTAAGTTTAGTAGTTCTCCCCGGTGGGAAAAATTAAGCAAGGAAACGAGTGGTGAGATCATCCCATGTGGTGATGGATCCCGCGGGTAAACGCTCAAGCCATTGACTAGGTTGATCCCGTAGAGAGAATTAGAATAGGCGTAAACGGGTAGTCTCTCTAGTTTCAACACCTAGATCTATGGAATCCACGATTTTGAGGAAGTCCTTAAGGTGCTGGTTTGGATCTTCGGAACAAAGTCCATGGAATGCACATCCGCTTTGCACCAACCGGATGGTGTCGGATCGCAAGGGGGTCACATTGGCTCCGGTGAGCTCAATGGTGTTTCGGTAGCCTTGGTGGCTAGGTCGGGAATACTCTCCTAAGGTTCGGGGCCTAAGGGGTTCTAATGGTGGGTTTTGTTGTGGTGGGATGATGGGTTCAAAGATGTTACCACCTTCCATGACGTCGGATGGTAAAGAGTTACGAACAAAGGCACGAAGAAATAAGATAGACTAAAGAAGACCTAAAAATAAAAATAAAAATCTTACTAGAAAGGAATCTAGCAAGTAGACCTAATAAAAAGAAATCCTAACCTAGACAATAACTATTCCCCGGGCTGCGGCGCCAAAAACTTGATGCGTGGGAATCGCACCTTGCTTTACCTCTCAAGGGATCTCGAGAAGCTTACAACCCCCACCAGGCAGTGTACCTGATCGTTGTAGTATAGTATAGTGACAAGTACCGGGGGATTGATCGTTCAGCTTAGGAATAGTGTCGCTAGGGTTAGAAAACCTAATTAATAGTTCTAGAGGTGAGGGATGATTATTTTTATATTTTTATGAAAGCAAGTAAAATCTCGGGTTTTGGAAGAGTGGGCGGAATTAGTTGCTATTCAACTAACCCAAAGCTATTAAAATAATAAAAATGAAATTAAACTAAATTATACTAAGGTTGTGAGCAGTAATTGGAGAAATTATGTTTACTTAGACTTCACTACTCCCTAGATATCTTTTACATGTTAATTACTTGTTACACTTGTATGAATGACGGATTGTATTCCTTAATACCATTCGTGGGGTGGCATACATAACTCCCCAACTCTATGAGCTCTTATCTCCTCCTACACCATGACCCAGCACAACTATAGGGATTGTAAATAGTGGCTCATGCATTAAATACAACCAATAAAGACCTAGTACGCCTCGGTTCATGTTTCTTAAGACGTTCAAGCATGTTACTATTTGGAGATCTGCCAGTTTTCTTAAGCCTAACATATAAATCATTCATTCAAAACAAGAATAGACAAGTAATCAACACATAATCAACATCTAGGTTTCATTAGATCTAAGCAAACACAAAAGAGATCTAGCCTAGCATAATGGAATTGAGACAAGAACAAGATATAAACAACCAACACATAGACATATTGATTGAATTGAAAGTACACTTATCTTAATTACAATGCAAGGTCTCAAGGGTTTGGAACCCTTGAAAAACCTGTAAAAGAGGCACCAAAATCGTCTTTAGGGTTTCACCAAAACTTCTCCTCCTTTTTACGAAAAAACTAGAAAACTATATATAGGAAAAACAGGTTGACGGCGTCAAGAGTTACTTGTGACGCCGTCACCTCGCCGCCATATACTTCCTCAGACGGCCTTGATCCACTTATGACGGCCTATGTGATGCCGTCACCACCCACGGTATATTATTTTTGCCACTTTGACGCCGTCACGAATCCTTCTGACGCCGTCACCACCTTCGGTGTTTAATTCCTCATGTCTGACGCCGTCACCTTGTATTTTCAGCATGGAAATTTGGTACTTAGCCGTTTTCTTCACTTTTATGCTCCAAAAACGTCCAAAATAGCTTCTTTTCTAGAATTCACTCTCCAAACACCTAAAATCACAAAAGGAACGATTTAGGGCAATATTTGATCAAATAAAGTTGGATTCAGGCTTAAATGACCCCCTAAAAACGGATCATTTTTCGCCTCATCAGATACTTATGGGAATTTTGTAATGAAATAGGTGTTGAGATATAGTGGATAAATGTATCCTAGTGTTATGCTAAGGCATAATGGGAATAGCTAAGGCATAGTGAGGCTAGCTAAGGCATAGTGGGGATAGCTAAGGTATAGTGGGAATAGCTAAGGCAAAAAATTTACCCTGAAAATTGCTATATAGATAGTATGAGTATCGTGACCTAGGTGAGTTTTGTGAGATGTTACAAATTGGTGGTAAAGTTTCTGGTAAAGGTACAATCAAAATTGAAAACTTGGACTTTGAAAATGTGTACTATGTGAAAGAGCTTAAGTATAAATTCTTCAGTGTGTCACAAATGTGTGACAAGAAAAACAAAGTTCTTTTTACTGATAATGAATGCTTTGCCCTTTTTAAGGATTATAAGTTGCCTGATGAAAGTTAGGTACTACTTAAATTCCTTAAAAAGGAAACTTATACAGTATTGATATGAAGAACATTGTTGCTAAAGATGATCTTAATTGCTTGATTGCAAAGGCCACATTAAATAAGTCTATGTTATGAAACAGAAGGCTTGGTCACATAAACTTTAAAACCATAAATAAAATTGTGAAAGATGGTTTGGTAAGAGGTTTTCCTGAGAAAAGATTTGAAAATGACCAAACCGATGTTGCCTATCTTAAAGACAAGCACCACAGAGCTTCTTGTAAGACCAAGGCCTATAACTCTATTGCTCACCCACTTTATATGTTGCATATGGACTTGTTTGGTCCTACATCAGTGAGCAGTATAAATTTAAGAAGTATTGTCTTGTTATGACTGGGTGTTCTTTCTTAGAACTAAGGATGAAACAACTGGTATCCTTAAGACCTTTATAACAGAAGTAGAAAACCTAGTTGATAAGAAATTCAAAATTATCAGGTGTGACAATGGGACAGAGTTCAAAAATAGAGTTATGGATTATTTTTGCAGGGAAAAGGGTATAAAAAGAGAATTTAGTGTAGCTAGAACTCCTCAGCAGAATGGTGTTGGTGAAAGGAGAATTAGGATACTTATAGAGGCTTTTAGAACCATGTTAGCCGATTCCAAATTGCCAATTACTTTCTTGGCTGAAGCAGTTAACACAACTTGTTATGTACAAAACAATGTTTTAGTGGTAAAAACAAAGAACAAGACACCGTATGAGTTATTTAGAGGTAGAACACCTGCCTTAGACTTCATAAGACCATTTGGATGTCATGTTACTATTCTCAATACCATAGATCATCTAGGTAAATTTGATGGAAAATCAGATGAGGGTTACTTTGTTGGGTACTCAATGGTTAGTAAAGCCTTTAGGGTATACAACTTAAGAACAAAAAGGATAGAAGAAAATATGGATGTTAAGTTTTTAGAAAATAAACCAAATGTTGCAGGTGCAGGTCCAACTTTGCTGTTTGATCTTGATACTCTAACCCATACTATGAATTATGTACCTATTCTTGCATGTACAGATACTAATGATTTTGCAGATTCAGAAGAGTTTGTTGATGATGATGAAACAAGCAGGGATATAGAGGATGATTAAGATCACATTGTTATTCCAATTTTGGAGTTTGCAGGTGATGACTTTGTTTCCAAGAATGGAGATCCACAACCTTCTAAGGATGCTGGAAAAGTAGGTGGTGCAGATGTGCCAAAAGCAATGAGTGTGGATACTTAGAACAAAGATATTCCTGAAAGTAGTACAAATGGAGTTAGCACTGCGAGGCCAGAAGTTTCCACTGCTGGACCAAATGTGGAAAATATAACTTCTGCTACTTAGGAAGCACATGCCAATGATGTAGAAATATCAAATATGCCTAGTACATATGATGTTCCTCACACTCCCCAAGCAAAAATACACAAGATACATCCACTTGATAATGTGATTGGAGATGTACAATCTGGAGTGAAGACCAGAAAATAGACAAGAATGGCTGATCATCATGGCTTTATCAGTGAAGTCTATGAATCCGAGGACCATGAAGGCAAGAATGAATGTTTGTGTCTATGTTTTTTTGTCATAAATAGAACCAAAAAATGTGTTTAAGGCATTGGAAGACTCAAGCCGGGTAGAGGCAATGCAAGAGGAATTGCTTCAGTTCAAAATTCAGAAAGTTTGGGTACTTGTTTATTTTCCTAGTGGCATGAAGGTTATTGGTACCAAGTGGGTATTCAGAAACAAGAAAGATGAAAGAGGAATTGTCATCAAGAACAAAGCTAGGCCTGTGGCTCAAGGATACACTAAGGAGGAGGGTATTGATTATGAACAAGTGTTTGTCCCAGTTGCCAAAATTGAGGCTATAAGATTTTTTCTAGCCTATGCATCCTTTATGGGCTTTACTATCTACCAGATGGATGTGAAGAGTGCCTTTCTTTATGGGCAAATTGATGAGGAGGTATATGTTTCACAACCTCCAGGTTTTGAAGATCCTGATCATCCAGACAAGGTTTATAGAGTGGTAAAAGCTCTTTATTGTCTATATTAGGCTCCAAGGAAGTGGTATGAAACCCTAGCTGCTTATCTTTTAAATAATGGGTTTCATAGAGGCAATATTGATCAGACTTTGGTCATCAAAAAAGACAAAGGTGATATCTTATTGGTTCAAGTTTATGTTGATGATATCATCTTTGGCTCTACAAAGAAAGAGATGTGCAAAGTATTTGAGAAGCTGATGAAATAAGTGTTTCAGATGAGTTCTATGGGTGAACTCACATTCTTTTTGGGACATCAAGTACAACAAAGACCAGATGGTATTTTTATTAGTCAAGAGAAATATGTGACTGAAACACTAAGGAAGTTTCAACTCACTGATGCAAAGCCTTCAAGTACACCTACTGACAAGGATACTCGTATGCTTTTGAAGTATAGTAGAGGAGAAGCAGTTGACGTGCATACTTATAGATCCATGATTGGTTCCTTGATGTATCTCACTTCATTAAGACCATACATCATGTTTGCAGTATATGCTTGTGCAAGGTTTCAGGTCACTCCCAAGACATCTCATTTGACTACAGTAAAAAAGATTTTTAGATATCTTAAAGCATATCCTAATCTAGGATTATGGTATCCAAGTGAATCTCCTATGGAGTTGGTAACTTATTCAGACAGTGATTATGCTGGTGCAAGCTTGCATAGGAAATCAACGATAGGTGGATGCCGATTTCTTGGATGTAGGTTGGTTTCATGGCAGTGCAATAAGCATATAATGGTGGCTACACATCAACTGAAGTTTGTATGTGGCTGCTGCAAGTTCTTGTGCTCAAGTATTATGGCTTCAAAACCAGTTACTTGACTATGGGTATAATTTCATGAACACCATTATTTATATTGACAATAGCAGTACCATTTGCGTAATTAAAAATCCTGTACAACACACTAAAACTAAGCACGTAGAAATTAGACATCATTTTATAAGAGATTGTTATGAGAAAAAGTTAATACAAGTTGTCAAAATTCATACTGATGATAACTATGCTGATTTATTAACTAAAGGTCTTGACGTGGGGAGGTTTTAGTACCTGGTAATAGGTATTGGAATGCTTAACCCTTAAAATTCTGATGTCCAAGTGTTTAACTTGAGTGTAGGATTTTTGTACTGCTAGTTGTGTCAAAAGCATCTGCTTTGTATAGTTTATATTATTTGTATAAACAGTTAGTCATATCACTCATATGTGATTATTGTTAAATGGAAATACTTTGGTTTGTATTTTCTTTATTTTGGACTAACTAATGCAGCTCAAGAAACAAATTTAGATGTTGTTGATAATATGAAGTGTGTATCTGAGACACACCACAAATGGTTATTGGTTCACCATGTCTAATCCACATAAGAACCAACTAGTCAGAAGAAAACGGCTACTGGTAAAGACTTATCAAATCCATTTATGGTTGTTAGTTTACCAAAATCTATATGGTTATCAACTCACCATACTTAACAGTTAAGAGTTGGCTAGTCTATAGCAAATGACTCATGGTAAATACACATCAAATCCGTTGATAGCTGGTAGTTTGCTAAAAACTATGAAAGAGCAGTCTATTTTAAACCTATTTTATATTCCTACTGCTCTTAGAAATTTTTGGGAAAAAGTTTCCACTGCTAGTTCAAAGTTTCCATTGTTAGTGTAAAAGTTTGTATTGTTGAACTAGCCGTTGCAACTGTTGAGTTAAACCATTTTGTTACCATACATATAGGGTTTTATTAATGAGAATTATCCACTTTCTTATTTACTTTTATTCTTTACCAAAGATAAAATCGTTTCATAAGATAAATTCTCACTCGCGTATTAATCTCTAACCCTAGCAGTATAAAACCAAAACTCATTTGGCTTGTCATTCTTTCAATTCACTCTAATCCGACCATTCTTCTGTCATTCAAAACTATATTACATGGCTATTTTGGAGTTTGTTGATGCACACAACTAGGTTGCTTTCTTGGAGAAAACAGAGGTGAAAGATGGGCCTATTTTTCATCAGATTGTGGATTTTCTTAATGCTACTCACATAAGGTATGCTTTAACTTTAAACCTCACAATCTACGTCTCTCTAAACAAGAAGTTTTGGCAGACTGCCACTGCCATAACTATTGAAGATGGGGACACGCATGAACCTATTGCTGCACTAAGAGCAAAGGTGGATGCGGTAACCATTGATGTTACTGAATCATCCTTGAGGAGACTTCTCCACTTGGATGATCTAGATGCTATCATCACATTACTCAATCCATAGATTCTTCAACATATCTCTGATATGGGTTATGACATATCTAACAGAAAACTTACTTTTAAGAAGGGATGTTTCTCCCCACAATGGAGATTTTTCATACATACTCTTCTACATTGCCTAATTCCTAAGCAAAATTCTTTTGAGCAATTTAGCACAACTATGGCCATACCTCTTATTTGCTTAGCTACAAACAGGACTTTCAATTTTTCAAAGTTTATATTTAACTATATGGTTAGCAATGTGAAGAGTAAATACAAATTTTTAATGCACCCAAGATTGGTTCAAACTGTTTTACAAGAACACTAGTTGTTACCTCAAAAAAACATTTATCCTACTCCTTGCCAGCAATAGAAAGTTTTTCAAAATATGAATCAGGAAACTAGGGGTTATAATGGGGTAGTAACTGAGCTTTTTCCACAAATGCTTCAAGTAATTGCATAGGTACATGGTGAAGATCTAGCAAACCCAGTTGAACCTCAATACACACCACCAATCATTGTTCCATCAACCTCTCATACTCCACCAATTACTCACATCTATTGGAGGAGGAACAAACAGCCAACTCCTCCTATCACAACACTCAATGTGCCTGAACCTTTTTGTCACACCCCCATAATCGGGTCCAGCAGAAGCATACATGCAGCTGGGGTGTAACTCAATTGATATCACAACACAAGTACAAAAATGGTTTTCACTTAAATCATTTAGAATAAATTAGTTAAATCAAAAATATTGAATTTACATTGTTAAAAGTAGTGCGGAAGTAGGCCCTTAAAATAGTTTAAAACGGTCCCCAAATGAATAATCAGAGTCTTCTAAGACCATGCCATGCCCTGCCAAAAACCTCCAGTAGCGTGCCATTGCTTAAAACCTGAAAATACATGCTAAAGTGTCAACACGAGGTTGGTGAGTTCATAGAGTCTTGTGAGAAAGAATGTAGTGCATATGGATGAAGATGTCCCAGCAAAGGCATCGTAAATCCACTCAGTTCCAAGTCCCGCGATAAAAGACTTGTAACCTGTGTGTTTACAACCCACTGCCAAATGTGTTTTGGTTTGTGTGAACAAAATAATGCTTGAATCTCAATTCAAAGATAAGTGTAGCAAAACCGCTATATAAACAATTTTAACAATGAGGTTATATAAACAATGATGACAATCCCATGAAATGCAGGTAATCAAACATACCAATGAAATATAGGTAATCAACCATGTAAAGCGAGTAATGCGTTTAAGTAAAACGAGCATGTATTTTCCCCCAAAGAGTTTACAAAACAATTAAAAGAGTAGGGGCTATGACTCACCTGATGCGATAGCTACGGTGACAAAAGTGGATACACATAAATGAGGTTCGATCTCTAACCGCAACCTAATATGGATGATACGGTCTAATGTAAGAAATGAAATGATGCTACACACACAAATACGTATGTTATCGATACCACTCGTTAGTTTTGAAAATAACGCTTATCGTCGAAAAATACGTTTTTGACGTCTCGTTAAGTTAATAACCACTTTTCGTATAAATATGTTGAAACGGTACTCCACGATCCTCGTTTGGTGTTCTATCGGCAAATATAAGGTTTTCGACGTAAAACGACACTTTTCATAACTTGAAAAATATGGCCAAAGTGGTCTCGCAAAACAAGTCGCGAAATAGTGAATATTAAGAGTTAGGAAAGAAGCTCAGTAGTTTTAGAAAGACTTTCACCTTAAATAAAAAGTCATAGAACTGAAGTTTGTCCATACGGGTCTCGATCATAAAGATATATAGCCATGAATTAAGGTGTTTGGGCTGTTTCGGCAGATTCTGGGCAGTTTTCGGGAAAGTTTGGAAGACCATAAGTTATACGTTATAAATCGTTTTGACAAACGGTTTGATGTTTTGGAAACTGGGCTGGGTGAACTAACTTTTTGTCAATGATGTAAATTTTCCAGAAATGAGTTTATCAATGAGTAAATTTTGCTAAAAAGCTGATGGAAATAAATAGAGTTTCGTCGATTTTCAAATGTGTATATCTTGGTCGTAGTAAGCTTGTTTTCTACGTTCTTTATATTGCCGGATTCGTGGGACAACATACTAATATATTTTTGATAAGTCGGGTTGGCTAAATCAAGTTTTACACCTCAGATTGGCCCTTGAAAATCGTGGGACAGCAAGTACAATTTTCAGAAAATAGTTTTCTAAATCATATCTCCTTCGTTATAAACTCGTTTTAATCCGTTATTTCGCCAAAAGCTTCATTTTTGAAAGTATTTTCTAAATCTCTAGCCCAAAGTTACCTGGAAACCCCTGAGTTTTCTGTTTTTTGCAAAATGGGACAGCAACATTTATATAGTGGTTAAAATTCATTTTTCTAGTTTAATACTTGTCCAAATCCACTCCAATCAACACCACAATTACTAAATCCTACCATACACCTTCTTAGGGTGTCATGGGGTCCTAAACATCACCAACCTTGGTGGGTTTCATGGGGATAATCATAGGTTAATTATAATCTCATAATAATTAAGAAATACTTGAAAAGTGGTATATATAACATAACTACTTGTATGCTTTGCCAAAATAACTTGAAAATACATCATGTAACTAGTGAAATGAAAGTATGAGATGATAAAAAAAATTACTTGAAGCTTACTTGGATATATATGGAGTTTGATGAGAAATGGATTAAGAAACCTAGGTTTTTATCACAAAACCCTAACAAGGAAGAAAGTAGAGCTTGATTAACACTTGATCTTCAAAAATTGATGGATCCTTCCTTGGTTTTTATTTTGGGTCGTGGCTAGGGAGGAAGAACAAGAGAAAACCTTGACTTTGATTCTTGAAATGAATATAAATGTGTTATTTGTGTTTTTGTATGAAAATATCTAATCCAATGGCATAATGGTAAATAAAGGGTCAAGTGGAAGTAACATGGTGAGGGGGGGGGGGGGGGGGGGGGGGGCTGCACATGGTTGATGAGTATGTAGGAAACTTGTTAATATCTAGTTCACGGAGTCGGTTTTCGTTCCGTTAATCGCTAACCGTAAAGTTTTAAACCGCGAAACGTAAATCCGGGTATCGTAAAAATATGAAACTTGAAAGAATGACTAAACTTGTCAAAATACTCAATGATAAAATATAAAATGAATGGTAACTTCCATCGGGTTGCTTAAACGCTGTTAAAACTGGAAACGCGGGTTAAAAACGCGTAATTCGCGTAAAACGCTGAACTGGAAAACGAAAAATTCTAAAACTTTTAGAATTTTCGTAAATGAGAGAAATTCATATTTCTATCATTTATAATATTTTATGGACATATCGGGATGCTGGAACGACGTTTAAACCCAAAAGTAAATCTCCGACACGGCTTCGTGATTTTTGCAGAAATGATCCGACGAGCGCCAAACTCTCGGATTATCGTTAAAATAGTTTAACTTACGAGAATATGAAATAAAATTTTTGGAATGAATAGTGAAAGTGAATAGTAAAAATGAATAGTAACTTTCCAAGATGAAAAAAAATGAAATTTCGACGTTTGAAAAAGGACATGAAATTACGAGTTGTGACATTCTTCCCCTCAGTTTGTGTTAGTCTCTGAAGTGATATTGGTGAAAAGATTATGATATTCGAGAATTCTAGCGAACTTTCACGATAGGAATTCGACTTTGCTTCAACTGTTTGACCTCACGGTCCATGATTTCTACTGGTTCCCTCTACAAGGTTTAGGTTTGTCATTGGGTTGGATTCCTTCCAATGGAATCATGAGTGACTAATCTGAAAGTCATTTCTTGAGATTTGAAAAACATGAAACATGATTGTGTAACCTACCGTTCTCTAACAAGGTTCAAGTCTGACGGCCACTAGGCCTATTCTGTCTGAAATATTAAATGGTCCAGTGTTGGGTCCAGTGTATATCGGGTTTAACTTCCCGAATTTTTTTGAATGGTGTCATGCCTTTCCTAGGCAGAACTTTCAACATGACTCTGCCACTAACTTGGAATTCTAATGGTTTACAACTTATCAAACTTGTAACTGATTCTTGATTTGTAGGAAATTCCTAGTTATTTCATGAATGCTTACTAGACTAGTGAGTTGGGCTTTTCCAAATGTAGGTAAATCCATACCCAATAAATGCAGGTAAATCCATACATAATAAATGCAGGTAAATCCATACCCAATAAATGCAGGTAAATCCATACCCAATAAATGCAGGTAACTCCATACCCAATAAATGCAGGTAAATCCATACCCAATAAATGCAGGTAAATCCATACCCAATAAATGCAGGTAACTCTATACCCAATAAATGCAGCTAAATCCATACCCAATAAATGCAGGTAAATCCATACCCAATAAATGCAGGTATCCCTATGTTTCAATTGTTCTCTAATTCTGACCATTGGTCTGAAGATGATAGGTAGTGTGGTTCTAAAGGAAACTTAATGAAATCGCTAGGAGTTTGAGGTGAATCAAATTCCTCTATTAGAAATAATTGAAATGGGTATCATGAATCTTGTGGAAGAACTTACAAGGTTAAGTCCGTCAAAGGGTGTTGTTGAAAATAATAGATTAGGATAAGGTTGTGATCCTCCACAGGATGTCATGAATTGAGTCTTTCTCCAACTACGATGCTTAGTCTCCATTACTAAGATTTTCCCCAAGCTCTATGTTATCAACTCACAAAATCCTAAATGTATAAGTGATGTAATATAGTGATTGATTTTTCAAAGTTTGTTTTGAGATTGTGTGTTTTGTTCATAAACCTTCCCTGAATAAATGAATTTACAACTTTAAGAAAACAGCTTTTTAAGTAACATTTTTCTTGATGTTTCAGAATTTAATAGTTATGCAAGATAGAACTATTTTCAACATAAGGTGGATAGTATGATTTACCAATGATCGATGTTTAAAATATCTTAGCATCCAGTAGTTTTGTAAAAGATTAACCAAAAGGAATTTGCTTGTCAAAATAAGTGCCTCAGAAAAGTATTTCTTACAAGATACATGTTTTGTATAACGGTAGTTTGGAGAAAAATCCCTTTAAAAGTGAAAGTATTAAGAGGATAAAATAGACAGGTAGGTATGTCTGCACAAATGCATAGATGTCTAACGTTTAGTTCCTGAGGTTGAATAATGCCTATTGGTGGGTACTAGGCAAAACTACACGCATAAATATTCAAACTAACTTAAGTCCTGAAATGATTTATCGTTGAAATTTGTCATCACATTGGCAAAATATATGTTCGGGTCTGATCCCTTTCTTGGTATGAAAATGAGGTTATCTAGAATTTCTAGAGAACACAACGCCTTAGGGGAATCTATATCGATATTCTTACTTCAAATCAATTATCCTTGGTGAAAACTCATTGCAGGAAAGTTTGCGTTTAGATGAGACCATGTTTAATAAAAATACTCTACAGTATCGGTTAGAAGGTTTGGTTTATTTCTATAGTGTTGTTAGCGTACCTTAACATTGTGTTCGATCCTGTAGCTCAGTCTAGCTAGTACCTTTGAATGATAAAATTTGACAACTAGGTCAGAGATGGTGATTCCGATGGTCTCGTGGTATCTTAGGATTGTTGTTGAGTTATGAGTTTTCTGACTATATACTTCTAGTCCTGGTTAGTAGTTCCGTAATCCATTCAATGTTTTTCTTGTGTCGAGAAATCCTCCTAGTAATTGATGGTATGGAAAAATCTTTCCTAGGGAGGTCATTGATAATATCCACTTATCAATATTGGGAGTACTGAGGGATGAGTGGCATAGGAATCTATAGAGTGTCACCTAATTCCTTATATATATATAGGGATGGGGAAGGGAAATGATAGTGATGGTGAGAAGGGAAAAGAATGTGACAGCTGCGACTTAATGTGATTGTGATGAAAATGACTACTATGATGTAAATGTATTATGCATAAATGTGAATGTTCATGAGATGAAATGACCAGTTGACGTGCTTCCAAGCGGCGGTTCACGAGGTGATAAAAAGTATGAATGTTCTGACAACGAGGGTATACTCACACATGCATGAAACATTTGGAAATTGAGTAGAGCATTCAATCCAGACAAAATTTTATTATAACCATTCTCAATGTTGCAAAATTCATTTCTGAGTCAGATATAGGTAGGCAGCCTATGTCCTACTATCCCGGGTTGAATATAAATGACTAGTCTATATTCCACTGAGGTTCCATGAATTTTGAAAAACTCAGTTCAGTTATACTAATACTATGTCCTTCACAAATACCAAGACGTTCTGAAAGACTAAGGCAAGTGACCAAACTCGAGGTCAAATGATGAAACTATGCAAAGAAAAACATAACGCAGTGACATATATGATACATGAACATGTGTCACAACTCACCATTTCAAGTCATTTCAGGTCATTTCCCGAACTTTGGAAAAACACTATTCATCAAACACTATTCATCAAAACACTATTCATCAGTTTACTTGTTAGCATTAAAAGTGACGATCATTATTGAGTCAAACAGTTAGTTAAATATGTTCATGTAATAGTTAGTAAAGGCTAGTTTATTAAGTTTATGTGTATTATTCATGCTTGTATAAAGTCTAAGGGCTAGTTATGTAATATGGTCTAAGATATGTGAAGCCCTAGACTACAAGTATAAATACCCATGTAAGGCCTCATTTAGAGGTTGGTTCTCTTGGTAATATCAAAGTTATTCATTTCACACACAAGAGTTCCCATTCCTCTCTCTTCTCTCTATCTCTCTCTCTCTACTTATCTCTTCTATTTTCAATATAACTTGTGCTAGATATTCGAAGCAAGGGTCCTAACAAGTGGTATCAAGAGCCTAACAATGATTTAGGAGGGTTGAGGGTTTGTTATTTTCGTGTTTTTAAGCTTTTTATCACGAATTTATTATCAAAAATTCTTACTTTTCTTGTTTTTTTTTGGCTTTTAACACTTTTTTGATTACAAACTAGTGTTATAAACCTTATCTAACAAGAAAGTTTTAATCTTTTTGAAAATTTCTAGCTTCAAAAATTCGACTTTGGTTTTGTACTTGTTTTCGAGATCTTAAAAAGTTTGATAAAAATCATCAAGTTTGGAACTTTCTTCAAGTTTTGGTGTTTTTTAGCCTAGAAGTACAAGAATCTTGGATTGCAAAAGTCATTTGGGTGTGCTTTAAGCTTATTCTCAAAACTGTCAACATTTCGAAAAGTTGGTGTTTTTTCGAAATCACATTTTGCCAAGTTTTCGAGAACACAAGAAAAGGCTCCGTTCGTGCTCACCGTTGGATACTCGGTATTTTCTCTCTTGTATAAGAAAGAAATTACTTCGACTTTCGGGCTAAATTTCGAAATTGTATAATTTCGAAATTTCTTGTGAAATTGGGTTTTCGAAAAAGTCATAATTTTCGAGAACATCAGATTTATCGAGAACTTCAGAGATTTTCGAGAACTTCAGATATTATCGAGATCTTGGAATTTATCGAGAAATTTCAATTTTTTCGAGAACTTCAAAAATTTTCGAGAACTTGGAAATATTATCGAGAACTTCAAAATTTTTTCGAGAACTTGAACAATTATCGAGAACTTGAAATAATTTTCGAGAACTTGAACAATTATCGAGAACTTGAAATAATTTTCGAGAACTTGGCATAATTTTCGAGAATTCGAAAAATTTTCGAGAACTTGGAAATTTTATCGAGAACTTGGCATAATTATCGAGAACTTGGGAACTTTTTCGAGAAAAGTGGAATTCTTGTATCGTTTGATCAGTAACTCCGCTTTCGACTAACTCAACTCCTATTTCGTTGGAAAGATCCATTCATCTACACAAGCTATCCTATCAATTTCCAAAAAAAAAAAAAAAAAAAAAAAAAAAAAAAAAAAAAAAAAAAAAATTTATTTTTCACACGAGACTTAACGTTCGATTTTTACGCGAGATTTAAATTTTGGTATAACGTTGAAAATTTCGGCCGAAAATTCAAATTTTTAGGCCAAAATTCAAAAAATTTCGGTAAAATTTGGCGGAAAAATTTTCAAAACTCAAATTTTTCTGGTAACCTTAGAATTGTATTTCTTTGAGATTTTCAAATTTTGAGAAAGAAAATTTTCATACTCGATTTTTGGCGGGAAATTACGAAATCAATCAGATCAACCGAGAACGAACTTTCATCTTCACCATAACATCTAATCTTCAACAACAACCTTTGTTATCTTAAAAGATCCTAAGATCAACTTTATCACACATCGCTTAACAATGGAAATGAAAATGCAAATCCAAGAGAGAGATTCAAAGAAAGCGTTTACAGTGTTCAAGTCATATGTAGGGAAGGTCATCAATACTTCTGGCTTAGAAATAAGTTTCGATGAGGCATTTGAATACTACGTCAGAGACCGATTTCATTATTTCAAAGAAGAACTCATCCAAAACCTGAATCAACTTGAAAAGCTTCTTAATGAAGAAGAACTTCATACGCATAACTGCAAAGAATCTCTTAAAGTCATCCAAACTCAGTTTCAGAGAATATTTAACCCTTGGATAATGAACCAGACAGTGTTTATCGATGCGTTTTATAGAAAATTTTGGGTAAGCTATTCTACCTTCAGAACTCAATGCATAAATCAAATGGATGGACTCGAAAAGATACTTGATGCTGAGGAAGCTGAGTTAAATGAAATTGAGAAGCTGAAACAGGAAAGAGAGCAGATTGAAAAGGATATACAGTCAAAAGAAAGAGAGCTAATTGAAAGAGAGATGCAGTTAAAGGAAAAAGAGGTGATTGAGAAAGAGACAAAGAAAGATTTTCAAACAGAAGAGGAAACGGTCAATGAGGGTGATGCATCAGATGATAGTTTGGTTTTCACGGGAAGTGATTCATCTTCAGAACAGCAGGTTGAAAGCAGCAGTCCTAGCTATGATTCAGATACTGATGGTACACAAAGGAATGAAGCTGTTTGGGACACCGAAGATGATCGTATCAGACCTTCATCATACACAGAGATATTGGCTACGGTAAAACATTCACATGCTCATGATAATGGTAATATGTTTGATAATGTGTTTGCTCATAATCAGACACATCCTGAGCATTCTGAGTCTATTAGTGACACATATGTGGAGGAACAAAATGATAGTAATATCACTTTTGATACTCCAGATATGGATCCTAATAGAGGTGAGCCTGCCCAGGATGGATCTTCTTATGAACAAGATCGTGCCTTATTTGCTTCTTTAATCGATAATTTCAAACATGAACTTGAAAAGTGCAAAGAGGACAATCGTAAAGCTAAGCAAACGAATGTCTCATTGACAAAAGAGCTTGAGAGATTTAAAGAAATGGAAAAAGGTTTTCAAAATGTAACTAAAAGAAAAGCTGAACTTGAATTTGAAAACTCAAACCTTAAATCTCAAGCTCAAAAGTTTGAAATGTATGGAGAGTCTGTCAAACCACTTTTAAAAAGAAATGAAGAACTTGAAGTTGGTTATAGAGAAGCTGTTCTACGTGAAAAACGTTCCATTCAAAATCTGGACACACAAATGGTCATTAACAACAGAAAGGTTCAAGCGCTTTTAAAAGAGAACAATGATTTAAAAAGTGAAAACTCAAAGCTTCAGAAAACCACATCAAATTTTGAGATTGTAAACACAAAACTTGAGAATGAAAACAAAGAGTTTTTGAAACGAACAAACGATCTTGAAAACAAACTTCGAAAATTGGGACAGACTTCTCAGACATTCAACATGCTGCCTACTAAAGATGAGGAGGTTGAGAAACAAACATCTGGAATTGGTTTTGAAAATAGTGCTCAGTTGGAAAATGGAAAACCATGTTTTTTAAACAAAGGGAAAAAGCTGACACCTATTTTGTACAACGCTGAAGATATGGGAAAAGAATTGTCAGATGATCTTTTGTTTGAGTCTCAAGATATTTTAAAATCTGAAGAGGAAAAACGTTTGAAAGTAAAACAAACAAAAAACCCACTCTCGTATCACGGCTTTGTGTATGGTGGTCTACAATTGACTGATATACCAAAAGAACCTTTCAAAAGAAAAGACACAAATGTGAAAAGATTTTTCAAAGAAGCTCAACTTGCTACTTATGATGCTACTTTATGGCAAAATAAAGCAAGAAAACAATTTTGTAGTCTTAAACATCACATTGAGCATACGTTAAAGGTCATTTGGTCTAAGCAAGTAAACATCGATAACAGCGTTTTCTCTAATCCTCTTTCTTCAGATGTACGCCTTAAGATTGAAGTCCAAAAGATTTTGAAAGATGAGATTGAACCTCATGTGAAAAATCTCAACTTAAGTTTTGAGTACTTTGAAAAACATCTTGTCACTGAAATGAGAGAAGATTTAAAGTACGTTCATTCTCTTGAAGACGAATTTGATGAAAAATGCTTAATACTTGACATTCAAAAGGAATTTTTCACAAATCAAATAGAGTCTTTCAAATCAAAATCTGTTTGCCATGAGAAAGTGAATGAGAATTTTGAACATACATCTTCTTTGAAATCTGAAAATCTTTGTCTCAAAAAGAAAATCACCGAGCTTTCACAAGAAGCAACTGATGTCAAAGCAGAATTGTCAAAAAGAACTGCTCACTTTGAGAAACATCTTGCAATACTCGAAGCACAAAGTATCTCTTTCCAACTCAAACTGCAAGAGAAGAATGTGAAAATGTCTTCTGAAAACTCTTTGACATCAGTGCTTAAAGAAAAAGAAAAGATTTTTGAAGAAAAATGTGATGATATCAATATCAAGTTTGATTTAGACGAACTTGATACAAAAAATCTTGAATTGGAACATGCTGTGGCATCATTACAAAAAGAAAATGAGCATTTGAAACAGACTTACAAAAACTTGTTTGATTCAATCAAGCGGTCAAGAGTTCAGAATCAAACTTCAAACAAATCTGACGCTCAGATCGTCCCAAATCATCTTTTTGAAAAAGAAAAATCTGTGCTTCAAAAGAAAATTGTTGAATTGGAAAAAACGGTTGCACAACAAACCAAGGATTTTGGTGATGCCAAAAATGATTTTTCAATCGAAACAGACAAATATGAAAAATATTTTGCACATCTTGAAAATCAAAATGCTTCTTTGCAAGAAAAACTGGCATCATCAGATAATATTTCTCTTCAAAAAGAATACAATGATTTGAGAACGTCATACAATGCCTTAAAAGCGAAGTTTGATGTTCTTAACCGGTCAAAAGGAAAATCTCAAGTTTCAAACGATTCTAAACCACAAGTAAGTGTTTCGGAGAAGGTTTACACGGGTGAATCTTCAAAACCGTTTTCGAAAAAGGTTTCTCAGTTTACAACCTATTCTTTGCAAAAAGGAAGGAAATTTTCAAAGAGACCTAATTTTTCTGAAACACTTACTCCTCAACAGGTTTCAAATGCAAGTGCTCTAAAAGAACAGAATCAAGTTTTTCAAACTCCATACTCTCGTTTTACTCCGGTAAAGCCAGTGTGGAAACCAAAGCAAAGCCGTTCAAAACATTTGAATTATTCATACTCTGAAATGCTTCCGCTACAACAAAGGAATGGCTATGCTTTGAAAAATCCCAATTCTGGAAGGTTTCCATTAATCTCAAAAACGAATTTTCGAAATGAAACGCCGAGTTTCAACAATGGATGGAAAAATTCTTCTTCAAGTTTTAAAACTCCAAGAGAGACATCGGGTTTCTCAAACAACTTTCAAAAGCAAAAGAGTTTTAAATCACCGTTGATTCCACGAGCTTTATTTCAAAATGAAACACAGGTTTTCAGTCCTCGTTGGAATTCAACTTCTTTGTCTCGGATTGACACAACTTACAAATGGATTTCAAAATATGGTAACCCAGTTGGCGTCGTCCTTAAATGGGTTCCAAAAGTTGTTGTCTAATCCAAAAACATAATGGCTTTCGTATACTTCTGTACGAAACCCGGACTTCAACATAATGACTTCTTAGTATTTCAGCTAAGGACTCGTTCTTCAAAGAAAGGAAAGTGCTTAATCATTCAAAGGTTTTAAATATCTTTTGAGCACTTATCCTAAAAACATAATGGCTTATGCACACATAACAGTGTATAACCCGTGATTTTCAAAGAAAGGACCCTGTTGTACATTTATGTGCGACAATCCTAAAAGATAGGAAGACTTCTCACAAAAAAGCTTATCAAAGTCTTCTTAATTTTTGAGCAAAATTTTGAAACATATTTCAAAAGGTTTTCAAAACTTTTCACTATGTTGCTCAAGATATTACTCCCTCAACTCCTTAAATCGCTTACTTTAATCAAAATGTTCTATTTTTGAGGGGGAGTAATATAAAGTTGTTCCAAAAAGATCATGCTTAAAGGAAACGAATACGGAATTAACAAACATCCGTTTCTCCCATAAGCTATCCAAAAACAAAGGTTTTAATCAATTGGTATCAAAAATACCATGGATATGCTATTTTTGAGGGGGAGAAGACGTGATTAAAATGTGATCGTCTTGAATCTCAAAAGAGCTCGACTCAGAAATGACCCAAGAATTGACGAAACAACAAAAGTTAGTAATCGAAAAGACTTATCCTCGACGGGTAATAACATCAAGTTAGTTACTAGAGCTAGTTGTCACCTAAAAGCTGACAATGGAACTCTTTAACTAGCCACGTAAGCGTGTCTCGAAAAGGATTTGTCTTAGTAGAAATGTACCGTTTCGAGAAACTTTCTGTGGACTTGACCAGGCCGGGTAATAACTTCAAGCTAGTCTAACTAGTGATGTAAGCGTGTCTCGAATCAGTTGTGTTCATTGAAAGTGAATCAATTCAAAAGTGCAAACTCCTCACGCATGTGCAAATTTCATAAAATTCCATGAGCACATGTGAAGGGGGAGTCCTTCATGAAATGTAAAACTCTCGAAGTGTTAACAAAGTATATTTTATAATCATAACACTTTGAGAGATTTTCACAAATGGTTTGATGGCAACAATAGGATAGTCATGAAGTTATAAGGTGACTAAGGTTAGGGAAAACCGTCCTATGATCCGCCAGAGCCGGAGGGATCTACCCAAGGACAATTCCAATAGATTAGAATTAGAAGTCCTTAGGTGTGATTGAAAAAAAAGGAGAAAATGAGAAAGGAGAAAGAAGGGGTTGAAGAATTAAAAAGAAAAGTTATGAAAAAGGGTGAAAAGAAATAGCCCTCCATATGTTCAACCTTAGGGCAGACACCGGGTTCAATTCATATGCTACTGGTTGTTACCAAGGTGACACTGGTATTGAAGACAAGACGTCATGGACCCAGTGACGCACTGCACTTAACCTTCTAGCCACTCAAGTTCTCTTAAAAGAGCTTGTTTCATTCTCACGGGGAACCGGTGTAATCTATCGACTTATCTCCTAGAGATGGTTGATATTGAAGCAGGAGACCCCTCCCTAGTCTCCGCATAGGAAACCAAATTATGCACTTATCGAGTCTAGAGCCATGAGATTCATCAAAAGATCTCTTAGGATACACTTCCTATGAATACACTTGTGTTCGCCAAAAAGGACACAAGTTGTAAGAGTCTTTATGAGATCTATGGATCTTGCCTTATCTATCATGATGGTTACTATGTTTCAAACGGTCTACAGTCGTGGAGTGATCCCCAGCGACTCACCCAGTCATTGAGCTACTTAGTAGGTCTCGTAAGCTCTTTCGGGAGTATCTGATATGGGAACGGCCATGGTAAGGGTTAGAAGGAGTCTTCACACTATGCTGTTGACGATCTCTAATTCCGAACCTGTAAGTACCGGATACTTTATTGCTAACTGTTTTATGCAGGTACTCATAAATGTTCCTTGGAGAAAGACCGTTACCATCACTCAAAGATCCACATGCTCATACCCTGCAAAGCTCTCTTCAAAGATCTAAGCAAAGCAAAGTTCAGAATGTTTCTAAGTCAAAGTCAAAGAATCTTCAAACTAAAGAAACAAAGATTAAAGTCAAAGAGAAGAGAACTTCACAAAGATTCAAAGTCAAACAAAGTATGAGCATGTTGGAAAAGACGTAAAGACAACAGAGTAAAGACGTTGATCAAAGGCAAGAACAACCAAACGACATTTATCAAAGGCAAGAAAGATCACAAAGCATGATTGGAACAAAGGAACTAGCAAAACTATTACACAACAAGACTCAAAGTTCAAAAAGAACAAGCTTTAAAGATCAAAGATTAAGGTCACAAAAGAGAGATCTCAATGATCACCCTTAGGGGGAGATTGTTAGCATTAGAAGTGTTGATCATTTATGTAATCAATGAGAGATCTCAATGATCGTCCCTTAGGGGGAGATTGTTAGCATTAAAAGTGACGATCATTATTGAGTCAAACAGTTAGTTAAATATGTTCATGTAATAGTTAGTAAAGGCTAGTTTATTAAGTTTATGTGTATTATTCATGCTTGTATAAAGTCTAAGGGCTAGTTATGTAATATGGTCTAAGATATGTGAAGCCCTAGACTACAAGTATAAATACCCATGTAAGGCCTCATTTAGAGGTTGGTTCTCTTGGTAATATCAAAGTTATTCATTTCACACACAAGAGTTCCCATTCCTCTCTCTTCTCTCTATCTCTCTCTCTCTACTTATCTCTTCTATTTTCAATATAACTTGTGCTAGATATTCAGCAAGGGTCCTAACATTACTATTCATCATTTTTGGTGTCAGTTTGACATTCAGAGAAGCATTCAGAAATTTTACTATTCACGGAACACTATTCATTGCGGGAAAAGATTTCATCATTCACGTGCATTACACATTTCATCGTAAATTTAGTTTACGGATATTCAAATTCGCGTAACCGGATTGGGTTAGGTGCGAATTCATTTCATTAGTGTTGAGAACACTACATATGGACTGGAGATAGTCTGCATATCATCAGTAGGTCATTTACATGTTATACCACTCTCAGGATTTTCAAATTACTATATTCAGTACATTTAACGTTTTTACGTATAAGTAATTATAGTAAACGTTAACACACGGTTTATACACGACGAATATATCTAAATATTCCCACAATGGTCCAGACATATTTTTATATCCATTTTAACATCATAAAAGTTATAACATTCAGTTACCCAGTATTTTGGAATTTTATTTTATTTTTAACGTACGCGTATGAATATAACGACGGTTTTCGTTAAAACTAAACAATAATCACCCGATCACTCAGTAAATGTACCCAACATATTTTTAATATGTTTTTAACATTATTATAACTAATTTCATCCCGGTATACTTCGTGAACATTTATTTCTAATAAAACCGATACCCGATCGTAACTAAAAACGCTAACTAGTGCAAATTTCTTACAAGGTTTCTAATTAACTACCAAGTACCCTAACCCCCCCCCCCCCTTCACCCCTTGATAAAACCGGCCATGTGCCCCTAATTTTAACCCCTTGCATTAACTAAATCTTATTAAACTAATAAACCTATACAAAACATAACTTTACTAAATCTAAAAATCATAATTCATACTTTTCACCAAGAACAAGTTCATCATCTCTTCTTGCTCTCATCTCATACCCACGACCCAAGATCAAACTCATTGATCAAGTGATCATTTTTCTTGAAGTAAAACACAAAAGTTGTTCATTTTACAAGTCTAATCAAGATACAAGCAACAAAAACACAAGAACAACAAGCATAATCATCCAATAATCACCTCATTTTGTCAAGTAAGTTTTCATCTTTATTTTTTCATGAATCATCCTATTTTTACATGTATTACATAAGAATCATGCTAAAAACCATGTATAAGTAGCTATACTACACTTTATTTTGGCTAAAAAGAAGCATACAAACCCTAACTTATTTGTTATGAATCCCCTAGCTCTAATAACTTGGTTAGGAGTCCATGGCACCCTAAGAAGGTGTATGGTAAGATTAGATTAGTCATGTGGTGATTACAAGAGGATTGGTGATGGTAGAAATTGGTTTTTAACCTTGGAAACTTGATTTGGAACCCATTTTAGACATGCTGTCCCATTTTGTAAAAATCTGGAAAATCAGTAAACACCAAGGAAACTTTGGCAAAATTTTTAGAAAATACTTTCAAAAACGAATCCGTAGGCGAAAGAACGGATTAAAAAGAGTCTATAACGAAGGAGTTATGATTTTTGCAAGATTGTAGACGAAAAGTATTTTTCAGAAAATGTTTGCTGTTGGACGATTTTCATTGGACAAAAAGAGACTTTAGACGTAACCCGGAGGAGCCGAGCTTTCCAAAATATATTACTACATACTAAGACGAAACCGTGGATATAAAGAACAAGTAAAACGGACAAGTAACGACAAAGATATACTCGTTTGAATATCGGCTAAAACCCTTTATTAATTGACAGCTTTTAATATATTTGGCGCAAAAACTACGAAGTGCATTTTCAAGCTAAACATAATATCAAGTACCGAGCTTTATAACTAATGTAGTATTAGTTATTACGAGTATGTTTTCATCATTTCAAGGATTACAACCCGAGTATTTCAACGCTAACATGGAAACTTACGTTATATATATATATAAGTATATATACTATAACTAGCCATTTATATTTTCTAATAGCAATTTTTTCCTAAGTCTTGGAATATATACTTTTGGTAACAACAAGTGTTTTTCAAAGAGTAGAGTGGTATAGTAAACATGTGCATGGACATTCATAACATCATTTCATGATCTAAAGTAGATCGTTCATCATTCACATTAGGTTGCGGCTAGTATGCGCGCCTTGTTTTCAGCTCAGTACATGTTCATGGTACCATCATATTGGGTTACGACAGCAAATTGTTCATTGGTGTTCATTTCATTTCATCACGGTTTCATCAGTTAAGGTGAGTTTTCATAGCCCCGTTTTCAATTCAACATTTTTGATTGTTTTCAAATCCCACGGGGGGGAATACATTGCATCAATTATTTCAGTACGAGCCCAAGTATTCAAACATGTACATAGCTTAAGTTACCTTGCCATGTGTTAAGTCCCCTGTAACATCATGAACCGTTAATTTACCGTTAAGCGAGAGTGAGTGGATAGATCTATCGAGGGTGACGCCTCCATCCGTGGTAGTGGATACCAACAGTAAGCGGATGCATGTCATGTCTTTTACATTTGAATGTTTCGGCAGAACATTCGGGAGGGGCATAGAATTTCATCAGTCATAGCTTCGGTGTCATGAGCTTAAGGCTATTGTACAATTTTCACGAGATTTTTATCTTGCATTTTTACTTGTGGTGGCCGTACATCAGTACATTTTACAAACCTATGGAATTCACCAACATTCGTGTTGACGTTTTAGCAATGTATTTCAGGTTATTAAGGTAGCTCATGTGACATGCATTTGGACCTTCATGGAGTCGCGGAGTCGACGCGTCTCATCATTATTTCATGCACTTATGTAAACATTTGATCTAGTATGGCTTGTTTTTCATGAACATGTAACACATTTTGGGGACCTCATTTTGTAAACTCTGAATTATTTCAATGATCAAATGCAGTATTTTCCAAACGACACTTTAGGTCGTTCAATGTAACTGTAACTGTGGTGCTATGACAGACACCCCCAGGTATTCCATTCCGCTGCAAGTCAGGTAAATTGGGGGTGTGACAGATTGGCATCAGAGCTAAGGTTATAGCGAACTAGGATGTATCTTGGACCCTAGACTATAACCACATCATCATAGCATCTCATCATTTCATCATAAGTGCATAATCATGATACATGTTGTTTCATACATACCCTGTGCGAGTTATTTATACTCATATCCGTATATGTATATCATTTCATTGACCTGGTTCACAAGTGACATGTCTTCAGATACTCACCCTGACATCCTTTTATCGGATTCCGACATTGAAGATGCCTTGTCATCTTCCACTACCATTATACCATCAGTTGCACTTACACCACCATTAGTACTATTGATTTGCCATAGGAACAGAGTCTTCCTATCATTCAGCCCGTACATAGAATGCCTTTTGGTAGTGTATTCAGAATTAATCTTAATGGACTTATTAGGATGCTTATTGCAAGGAAGATAGTGTGTTTTCTTTCCATCACTAGTAGGGCATTTACTACTCAGGTACTATCACCACCATCAGTTACTTAGTACACTATTGGCCTTCCCACAGTGTGTACTTTAGTTTTACCTTTTGGATGTCGCGAGGTAGCACGATAGAGGGTAGTATTTCATTCACTGGTACCATCATTGTCATTTCCTTTTCCATTCCCGCTTGCCATGAACTAGATGACATCTAGTAGATAATACCAATAACACGGACTCAACAGAAACATCCGCAGATTCTTCAGGAATGGTTCAGAACCTACATTATCTAAGATTTGATAGATGTACAACTTCAGATACCACTTCAGGACTATCCCAACCTTATGATGCCACAAACCTAATTTCACACAGAGGGACACCAGGAAGTCCCTGGACCAGACTTATATCCTCCCTCCTTTAGCGGAATTAGAAACACAAAGGAACTTCTCAAATGGTTCGAAGACATAGAAACAATATTTCAATGTGGCGACTGTCGTAAGGAATACAAGGTTAAGTTCGCCACATGCACCTTTCAAAATCATGCCCAGGAATGGTGGACCAAACATATTAAGATGGTAGGAGTTGATACTGCCTACTCACACTCTTGGGAGAAACTAAGTAGGATGATGGGTATAACATTTTGTGTAGGAAGTGAATTACGAGCAAGGGAACAGGAAACACTAAACTTTATCATGGTAGGAAATGATGTTGACAAGTACACTACTCATTTTTATGAATTAACACGACTAGGTTCTGCAATGGATGAACCGGAAAGCAAGAAACTTGAAAAGTACATTATCAAAATGGCGATCGAGGCAAAGGAACTCATAGTTCACGCCGAGACATCAGGAAACAACAGTGACAACAAGAGGAAGTGGAACAACAATCTAGGTTGCAATGCTGCTCAACAATCACCCAAAGGACAAGAAATGAATAGAGCCTTTGCTGCAGAACCGCACACAAAGAGAAGGTATATTGGAAAGTTACCTTACTACAACCTGTGTAATCAACATCACCGAGGTCATTGCAGAAAAATGTGTGGAGTGTGCAAGAAGCGGGGTCATTGGACTAAGGACGGTAGGAAACTCACAAATCAGAAGACCCCAGGGAGTTGCTTCAAATGTGGAAAGTTAGGGCATTTCAAGTATGACTGCCCGGAGCTAAGGAATAAGAAAAATCAGGAACTTGGAATCAAGACTGAATCGCTCAAGGAATAGCGTGAGTTGTTGAAAGAGAACCGTCAGGATATTAGCAACATCAAGGATAACAACAATGTTTCAGCAGGAGGAGCTTTGTTTCGATATATAAACCGTAGTTCGAGCCCTTTAGGGTTGTATCTTTCCTTTTGTACTTACCGTTGGTACGATGACATGACCTAGTGGTATTAAGCACTTTCCTATCCAATGTAGTATCTATCCTTTGTTACCTAGGTGATAATCATAACCATCATTTACTCCATTTTCTATCCCGATTGCTCAGACTTCAATCATTTCACAACATTTTAGCATTGTCTCATCAGGAATTAGGTTGATTTCGTTTTTGACGAACTAGTAGACTATTACCATTCGACAAGATTCACCCACGTATCCAATGCACCATTCAAGCTATTTTACTATCATATGGGGAAACTGTTTTACAGAAAAATTTTCTGAAGTAAGCTATTTTATTACCATCCTATACATTGATTTTTCTGTCATTACACCAAGTATTTACTATTATTACGCGAAGCAATTTTCATGTTACTTGAAAGGAAACATCAGGATACCATTTTAATAACAATGCGTTGAACACCATCTAAAACTTTTGAGGAAAGTTATGATATTTTGACAAAATCCAACATCGCATCATTAGTCCTCAATTATACATAGCCTGATCACCTATGTAAAATTCAGGAAGGATTATGCCATGAAGGAAATAATTACCTTTTCAAAGGATTGTTGATAACAATCTTCATCCAAAAGTTTTGTAAACAAAGGAACTCATTCATAAACAACCATTTTGCCGAACTATCCCTGGATACTTACCCTACCTGTCACTCACTTAGCCATTAAGTTGGATTTTCCCATTGATTTTCCTAGAAGAGACTTTCCATATCAATTACATGCAGGATTCCTTTATACAATAAAAGCAATGAAAGGAGTACAGAACTAGTAACCAGGACTAGAAGTATATAGTGAGAGAATTCATAACTCAACAACAATCCTAAGATACTGCGAGACTATCCGAATCACCATCTCTGACTTAGTTGTCCAATGTCATTATTCAAGGGTACTAGCTATACTGAGCTACAGGATTGAACTCAATAAATGTCCGCATGACAACACAATAGAAATAAACCCAGCTTCTAATTGAGACTGTAGAGCATTTCATTTAAACATGGCCTTATCCATACATAAACTTTCCTGCAGTAAGTTTTCACAAAGGACAATTGTTTGAATCAAGAATATCGATGTAGATTTCACTAAGGCATTACGTCTAGAAATTTCAGATAACCTCACCTTCATACCAAGCAAGGGATCAAGCCAGAACATATCTCCTCATCTACATGGGAAAACAGAATAGGCATTCATCGACACAACATCAAGTGATACCTTCGTCTTGCCAATTACAACGATGAACTATTTCAGGACTTAAGTTAGTCTAAATGCCTATGCTTGTAGTTATGCCAGATAACCACCAATAGACATTATCCAACCTCAGGAACTAAGTGTTAGACATCTATGCATTTAAGCGAACATTTCCTATTCTATCATTTTATCCTTTTCAGTGTTTTCACTTTTAAATAAAGTTGATGCGTTTACATAAATCACATACCTTGTGGAAAAATGATTTCTGAAATTCCTATTTTGAACAAGTACGATCCTTTTTGGTCAATCTTTAGCAACACTATGGTACAATGAGGAAAATACATAAACATCAAACTTTGGTAAGCAGTCGTAATCACAACATGTTTGAAAACAGTTCCTATTTCATAACTACTGGATTTTGGATCATCAGGAAAAATATTACCCAGTAAATCATTTGCTCCATTTTCTAAATTCGTTTATTCAGAAAAGGATTTCAACTAAAACTCATAATCGCGAGACAAATTTCCAGAACAAATTTCTCTACAACATCGCTTATGCATTTAGGATTTGTGACTGGACAATAGAGAATATTTGGATTATGTGATGAAGGAATTAGGAGGAACATCACAAATTAATCGCGAACTACAGTAGTGGAGACCAAACCCAATAGACAAAGAAGAACATATGTCTTATCATCCGTTGGAACAAAACACAAGGAATCAAATTGTTACCTATATTCTATCCCTTCAGATAACGCCAAGTTCGAAGGACCGAACGTTATGGAATTAGTCACAAAGGTTTATTGTACCCATTTCAGTTATTTCCTGTTAAGGAAACCGTTTCAACTTGGACCTCAGGTAATCATTTCAGGATTTCCTTCAGAAACCCATTTAGATGTGAACATCACCTATCATCCTCAGAACGATGGTCAAAGCGAGAGAACAATTTAAACATAGGAAGGTATGCTCAGAGCATGAGTGATTGACCCTGTAAATGGTTGGACTAATCACTCAACATAAATCAAATTCATCTACAACAATAGTTATCACACCAACAGCGAGAAACTGGCAGAAGTTAGGTTGGTACATAACACCCATCATTTGGATTGGATATCCTGAACAACAAACCATCCGGATTCAAGTTAGAGAACAAACTAAGTTAAAAGCATTGCCTTGGATTGGCATGATACAAATTGGATAACAATAAAGGTTGAACCTTTAGCATATTGGACTATTTAAGATTCATTTTAGAATCGATCAACTAGCATACAAACTTGAGTTCTGGCAGAATTCAGCAGTATATATTACCAGTATCACATTTAAAACATTAAGAAGCGCAGACCATCGATTGATGGGCCAAACTCAGAAAAAGCTCAACTCACTAGTTCAGTAGGCATTCATGAGATAACCAGAAATTTTCTACAAGTCAAGAATCAGTTACAAGTTCAGTAAGTTGTAAACCATTAAAACTTCAAGTTGGTAGGCAGAGTTATGCAGAAAGTTCTGCCTAGGAAAGGCATGTTATCGTTCAGAAAACTTGGAAAGTTACACCAATATACACTGGACCATTTATATTTCAGACAGGGTAGGCCTAGTGGCCGTCAGACTTGAACATTGTCAGAGAACAACAGGATTACACGAACATATTTCACATTTTCAGATCCCCAAAAATGACTTTCAGATGAGTCATTCATGATTCCATTGGAAGGGATCCATCCCAAATGACAATCTCAGACCTTGTAAGAGAACCAACAAAAATTATGGACCATGTGGTCAAACAGTTGAAACAGAGTCGAATTCCTGTCGTTAAGAGTTCGCTGGAATTCTCGATTATCATCACCTTTTCATCAATACATTCTCAGAGACCAACATAAACTGAACTTCGGGACGAAGTTCCATTTAGAGGGGAAGACTGTCACAACTCACCATTTCAAGTCATTTCAGGTCATTTCCCGAACTTTGGAAAAACACTATTCATCAAACACTATTCATCAAAACACTATTCATCAGTTTACTAATCATTATTTTTGGTGTCAGTTTGACATTCAGAGAAGCATTCAGAAATTTTACTATTCACGGAACACTATTCATTGCGGGAAAAGATTTCATCATTCACGTGCATTACACATTTCATCGTAAATTTAGTTTACGGATATTCAAATTCGCGTAACCGGATTGGGTTAGGTGCGAATTCATTTCATTAGTGTTGAGAACACTACATATGGACTGGAGATAGTCTGCATATCATCAGTAGGTCATTTACATGTTATACCACTCTCAGGATTTTCAAATTACTATATTCAGTACATTTAACGTTTTTACGTATAAGTAATTATAGTAAACGTTAACACACGGTTTATACACGACGAATATATCTAAATATTCCCACAATGGTCCAGACATATTTTTATATCCATTTTAACATCATAAAAGTTATAACATTCAGTTACCCAGTATTTTGGAATTTTATTTTATTTTTAACGTACGCGTATGAATATAACGACGGTTTTCGTTAAAACTAAACAATAATCACCCGATCACTCAGTAAATGTACCCAACATATTTTTAATATGTTTTTAACATTATTATAACTAATTTCATCCCGGTATACTTCGTGAACATTTATTTCTAATAAAACCGATACCCGATCGTAACTAAAAACGCTAACTAGTGCAAATTTCTTACAAGGTTTCTAATTAACTACCAAGTACCCTAACCCCCCCCCCCCTTCACCCCTTGATAAAACCGGCCATGTGCCCCTAATTTTAACCCCTTGCATTAACTAAATCTTATTAAACTAATAAACCTATACAAAACATAACTTTACTAAATCTAAAAATCATAATTCATACTTTTCACCAAGAACAAGTTCATCATCTCTTCTTGCTCTCATCTCATACCCACGACCCAAGATCAAACTCATTGATCAAGTGATCATTTTTCTTGAAGTAAAACACAAAAGTTGTTCATTTTACAAGTCTAATCAAGATACAAGCAACAAAAACACAAGAACAACAAGCATAATCATCCAATAATCACCTCATTTTGTCAAGTAAGTTTTCATCTTTATTTTTTCATGAATCATCCTATTTTTACATGTATTACATAAGAATCATGCTAAAAACCATGTATAAGTAGCTATACTACACTTTATTTTGGCTAAAAAGAAGCATACAAACCCTAACTTATTTGTTATGAATCCCCTAGCTCTAATAACTTGGTTAGGAGTCCATGGCACCCTAAGAAGGTGTATGGTAAGATTAGATTAGTCATGTGGTGATTACAAGAGGATTGGTGATGGTAGAAATTGGTTTTTAACCTTGGAAACTTGATTTGGAACCCATTTTAGACATGCTGTCCCATTTTGTAAAAATCTGGAAAATCAGTAAACACCAAGGAAACTTTGGCAAAATTTTTAGAAAATACTTTCAAAAACGAATCCGTAGGCGAAAGAACGGATTAAAAAGAGTCTATAACGAAGGAGTTATGATTTTTGCAAGATTGTAGACGAAAAGTATTTTTCAGAAAATGTTTGCTGTTGGACGATTTTCATTGGACAAAAAGAGACTTTAGACGTAACCCGGAGGAGCCGAGCTTTCCAAAATATATTACTACATACTAAGACGAAACCGTGGATATAAAGAACAAGTAAAACGGACAAGTAACGACAAAGATATACTCGTTTGAATATCGGCTAAAACCCTTTATTAATTGACAGCTTTTAATATATTTGGCGCAAAAACTACGAAGTGCATTTTCAAGCTAAACATAATATCAAGTACCGAGCTTTATAACTAATGTAGTATTAGTTATTACGAGTATGTTTTCATCATTTCAAGGATTACAACCCGAGTATTTCAACGCTAACATGGAAACTTACGTTATATATATATATATAAGTATATATACTATAACTAGCCATTTATATTTTCTAATAGCAATTTTTTCCTAAGTCTTGGAATATATACTTTTGGTAACAACAAGTGTTTTTCAAAGAGTAGAGTGGTATAGTAAACATGTGCATGGACATTCATAACATCATTTCATGATCTAAAGTAGATCGTTCATCATTCACATTAGGTTGCGGCTAGTATGCGCGCCTTGTTTTCAGCTCAGTACATGTTCATGGTACCATCATATTGGGTTACGACAGCAAATTGTTCATTGGTGTTCATTTCATTTCATCACGGTTTCATCAGTTAAGGTGAGTTTTCATAGCCCCGTTTTCAATTCAACATTTTTGATTGTTTTCAAATCCCACGGGGGGAATACATTGCATCAATTATTTCAGTACGAGCCCAAGTATTCAAACATGTACATAGCTTAAGTTACCTTGCCATGTGTTAAGTCCCCTGTAACATCATGAACCGTTAATTTACCGTTAAGCGAGAGTGAGTGGATAGATCTATCGAGGGTGACGCCTCCATCCGTGGTAGTGGATACCAACAGTAAGCGGATGCATGTCATGTCTTTTACATTTGAATGTTTCGGTAGAACATTCGGGAGGGGCATAGAATTTCATCAGTCATAGCTTCGGTGTCATGAGCTTAAGGCTATTGTACAATTTTCACGAGATTTTTATCTTGCATTTTTACTTGTGGTGGCCGTACATCAGTACATTTTACAAACCTATGGAATTCACCAACATTCGTGTTGACGTTTTAGCAATGTATTTCAGGTTATTAAGGTAGCTCATGTGACATGCATTTGGACCTTCATGGAGTCGCGGAGTCGACGCATCTCATCATTATTTCATGCACTTATGTAAACATTTGATCTAGTATGGCTTGTTTTTCATGAACATGTAACACATTTTGGGGACCTCATTTTGTAAACTCTGAATTATTTCAATGATCAAATGCAGTATTTTCCAAACGACACTTTAGGTCGTTCAATGTAACTGTAACTGTGGTGCTATGACAGACACCCCCAGGTATTCCATTCCGCTGCAAGTCAGGTAAATTGGGGGTGTGACAACATGCTTATATGAAAGACAATTATATTAATCAACTATAATAAACGAATATAATATATCAGATAATGAGACACAAATCTCATCACCTATGTCAGCAACTAACCACAAATGAGGCATCATCTTGGCAGGCAGGCACGTGACGGTCATATGGTTAGGTTTTCTTGAAAGTAGCTATAGTCTAGGTTTTAAAAACACTTAGGTCGCTATAGCCAAAGCTCTGATACCAATCTGTCACACCCCCATAATCGGGTCCAGCGGAAGCATACATGCAGCTGGGATGTAACTCAATTGATATCACAACACAAGTACAAAAATGGTTTTCACTTAAATCATTTAGAATAAATTAGTTAAATCAAAAATATTGAATTTACATTGTTAAAAGTAGTGCGGAAGTAGGCCCTTAAAATAGTTTAAACGGTCCCCATATGAATAATCAGAGTCTTTTATGACCATGCCATGCCCTGCCAAAAACCTCCAGTAGCGTGCCATTGCTTAAAACCTGAAAATACATGCTAAAGTGTCAACACGAGGTTGGTGAGTTCATAGAGTCTTGTGAGAAAGAATGTAGTGCATATGGATGAAGATGTCCCAGCAAAGGCATCATAAATCCACTCAGTTCCAAGTCCCGCCATAAGAGACTTGTAACCTGTGTGTTTACAACCCACTGCCAAATGTGTTTTGGTTTGTGTGAACAAAATAATGCTTGAATCTCAATTCAAAGATAAGTGTAGCAAAACCGCTATATAAACAATTTTAACAATGAGGTTATATAAACAATGATGACAATCCCATGAAATGCAGGTAATCAAACATACCAATGAAATGCAGGTAATCAACCATGTAAAGCGAGTAATGCGTTTAAGTAAAACGAGCATGTATTCTCCCCCAAAGAGTTTACAAAACAATTAAAAGAGTAGGGGCTATGACTCACCTGGTACGATAGCTACGATGACAAAAGTGGATACACAGAAATGAGGTTCGATCTCTAACCGCAACCTAATATGGATGATATGGTCTAATGTAAGAAATGAAATGATGCTACACATGCAAATACGTATGTTATCGATACCACTCGTTAGTTTTGAAAATAACGCTTGTCGTCGAAAAATACGTTTTTGACGTCTCGTAAGGTTAATAACCACTTTTCGTATAAATATGTTGAAACGGTACTCCACGATCCTCGTTTGGTGTTCTATCGGAAAATATAAGGTTTTCGACGTAAAATGACACTTTTCATAACTTGAAAAATATGGCCAAAGTGGTCTCGCAAAACAAGTCGCGAAATAGTGAATATTAAGAGTTAGGAAAGAAGCTCAGTAGTTTTAGAAAGACTTTCACCTTAAATAAAAAGTCATAGAACTGAAGTTTGTCCATACGGGTCTCGATCATAAAGATATATAGCCATGAATTAAGGTGTTTGGAAGACCATAAGTTATACGTTATAAATCGTTTTGACAAACAGTTTGATGTTTTGGAAACTAGGCTGGGTGAACTAACTTTTTCTCAATGATGTAAATTTTCTAGAAATGAGTTTATCAATGAGTAAATTTTGCTAAAAAGCTGATGGAAATAAATAGAGTTTCGTCGATTTTCAAATGTGTATATCTTGGTCGTTATATGCTTGTTTTCTATGTTCTTTATATTGCCCGAATCGTGGGACAACATACTAATATATTTTTGATAAGTCGGGTTGGCTAAATCAAGTTTTACACCTCATATTGGCCCTTGAAAATCGTTGGACAGCAAGTACAATTTTCAGAAAATAGTTTTCGTCGTTAAACTTGCAAAAATCATATCTCCTTCGTTATAAACTCGTTTTAATCCGTTCTTTCACCAAAAGCTTCGTTTTTGAAAGTATTTTCTAAATCTCTAGCCCAAAGTTACCCGGAAACCCCTGAGTTTTCTGTTTTTTGCAAAATGGGACAGCAACATTTATATAGTGGTTAAAATTCATTTTTCTAGTTTAATACTTGTCCAAATCCACTCCAATCAACTCCACAATTACTAAATCCTACCATACACCTTCTTAGGGTGTCATGGGGTCCTAAACATCACCAACCTTGGTGGGTTTCATGGGGATAATCATAGGTTAATTATAATCTCAAAATAATTAAGAAATACTTGAAAAGTGGTATATATAACATAACTACTTGTATGCTTTGCCAAAATAACTTGAAAATACATCATGTAACTAGTGAAATGAAAGTATGAGATGATAAAAAAAAATACTTGAAGCTTACTTGGATATATATGGAGTTTGATGAGAAATGGTTTAAGAAACCTAGGTTTTTATCACAAAACCCTAACAAGGAAAGAAAGTAGAGCTTGATTAACACTTGATCTTCAAAAATTGATGGATCCTTCCTTGGTTTTTATTTGGGGTCGTGGGTAGGGAGGAATAACAAGAGAAAACCTTGACTTTGATTCTTGAAATGAATATAAATGTGTTATTTGTGTTTTTGTATGAAAATATCTAATCCAATGGCATAATGGTAAATAAAGGGTCAAGTGGAAATAACATGGTGAGGGGAAGGGGGGGGGGGGTCTGCACATGGTTGATGAGTATGTAGGAAACTTGTTAATATCTAGTTCACGGAGTCAGTTTTGGTTCCGTTACTCGCTAACCGTAAAGTTTTAAACCGCGAAACATAAATCCGGGTATCGTAAAAATATGAAACTTGAAAGAATGACTAAACTTGTCAAAATACTCCATAATAAAATATAAAATGAATGGTAAGTTCCATCGGATTGCTTAAACGCTGTTAAAACTGGAAACGCGGGTTAAAAACGCGTAATTCGCTTAAAACGCTGAACTGGAAAACAAAAAATTCCAAAACTTTTAGAATTGTCGTAAAATGAGAGAAATTCATATTTCTATCGTTTATAATGTTTTATGGACATATCGGGATGCTGGAATGACGTTTAAACCCAAAAGTAAATCTCGTACACGGCTTCGTGATTTTTGCAGAAATGATCCGACGAGCGCCAAACTCTCGGATTATCGTTAAAATAGTTTAACTAACGAGAATATGAAATAAAAATTTCGGAATGAATAGTGAAAGTGAATAGTTAAAGTGAATAGTAAAAATGAATAGTAACTTTCCGAGATGAAAAAAAATAAAATTTCGACGTTTGAAAAAGGACATGAAATTACGAGTTGTGACACTTTTGGAGTAGGTAAAAGCAGTGGTGGTTTAGGAGTACTTCTTAGTCCAACTAGGGAGGAAACTGAGCCAATGCCCCATGATGCACCTCTCTCAGCAGGTCACACAGCTGGAAGTGCATAGGGCAGTGTTAACTTAAAGGAATTGATGGACAAATGTACCACATTGGAAACCAAAGTTCACAAGCTTGAAGATGATTTGAAGCAGACCAAGAAGCTTTACAAAGTTGGTTTCTCTATGTTGATGAAGAAGATGTAGACAATGCAAGCAGAAATCAACAAGCTTAAGAAGAAAAGGACTACTTAGCTTGTGATCTCTTCTTCATCCTCAGGTAATGATGGTGACTCAGGTGATGATTTGGGTGATTCTCCCAAATAGGGGAGGAAAATAGATGCAAGGACTGAGGGGAGGAGATTGGATTTTGAAGAAGAACAAGGATTTTGATGATTTGAAGGTTTTGATTCAGGTTATGAGCCAACTAATGAACAAGTTGATGAAGCTCAGGGTACTAAAGAAATTCTTCAACAACAAACCGAGGAATTGGCTAAAGATCATCACAATTGGCTGATTTTATACCTATGAAGAATGATCAAGCTTTGGATGATATGATTAATTCAATCAAGAAGAATCAAAAGAAGCCAAGGTCACCATCCAAGTTTCAAGTTATTGATGGCATGAAGAAATTTTTGTGCAATGTAGCTGGATGGAAGATGAATCAACCAAAAGGGAAGTCACATTAAGAAATAGAAGGTTTGTACTATAGGGCTTTCAGAAGAGACATAGACTTTGTTCCAATGGATTCTTTGTAACACCCCCAAAATACCGCAGCGGAAGACTGTGTCATTGGGGTGCTACTTCATAATACAAAGTACAAGTTATAGAAAACGAACTCTAAATGAGACGTTTTGAAAAGTTACCATTCGATTAATGAATTCAAAGTTACAAACATGAGATTCCAAAGTATGATACATAAATGTATACAAGTGTTTTGAATGGTAAATGATAAAAGCGTAAGTCTTCAGAATATGCAGCTTGACTCTAAGTTCCACGCACTAGCTATCGCCTTACTAACCTGAGATAAACATGCTAAAGTGTCAACACAATGGTTGGTGAGTTCATAGAGTTTGTCTTAAAACAGTTGAAAAAGCCTTAAAGAATGATCACACAGCAAAGGCATCGTGAATCCACTCAGTTACAAGTCCCGCCATAAGAGACTTGTAACCTGTGTGTTCACAACCCACTGCTAACATATATAGTATGAATAAGACATGTATAAGTTCATCAAGACAATTTAAGCAATTAGAAGTGAGTCTCTACTTCATCTCCGAAGACCTCACTTTTATGATGTATCCAACATTCGCAAATGTTAGGATGTATCAAAGACAACTGGGAGTCAATTCCTAAAGACAACTGGGAGCCACTTCCCAAAGACAACTGGGAGTCAATTCCCAAAGACAACTACTAGTCAATAAATAGAATAACGCAATTAAGTATAACGCAGTCATGTATAGACGTTTTGAGTATTTGTACAAGTAAACAAGTAGTTGAGCATGTGTCTCCCCCAAAAGTTAAAACAAGTACGAAAAGAGTAGGGGCTATGACTCACCTTAAGTCTATGTAATGAGAAATTGGTAGTCGAATCGCGAAAGTCTCTAAGAGCAGCCTATAATAGAACGTTGCGACTTAGGTTTGGACTAACGTCTAAGAATACGAAGAATTGCCTATATATGTCTTGCATAATGTTCATGATGTAGTACTTTAGTATAATGTGTAAGTCGTTGAATATAAATGGTCTATGAAACATGTATAAGTTGTATATCTCTTACTACCGTCCGGGCCGACATAATTCAGAAGTCATGGAGTAAACGTTCGAGGAGCCAGGACACTTTAACTCGTAAATCCACAACTCGTCTCGACGGCTTACTCAATGAACTCCTCACATGAGGATCCCTACTATTGTAGTATTTGATAACATATATATATATATATATATAAGCTTTTTGATCTTTAATAGTTATATGGTCTTTAGCCGTGGCTTTGCCGTGACCTTGGTCATTGTTACCATGATCTTGAGACTCAACCTTGGCTTTAGCCATGGTTGTGGTCTCGGCTTTAGGTCATTAGACCTCTTGGTCTCATCTAATTATAATGATTATATAGTAACTTTGGTCTAAAAATGGGCTGTTAAGAATTTGGAGAAATTTATCACTCAGAAAGCGTTTTCAGGGCTCGAGCTTCTTTGTTCCTGAACGAAAACGTCGTTCCGGACAACTTTCGTGTTTTAACTTTTTGATGAGTCGGAACAGAAGTGGGACTTTCAAAATCATAATTTGATCAGAATGCAATTTAGGCAGTTTTGCCGTTTTGGTTTCGCTAACTTCAAACGGTCATAACTTTTGACTCGTATACTCGTTTTGGGTGATTCAAATTGCTATGTTTTCCTTATTAAGTCCTCTTTAACAATAAGTAAGTTTCAAATATCAAAGTTATACTATTTTGGTCGTGGTTTTTCATAAAAATCACTAGTTTGCTTGTTTACTTGTCATAAGTTAACATATGTATACCAATACTTGTTTTATCCATTTTTAAACATCATGAACACAATACAAAGACCATATATAGCATGAAAGAAACATAATAAGCATGAAATGATATTGAGCAAGAAAGTGTATAAGGGTTTGCTTACAACTTTTGGCTTTCTAAAGAAAGGAAGTCAAGTATAGAACTAGGACACTAAACCTAAGCTTGTAAACCCTTCACCATAACTCTTGTAACCCTTGCTAGCCTTGATATAACCCTTGTGAAAATCATTTAACTTCAGCCCTAGTAACCTTGTGTAGCTCCTAATTCAACCATGGAATCACCAAACAAACTTAAGAACTAGGTAGAGAATACTAAGACCTTGAACTTTGGTATGTAATTTGTAACTTGAAGATCAAAGATGATGAAGCTATGGAATTATGTTGGGAAGTTTTAAATGGTGATGAAAAGAATGAAGAGATGAGTTTTCTTTTATAGTGCAAGTGAGGAGGTTAGCTAGTACTTACTTGTGGTTAAAATTGGAACACATGAAGTATAATGAACTAATGGTTAAAAACTAAACACATCTATGCATACTTGGTTGTTCTTAGACCACATACTTTCCTAGGCTTATTATCAAGCCACCAAGGCCACCATATACACGTTCATGGACAAGGGGAAGGGACTAGGTGGATGAATCTTGGCCTTATATAAGTTACGTAGTGAGTTTTGGTCCCGTTAATCGCTAACCGTAAGTTGTTAAGTCACGAAATGTAAAACCGGGTATCCTAAAAATATGAAACTTATAAATATGGTTAAACATGTCAATATAGTCCATAATAAAATATAAAATGAGTGGTAGGTTCTATCGGGTGCGAAAACCCTGCTAAAAACTGGAAACACGGGTCTAAAACGCGCAATTCGCGTAAAACGCTGAACTGAAAAACGTAAAATTCCGAAACTTTTGGAATTGTCCTAAAATGAGAGAAAATCATATTTCTATTGTTTATAATGTTTTATGGACATATCGGGATGCTAGAAGGACGTTTAAACCTAAAAGTAAATCTCGGACACGGCTTTGTGATTTTTGCAGAAATGATCCGACGAGCGTCAAACTCTCGGATTATCGTTAAAATAGTTTAACTTACGAGAATATGAAATAAAAATTTCTGAGATGAATAGTGAAAAGTGAATAGAAAAAAGTGAATAGTAAAAGTGAATAGTAAAAAGTGAATAGTGAAATTTTCGGGAATAAAAGTTAACCTGAAATTGCGAATTGTTACAGTCTGTACCCCTTAAGGAGAACTTCGTCCTGAAGTTCAGTTGATGTTAACTACTTATGATGTGTCTAAGAGAATTCGGGATTTCAGGATCTCTAAAATAATGGTGTTCACTCTGATTTGTCTAAGGTTCTGGTTAAGGAGTTGTATCGGCTACAATTAAGCCCACTTATTTATAACACATTACTTACATAAAGAAGCGTCCAAATTTATGTAAGTAAGGGATCATAAACTCATGGTTCGGTGATTTACAATTTCTTTATTTAACTGAAGAGGCGTCCCAATCCATTTAAATAAGGAGATTCTAAAACATCCTACTTAAGAATTTCCGACACAAAATCCGCCTTCTGAGGCAGATGGTAAGATAATCCAGTCATCAAATCCCTAAAGCTAAGCAATAATATTATTTAACTCAAATCTTGTGTCTCATCAAACACAAGATTAAGTTAACTAATTAGTTATTACTGAGCTCCATGTTTTTAATGACTCGACGAATCTCTGGGGCTCCTTATAATACTAAAGTCACATCATCTAACAGCATGGAACTAAGCAAACCTCTAACCAAAAAGCATATGTGTATGTATTGTGTGTAAGGCAAATAAAGAGGAAGGTCCCAACGTATATAGCAGTTATAGTCTAGGCACTAAATGCAACCTAGTTCTCTATAACCAAGGCTCTGGTACCAATCTGTAACACCCCCAAAATACCGCAGCGGAAGACTGTGTCATTGGGGTGCTACTTCATAATACAAAGTACAAGTTATAGAAAACGAACTCTAAATGAGACGTTTTGAAAAGTTACCATTCGATTAATGAATTCAAAGTTACAAACATGAGATTCCAAAGTATGATACATAAATGTATACAAGTGTTTTGAATGGTAAATGATAAAAGCGTAAGTCTTCAGAATATGCAGCTTGACTCTAAGTTCCACGCACTAGCTATCGCCTTACTAACCTGAGATAAACATGCTAAAGTGTCAACACAATGGTTGGTGAGTTCATAGAGTTTGTCTTAAAACAGTTGAAAAAGCCTTAAAGAATGATCACACAGCAAAGGCATCGTGAATCCACTCAGTTACAAGTCCCGCCATAAGAGACTTGTAACCTGTGTGTTCACAACCCACTGCTAACATATATAGTATGAATAAGACATGTATAAGTTCATCAAGACAATTTAAGCAATTAGAAGTGAGTCTCTACTTCATCTCCGAAGACCTCACTTTTATGATGTATCCAACATTCGCAAATGTTAGGATGTATCAAAGACAACTGGGAGTCAATTCCTAAAGACAACTGGGAGCCACTTCCCAAAGACAACTGGGAGTCAATTCCCAAAGACAACTACTAGTCAATAAATAGAATAACGCAATTAAGTATAACGCAGTCATGTATAGACGTTTTGAGTATTTGTACAAGTAAACAAGTAGTTGAGCATGTGTCTCCCCCAAAAGTTAAAACAAGTACGAAAAGAGTAGGGGCTATGACTCACCTTAAGTCTATGTAATGAGAAATTGGTAGTCGAATCGCGAAAGTCTCTAAGAGCAGCCTATAATAGAACGTTGCGACTTAGGTTTGGACTAACGTCTAAGAATACGAAGAATTGCCTATATATGTCTTGCATAATGTTCATGATGTAGTACTTTAGTATAATGTGTAAGTCGTTGAATATAAATGGTCTATGAAACATGTATAAGTTGTATATCTCTTACTACCGTTCGGGCCGACATAATTCAGAAGTCATGGAGTAAACGTTCGAGGAGCCAGGACACTTTAACTCGTAAATCCACAACTCGTCTCGACGGCTTACTCAATGAACTCCTCACATGAGGATCCCTACTATTGTAGTATTTGATAACATATATATATATATATATATATAAGCTTTTTGATCTTTAATAGTTATATGGTCTTTAGCCGTGGCTTTGCCGTGACCTTGGTCATTGTTACCATGATCTTGAGACTCAACCTTGGCTTTAGCCATGGTTGTGGTCTCGGCTTTAGGTCATTAGACCTCTTGGTCTCATCTAATTATAATGATTATATAGTAACTTTGGTCTAAAAATGGGCTGTTAAGAATTTGGAGAAATTTATCACTCAGAAAGCGTTTTCAGGGCTCGAGCTTCTTTGTTCCTGAACGAAAACGTCGTTCCGGACAACTTTCGTGTTTTAACTTTTTGATGAGTCGGAACAGAAGTGGGACTTTCAAAATCATAATTTGATCAGAATGCAATTTAGGCAGTTTTGCCGTTTTGGTTTCGCTAACTTCAAACGGTCATAACTTTTGACTCGTATACTCGTTTTGGGTGATTCAAATTGCTATGTTTTCCTTATTAAGTCCTCTTTAACAATAAGTAAGTTTCAAATATCAAAGTTATACTATTTTGGTCGTGGTTTTTCATAAAAATCACTAGTTTGCTTGTTTACTTGTCATAAGTTAACATATGTATACCAATACTTGTTTTATCCATTTTTAAACATCATGAACACAATACAAAGACCATATATAGCATGAAAGAAACATAATAAGCATGAAATGATATTGAGCAAGAAAGTGTATAAGGGTTTGCTTACAACTTTTGGCTTTCTAAAGAAAGGAAGTCAAGTATAGAACTAGGACACTAAACCTAAGCTTGTAAACCCTTCACCATAACTCTTGTAACCCTTGCTAGCCTTGATATAACCCTTGTGAAAATCATTTAACTTCAGCCCTAGTAACCTTGTGTAGCTCCTAATTCAACCATGGAATCACCAAACAAACTTAAGAACTAGGTAGAGAATACTAAGACCTTGAACTTTGGTATGTAATTTGTAACTTGAAGATCAAAGATGATGAAGCTATGGAATTATGTTGGGAAGTTTTAAATGGTGATGAAAAGAATGAAGAGATGAGTTTTCTTTTATAGTGCAAGTGAGGAGGTTAGCTAGTACTTACTTGTGGTTAAAATTGGAACACATGAAGTATAATGAACTAATGGTTAAAAACTAAACACATCTATGCATACTTGGTTGTTCTTAGACCACATACTTTCCTAGGCTTATTATCAAGCCACCAAGGCCACCATATACACGTTCATGGACAAGGGGAAGGGACTAGGTGGATGAATCTTGGCCTTATATAAGTTACGTAGTGAGTTTTGGTCCCGTTAATCGCTAACCGTAAGTTGTTAAGTCACGAAATGTAAAACCGGGTATCCTAAAAATATGAAACTTATAAATATGGTTAAACATGTCAATATAGTCCATAATAAAATATAAAATGAGTGGTAGGTTCTATCGGGTGCGAAAACCCTGCTAAAAACTGGAAACACGGGTCTAAAACGCGCAATTCGCGTAAAACGCTGAACTGAAAAACGTAAAATTCCGAAACTTTTGGAATTGTCCTAAAATGAGAGAAAATCATATTTCTATTGTTTATAATGTTTTATGGACATATCGGGATGCTAGAAGGACGTTTAAACCTAAAAGTAAATCTCGGACACGGCTTTGTGATTTTTGCAGAAATGATCCGACGAGCGTCAAACTCTCGGATTATCGTTAAAATAGTTTAACTTACGAGAATATGAAATAAAAATTTCTGAGATGAATAGTGAAAAGTGAATAGAAAAAAGTGAATAGTAAAAGTGAATAGTAAAAAGTGAATAGTGAAATTTTCGGGAATAAAAGTTAACCTGAAATTGCGAATTGTTACATTCTTAAGAAGAAGTCAGAAGATTTAAAAGACCTGGTGTTAGGAATACGTTTATTCATATGAAGACTCAGTCACCCCGTGTATAGTTTAGCATGTTGTAGCTCGTAGTATTTACCTTATTATAGTTAGTACGTAGTTTATTAGTAGTTAATGCATGTACATAGTATTCGTAGAGTGGGTCGGGTCTTTACCCTCTGTCAGCTCACTCTACAGCTCGTTTCATGGAGCACCAAGTATTGTAGTATATATACCCTCTCCCACCCAAGGGAGAGGGCTGGAACTTCTCATATTTCAATCTAATACATTTCTATTTCTCTCACTAGAAGTCTCCCACATCTCACTTTCTCTCTCTAAAATCCATCTACAATTCAAACCATAACTCAAGACCATACATGCTAATCATTATGAGTATCCTACAATTGGTATCAAGAGCCATGGTTTCATCTTAGGGATTGTTTGTACTCGAATTTGGTGCTTGGTCTTGTGGTCTTTATTTGGTTCGATTTGTATCACTTGAAAACATCTTGATTTGACTTTGTTTTTGGTTAGATGTGTTTTATAGGTGTACTTTCATGATTAGGATGGTCATATGAGCTTGGTTTAGTGGTTGGGTATCTAGTTTCTTGTGTTTATTGGTGATTTTGAGCAATTTCGAGTGTATTTTGTAAGTATTTCTAGGTAGAGAGTTGCTTCATTTTGGTAGCGATTTGGTTAGTTTAGGTAGAGATTTGATTTTTTACTATACTTAGAAAAGAAGACAAAATCGCTAGAAAGCGACCTTTTTATCCAGAAGTGTAGAGAGTTGATGCTAGAGAGTTGCTACTAGAGAGTTGCTGCTAGAGAGTTGCTGCCAGAGAGTTGCTAAAACAGAGAGTTGCTAAACCAGCGAGTTGATATACCAGAGAGTTGCTAAACCAGAGAGTTGCCATTCTAGAGAGTTGTCATTCTAGAGAGTTGCCATTCTAGAGAGTTGCCATTCTAGAGAGTTGCCATTCTAGAGAGTTTCCATTCTAGAGAGTTGTCATTCTAGAGAGTTGCCATTCTAGAGAGTTGGTACTTTTAGCGAGTTGGCAATTTTAGAGATTTGATATCCTAGCGAGTTGATAACTTTAGCGAGTTGGTTGGTTTAGCGAGTTGGTTGGTTTAGCGAGTTGGTGATTCCAGACTTGGTACTTCCAGCGAGTTGGCATTTAGCGAGTTGGTCTTTAGCGAGTTGGTTTTTTTGTGAGGTGGTGTTTAGCGAGTTGGATCTAGCGATTTGCTTGTTTAGCTATTGAACAAAGTTGACTTTTTACATCAAAACTTCAAACGGCCATAACTTTTGAACCGTAACTCCGTTTTCAGCGAATTCGTTGTCAAAACGTCCGGAACAGGCTAAATATTGTGACGTTTCACCACGAAGTCGTGAAACGAATTTTTCGTGGCCCAAATCACCTCCGGAGTGAAGTTATTGAGGTTTTAAGTTTTCAGACCAGAATTTCACCGTAACAACTTGCATCAACCGAACCAAATCACACTACTGGTTGATAACTCACTGCTAGCTGATCAAGTTGTTGTGAGTTGATTATACGTTGCGAGTTGAATAGTTCTGTTACTTGAGAATTGTTGCGATTTGAGTCGCTGCAACCTATCCAATTACAATCTGATGTTGCGAGTTAATTCCTACAATTTGACTAATTGTGATCCGACTTGGTGTGATTTGACTCGTTGTAATTTGACTTAGATAACTTACTGTACCTTGCAAAGTTTATCATCTCACACTCAATCAGTTAAGTACTCAGCATCTTTTCACGGTTTCTTCTTGATTTTGTAAAATCCTGAGAAAGAATTTATTTCTCGGTTTAAATCATAGAATTGTAAAATCCCGTGCACGTTCATATCATATAATTGTTACATCATGTCCACCACTTCTGACTCTATGAGATCTGATAGTGAACTTCATCAGCCACAAAAATTGCCCGATAATGTAGAGGAAAGCAGCATAGAATGTTTTCGATTACTTCACTCCCATATCAAAAGTCTCTTTGAACAATCAGGTTACTCTGGAGGATATAGATGTGCATTTGTGACACTCTTTGGACATGACATTGAGTCATTCACTGTCTCAGTGACCCTGTACTTGAATCAGCTGCAACAACAAATGGACAGAGCAGATTTCTCTGAAAGCTGCTGCACTGCAGTATACAGTGTGATTCTCAAACAACTCCAAGCCTTCATTGACTCAAGATTCACAATGGAGTATGATTATGACTCTCAGATGACGAGTAAACGATTTGCCAATCATACTGGATTCGAAGTAGATGCTTTCAGAGACACTTTACTCCAGGTCACTGGGAATGTCAAGAAGTTTATTGAAGCACGTGCACATCTCTAGCAATCAAGTGACACTGTCATTGTAGAAATGACTACTAATGAATCTTCAGCAAGGTTCTCTACACAAGATGTGGATACTTTTCACCAACAAGTAAAAAGGTAACACTCGTCTCCAGAGCAATGCAATGACACCGTTGCTGATAAGAGGATTACATATGACTCGTCTGAAAGGCTTTCTGCACCTGTCTTGGATATTGCGCATCAACAAGATAAGGAATGTCACACCCCCAAAATACCTGAATGGCAGCGGAATGGAATACCTGAGGGTGTAACGGATCATAGCACACAACCAGGATATATTGAACGACCTAAAGTGTCGTTTATAAAATACATCGTTTGATTCATTCAAATATTCAGAGTTATAAAACATAGGTCCCAAAAGTTAGAAAAAGTTTAAGGAAATAATTTAGTACAATCAAACGATAGTTCATAAGTGCATGAAATCCAAAAGAGACGCGTCATCCTTGATACACAAAGTGACTCCATGCAATGCCATGAGAATATGCCTTAGTTACCTGAGAAATACATTGCGAAAAACGGTCAACATAAAGTTGGTGAATAATCATAGGTTTATAACTAAAATCTAGTGTACATATGCCATAAGTAAAGTCAAGAAATAGGATGTCCGGAAAATATATACATTGGCTCTTAAGCTCATGACCCCGAAGCTAGACGTTACTTGGCCCCAATGAGTGTTTACCAGACACTCTAATAATAAAGACATGAAATGCATTCGTCCCGTTGGAGCAACCCAACGCGAATGGAGGCGTCACCCTCGATAGATCTATCCACTCACTCCCGCTTAGTACTAGAAATTAACGGTCCATGATAATAAAGGGGACTTGTCAAGACGTGGTAAATAAGGCAACTTAAGCAATGTATGAAATTTTATACTTAGGCATGTACACAAAAACAAGTAATGCAATGTATTCTCCCCCGTGGGATTTGAAATCAAAATATAGAATTAAAACGGGGCTATGAAACTCACCTCGAAGTGATGGTACAAAGATGGTGCAATGAGGTAAAAGTAGTCGGGACAATGAGGCGCGAGTACTAGCCGCAACCTAAATGAATAATCGTGATCTAACTTAGATCAAGCCGTAATGAAATGAATGCACATGCACATGATACTCATACCACTCGTAATTTGGAAATACTAGTTATCGTCATGGTAAAATAGTTTCCATACTTAGGAAAAATAGGTCCATTTAGAGAAGTATATAACTTGTCATATTAACTCGTACGAAAATGTTAGCGTTATAATCCTTGTATCGGAAACCTTAAAATAACGTCGTTAAGTCGTATAAATATTTTCTCGGGTCGTACGTATTCATTTGTTAAGAATATAGTCATTAGTAACGTTTCTAGAAAATATACCATTTAGTACGTACGTTATTATTTTTATTTGTGACCAAATATATATATATAGTTTTGGTGATCTTAAAACGCGTATAACTTGCTCGTTTTAGGTTCGTTTTCCTTGTTCTTTATGTCCACGGATTCGTTTTTGTATATAGTAATATATTTTTGATAACTCGGCTCCTCTAGGTTACGTTTAATACCCCTTTTTGCACGGCGAAATCTGCCAAACAGCAAGCATTTTTTAATAAAATAGTTTTCGTCGTTAAATTTGCAAAAATCATATCTCCTTCGTTATAAACTCGTTTTAATCCGTTCTTTCGCCTAAAGTTTCGTTTTTGAAAGTATTTTCTAATTCTTTGGTCAAAAATTAGCCATCAACCACTGATTTTCCCACGAAATAAAAATAGGGACAGTAGGTCAATATGTAGTTTCAAAAACCATTTTCAAGTCTCTAAATTAGTTCTATCTTCAATCAAACCACTTTCAATCACCACAAAACTAGTCTAATCCTACCATACACCTTCTTAGGGTGTCATGGGTTCCTAAACATCACAACCAAGTAGATCTAACAAGGATCTAACCAAAAATCACTTCTAGGGCTTAAAAGTTAAATATATACAAAAATGGAGTGGTATAAGTTAATGCATGTATGAGATCTTGCAAGAAAAATATATAAACATAGTAATAACTATGTAAAAATTATGAAATGAGTTTTGTAAACTTACTTTGAGATGTGGTGTGATTAGATGATAAAACCTTAGTATTCTTGAGTTTATATTTCAAAACCTTGTAAGAAATACTTAACTAAACTATAATAACACTAGATCTTTAAGAAAAATTTTGGTCTTGCCTTCCTTCTTCCTTGTGGCCGTGGGATCAAGAGAGCAAAAGAGAGAAGAAAAGTTTTTGAGTTTGTTGAAAATGAAATGAAAAAGGTAAGGCATGGTTTATGTATTATTTGATATTATAATTAATATATAAAAGTTAGTATAATGCATTTATGAGAAAGAGTAAGTTAGTGGTTTTTGTAAGTTGATTGGCAAGGGGGGGGGGGGGGCAAAGTCAAGTGGGGGGGGGGGGAAGGATGTATGTAGGACTTTTGGTGTAATTGTGTTATTTGTAGTTTTAAAATGCACCGGGTACCGGGTTAACTAAAAATAAATTTTAACGGAGTTAACCGGGTCATAATAAAGTTATAAAAATTATAAAAATAGGTTGGGTAAAATTATTGGGTGTTTAGATAATTATAGTTTAATTTCTACGAAAACCGTCGAAGTTTTAGTAAACTTAAGTTAATAATTAAAATAAATATCCAAAATACCGGGTAAATTAATATTATAATTTTTATATTATAAAAATGAATATGAAAATATATTGGAATCATAATCGGGAGTGTTGGACGTGTTAGTCACATTTATAGTTCGCGTATTAGTGTTTATTTAAAATAAACATACGTAAATCGTTAATTGCACCAAAAGTATTAATTTAATTATCCTACGAGTGGAATAGTATGCAAGTGCCCTAATGATGATATGCTGACTATTTCCAGTCCGTATGAAATGTCTCTGATAATAATGCATGAATTCGCTCCTGAACCAATACGGTTACGCGAATTTGAACACTCGTAAACTAAATTTACGATGACATGAATAATGCACGTGAATAGTGGTTTTCTCTCGGAAATGAATAGTGTCAAGTGAATAGTAAAATTTCTGAATATGTCTCGGAATGTCAAATTGACCTCAAAAACGATGAATAGTGATCGATGAATAGTAAATGATGAATAGTAACTTGTGAATAGTAAATTGTCGAGGTTTGGAAAAATGACCAGAAATTACGAGTTGTGACAGTCTTCCCTTCTAACAGGAACTTCGTCCCGAAGTTCAGTTTTGGTTGGTCTCTGAAGTATATTTGGTAAAAAAGACGTGGATACTTGAGTTGCATTCGGTCCTCTCGTTCCCAAGTAAATTCGGGTCCTTTTCAAGAATTCCAGCGAACTTTCACGATAGGAATTTGACTTTGCTTCAACCGTTCGACCTCATGGTCCATGCTTTCTACTGGTTCTCTTACCCAGTTTACGTTTGTCTCAAGGTTGGATTCCCTTCCAAATGGGATTATGATTGACTAATCTGAAAGTCATTTCCTGGATTTGATTAGGTGAAACATAGTTGTGTAATCCGGCTGTTCCTTAACAAGGCTCAAGTCTGACGGCCACTAGGCCTACTCTGTCTGAACTATTAAGTGGTCCAGTGTATATCGGTTTTAACTTTCCAAATCTCTCCGAATAATATCATGCCTTTCCTAGGCAGAACTTTCAACGTAATCTGGCTACCAACTTGAGGTTTTAATGGTTTACAACTTATAGAATTTGTAATTGATCCTTGACTTGTAGGAAATTTCTGGTTATTTCATGAATGCCTATTGGAATAGTGAGTTCGGCTTTTTCCGAGTTTGGTTCGTCAATAGATGATCAGTGCTTTTTCAGGTTTATAATGTAATATGGATAATATATGTTGCTGAACTCTGTCAGAACTCAAATCTTATATGTCAGCTGGTCGATTCTAACATGAATCTGAAATGGTCCAATATACTTAAAGGTTCAATCTCTCGTGTTACCAAAATCGTATCATGCCTCTCCAAGGCAAAGCTTTCAACTTAGTTCGTTCTCTCACGTGAATCTAGTTATTTTGCTGTTCAAGGATACACAATCCGTATGATGTGCGTCATGTACCAACCTACTTCTACCAGTTTCTCGTTGCTTGTAACGGGTTCTTGACTTGTGAAATTTCCTTTGTTGTTCCATAATTTAGTTCTAGACCAGTGAATTTAACTTTCCGATTTCGGTCTGTAAATGAGTAATTGGTACTTCGACCATAAAGTGCCTCAAATGGTGTAGTCTCTACGCTCGTGTGATAACTATTGTTGCAAACGAATCTGATTTATGATAAAAGGTTAGTCCAACCATTTCTAGAGTCAATCACTTATGCTCTGAGCATAACTTTCCTATGTTTGAATCGTTCTCTCGTTCTGACCATCGGTCTGAGGATAATAGGCAGTGTTTACATTTAAATAGGGTTCTGAAGGAAATCTTAAAATGATAGCTAGAAGTCTGAGGTGATTCGATCACTTTTATCAGGAACAATTGAAATAGGTACAATAAATATTGTGACTAATTCCACAACGTTACGTCTTTCGAACACGGCGTTATACGAAGAAGATAGAATATGGGCAACAATGTTTGATTCTTTGTGTTTTGGTCTAATGGATTGCTAAGACATGTGTCATTCTTTGCCTACTGTGCTTGGTCTCCATTACTGACGTTTGTAATCGTTCTATGGTGTTCCTCCTAATTTCCTTCATCACATATTCAATTATTTCTTATTGTCAAGTCCAAAGCCCTAAACGCATAAGCGATGTAGCATGGTGATTGGTTTTCAAAATTTATCTCGCGATTTTTGAGTTTTTGGTCGAAATCTTTTTCTGAATAAATGAATTTAGAAAATGGAGCAAATGGTTTACTAAATAATATCTTTCTTGATGATTCAAAATTCAATAGTTAGGAAATGTGACGCGGTTTTCAAATAGGTTGTGAATAGGACTGTTTACCAAAGTTTGATGTTTATAATTTCCCATTGTACAATGGTTTAGCTAAATATTGATTAAAAGGATCGTATTTGTTCAAAATAGGCAATTCAAAAATTATTTTCTACGAGATATGTGATTTGTATAAACACAAATTTTAAATCGACTTTACTTAAAGTGAAAATACTAACAAGGATAAAATAGTAGGATAGGCAATGTTCGCATAATGCATAGATGTCTAACGTTCGGTTTCTGATATTGGACGGTACCTATTGGTGGTTATCTGGCAAAACTACAAGCCTAGGTATTCAACCAACTTAAGTCTTGAGATGGTTTATCGTTGAAATTGCCATCATGTTGGCAATATGAGGGTTTCAATTGATACTATGTCGATGAATTTCCGTATTGTCTTCACATGTAGCTGGGGAGATATTCTTGAGTCTGATGTCTCTCTCGATGTATAGGTGAGGTTATCTAGAATTTCTTGAGAACATAATGCTTTAGGGAAATCTATATCGATATCCATAATTCGAATCAATCATTCTTGTCGTAAACTCACTGCAGGGAAGTTTGCGTATGGATGAGACCATGTTAACTCAAAACACTTTACAGTATCGGTTAGGAGGCTTGGTTTATTCCCATGGTGTTGCTTAGCGTACCTTCACAATGTGTTTGATCCTGTAGCTCAGTCTAGCTAGTACCTTTGAATAATAAATTGGACAACTAGGTCAGAGATGGTGGGTCGGATGGTCCAGTGGCATTTTAGAATTGTTGTTGAGTCATAAATTGTCTTGGTGTATACTTCTAGTCTAGGTTTGTAGTTTCGTAACCCTTTTATTGTTTTTCTTGTATCGAGGAATCCTCCTAGTACTTAATATGAGAAGTCTCTCCTAAAGAAGTCAATGGAAAGTCCAACTTAATGACTAAGTGTGTGACAGGTGGGGTAAGTATCCAGGGAGAATTTGTCAGAAAGAAATATTTATAAAAGAGTTTATTTGTTTAAAACGCTTTTGGATGAAGATTGTTATTAACAATACTTTATAAAGTAACTATTCCCTTCATGGCATAATCCTTCCTGAAGTATACATAGGTGATCAGGCTATGTATAGTTGAGGACTAATGATGCGATGCTTGATTTAGTCAAAATAATATTATTTTCCTCAAAAGCTTTAGATGGTGTTCAACGCGTTGTTGTTAAAAATGGTATACTAATTATTTCCTTCCAAAGTAATATAAAAATTGATTCGCGTAGTAATAGTAAATATTTGGCGTAATATCGAAAAAATCAGTTTATAGTACGGTAACAAAACGGTTTATTTTAGAAATTCGGTAAAACAATTTCCCCATAAGGTAGTAAATTAGTTTGAAATAATACTCGTTGAATGGTTTATTGGATACATGGGTAAATACTATGGAATGGTAATAATCTACTAATCCGTCAAATACGAAATCGGCCTATTCCCTAAATAAGACAATGATATAATGTTACGTAACGATTGAAAATTGCACAATTGCAATAGGAGATGGAATAAACGAAGGTTACGATTATCACATAGATAACAAAAGATAGTCATTACATTAGATAGGAAAGTGCTTAATACAACTAGGTTACATCAACGTACTTATGGAAAGTACCAAAAGAAAGTACAACCCTAGAGGGCTCAAACTAAGGTTTATATAATTAAAACATAAACTTCTTCTTCCAATTCTGGTTTCCCAACTCCGGGCATTCACTCCTGAAGTGTCCCACTACTCCACACTCGCGGCAGGTTACCGAGAGTTTCTGATGCTTTGCGAGGGTGGGAGCCTTGCAATCCTTGGTTTCATGTCCAAGCTTTTGGCAGTTCTTACATTGAGAGGGGCAAGATCCTTTGTGATGAAACTGACACTTGTTACACTCGGGTAATTTACCAACATACCTTTTCTTTTGGCTTGACCCAGCAGCACAGGTCTCCATCACTTGTTGTATCTTAAACTGTTGTTGGGAAGCATTAGCATCCAGATTACCGACCCACTTTCTCTTGTTGCTACCATTGCCTCCTAAAATCTTGGTGTGAGCTATGCGTTCCTTTGCTTCGATTGCCATTCTGATAGCTTTAGGCATGGTATCGGGTTCCAATGAGTTGACCAACATACGAATTTCAGGAGAAAGTCCTCCTATGTACCTTTCAAGTTTCTTGCTTTCCGGCTCATCCATTGCAGAGCCTAGTCGGGCTAAATCATAGAAAGAAGCAGTATACTTAACAACATCATCTCCCACCATGGTAAGGTTTAGTGTTTCCTGTTCAATTGCTTGTAATTCGCTTTTCACACAGAACTTCAAACTCATCATCCTTTTTAGTTTCTCCCAAGAGTGTGAGTAAGCAGCATCAACTCCTACTACCTGGACATACTTAGTCCACCATTTCTGGGCATGCTTCTGAAAAGTGCAAGTGGCGAACTTAACTTTGTCTTCCTTACGGCAGTCACCACTTTGAAAGATTGTTTCTAATTCTTCGAACCATTTGGGAAATTCTTTTGTGTCTATATTTCCGCTAAAGGAGGAGGGATTACAACCCATAAATTCCACGTGAGTAAGTTCCTTGGTGAGGGCGGTAGTTACGTTCCTGGCAATGAATTGTCCAACAGCGGCTTGCGTCATGCTTGGAGTGGTTTGCTTAAATCTATTTCCATCAAATCATAAGAGTCCATGAGAATCTATAGGTAATAAGGATCATCCTATTCATAACACATGAATATAATACATGAAGGTTTCGATCTATATGAGCCAATATCATAGATAGCACAACCATTCCCTTATAGTAGAGTCAATACTTGGTGATTCCGTTTGTTCATCAATCAAAATACTACAAGTTTCTTCGAACTATGCCACACCTCTCATGGCTAGGGTAATAGTAAAAGCTAGTAAGGATATAAGTCTAGTCTAAAGACTTCCTGTAGTCCTTCTAGGTGAAATCAGGTTTATGGCATCGTAAGGTCGAGATAGTCCTGAAGTAGTGTCTGAAGTTGTGCATCGATCAAGTCCTAGATAGTGTAAATTCTAAGCCATTCTTGAGGAACCTGCAGATGTTCCTGTTGAGTCCGTAATCTTGGTATTATCCACAAGGTGTTATCTAATTCGTGGCAAGTGGAAATGGAAAAGGGAAATGACAATAGTGGTATTCTAAAGGATGAGAATAACATTGATGACGATGAAATCCCAGTGATGAGTTAGGAGATAATGGTGATAATAGTGAATGGAATACTACCCTCTTTCACGCTATCTCGCGACATCTAAGAGGTAAAGCTGAAGTACGCACTATGGGACGACCAATAGTGTAATAAGTAACCAACGGTGGTGGTAGTACCTAAGTAGTAAGCGTCCTACTAGTGAAGGAAAGAAAACATGCTATCTCCCTTGTAATAAGCATCCTAATAAGTCCATTAAAATTAAGTCTGAAAACTCTACCAAATGGCATTCTATGTATAGGCTGAATGAGAACCTTGCTCTTATGACAATTCAATAGTGCTAATGGTGGTGTAAGTACAGCTGGTGGTATAATGGTAGTGGAAGATGACAAGGCATCTTCAATGTCGGAATCCGACGAAAGGATAACGGCGTGGGTATCTGAAGACATGTCACTTGTGAACCAGGTCAATATAATCATATATATATATAGGAGTATGGGTATAAGTAACTCGTACAGTGTGTGCGTAAAGCAACATGTATAGTGAATATGCACCTATGATGAAATGATGAGATGCTATGACGATGTGGTTATAGTCTAGGGTCCATGATACATCCTAGTTCGCTATAACCTTAGCTCTGATGCCAATCTGTCACACCCCCAAAATACCTGAATGGCAGCGGAATGGAATACCTGAGGGTGTAACGGATCATAGCACACAACCAGGATATATTGAACGACCTAAAGTGTCGTTTATAAAATACATCATTTGATTCATTCAAATATTCAGAGTTATAAAACATAGGTCCCAAAAGTTAGAAAAAGTTTAAGGAAATAATTTAGTACAATCAAACGATAGTTCATAAGTGCATGAAATCCAAAAGAGACGCGTCATCCTTGATACACAAAGTGACTCCATGCAATGCCATGAGAATATGCCTTAGTTACCTGAGAAATACATTGCGAAAAACGGTCAACATAAAGTTGGTGAATAATCATAGGTTTATAACTAAAATCTAGTGTACATATGCCATAAGTAAAGTCAAGAAATAGGATGTCCGGAAAATATATACATTGGCTCTTAAGCTCATGACCCCGAAGCTAGACGTTACTTGGCCCCAATGAGTGTTTACCAGACACTCTAATAATAAAGACATGAAATGCATTCGTCCCGTTGGAGCAACCCAACGCGAATGGAGGCGTCACCCTCGATAGATCTATCCACTCACTCCCGCTTAGTACTAGAAATTAACGGTCCATGATAATAAAGGGGACTTGTCAAGACGTGGTAAATAAGGCAACTTAAGCAATGTATGAAATTTTATACTTAGGCATGTACACAAAAACAAGTAATGCAATGTATTCTCCCCCATGGGATTTGAAATCAAAATATAGAATTAAAACGGGGCTATGAAACTCACCTCGAAGTGATGGTACAAAGATGGTGCAATGAGGTAAAAGTAGTCGGGACAATGAGGCGCGAGTACTAGCCGCAACCTAAATGAATAATCGTGATCTAACTTAGATCAAGCCGTAATGAAATGAATGCACATGCACATGATACTCATACCACTCGTAATTTGGAAATACTAGTTATCGTCATGGTAAAATAGTTTCCATACTTAGGAAAAATAGGTCCATTTAGAGAAGTATATAACTTGTCATATTAACTCGTACGAAAATGTTAGCGTTATAATCCTTGTATCGGAAACCTTAAAATAACGTCGTTAAGTCGTATAAATATTCTCTCGGGTCGTACGTATTCATTTGTTAAGAATATAGTCATTAGTAACGTTTCTATAAAATATACCATTTAGTACGTACGTTATTATTTTTATTTGTGACCAAATATATATATATATAGTTTTAGTGATCTTAAAACGCGTATAACTTGCTCGTTTTAGGTTCGTTTTCCTTGTTCTTTATGTCCACGGATTCGTTTTTGTATATAATAATATATTTTTGATAACTCGGCTCCTCTAGGTTACGTTTAATACCCCTTTTTGCACGGCGAAATCTGCCAAACAGCAAGCAGTTTTTAATAAAATAGTTTTCGTCGTTAAATTTGCAAAAATCATATCTCCTTCGTTATAAACTCGTTTTAATCCGTTCTTTCGCCTAAAGTTTCGTTTTTGAAAGTATTTTCTAATTCTTTGGTCAAAAATTAGCCATCAACCACTGATTTTCCCACGAAATAAAAATAGGGACAGTAGGTCAATATGTAGTTTCAAAAACCATTTTCAAGTCTCTAAATTAGTTCTATCTTCAATCAAACCACTTTCAATCACCACAAAACTAGTCTAATCCTACCATACTTAACTAAACTATAATAACACTAGATCTTTAAGAAAAATTTTGGTCTTGCCTTCCTTCTTCCTTGTGGCCGTGGGATCAAGAGAGCAAAAGAGAGAAGAAAAGTTTTTGAGTTTGTTGAAAATGAAATGAAAAAGGTAAGGCATGGTTTATGTATTATTTGATATTATAATTAATATATAAAAGTTAGTATAATGCATTTATGAGAAAGAGTAAGTTAGTGGTTTTTGTAAGTTGATTGGCAAGGGGGGGGGGGGGGGGGGCGGGGGGGCGGCAAAGTCAAGTGGGGGGGGGGGGGGGGAAGGATGTATGTAGGACTTTTGGTGTAATTGTGTTATTTGTAGTTTTAAAATGCACCGGGTACCGGGTTAACTAAAAATAAATTTTAACGGAGTTAACCGGGTCATAATAAAGTTATAAAAATTATAAAAATAGGTTGGGTAAAATTATTGGGTGTTTAGATAATTATAGTTTAATTTCTACGAAAACCGTCGAAGTTTTAGTAAACTTAAGTTAATAATTAAAATAAATATCCAAAATACCGGGTAAATTAATATTATAATTTTTATATTATAAAAATGAATATGAAAATATATTGGAATCATAATCGGGAGTGTTGGACGTGTTAGTCACATTTATAGTTCGCGTATTAGTGTTTATTTAAAATAAACATACGTAAATCGTTAATTGCACCAAAAGTATTAATTTAATTATCCTACGAGTGGAATAGTATGCAAGTGCCCTAATGATGATATGCTGACTATTTCTAGTCCGTATGAAATGTCCCTGATAATAATGCATGAATTCGCTCCTGAACCAATACGGTTACGCGAATTTGAACACTCGTAAACTAAATTTACGATGACATGAATAATGCACGTGAATAGTGGTTTTCTCTCGGAAATGAATAGTGTCAAGTGAATAGTAAAATTTCTGAATATGTCTCGGAATGTCAAATTGACCTCAAAAACGATGAATAGTGATCGATAAATAGTAAATGATGAATAGTAACTTGTGAATAGTAAATTGTCGAGGTTTGGAAAAATGACCGGAAATTACGAGTTGTGACAAGGAACAACTCTCATCTCTAGAGAGTCAGGTTAAGGAGTACATTGAGGAAGGAGTACAGCAGAAACTTAAGTTAAAAGATAAGGTAAAGGCATGTCGGGTGCAATCAAGTGATGGTATTGTGGATTCGGGTAAAATGTCAGATGTTGGGTCAATGGTCACCGAAGGCAGAGGATTAGAGATTGATAAGCTTGACACCACCAACAGTTCAATGACTCTTGTTAGACATGACGTGGAAGCACATATCAGACCGGCAAATGAACAGGTGTCATGTGCTAAGGTACTCGAACTATATGACATGGTTGATGAACAAAAGATTCTTAACAAAGTTCAACCGACAAACGATGTCGATTCAGATGTTGTGGACATGGAAAATAGCAATGTGGACCCATGTGAACAACATGTGAAACACAACGAAGTGTCTATTGAACCTTGTTGTGCATCTTCTGTTCTAAATGATGATTATGTGTTGCATGAGAATACTGCCTTTATCCCTGATGACTCATTGACCACTAGACTTAATACCCTTAAAGATCATGTGACCATATATGAACAACGTGCAAAGTTTGAGCTAACCGAACGAGAGCAGAAAATGGATTGGCAGATGCGTGTATACGTATCAGAACATAACAAAAAGGAAGAAACATTAAAAAGGGAGTTAGAATCTTTGAAAAAACAACTTGATCAGTCTGTTAAACAAAAACAGGAGTTACAGAAAAGTATGATCACGCAAAAACTAGATTTTCAGAAAAAGCTCGAAGACAAATTGTACACGCAAGGCCAAACCATTCAAACTGCTCAAATGATACAAAAACATAGGAAGTTAAGTGATGAACATAGTGATAAGGACATAGACAAACCTAAGACCAACTTCCTTAGGAACGGTATAGGTGCTCAGCCTGCGTTATATGATGCAAATATTATGCTTGAGCCTGATCATGCCCCTCCTGATGTGAGATCCTATGATGAGATTAATGAGATTGAAGATAGAACTAGGGAAAAACTTGCTGAGAAATTAAAGGATCTCCTGTGCACTGCTAAGAATCTCGTGTTTCACTGTGACTACGCTGATGATAATCATTCAGCTATTTTTGTCCCTCAAAAGAAAATCCTTCTTGAGAAAGTTTTTTGGAATATAGACATTGAAAAAATGAAAGCTGAAAGACTTGTGGGTAACACGCGTACTATTTTTAGGATTGTTGACCCAAGTATTTATCCTCTGAAGACACCCGAGCACCTTGCACCATTTACTCTTCCCACACAGTGTAATACTCTAATTGGATTATATGTACTAGGTCAATTGTTTAATGATTTTGAGAAAACATGTAAAAAGAGAATTACACTAATGGGGATTACTGAAGGGGAAAGGGGATTTGAGCAAACAAAACGATGTTACCTAACTGAAGTCATGCCATTTTTTGATCTTCTCAAAGACACTTTGAGGGTCTTAACAAAACAATTAATAATGATGTGACTGAAATGAAAAAGGTCTTCAAAGATGTGGAAAATGAGGGAAAACAGTTGGCAATTGATCTTAAACATAGTGAAATTGACAGAAAAAACATTCTCATTATGAATGAAAACTTGATTGCTCATTGCATTGCACAAGATGTATTTTACACTGTCACCGACTCTGCATTATCTGCTTGTCAATTTCATGAGATGTCGGTTACATTGAATGTTTTCCAAAATCGTGTTGTTGAGCTTGAGTGGGAGAATTTCAAATTACATCAAAAAATTCAAAACGACGACCATGATAACATGGTAAGGCATTTTTCAAAACTAGAAGTTGATAATCTTAACTTACAGTTAAAGTATCAACATCTAGAAGAAAGAACCAAAATCTCAAATGCCAAGACATCTTCGGATGCTCCTGAATTTGATACATGTTTTGAATTAGCCAAACGGGATGAAAAAATTCAATCTCACACGAACGCGATTCGAAAGTTGAGGGCACAAATTGCCCAATTGAAGTCAAACAACAGTGATGTGATTGGCACCCAAAAACCACTGTCTGTAGATTCTCAGAATTTTCAATTTCAAGATACCATCAATAAATTACAACATGAAAATGATTGGTTTCGTGCTGAAAATTCGAAAGTTAAACAACATTACAAAGAGTTATATGATTCAATTAAGATCACACGTGATATAAACAATGAAAAGATAACTTCCTTGCTTAAAGCGATTGAGAATCTAAAGACTCAGGTGAAAGGGAAAATGCCAATCATCACTTGTGATAATGTTGTTCAAAAGGTTTCTGCTTGTAAGAAGTATGCAATTGATGTTGTGAATATTCCGCTTCCTCTTAAGAACAATTGGTCAGCTCACTATGCTTATCTCTCGTACCTTAAGGATAGCCTTGACATGCTTCGTGAGACTATAGAAGAGGATAGGATAGTGAAACCACTTGATGATGCTATTGTAGGTGCCTGCTTTCTCACTAATAGATCTCATGAACTCTTAGAATATGCTATTGGTACATGTCCTAAGATTGATAGCAAGCAAGATAGATCAACTGCATCATCCTCTATGTCAAAAAACAAGCATGTTACCTTTGCTGAACCTTTGGAAACTTCAGACCCCAACACATCAAAACATGTTCAGCAACTGGAGGTGAAAAAGACTAAAATTCCCATTAGTCCGTCTACAGGAGTAAATAGTGACACTAAAGCTAGAGATTCTAAACCAAGGAGAAAACCAGATATGTCAAACTTGAAACTGAAGTAGAGTTCCCCGCTCTTGTGTCTTAAGCTTGCACTAATGTTGGAAAAACGGTGTAGAGAATTTATGCTCCAAGCAAATCTCTAAGTACTCACTACCCAACCAAAGCATGAGACATTACCACCTCTTGCGATTATCCACAACGATAACGGCGTGTGACACTGAGTACTACAACATAACTCCTTAAAGTGATAGTTAACCAGACTGCTGGTAACTAGAAAAACCAAGTCTTCAACTTAAATCTCAAGTACGAGCAAGTTATCGTTGAAGGTCATACATCCAACCACCCCGACTTCAAGATAAACTAAGATCACGCCTTTGTGAAAGTCAACTTCAATCTCAAATATGTGATACCCAATCAACTCCGTAGTCACAATTAGTCTTCCTTAGGTAGTGGAACATTAGGTATAGAATATCGAGTTTCTTAAATCCTTAAGGATGAAAATTATAATATGACAGTTGGTAGCATCATAATGCTCATTCCACAAATCCATATCCAGTGAACAGATATATAACAAAACGAATAATCGAAACGTCTATAAGTATAAAGAAAGAAATCATAAGCTCCTGTTTGAGATGAATGTCATCTATCAAATGAATAAGGGTTAACGGTCAACTGAACAAATATCATAAGTCAACTGAATAAAGAATATGAAGAATCAAAGAATAATAGGATATGGTGCATTAGGACAAGCATAAGGTATAAACAAATGGATATCAAAGTAAAGAAAGGTCAGTAATCTACCACGAGCCTGAACATAAATCAAATCAAATATCATAGTAACCATGGAGTAGCTAACTCCCGAACATGTGAAAGACATGGATTGCACCCATGTATCAGTCACCAAACATATCATATCATATCATGTCATATCCATCAAATACAAATCGAACCTAGGATGCATCCATACGCCCCCGAACATATCATATTGGCCATAACAAATATAAAGTGCATATATCATATCAAAATTGGACGGTGTGTAACATCACTCAACCACACTAGAGTCATGCCATTGGTGCATCAATGACACGGCCATGTTACCTTCATGGCTAGGAAACGAACTTGTCTCGGGTATCAAACAAAAGGGTTCAAATATCATATCATATCAAAGTTCATACCAAAGGTTCATATCAAAGATCCATAGGTTCATAGCAAAGGTTCATAATCAAAGGTTCATATCAAAGTTCAAATGCCAAAGGTTCATATCAAATAGTGCATAGCAAAGGTTCAAATAGGGCATAAGTCAAAGAAAGCCATACTAAGAAGACTCGGATCAAGGTATCATCGTCAAAGCTAAAATCAAATACATGTGAATGAATCATGAGAAACCTTAAGAGATAAGGTCAGAATATCTGTACGTCCAACCGCAAATGAAACCATATCAGAAACAAGGATAGGAAGTTACTCCTTCTTTAGCAAATCTACACGAATTAAATGATCATCTTGTTATTTATAAGCTCATTTTAAATTAGATTACTCATTTTAGGTTTCTTTCTATTTTTAGAACTTTCCCTTTTTAGTAACTTGCCAAATATAGTAACAATCCATAAATAGTAACTTTCTGAATTAAGTAAGTTTCCTGAATGAGTAACTTTTTGATACTTTAGGATTACAAATGATAATTAAGTAAATTTAAAGATTCAATAACAAAAATTTCATATTTTAGGGTTTATTATGCCAACTTAGTAAAGTCTAGTGTTATAAATGTAAATTATCAAAGTTTAGTATTTAAATATGTCAAATGTTTAATTGTAGGGTTTAAAATGTAAACTTATATCGAAATGACAATTTAAGACTTCGCCGCTGCATAATTTATAAAAACGTATTTACCACTACGTATTAGACCGCGATTGAGTTAGTACGTTTTAACTCTTTTCAACCATGTCACAATTTACTCACACAGGACACAGTACTATCACAAAATATATGCATGCAATCTATTCTTTTTATACACACCTCATATGTATAGATGCATCCTACTCAACATACAAACCCACGCTTCACATACATCCCTAAGACTCAAACATGCACACACAAAAAAATACCATCTAGACACACCCACACCTTTTCAAAATTCAGTTGGTACACGTTTCTTGACACTATAAACTCATGCACATGCATGTAAATTTTCTTTAATACATACACACTCACACGTCCAACATAACCCAAGACTTTGTATTTCAAATTTAATCCACACGTGTTTACAGCCTTGAAATCACATATTCGACACCCTTCAAACAATATAACGAACACGTGTTTACAGCCTTGAAATCACATATTCGACACCCTTCAAACAATATAACGAGCCCCACATGAAAAGATGAACTAAACAACCTAACGCCTTATCCCTTTTCACATAGTTTAATTCACAATTTTTAGACCTTTCTTTTACAACCCAGACTCACGCTCACACACAAAATTCGACCACAACTTACCAGGCCACGCATGCAATAACAAAACCAATACAAACCTTACACTCACACGTTTCTTCTTTTAATAACCATGCATGATTCCATCCTTAATGATCACACAGCTCACACACAAACATGACAAAACCAGTACACCCATCTTATATTTTAATGCATCCTTTAGAGGTTAAAACAAACCTGTACACACTCTAATGAATGTCGCAAAGCCAAAACGGAAACGTATATAACCAACGGATATGAAGGATCCAAAGAAGAAATGAGATAGACGTATATGTTATCGCTCGCATGATTTCATGTGTCGTTTTTATAAGTTATTCGTATACTGTTTTAAACGAAACAACAAAGATTATATGAACATGATTTTATTCGTTTACAAGACATCATTTACCACTGATTATACTTATGCTACAAGTATCGAATGGGTTTTCAAAACAGAAACGATAGATGGTACCTCAAACTGAAACGCGAATAATTCAAAACGAACGCGTCGCAAGTATGAACTCCAACCGACCATTGTCACTAAGATTCGCCAAGATACGATCGAAACTAAAAAGCCCCCAACGAAACCAGTAGCTACACGATCAAACTACTAAACCAAAAATTTGTACACCAATAGTTATCCCGCCTTCAATCCTTCGAACCTCTGGTTTCTTGTAGCGCAAGAGCAGCAAAAAAAATTAATGTATTTAGGTTTTGAATGTGTAAGAAAACGGTGAGGTTCGGTTGTTGTTTGATGTGTGTGTTCTTTTGTTTTCTAAATGTTCGAATGGAAAAATATGGGAGGGGATGTGCATGTTTGTTCTCTTAGCGTTCAAATGGAAGGGAGAATGGGAGGGTAATACCGATTGACAAAATGAGATAGGGGAATTGGTTTGTCACTTATGGAAATGTCGTTTATCAAGGAGGTGATTGAGGGTAGTTAGGTTGTGATTAGCCGAATATATGGGCATGATTAGTACCGAAATTAAGGTGATTGCTTGGTGATTGGGTCCGATTCTTAGGGACAGTTGAGTGACCATATATATCCTCCAACCTTTTCAACTATATATCTTAGAGTAAAGATCATTTAGGACAAAACTTTATTTACATACGAAAAACTAATCTCCACCCTTCATCTTTATTTGATATAATGGATGATACTAATCCCAATAATTTAAAAAACTCACTTTCTTCATTTTTTTCAAATATTAATATCTTTCAAACCATTAATCGTTAAGCGAAAAAAATATACCGTTACGATAAGCATTTAATTATCTTTCTATAGATAGGCACTTTAATATATATTTTTGACAAAAAAAAATTGTTTTTTTCACGTTTTTTTTTTTTTTTCACATGTGATTTTTTCGGTTAGGAAAAAAAAAGTGAAAAAAACAAAAAAAAAATTGTCAAAAGTATATCAAAGTGTCCGTCTTTAGAAAGATAATTAAATGCTCATCGCGATGGTGTAATTATTTTCGCTTAACAATTAACGGTATAAGAGATATTTAAATTATAAAAAATGGATGAAATATTAAAATGCGTTTAATCTCAACCATTGATTTCTTTTAAGATGGATGGTGGGGATGATATGTGAGGAATCTTTGTTTTCTAAAATAACTCCATTCTATATCTTATACTATAGTTTATGTTATATATAAGATACAAAATAAATCTTAGTCCTCTATATACTGTTGGACGTGTGGACACAAGAGAAAAGAAAACCGAACCCTCAAATGGTATATCAAACGTATGATATCAAGTATCCCAACAATTATATTTTCAACCTTAAATATTGTGTTTCCAAAACGAATATGTTAGGCCCCTTTTGTGATTTGTTAATCGGGAGATGATACTTTGAAACATAGAGTGTTTATTAAAGAGATTTACTAGACAAAATACTTGCCATGTTTTACAAAACCATGTGTGCACAAATAAATAATTACCATTCGGTTCTATGTGTTTCATATAATGTGCGAGATGATATTACATATTATTTAGGTAGTTTAGGTATTAAAATGTAACAAATTTATTAGTTAACATATATTAGGTTTAATTATTATATAACATATAATTTAAGACTATTATTAATTAATTCACGCCTTAGGTTAAAATTTCAAATTTGACGGGAAAATGTGATATCAGAATTTTGGGTTTTACAACTCTTCCCCTCTAAAAAGAAAATTTCCATCCTCGAAAATTGAAGTTGCGAAGGTTCGACGAAGACGTAGTAATTACAAAAAAGAATGACGATAATTAGCCTCACGCTAGAATAGGTTCTTCCAAAAGAATCTTCAGAACGGAATAGTTTCTCATGACTCGATCTCGACAACAAGGATAGCCCCAGCCTCTCCATAGATAATAAAGCGTAACAAAACTGATCCAGCGAATACGAAACAAATGCGTAGTAGATGACAGATGATAGATGGTAGTTGGAATCCTACAAAGAGATACACTAAACACATAAACCTACGAAGTAACCACAGAGATAGTACTAAGCGATAAACCTTTATCAACTCCTCCCAAAATCTGAACGGATAAAGGAACTTGCCAAAGTCAGAGGAGCACAAATCGAATCATCAAAAGTATCAAAAGTCTCATAAAGAGATGGATAATAACTGCGTACTGACGATCACCATCACAAATCAGAGTATCAAAACGTATCAGAAGGCATAACAGAATATGTAGAATAATCGTGAAAACGAATCCATGATCAAACGTAACGCGAACTAAAACCTCCTCAAATGCCAAAACGTCTAACCCTTCTGTGCAGAATAATCATACAAAACACATAACTCTAGTCTAGATTCCAAATTCCTCTTCCACAATAATAACGAATCCATTGTTTGCTGAAATCGATTATGAACCTTCAGTAAGTAGCTCTCCAACCTTATTCTAACCAAAAGGTATTCCACATCTTCATTCATACAAAATCCTAGAAGAATTTCTTGTCACTTGCATGCCATCTCCCTTAGTGAACAAAACATAACCAAGCTAAACACCTATCAAAATCCCCGCTCAACACATCTTCCAAGTTCAAATAGTTATTCTTTCTATCCATTCGTCTGAAGATGAGAAGTTTAACTAACATCCTGAGTCCACTCTCCATAGTCTTTTGTATCTCCACTGAAAGTGTGAAGCAAGACACGACTCTCTAACACGATCACTGCAAGTGCGCCATGTAGCTTGAATGATCTTCTGCCGAAAGAAACCTCTACCGATCTCCCAAATGAGCCGCCCTAGTCATACGATCCACTGCAACTCAATTCACGTTGTTCTTCCTCATGTGCCTGGAAATCAACAATGTAGTCACCACCGTCTTCATACCATCCCGTCCAGCTCCTGCTTCAAGCCTGATGAGGCAAAATTTCTTACGCTTTTAAGGGGTCATTTACGCCTTAAATCGTGATAATATGATCAATTATTAACCTAAATTGTTCCTTTTGTCATTTTAGGTACTTTTGAGAAGAATTCTGGAAAACATAGCATTTTGGGCGTTTTTGAAGAATAAAAGTGAAGAAAACGACACAGTCAAGAATCCAAGCTCGAAACAGTACCTGACGGCATCAAGAGTCACAACGTGACACCATCACTTGTTGATCAAGAGGCTGAAATTATTTTTACACTTGACACGCCAGAAGACTTTTGGGCATTAACACCTAACGGCGTCAGCCTTTACCTGAAGAAGGCCGTCACGTGTAACTCTTAAAGCGTGACGGCCCAGATCCCATAGAACGAGACAGCATCAAGAAGTTGGATTGGACGACAAGAAACCCTAGCCGTGGCGAGATGACGGTGTTAACCATCAAAAGGTAACGCCGTCAGCCTTGTAAATCTATATATAGTTTTGGATTTTTCATTTATTAGTGTGCAACTTTGGAGAGGTACTTTGTCACATAAACCCTAGGTCAAATTTAAGAAGTTTTTAAGGGTTTCATACCCTTGTCTCTTCCAAGTTTAATTGAAGATAAGTAATCTATCAATCATTCAATATGTCTATCTGTTATTTGGTTTTATCTTACGCTTGTCTTTTTTTTAACATGCTAGGCTAGGTTTATTTGTGTTTGCTTAGATGTAGTGTAACCTAGTTATTGATTATTGATTTATGGTTGGTTATTGATTGTTGTTGGGTGATTGTTAATCGATGTTAGGCTTAAGAAAACTGGCTAATCTCCTATTCGGTAACTTGCTTGAACGTATTAAGAAACATGAATTGGATGTGTACTACAATTTTAATGGTTGTATTTAATGCATAAGTAACAATTAAGGAGGCCATGGTATGGATACTTGACGTGCCACCATAGGAAGAGATAGGAGCTTATAGAGTTGGGGAAGATCATATACAGCCCCACAATTGGAATTAAGGAATGCAACCCGTCACCCACGCAATTGTAACAAGCTTATCAATCAATAAAAGATAACTAGGGAGTAATGAAATCTAAGTAAACACGTTTTCTCCATATATAGTTTCACATTTCATTTTATTTTATAGTTATTTTATTTTTATTGCACTAGTAGTTATTTGGGTTAGTTGACTAGCAACTAATTCCACCCACTCTTCCGAAAACCCGAGATTTTTACTTGCTTTCCATAAAATATAAAAATATAAAATGAATCATCTCTCACCTCTAGACCTAGTTAGATTAATTTCAATCCTAACGAACACTATTCCTTGTGGAGAACGATCAATCCCCCGGTACTTGCCACTTCACTATACTACATCGGTCAGGTACACTGCCTGGTGGGGATTATAAGCTTCTCAAGATCCCTTGAGAAGTAAAACTTTTGTGTAGACCACAATCCGCACATCAAAGTTTTTGGTGCCACTGTCGGGGAATAGTTATTGTTTAGGTTGAGATTTATTTTTATTAGGTCTACTCACTAGTTTCCTTTCTAGTGAGATTTTTATTTTTATTTTATAGGTTTTCTTTAGTCTATCTTTTTCCTTGTGCCTTCGTTAGTAAATTAAGTTCATTGACTGTTCCGTTTGCCATTATGGAAAACGCGAATCTGCCCCTTTCACCTGTGGAAATGACTGTGTTGCGTGATCAGCTTGAAAGCAAGATTATAGAACTTAGGGAGCTTAATAGGTTAATTAATATTGAGCTTGATAGAACACTTAATGACCTAGCAATCGCCATGTATTCAAATGAGGACTTAGGACCTAATGATTTTGCGGTTGTTGAGGATGTAGAGGAGCTTGAGGAAGGGGAGATAGACCCAAAACTTGATGATTATTTCAATTTACATCCCATTATGGAGGAAATCGTTTACTATAACAATCTTGTTGATAATCCTTGACCCCTTTTTGTTAAGATTGACCCTAAGATAAAGAGAGGTAGCCCTAGGTAAGTGAAGATACCATTTATGATTGGATATAAATACGTTGAGCAAGCTTACATCGACTTGGAATCCCTAATCAACATCATGTCTTCAATTGTCTACAATGATATCGTGAAAACTTGACTTGCACCTAGGAGAGATCCCAATTATCCCAGTGGGATTTGTAATTTTGTTGGGAGAATTCAGGATCTTCACATTTTAATTGGAGGCTTCACTTATATCACCGTTTTTATAGTTGTAGAAGACTTGGATAGTGTTACAGATTGTAGTTTATCTCATGTGGTGCTAGGTAAGCCATTTGTCGAGGAGTCCAAGTTAAAATACGACCGGTTGGAGGGAACGGTCCAATTCTTTAATGAAACCAATAAAATCACATATAGGATGCCTAATAAGATGAGAGAATTCCATTATGTGCCTCAATTAGAAAAGGATAACATTAGTGCACTTGAGGACATTAACGAAGAAGATAAGAAAAAGGGGATGAATTTTGTCTGGGAAAAGAGGAGTCTTTATTAAAAAAAATTATTTAACCCTTGGAACCAAGTATATAGTTGAAATGGAAATATTTCAAAGGTTAAGAGAATCGATTGAAAAGTGGGAAAGGAAAACGTAGGGCATGAGTTTGAGTATAGCTACAAGACTCGTTAATAAAGAAAAGCGCTTCATGGGAGGCAACCAAAGCTTTATTTGTTTGTTTGTTTGTTTGATTTTATTTGCTTCCGTATGTTTGTTTTATTTTCTTTGCTTATTGTTCATGCATCAAACATTTTGTGAAAATGCTTTATTTTGTTTTTAACTTCGAATTGATTACAAATAAAGGTATTTTGCAAAAGATAAGTGTAAGGGAAATCTAAATTTGTTTTTTAAGAACGAATTGAGCATGAACGATAACAATAAGATATAAACATACATATTAGTACTTGTTTGAGTCAAATGCTTGTATCGAGTCATAATGATTGTTTTGCAGGATTCCAGGAATTAGAACATAGGTTTATCCAGAAATTTTCCTGAAACAAAATAAAGAATTTCGTCATGTCAAATCTGACGGCGTTAGGCGTCACCTGACGACGTCAAGTACAATTTTCTAGAAATTTTGCATGTTTTGTTTTTCTACCGGAATTGTAAAGTTTCGTGAAATCTTTATTTTATAACCTCCAGGAATCTGTAAACAATCATTCCACAAGCATTATATCTTTACTTGCTTTCTAGGATTTAATTTTATGTAGATTTACCGCCGATTTTACGCGAGGTTTTCTTGTTTGTTTTCTCAGCTAATTAACAGGTTATATTAAACAAGAAGATGTACATGAAGAATCAAGCTTTTGGAGCTGATCTAATCTTGAAGTTTTCACATTTTCTTAGAGGAAGATTTGACCAGGTTACCACATCATCCACATCGAACGAATCAGGGGAGTATTTGTTTCACTCTTTCATTTTCCTTTACTTTACTTTCTTTCAATTGAACATTGGGGACAATGTTCAGCTTAAGTGTATGGGGATGGTAAATGAACATCCCTTAGAGATTATAATTGCGCTTGATTTTTGTCTTGTTTAATAGTAGATGTGTAATAAAACTGAGATAAATACTTGTTAGTGTAATTTTAGCACCAAATTTAAAATTTTTTGCGACATGTGCATGTAGGAGTAAAACTTTAGTCTTAATAAGCGTCTCATGGATAGGAGTTATATGACTAGCATAAATAAACCGTACCACTAAAAAATTTCCACCCCAAATATGTGAGGTTCGCCCTTAGATTTGATAGGAAAAGCCTTAGTGCTTATGTGAGTACCGATAGCATTTTGATTCTAGAACTTGCGTTAGTGATTCATTCCTAGACCACATGTAAGACTACATTCGTGTAGTTGGAATTACTACATGATAAGAAGCATAGGATAACCCATGTTTTTTTAAGCCTGTTTCTTTTTGTAATTACATTGACTTCATTGGTCAAGTAATTCTCCCACACCTTTGCGTTGTACTCATTTTTAGTACAAGATACCACTAGTACACCCCTCAGAGCCTATCTTTTTCATTTCTAACTTTAAGCATTTTACTTAAAGGTAGAATCTATTTACAATCCACTCCCAAAGGTACACTGATGAGATGAAAAGTGTACTGCTTTTTGGGGGTCATTTAAGCCCAAAGTCGAGATTATTTGACCAAATATTGCCCTAAATCGTTCTTTTTGTCATTTTAGGTACTTTTGAGAGGAAATCTGGAAAAGGAAGCATTTTGGACATTTTTGGAGCAAAAAAGTGAAGAAAACGACAAAGTCTCAAATTCATGTTGGAAATTGTACCTCACGGCGTCAGGAATTGCATGTGACGCCGTCACCCTTTGACAAAGAAGTGGATAAATCAAGTTACATGTGACGCGCCAGAGAAGTTTTGGAAGAATTATACATGACGGCGTCACCAAGGCCATCAAGAGTAATTTGCATGTGACGGCTAAGATGAAGTTTACACATGATGACGACAGAAGTGGATCTAGGCAATACGATGATAATTATAGCGGCGAGTTGACGACGTCAGACCTTACTCTTGACGCCGTCAGACCCATTATTCTGTATATAGTTATTTATTTTTCATTCATTGTTTGCAACTTTGAGAGGAGAAAACCCTAGACGAATTTTACTGTATTTTTGAGGGTTTCAGACCCTTGTTTCACCCATGCTTAATTGAAGATAAGTTTTCCAACAATCATTCAATATGTCTATGTGTTGTTTGATTATATCTTATGCTTGTCTTCTCTTTAACATGCTAGGCTAGGTTTTCTTTGTGTTTGCTTATATGTAATGAAACTTAGATATTGATTATTGGTTGGTTGTTTCCTTATAATTGTTGTGGATGAATGATTTCGATGGTAGGCTTAAGACACTGGCAGATTTCCAATTGGTAACTTGCTTGAACGTCTTAAGAAACATGATCGGAGGTGTACTACGATAAATTGGTTATATTTAATGCATAGGTAACTACTAATGAGGCCATGTTAGGAGCTAGTAGTCGGCTCGACATAGGAAGAGGTAGAATCTTATAGAGTTAGGGAAGATCGTACACGGCCCTACGAATGGTATTAAGGAATATAACCCGTCATCCATGCAATTGTAACAAACTAATCAACCGGTAAAAGATAGCTAGGGAGTAGTGAAATCTAAGTAAACACATTTTCTCTTATTATTCTTTTCACCACATTTACTTTAAGTTCATTTATTTTATTTTGTTTGCATTTGTAGTTATTTGGGTTAGTTGACTAGCAACTAATTCTGCCCACTCTTCCAAAAACCGAGATTTTTACTTGCTTTTCATAAAATATAAAAATACAAAAAGAATCATCCTTCACCTCTAGACCTAGTTTAATCGAGTTTTAACCCTAGCGAACACCATTCTTTGAGTTGAACGATCAATCCCCCGGTACTTGCCACTATACTATACTACAATGGTCAGGTACACTGCCTGGTGGGGGTTGCAAACTTCTCAAGATCCCTTGAGAGGTAAAACCTTTTGCAAGGTTGTAAAACCATGCATTAAGTTTTTGGCGCCGCAGCCCGGAGAATAGTTATTTTCTATGTTGAAATTTCTTTTTATTATGTCTACTTGCTAGATTCCTTTCTAGTAAGATTTTTATTTTTATTTTTTAGGTTTCTTTAGTCTATCTATTTCTTTGTTTCCTTTGTTCGTAACCATTGCCTTCCGCCATCATGGAAGGTGGTAATCTCTTTGATCCCATCAACCCACCACAACAAAACCATCCATAAAATCCACCACAACCAAACCAACCGACTAGACCCCGAACTTTAGGAGAGTACTCCCGTCCTAGCCACCAAGGCTATCGAAACACCATTGAGCTCACTCAAGGAGCCAATGTGTCTCCCTTGCGATCCGACATAATCCGGCTGGTGCAAAGCGTATGTGCATTCCACGGACTTCGTTCCGACGATCCTAATCAACATCTCAAGGATTTCCTCAAAATTGTAGATTCCATAGACCTTGATGTTGAAACTCGAGAGATGACCCGATTGCGTCTCTTCCAATTCTCTCTACGTGACCAAGCTAGTCAATAGCTTGAGCGTTTACCCACAGGATCCATCACCTCTTGGGATGATCTCACCACTCATTTCCTTGCTCAATTTTTCCCACCGGGAAGGACTACCAAGCTTAGAAATGACATATTGATGTTCCAACAACATCAAGGTGAAACTCTCTATGAAGCATGGACTCGTTTCAAGGACTTACTCCACAAAGTCCCTCATCATGGCATAGATCTTTGGCTCCAAATCCAAATTTTTTACGACCATGTCGACTTCCATACCAAATGCACCATTGATCAAGCCGCCGGAGGTAGATTCCTTGACAAGAACGCCTAAGAGTCATGGGAAATCATTGATGAGCTTACATTCGATGATAAGAAATTATGGGAGGTTGCCCATGTCGTAGACTCGGCCGTCAATGCAATTTCATTATCAGGGGGACCACTCAACTTTCCGAAGAAAACCTCTATGAACTTGAGAAAAAAGTTGACTATCTCATCGAAAAACGAAAAAAATCTTTAAGTCCCAGACGTGCATCGTTCAACTCTATCTCAAACGTAAACCCAAAAATATGCCGACCCTATTCACCTCCTTAAAACCTCAGCCCGGAATTCGGAACTCGAATGAGAGAATATATGTCAACCCATTCTGAGCGATTAGAAGAATTCGAGGAGGCAGTCTATAGACAAAAGGAGGAGATGCAAGAGAAATTGATGGAGATGATGAGCTTATTAGAGGAATACTCAAACATAAAAACTCCGGAAAAGGTGTTGTTAAGAAGGAAAGCGTCACCCCCACTACCAAGTTTGTTAACTCTATATCCATTGTCCACGAGGGCAATGAAGAAAAGGAAACCCCCATTGCACAAACCGTTGAGGAACCACCAAAATCCCAATCATTAGGGTACTATCTAAAACATGATATAAATGAGAAAACCATAACCAACTGGATAGAGGGTGACGGACGTAACCGATCTTCCAAAAGGGTCTCTGAAGGAAAAGAAGTAGGGGAAGATGATTATGATACATTACCTGGGGGGCCGGTATACGAGAAGCTACTTAAGCAAAAAGTGGCTACGAAGCAGATAGCTTATGGGAACTTTGAAATACCTACTAGCATTGGGAAATTGCAATATTTGGATGCTTTCGCCGATCAAGGATCGGAGGTGAACCTAATGCCTTTAACTATTTATGCCCAACTCACCAAAGAAATGCCGGCCACCACCCATGTTAGGCTATCCTTCGCTAGTCACTCTTACGTGTATCCTTTAGGAATTGCAGAGGATGTGCTGGTCAATGTAGCAGGTTTCATGTATCCCGTCGATTTCATGATCATCGATGATAAAGGGAATGGGTGTATGCCAATAATCCTTGGAGCACCATTCCTTACCACAGCAAGAGCTGTTATCAAGTATGAAAAAGGGGAAATGAACTTAAGTCAGGAAAAAGAAAGATTCACTTCCCCATGACCCCAAGATATGTGCGAGAAAGCATGATGGAAAAGAGGCTCAAAAACAATGCCGGCACACCACATAATCATGTTCAAGAAAAAATCCTTGCATGGGAAACAAGGATTAAAAGCTACAAAGAAACTACGCTTGAGAGATACAAAAGTAGTGATAAAGTTCATGTCGAATTCGAGCGCAATCAGCCGATAGAGAATCATACCCCATTTGTTGAAGGAGACTTAGTACTCCTAAGACATTTAGGGATAAAGGAGCCTCCCGATAAATCAAACTCTTGATGGTATGGACCATTCATGATCAAAAACGTAGGTCACAATGGAGTAGCAATCTTGAACAGTGAAAGGGGTGGAGAAATGACTGTGAATATCGAATGATTGAAACATTACAACCCGAATGACGTGGTTTCTGTTGATAAGGGGTACATCATATTGCGAGACGAGGTCATGTAGTAGCCCGTGACCTTGAGTCTAGCTACAAGACTCATAAATAAAGAAAAGCGCTTCTTGGGAGGCAACCCAAGTTTTATTTGTTTGATTGTTTATTTGTTTGATTTTATTTGTTTCCGTATGCATGCTTTATTTTTATTGTTTGTGGATCATGTTTCATAATAAATTGTAAAAATTCTTTACCTTGTTGTTTAACTTCGTCTTAACTTCATAAAAAGGTATTTCGCAAAAGATAAGTGTAAGGGAAATCTAAATTTGTTTGTAAGAATAGAATTGAACATGAACCACAACAATATTAAATGAACATGTATATTAGTATTTGTTTGAGTCAAATGCTTGTATCGAGTCATAATGATGTTTTACAGGATTTCCATGAATTAAGGCATGAGTTTTTCCAGAAATTTTCCGGAAACTTAACATAAGATTTCTGTCAGAACACTCTGACGGCGTCAAGATCATAACTTGACGGCGTCAGGTGTAAAATTCTGAAAAATTTTGCAAGTTTTGTTTTTCTACCGAAGTCTTAAAGTTTTTGTTAACTCTTTAGTTTCATAAACTTTAGGAAATCTACAAACATACATTCCACAAGCATTATATCCTTATATATATTGCCGCTGATTTTACGCGAGGTTTTCCATGATTGTTTTCTCAGGTTTAACAGGTTATATTGGACAAGAAGATGATTTATATTTCTGGAGGGAAGCTTTCGACGTTCATTTTCTTAGAGGAGGATGTAACCATGTTATCCATTTATCCATACCGAACGAATCAGGGGAGTATTTATTTCATTCTTTTACCTTCATTACTTTTACATCCTTTTTATTGAACATTGGGCACAATGTTCAGCCTAAGTGTAAGGGGAGGGTAAATGATGATACCTTAGAGAATATAATTGCACTTGAGTTTGTTTGTTCAATAGTAGGTGTGTAATAAAACTAAAAGAAATACTTGTTAGGGCAATTTTAGCTCCAAATTTAAAATTTTTTACAATATTTAGGAGTGAAGCTTTAGCCTTAATGAGCATCTCATGGATAGGAGTTGTATAACTAGCATAAAAACCGTACCAGTCAAAATTTTCCACCCCAAATATGTGAGGTTCGCCCCTAGATTTTTTAGGAAAAGATGCTTATAATTGTACCGGTAGTACTTAGATTCTAGAACTTGCGTTAGTGATGCATCCCGAGACCGCTAGTGAGACTACATTCGTGTAGTTAGGATTTACTACATGATAAGAGGCATTAGGATAACCCTTGTGTTTAAACCTGTATCATAATTACTTGACCAATGAAGTCATAATTACTTGACTAATAAAGTCAATTAATTTCTCCCACACCTTTGCGATGTACTCATTTTTAGTACACGATACCCCTGGTACTCCCCTCCGAACCTATCTTTTTCGTTTCTAACTTTAAGCATTTTACTTAAAGGAAGAATTTGTTTACAATCCACCCAAAATATACACCCAAATTGCCATAGCCTTCCATGTATGCACTCATCTTTAGTGCATTATTGTTACATGTTTAAACCCTTAGTTAATTATCTAATTGATTACACGGTTGCTAAGTCGAGTCATATCTTGTACATATTGTTTTGGGACGATTGCGACTCATGGGTAAAGTACTAGTGTTACAGAGTAATAGGGAAGAACATCATATATTACCCCATATGTGCGTTAATATTAAAAAGTACTCCAAGTGTTTTTATTATCTTAATTCGAGTCATTAGAATAGTTAATTGTAAAGTATGTAAAAGTTGAAGTTTAAGGGGAATGCAAATCCCCCATGATGTATTATTTTAGATGGTAGGGCAAGAGTGTATGCAAAACAATATAAAAAAAATAAAAAAAAAAATCGAAAAATAAAAGCAACGCCACATTGTACATGTAATTAACCAAGATGATTAACTCGCCACCAGTAAATATTGCCTTTATCCAACAAAACCGTGTTTACCATATCCCTACACCTCACATTATAATCTTTTAAAAGACCTCTTTGATAGTTTATCCTAGGTGCTTACGCCAAGTGGTGGAGGTTTGATCCTTTCCCAAGCCTATGGTAATCTATTTGCTATGACAGGTAGTGAGAGATGTTTTCCATTTCCATATTGTGATATATACTTAATTACATCCGAGAGATGTGAGTATCTAAACGCCATTTGTGAGGTGCTAGTGTATAATTTCCGTGCTTGTTTTTGGTTGAAGTGGAACAATTATTTGTTGCAATTACTTTTATATTAGTGTTAAATGACCCCTAGCTTGTATTTTGATTAGAATAAAAGCGCATTTGCATGACGAGAAGAAAATCTCAAGTGTAAGGGTATTTGAAGAGACGAAAAGTGTACCGCTTTTTGGGGGTCATTTAAGCCCAAAGTCGAGATTATTTGATCAAATATTGCCTTAAATCATTCCTTTTTTCATTTTAGGTACTTTTGAGTGGAAATCTGGAAAAGGAAGCATTTTGGACGTTTTTGGAGCGAAAAAGTGAAGAAAACAACAAAGTCTCTTCATGCTGGAAATTGTACCTGACGGCGTCAGGAATTGCATGTGACGCCGTCACCCTTTGACAAAGAAGTGGATAAAACAAGTTACACGTGACGCGCCAGAGAGGTTTTAGAAGAATTATACATGATGGCGTCACCAAGGCCATCAAGAGTAATTTGCATGTGACGGCCAAGATGAAGTTTACACATGACGACATCAGAAGTGGATCTATGCAATACGATGATAATTATGGCGGCGAGTTGACAACGTCAGACCTTACTCTTGACGGTGTCAGACCCATTATTCTATATATAGTTTTTGATTTTTCATTCATTGTGTGCACCTTTGAGAGGAGAAAACCCTAGATGAATTTTACTATATTTTTTAGGGTTTCAAACCCTTGTTTCACCCATGCTTAATTGAAGATAAGTTTTCGAACAATCATTCAACATGTCTGTGTGTTGTTTGATTATATCTTATGCTTGTCTTCTCTTTAACATCCTAGGCTAGGTTTCTTTGTGTTTGCTTAAATGTAATGAAACTTAGATATTGATTATTGGTTGGTTGTTTGCTTATAATTGTTGTGGATGAATGATTTCGAGGTTAGGCTTAAGAAAACTGGCAGACTTCCAATTGGTATCTTGCTTGAACGTCTTAAGAAACATGATCGGAGGTGTACTACGATAAATTGGTTATATTTAATGCATAGGTAGAAGCTTATAAAGTTAGGGAAGATCGTACACGACCCTACGAATGGTAGTAAGGAATATAACCCGTCATCCATGCAATTGTAACAAACTAAATAACCGGTAAGAGATAGCTAGGGAGTAGTGAAATCTAAGTAAACACATTTTCTCTTATTATTCTTTTCACCACATTTACTTTAACTTCATTTTATTTTTTTATTTTTTTTTTGTATTTGTAGTTATTTGGGTTAGTTGACTAGCAACTAATTCCGCCCACTCTTCCAAAAACCGATATTTTTACTTGCTTTTCATAAAATATAAAAATATAAAAATAATCATCCTTCACCTCTAGACCTAGTTTAATCGAGTTTTAACCCTAGCGAACACTATTCTTTTAGTTGAACGATCAATCCCTCGGTACTTGCCACTATACTATACTTCAACGGTCAGGTACACTGCCTGGTGGGGATTGCAAACTTCTCAAGATCCCTTAAGAGGTAAAACCTTTTGCAAGGTTGCAAAACCACACATCATACACCCAAATCGCCTTAGCATTCCTTGTATGCTCTCATCTTTAGTGCATTATTGTTACAACATTTGTTTAAACCCTTAGTTAATTGTCTAATTGATTACATGGTTGCTAAGTCGAGTCATATCTTGTACATATTGTTTTGGGACGATTGGGACTCATGGGTAAAGTACAATTGTTATGATGTAATGGGGAAGAACATCATTTATTACTCCCATATGTGCGTTAATCTTTTAAAGTACTCCAAGTGTTGTAATTATCTTGATTCGAGTCTTTAGATTAGTTACATGTAAAGTATGTAAAAGTTCAAGTGTAAGGGGAGAACCGAGCCCCCTTGATGTATTATTTTGGATGGTAGGGCAAGAATGTAGGAAAAAAAATCGAAAGAATCAAGAAAAATGAAAAAAAAAATAGAAAAAGAAAAAGAGGAAAAACATACGGACTACCATCCCATTTCCTTTTATTTTCATTTGAGTTTATGTTATTCATTTATTAGCCTGAGTTGGGTCGAGTCTTGGCTTAGCAACGCCACATTGTACATGTAATTAACTAAAATAATTAACTTGCCACCAGTAAAATATCCATTTATCCAACAAACCGTGTTTTCCATATCCCTACACATAATATTATAACCCTTGAAAAAGACCTATTTGATAGTTTTTCCTAGGTGCTTACGCCAAGTGGTGGAGGTTTTTTATCCTTTCCCAAGCCTATGGTAATCTATTTGCTATGACAGGTAGTGAGTGATATTTTTCCATTTCCATTAGTTATATTTTACTTTATGACACCCGAGAGATAAGAGTATCCAAACACTATTTGTGAGGTGCTAGTATATGAACTCCGTGCTTGTATTGATTAAGATGGAATGATCATGTGTTGTAATTACTTTTATATTAGTGTTAAATGAACCCTAACTTGTATTTTGATTAGAATAAAAGCCCATTTGCTTGAGAACAAGCAAATCCCAATTGTAAGGGTATTTGATGAGGCAAAATTTGTTACGATTTTAAGAGGTCATTTAAGCCTTAAATCGTGATAATGTGATCAATTATTACCCTAAATTGTTCCTTTTGTGATTTTAGGTACTTTTAAAAAGAATTCTAAAAAACATAGCATTTTTGGCATTTTTTGAGCATAAAAGTGAAAAAAACGACAAAGTCAAGAATCCAAGCTAGAAATTGTACCTGACGGCGTCAGGAGTCACAACGTGACACCGTCACTTGTTGATCCAGAGGTGGAAATTAATTTTACACTTGACGCGCCAGAAGAATCTTGGGCATTAACACCTGACGGCGTCAGCCTTTACCTGAAGGAGACCGTCACGTGTAACTCTTAAAGCGTGACGGCCCAGAACTCATAGAACGAGATGGTGTCAAGAAGTTGGATTGGACGACAAGAAACCCTAGCCGCAGTGAGATGACGGCGTCAACCATCAAAAGGTGACGTCGTCACCCTTGTAAATCTATATATAGTTTTGGATTTTTCATTCATTAGTGTGCAACTTTGGAGAGGTACTTTGTCACATAAACCCTAGGTCGAATCTCAGAAGTTTTTAAGGGTTTCATATCCTTGTCTCTTCTATGTTTAATTGAAGATAAGTAATCTATCAATCATTCAATATGTCTATGTGTTGTTTGGTTTTATCTTACCCTTGTCTTTCTTTTAACATGCTAGGCTAGGTTTATTTGTGTTTGCTTAGATGTAGTGAAACCTAGTTATTGATTATTGATTGATGGTTGGTTATTGATTGTTGTTAGTTGATTGTTAATCGATGTTAGGCTTAAGAAAACTGGCTAATATCCTATTTGGTAACTTGCTTGAGGGTCTTTAGAAACATGAATCAGATGTGTACTATGATTTTAATGGTTGTATTTAATGCATAAGTGACTATTAAGTAGGCCATGGTATGGCTACTTGACGTGTCGCCATAGGAAGAGATAGGAGCTTATAGAGTTGGGGAAGATCGTACACGGCCCCACAATTGGTATTAAGGAATGCAACCCGTCATCCACGCCATTGTAACAGGCTTATCAATCAATAAAAGATAACTAGGTAGTAATGAAATCTAAGTAAACACGTTTTCTCCATATATAGTTTCACATTTCATTTTATTTTATAGTTATTTTATTTTTATTGCACTAGTAGTTATTTGGGTTAGTTGACTAGAAACTAATTCCGCCTACTCTTTCAAAAACCCGAGATTTTTACTTGCTTTCCATAAAATATAAAAATAAAAAAAGAATCATCTCTCACCTCTAAACCTAGTTAGATTAATTTCAATCCTAACGAACACTATTCCCTGTGGAGAACGATCAATCCCCCGGTACTTGCCACTTCACTATACTACATCGGTCAGGTACACTGCCTGGTGGAGATTGTAAGCTTCTCAAGATCCCTTGAGAAGTAAAACTTTCGTGTAGACCACAATCCGCACATCAATGCCTCTATACATATTAGTACAACTAAGATGAATAGAGTTGATAGAACTATGCACTTCGATTGACTGCTTCCTTCGAGTCCCCTAGCATAGATGATCTTCTACCATCTTCCTTCTAGGCTTCTTCATGTCTTCCTCTTTGAGTAGAACAATTCTCTTTCCAGCTTTTCTAACTTTTCTCCTCATTCCTCTTCCAACGAAGGTTACTCTTTGAAAATATCACATGGAGTTTCTTCTAACATAGAAATGCCAACACAAAATACGAAGTTGATCCTTGTATTTCTCTTTTGTCTCTGAACATACCAATATGTCATACTATGAAAAAATTTCCATGTATTCATGAAAACACGATTCATCAAATCCATAGGAATAGTCAGAGCAGTAGCCAATACCTTTGGCATCATAATGCTCATAGAGATCATAACGAATACGAAAAGCAATTCTAGGGACATTTCACTCCTTTACACAAAACATAATACGATTTAGCTTCCAAAAATCAATCCACAACTTCACGCTATCATCATTCTTCTCCCCAAATAAAACAGAAGCACCTCAAAGATACACACTTGCACAGATGAAACCTCTTCCTAGATGTTGGTTCTTTAATTCTTTCCTTTCTACCTAGTAGTTCATCGAGGAATACAAAGCGAACATTTCAGGCAATCCGAATAACTCTCAAGAAGATTTTCATTAAATGAAGTATCTATACAACCGCGAAGGACTAACATAAGAGTTTCCAAAACAAGATGATCATAATGATTACCAGGTTGGGAACCATGGTATAGAATATCGAGTTTCTTAAATCCTCAAGGATGAAAATTATAATATGACAGTTGGTAGCATCACAATGCTCATTCCACAAATCCATATCCAGTGAACAGATATATAACAAAACGAATAATCGAAACGTCTATAAGTATAAAGAAAGAAATCATAAGCTCCTGTTTGAAATGAATGTCATATGTCAAATGAATAAGGGTTAACGGTCAACTGAACAAATATCATAAGTCAACTGAATAAAGAATATGAAGAATCAAAGGATATTAGGATATGGTGCATTAGGACAAGCATAAGGTATAAACAAATGGATATCAAAGTAAAGAAAGGTTAGTAATCTACCACGAGCCTGAACATAAATCAAATCAAATATCATAGTAACCATGGAGTAGCTAACTCCCGAACATGTGAAAGACATGGATTGCATCCATGCATCAGTCACCGAACATATCATATCATATCATATCATATCATATCATATCATATCATATCATATCATATCATATCATATAATATCATATCATGTCATATCCCTCAAATACAAATCGAACCTAGGATGCATCCATACGCCCCCGAACATATCATATTGCCCATAACAAATATAAAGTGCACATATCATATCAAAATGGGACGGTGTGGAACATCACTTAACCACACTAGAGTCATGCCATTGGTGCATCAATGACACGGCCATGTTACCTTCATGGCTAGGAAACGAACTTGGCTTGGGTATCAAACTAAAGGGTTCAAATATCATATCATGTAACACCCCAACCCTACACGGGTCCAAATGCCACATTATGTTGCCAATCAAAACACATAAACGCAAGCGAAAGACTTATAAACATAAAAGTTACGAAGGTATTCTAAGGAAATAAGGAAATACTGACTCTAAATATAGTGAGTTCCAAAATGGAAGTACAATCCAAACAAAATCTAACTGAATCCAATTCCAAGTCTAATCACGATGCAAATGGCTTCTAATCAGCAGGGCAGTCCACTAAGAGCTCCTATGCACTCTTCACTCAAACCCAGCTTCCAACCTAAAACCTGCCGCAGGAAAAGAAATGTGGCTGAGCTTAAAAGGACATCATAAATGATATATACACCAGCTCGAATGACAGGTATATACACGTATCAAAATGGCCAAGAGCTCTCATATCATATCAAATCAAATGGGGAGGTCGTGGATCAATCACACCTCTACAGAAAGTGTCATACCATTTGTAACAATTCGCAATTTCAGGTTAACTTTTATTCCCGAAAATTTCACTATTCAGTTTTTACTATTCACTTTTTACTATTCACTTTTTACTATTCACTTTTACTATTCACATCCAAAATTTTTATTTCATATTCTCGTAAGTTAAACTATTTTAACGATAATCCGAGAGTTTGACGCTCGTCGGATCATTTCTGCAAAAATCACAAAGCCGTGTCCGAGATTTACTTTTAGGTTTAAACGTCATTCTAGCATCCCGATATGTCCATAAAACATTATAAACAATAGAAATATGATTTTCTCTCATTTTAGGACAATTCCAAAAGTTTTGGAATTTTACGTTTTTCAGTTCAGCGTTTTACGCGAATTACGCGTTTTAGACCCGTGTTTCCAGTTTTTAGCAGGGTTTTAGCACCCAATAGAACCTACCACTCATTTTATATTTTATTATGGAGTATATTGATAAGTTCTAGCATATTTATAAGTTTCATATATTTAGGATACCCAGTTTTACGTTTCGTGGCCTAAAAACTTACGGTTAGCAATTTACGGGTCCAAAACTAGCTACATAAGTAGGATAATACCAAGTTTTTGCATCTAGTCATCCTATCCACCATATGGCCGACTATAAGGAGGCTTCACCATGCCTTGGTGGCTTATGATAAGCCTTGGACTTTAGGATACATGTATATGTGTTAAACTTGGTCACCAAGTTTTAGGAAAATATCCTAAATACTTGCACCTCCTTAAGACATCTTCCTAGACACCTTCCTAAACTCCTCTTCATGCTATAAATACAAGCTCATTTCCTTCCTTTCTCATCACTAAAAACTCCACACAACAAATCCCTAGCACCAGGATCCTTTGATCTTCAAACTATAAGTTACACATAAGAGTTCAAGGTCTTTGTATTCTCTACCTAGTTCTTAAGTTTGTTTGGTGATTCCATGGTTGATTTAGGAGCTACACAAGGTTACTAGGGCCGAAGTTAAATGATTTTCACAAGGGTTAGATCAAGGCTAGCAAGGGTTACAAGAGTTGTGGTAAAGGGTTTGCAAGCATAGGTTTAGTGTCCTAGTTCATACTTGACTTCCTTTCTTAAGTGAAAGCCAAAAGTTGTAAGAAACCCTTATACACTTTCTTGTTCAATATCATTTCATGCTTATTATGTTTCTTTCACGCTATATATGGTCTTTGTATTGTGTTCATGATGTTTAAAAATGGATAAAACAAGTATTGGTATACATATGTTAAATTATGACAAGTAAACAAGCAAACTAGTGATTTTTATGGAAAACCACGACCACAATAGTATAACTTTGATATTTGACACTTACTTACTGTTAAAGAGGACTTAACAAGGAAAACATAGCAATTTGAATCACCCAAAACGAGTACACGAGTCAAAAGTTATGACCATTTGAAGTTAGCGAAACCAAAACGGCAAATCTGCCTAAATAGCATTCTGATCAAATTATGATTTTGAAAGTCCCACTTCTGGTCCGATTCATCAAAAAGTTAAAACACGAAAGTTGTCCGGAACGACGTTTTCGTTCAGGTACAAAGAAGCTCGAGCCCTGGAAACGCTTTCTGAGTGATAAATTTCTTCAAATTCTTAACAGCCCATTTTTAGACTAAAGTTACTATATAATCATTATAATTAGATGAGACCAAGAGGTCTAATGACCTAAAGCCAAGACCACAACCATGGCTAAAGCCAAGGTTGAGTCTCAAGACCATGGTAACATGACCAAGGTCACGGCTAAAGACCATATAACTTTTAAAGATCAAAAAGCTTATATATATATATATATATATATATATATATATATATATATATATATATATATATATATATATATATATATATATATATATGTTATCAAATACTACAATAGTAGGGAGCCTCATGTGAGGAGTTCATTGAGTAAGCCGTCGAGACGAGTTGTGGATTTACGAGTTAAAGTGTCCTGGATCCTCGAACGTTTACTCCATGACTTCTGAATTATGTCGGCCCGAACGGTAGTAAGAGATGTACAACCTATACATGTTTCATAGACCACTTATATTCAACGACTTACACTATATACTAAGTACTACATCATGAACATTATGCAAGACATATATGGGCAATTCTTCGTATTCTTAGACGTTACTCCAAACCTAAGTTGCAACGTTCTATTATAGGCTGCTCTTAGAGACTTTCGCGATTCGACTACCACTTTCATTTCTCATTACATAGACTTAAGGTGAGTCATAGCCCCTACTCTTTTTATACTTGTTTTAACTCTTTGGGGGAGATACATGCTCAACTACTTGCTTACTTGTACAAATACTCTTAAACATTTATACTTGATTGTGTTATACTAGATTGGCATTATACTTGATTGCGTTATACATACTTGTTACACTATACTTGCTTAAATACAAGATTCGTATTTACGTGCATACATAATACTCTATTCTGTCGGAGAGGTATTGGTAGTACTCATGGGAAGATGCCCCCTACCCTTGTGTCTATACTTGACCTTGGATGTCGTAGTACTATTTGGGGAGAGGCCCCCGCCCTTGTGTCTATTCTTGACCTTGGGTGAATATAATCTGGTGCATTGTATAAACTAACTTTTAGCAATGGGTTGTGGACACACAGGTTGCAAGTCTCTTATGGCGGGACTTGCAACTGAGTGGATTCTCAATGCCTTTGCTGTGTGAATATTCTTTTAAGGCTTTTCAACTGTTTTAAGACAAACTCTATGAACTCACCAACCATTGTGTTGACACTTTAGCATGTTTATCTCAGGTTAGTAAGGCGATAGCTAGTGCGTGGGACTTAGAGTCAAGCTGCATATTCTGAAGACTTACGCTTTTATCATTTACCATTCAAAACTTTGTATACATTTATGTATCATACTTTGGAATCTCATGTTTGTAACTTTGAATTCATTAATCGAATGGTAACTTTTCAAAACGTCTCATTTAGAGTTCGTTTTCTATAACTTCTACTTTGTATTATGAAGTAGCACCCCTATGACACAGTCTTCCGCTGCGGTATTTTGGGGGTGTTACAGATTGGTACCAGAGCCTTGGTTATAGAGAACTAGGTTGCATTTAGTGCCTAGACTATAACTGCTATATACGTTGGGACCTTCCTCTTTATTTGCCTTACACACAATACATACACATATGCTTTTTGGTTTGAGGTTTGCTTAGTTCCACGCTGTTAGATGATGTGACTTTAGTATTATAAGGAGCCCCAGAGATTAGTCGAGTCATTAAAAACATGGAGCTCAGTAATAACTAATTAGTTAACTTTATCTTGTGACAGTTCTTGTTTGATGAGACACAAGATTTGAGTTAAATAATATTATTGCTTAGCTTTAGGGATTTGATGACTTGATTATCTTACTATCGGCCTCAGAAGGCGGATTTTGTGTCGGAAATTCTTAAGTAGGATGATTTAGAATCTCCTTATTTAAATGGATTGGGACGCCTCTTCAGTTAAATAAAGAAATTGTAAATCACCGAACCATAAGTTTATGAGACCTTACTTACATAAATTTGGACGCTTCTTTATGTAAGTAATGTGTTATAAATAAGTGGGCTTAATTGTAGCCGATACAACTCCTTAACAAGAACCTTAGACGAATCAGAGTGAACACCACTATTTTAGAGATCCTGAATTCTCCTAGACACACTAAACTTCGGGACGAAGTTTTCTTAAGGGGTAGAGACTGTAACAATTCGCAATTTCAGGTTAACTTTTATTCCCGAAAATTTCACTATTCAGTTTTTACTATTCACTTTTTACTATTCACTTTTACTATTCACATCCAAAATTTTTATTTCATATTCTCGTAAGTTAAACTATTTTAACGATAATCCGAGAGTTTGACGCTCGTCGGATCATTTCTACAAAAATCACAAAGCCGTGTCCGAGATTTACTTTTAGGTTTAAACGTCATTCTAGCATCCCGATATGTCCATAAAACATTATAAACAATAGAAATATGATTTTCTCTCATTTTAGGACAATTCCAAAAGTTTTGGAATTTTACGTTTTTCAGTTCAGCGTTTTACGCGAATTACGCGTTTTAGACCCGTGTTTCCAGTTTTTAGCAGGGTTTTAGCACCCAATAGAACCTACCACTCATTTTATATTTTATTATGGAGTATATTGATAAGTTCTAGCATATTTATAAGTTTCATATATTTAGGATACCCAGTTTTACGTTTCGTGGCCTAAAAACTTACGGTTAGCAATTTACGGGTCCAAAACTAGCTACATAAGTAGGATAATACCAAGTTTTTACATCTAGTCATCCTATCCACCATATGGCCGACTATAAGGAGGCTTCACCATGCCTTGGTGGCTTATGATAAGCCTTGGACTTTAGGATACATGTATATGTGTTAAACTTGGTCACCAAGTTTTAGGAAAATATCCTAAATACTTGCACCTCCTTAAGACATCTTCCTAGACACCTTCCTAAACTCCTCTTCATGCTATAAATACAAGCTCATTTCCTTCCTTTCTCATCACTAAAAACTCCACACAACAAATCCCTAGCACCATGATCCTTTGATCTTCAAACTATAAGTAACACATAAGAGTTCAAGGTCTTTGTATTCTCTACCTAGTTCTTAAGTTTGTTTGGTGATTCCATGGTTGATTTAGGAGCTACACAAGGTTACTAGGGCTGAAGTTAAATGATTTTCACAAGGGTTAGATCAAGGCTAGCAAGGGTTACAAGAGTTGTGGTAAAGGGTTTGCAAGCATAGGTTTAGTGTCCTAGTTCATACTTGACTTCCTTTCTTAAGTGAAAGCCAAAAGTTGTAAGAAACCCTTATACACTTTCTTGTTCAATATCATTTCATGCTTATTATGTTTCTTTCACGCTATATATGGTCTTTGTATTGTGTTCATGATGTTTAAAAATGGATAAAAACAAGTATTGGTATACATATGTTAAATTATGACAAGTAAACAAGCAAACTAGTGATTTTTATGGAAAACCACGACCACAATAGTATAACTTTGATATTTGACACTTACTTATTGTTAAAGAGGACTTAACAAGGAAAACATAGCAATTTGAATCACCCAAAACGAGTACACGAGTCAAAAGTTATGACCATTTGAAGTTAGCGAAACCAAAACGGCAAATCTGCCTAAATAGCATTCTGATCAAATTATGATTTTGAAAGTCCCACTTCTGGTCTGATTCATCAAAAAGTTAAAACACGAAAGTTGTCCGGAACGACGTTTTCGTTCAGGAACAAAGAAGCTCGAGCCCTGAAAACGCTTTCTGAGTGATAAATTTCTTCAAATTCTTAACAGCCCATTTTTAGACCAAAGTTACTATATAATCATTATAATTAGATGAGACCAAGAGGTCTAATGACCTAAAGCCAAGACCACAACCATGGCTAAAGCCAAGGTTGAGTCTCAAGACCATGGTAACATGACCAAGGTCACGGCTAAAGACCATATAACTTTTAAAGATCAAAAAGCTTATATATATATATATATATATATATATATATATATATATATATATATATATATATATATATATGTTATCAAATACTACAATAGTAGGGAGCCTCATGTGAGGAGTTCATTGAGTAAGCCGTCGAGACGAGTTGTGGATTTACGAGTAAGTGTCCTGGATCCTCGAATGTTTACTCCATGACTTCTGAATTATGTCGGCCCGAACGGTAGTAAGAGATGTACAACCTATACATGTTTCATAGACCACTTATATTCAACGACTTACACTATATACTAAGTACTACATCATGAACATTATGCAAGACATATATGGGCAATTCTTCGTATTCTTAGACGTTACTCCAAACCTAAGTTGCAACGTTCTATTATAGGCTGCTCTTAGAGACTTTCGCGATTCGACTACCACTTTCATTTCTCATTACATAGACTTAAGGTGAGTCATAGCCCCTACTCTTTTTATACTTGTTTTAACTCTTTGGGGGAGATACATGCTCAACTACTTGCTTACTTGTACAAATACTCTTAAACATTTATACTTGATTGTGTTATACTAGATTGGCATTATACTTGATTGCGTTATACATACTTGTTACACTATACTTGCTTAAATACAAGATTCGTATTTACGTGCATACATAATACTCTATTCTGTCGGAGAGGTATTGGTAGTACTCATGGGAAGATGCCCCCTACCCTTGTGTCTATACTTGACCTTGGATGTCGTAGTACTATTTGGGGAGAGGCCCCCGCCCTTGTGTCTATTCTTGACCTTGGGTGAATATAATCTGGTGCATTGTATAAACTAACTTTTAGCAATGGGTTGTGGACACACAGGTTGCAAGTCTCTTATGGCGGGACTTGCAACTGAGTGGATTCTCAATGCCTTTGCTGTGTGAATATTCTTTTAAGGCTTTTCAACTGTTTTAAGACAAACTCTATGAACTCACCAACCATTATGTTGACACTTTAGCATGTTTATCTCAGGTTAGTAAGGCGATAGCTAGTGCGTGGGACTTAGAGTCGAGCTGCATATTCTGAAGACTTACGCTTTTATCATTTACCATTCAAAACTTTGTATACATTTATGTATCATACTTTGGAATCTCATGTTTGTAACTTTGAATTCATTAATCGAATGGTAACTTTTCAAAACGTCTCATTTAGAGTTCGTTTTCTATAACTTCTACTTTGTATTATGAAGTAGCACCCCTATGACACAGTCTTCCGCTGCGGTATTTTGGGGGTGTTACACCATTGGTGCCTCAATGACATGGCCATGGTACCTCCATGACTAGACTAAAAACTCGGGCATCAGAACAGAACATATCAGAACAAAATCCATCCATAATCAACGTAATCATAGCATAATCAATCAGAGCATATCATCAAAACAGAGTCTCATATAAATGAGAATAGTAACAGATCATCATAACAAAAAGGATCGCTACCAGAATCATATCGAATCATATCAAAGGAATCATATCAAAGTCAAGGATCAAAGAGAGTCATGAGAAGCCCCCACTGAAAAGGAAAGAATATCTGTACCTCAAACTGCTAATGAAGCCATATCAGATAACATAAGGATCGGAAGTTACTCCTTCTTCAGCGAATCTACACGAATTAATGATCGTCTTTATCATTCATAAGCTCATTTTAAAATCAGGTTATTCATTTGAGGTTTCTTTCTATTTTTACAAACTTTCCATTTTTAGTAACTTTCCAAAATTAGTAACTTTTCAGATTTAGTAACTTTATAAAATTAGTAACTTTCTAAAATTAGTAACTTTTCATCAGTAGTAATTTTCCTAAAATAATAATTTAATACTTTAGGTTATAATTGACAATTAAATCATCTTTAAGGTTAATAATGACAATAGTTTAAGGTTAAATATGTCAATTTAGTAATGCTTAGGGTTAAAATGTCAATATTACAAAGTATAGGATCTAAAATGTAATTTATACAAAAACACATATTACATTCCATTTGTTACTCATTTCAGCGAGCCATCCAACCCGCAACCGAACCTCTTTATTATTTTATCTTTTCATTTTGAAACAAAAATATACGAAAGAACATGCATGCATTCTTTTATTTAAATTCGAATAGGATTAGTGTAACATGCATGTTTATGAGTCGAATATAATATAGATCAAAGTATACAGGTGTCGAATCAAAAAATGTAGATTGAATACGTTAAGTTTCTAATCGTTATATCATGAGACTTTCTTGTGATTCCAAATCGAATCGCAACCTTTATTTATCTTCACATTTATTTCAATTCGAATTAAGGTAAACCAAATCGATATCATGCATGCAAATCTCTTTATATATTAGCTCGTTAAAGATTTAGTTATCCCATGTTATAGATCGAAATGAATATAGATCACAGCCTACGTGAAACACGAGCCGAAACAAGATATATAGATCGAATAGATAATAGTTCCAAGTGTTATTTCATGTGACCTTTTTTTTTTTTTTTTATGATTTCATGTGAGGCTATTATTATCACTACTAGAAGGTGGACTTTCAGCGACAGATTTTTCGACAAATACTTTTCCATCGCTAATTTACAGACCATTTTCCAACGAAACAACGACAAGTGTGCTTTTCCAAGTAACTTCCGACGGAATTCCAAAAGATTCGATTGTTGTCAGAAATCCGTCAGTAATTCACATAACCTACCGTCGAATTTCCGACACCATTCCTACATCTATATTTATTCGTCGCTAATCCGTTGAAAATATTTTAATTTCTAATGATTTTTTATCTTTTAATATTTCCGTCGGAAATCCATCGGAAATAAATAATATTTCTGACGGATTTCCGACGGAAATATTAAAATTTATTATGTACATATATGGTATGATAAACTATGTCGACTCGTGTTTTAACTTAACCATTTTTGGGATTACACTATTCGGTGTAAATTCAAATCAAATTACGAGTACTAGTTATAATCTAATAGTGCTAAAACCGTTTTCTATTTCTCTAAATTTGTTAATTGTTACATTGCTCGTATTTGGCTAGAACTATAAAAAAATCTAGGAATATAATACCGGTTTAACCCAGCGGTTTTATTTGTTTTTCTGTACGAACTCTTCAAATTTGGTTATTTTTTCACTTGTCATAATACCGGTTTGATCCCGGTGGGGTTCAACCGGTTGAACTGATAACCTGATGACCCGTTGACTTGACCGGGTCAACTAAAAACCCAATCTCAATCCCATTTATTATTAACTGATTAAGATCATAATTATCAAAAACTTTTTAAAATTTATTAAAATTTTCAAAGATTTTCAAACTTCACTTTTATTTTAACATGACACACATTGAAAAAAAAAACTTATTAAAATCTTTTTAAAACTTATTACACATTGAAAAAAACTTATAGCTTTTTTAAAAATGGTGGTACTCGATCAGGTACTCAGGTACTTACTTATTACAAATATTAACTTCACTTTCTATTCCGTTGATTCCATATATCAATATATTAAAAAAAAGAAAAAAACGTCACTTTCTATTCAGCTGATTCCATATACTTAACAATATAATAATAATAATAATAATAATAATAATAATAATAATAATAATAATAATAATAATAATAATAATAATAAAACTTATAAAATACACACACACTTTCAGTATTCCCTCTAAAACGATTTCACTGTTCCATCCATCCGCCATCCGCCATCCACCGTCCGTCGCCGCCATCCGATTACTTTCATTAAGGGTTAACTTGTTTCTGCCCTAATTTGCCCTAATTTTTACTTGTTTATGCTGTATCAAGTATTAATGATTGTTTCTGCCCTAATTGAGCTTATGTGTTGTTTAAAGTGTATGTGTAGACCAAGTGATTGACGAAATGCCTGACTGATTGACTAATTGGTTAGGTTATTTTAAGAGCTGATTGATTTATACAAATTACATGTGTAAACCAAGTGATCGACGAAATGCCTGACTGATTTATTTTGATGAGATGGATTTGCATAAGTAGGTCTACGATAACCTAGATTGATTGATTGACTGAGTACTTTGATGTTACTCGATAAGCTTCGGATGAGGTTTTGTGTATTTGAATGGTCAATGTCTCTAACCAACGATTAGGAGCGTGTTGAAGTTATTTAATTAATTGTGAGTTGTAAGGTGTCAAAGGTTAAGCCGATTGTGGTATTGTTGGTACTGCACATCCTGAGGTTAAGCCGATTGTGGTTAGGACTGAGCATCAAGGCTTATGATGTGTTTAGGCTTGATTGTGTTTACCACGTGATTTGATTTGATTTGTCTTTTTTAAGATCTGAGTCATAGTTAGGATAACCAGTTGATTTTCAAGTGTTTGGTTGCATAGCCTAGTTGTAATTGCTATGGAATTAGTCTGTTTCGATGCATCTCATAGTTGCACACTTGCTTTAAATCAGTTATTGAGGTATGAAATTTGTTTTATATATATATATATATATATATATATATATATATATATATATATATATATATATATATATATATATATATATATTGTTATTTGGCTGTTTATGATTCTAATTAAGTGATCAGCTGTCACAAAAAAGGTGTTTGGAGTAGCTTATTTTAGGGGCTTATTGGCTTATAAACAAACTTTTCGTGGCTATGGGTCAAGTCCATAGGGTCTAGTTGATAAGATCAAAAAGTTAGCTTGTCAGCTTACTGAATTTGGAAAAGCTGATAATCTCACATTTTCCGGCTTTTAATGGGTAATTTAAGCCCGAATTCGATATTATTTGATCAATTATTGCCCTAAATCGTTCCTTTTGTCATTTTAGGTACTTATGGAGAGAAATCTGGAAAAGGAAGCATTTTGAACGTTTTTGGAGCATAAAAGTGAAGAAAACGGCAAAGTCTCAAATTCCTTGCTGGGAACAGAACCTGACGACGTCAAGCTTTAACTCATGACGGCGTCAAGAGTGACAAAAGAGGTGGAAGTGGAACTTATAACGTGACGGCCCAGAACATTTTCTTTGTTAATGGCCTGACGGCGTCACCAAGGCCGTCAGGGTCCAAATACACGTGACGGCCCAGAGTAGATTTGTACGTGAAGGCGTCAGAAGTGGATCTAGGCAATACGAATTTCAACTTGGCAGCGAGTTGACGGCGTCAGAGGCTAATACATGACGCCGTCAGGATGCTATGTCTATATATATATTTCCAATTTTTCATTGTAAAGTATGGAACAAGTTGTGCATAAACCCTAGGTCGAATTTCCTGCATATTGAAGGGGTTTCAAACCCTTCTTTCTTCCATGTTTTAATAAAGATAAGTACTTCAATAATCATTCAATATGTCTATGTATTGTTTGATTCTATCTTATGTTTATCTTTCTTTTAACATGTTATTGTTAGGCTAGGCTTTTATTGTGTTTGCTTAGATGTAGTGAAACCTAGATGTTGATTATTGGTTGATTGTTTGTCTATAATTGTTACGGATGATTGTATTCGATGTTAGGCTTAAGAAAACTGGCAAACTTCCATTGGTAACTTGCTTGAACGTCTTAAGAAACATGATCGGAGGTGTACTACGATTTTTGGTTGTATTTAATGCATAAGTGAATTCTAATGATCCCATGTTAGGAGCTTCTAATCGGCTCGATATAGGATTGAAGTAGGATCTTATAGAGTTAGGCAATATTGTACACGGCCCTACGACTAGTATTAAGGAATATAACCCGTCATCCATGCAATTGTAACAAGCTAATCAACCGGTAAAAGATATCTAGGGAGTAATGAAATCTAAGTAAACACAACTTTTCTCATTATTGTTTCCACCACATTAGTACATTAGTTTAATTTTCATTTCTTTTATTTTATTTTGATTGCATCTTTAGTTAATTGGGTTAGTTGGCTAGCAACTAATTCTGCCCACTCCTTCAAACCCGAGATTTCACTTGCTTTCCATAAAATATAAAAATACAAAAAGAATCATCCCTCACCTCTAAACCTAGTTTACTAGGCTTTCTAATCCTAGAGACACTATTCCTGAGTTGAACGATCAATCCCCCGGTACTTGTCACTATACTATACTACAACGATCAGGTACACTGCCTGGTGGGGATTGTAAGCTTCTCAAGATCCCTTGAGAGGTAAAACCTGTTGCGAGGGCGCAATTCCCACGTATCAAGTTTTTGGCGCCGCAGCCCGGGGAATAGTTATTGTCTAGGTTAGAATTTCTTTTTATTAGGTCTACTTGCTAGATTCCTTTCTAGTAAGATTTTTATTTTTTATTTTAGGTTTTCTTTAGTCTATCTTATTTCTTCGTTTCCTTGTTCGTAACCATTACCATCCGACATCATGGAAGGTAGTAATATCTTTGATCCCATCAACCCACCACAACAAAACCACCCACAAAACCCACCATTAGCAAACCAACCTCCTAGACCCCGAACTTTAGGAGAGTATTCCCGTCCTAGCCACCAAGGCTATCGAAACACCATTGAGCTCACTCAAGGAGCCAATGTGTCCCCCTTGCGATCCGACACCATCCGGTTGGTGCAAAGTAGATGTGCATTCCATGGACTTCGTTCCGAAGATCCTAATCAACATAGGATTTCCTAAAAATCGTAGATTCCATAGACCTTGATGTTGCAACTAGAGAGTCAACCCGATTACGCCTATTCCAATTCTCTCTATGTGATCAAGCTAGTCAATGGCTTGAACGTTTTCCTGCGGGATCCATCTCCTCATAGGATGATCTCACTTCTCGTTTCCTTGCTCAATTTTTCCAACCGGGGAGAACTACCAAGCTTAGAAATGATATCTTGATGTTTGAACAATGTCAAGGTGAAACTCTATATGAAGCATGGACTCGTTTCAAGGACTTACTCCAAAAAGTCCCTCATCATGGCATAAATCTTTGGCTATTAGTTCAGATCTTGTATGACCATGTCGACATTCACATCAAACGCACCATTGATCGAGCCGCTGGAGGCAGGTTGTGTGATAAAAATGCCGAGGAATCTTGGGAAATTATTGATGAGCTTGCCTTTGACAATCGTGAGTTATGGGAAGTTACGCATGTTATAAAATCGGCTATCAACGCAATCTCGACACCTGGGGAAACCACTCAAATCTCCGAAGAACTCCTTTGCAAACTTGAGAAAAAGGTTGATTATCTCATGGAGAAACAAAAGAGACCTTTAAGTCCCAAACGGGCAACAGTCAATTCTGTCTCAAATATGATTCCGACACCATTGTCTGAGTCACCTCTTAGAGAGAATGTCGAAACCTTTAAAAATTATGTTCAACCTTATTCGCCTCCTCAAAACCTCAGCCCAGAATTCGAAGCTCGAATGAGAGAATACATGGTAACCCATTCTAAGCAGCTTGCTAAATTCGAGGAAGCCGTTTATAAACAAAAGGAGGATATGCAAGAGAAAATGAAGGAGATGATGAGCCTAGTGGAGGAATACTCAAACCAAAAAACCCCAAATATGATGTTATTAAGAAAAGAAAGCGTTACCCCCACTACCCAATTTGTTAACTCTATCACAATTGTCCACGAGGGTAATGAGGAAAAGGAAACCCCTAGTGAACAAACCATTGAGGAACCGCCAAAATCCCAATCACTAGGTTACTACCTAAAACATGATATAAATGAGAATACCATAACAAACTGGATAAAGGGTGACGGGCGTAACCAATCCTTCAAACAGGTTTCAAAAAAGGAGAAATATGGGAAAGATAAGTATGATACATTACCTGGGGGACCGGTATTCGAGAAGCTACTTATACAAAAAGTGGCTACTAAGCAGATGGCTTGTGGGAACTTTGAGATACCAGCCAGCATTGGGAAGTTGCAATATCTGGATACGTTCGCCGATCAAGGATCGGAAGTAAATCTTATGCCTCTAACTATTTACACCCAACTTACTACGGAAATGCCGGCCACCACCCGTGTTAGGCTATCCTTCGCTGGTCACTCTTATGTCTACCCTTTGGGAATTGCAGAGGATGTACTGGTCAATGTTGCAGGGTTCATGTATCCCATCGATTTCATGATTATCGATGATAAAGGAGGTGGGTGCATGCTAATAATCCTTGGAGCACCATTCCTGACCACCGCGAGAGCTGTCATTAGGTATGAAAAGAGGGAAATTGAACTTAAGTCAGGAAAAAGAAAGATTAGCCTTCCTATGACCCCACGACGTGTGCAAGAAAGCTTGCTGAAAAGAAAGCTCAAAAACAACATTGACACATCGCCTAATCATGTTCAAGAAAAAATCCTCGCATGGGAAACAAGAATCAAAAGCTACAAAGAAACTAAGCCTGAGAGAGGCAAAAGCAGCAATAAAGTTCATGTCAAGTTTGAATGTAGTCAACCGACAGAGAATCATGTACCATTTGCAGAAGGAGACTTGGTGCTCTAAAGGCATTCAGAGATAAAAGTACCTCGCGATGAGCCAAGTCCCTGGTAGTATGGACCATTCACAATTGAAAGCCTACGCAAAGATGGGATAGCTACCTTGAGCAGTAAAGGAGGAGGGGAGGTGACTGCAAGTGTCGAACGATTGAAACACTACCACCCCGATAGCGAGGATCATAATTATATGGGATACGTCATCTCGAGAGATGAGGCCACGTAATTACCCATGACCTTGAGTCTAGCTACAAGACTCGTAAATAAAGAAAAGCGCTTCTTGGGAGGCAACCCATGCTTTGTTTGATTTTATTTATTTCCGTATGCATGTTTTATTTTTATTGTTGGTAAATCATGTTTCAAACTAAATTGTGAAAATGCTTTATTTTGTTTTTAACTTCGTCTTAATTACATATAAAGGTATTTTGCAAAAGCTAAGTGTAAGGGGAAACCCAAATTTGTTTATAAGAACGAAAATGATCGTGATTCGCCACAATATTAAAGGAACATGTATATTAGTATTTGTTTGAGTCAAATGCTTGTATCGAGTCATAATGATGTTTTGCAGGATTTTCCAGGAAATAAGGAATGAGTTTTTCTAGAAATTTTCCAGAAACATAACATAAGATTTTTCCAGGAAAAATTCTGACGGCGTCAGGTACCAAAATTCAGAAAATTTTTGCGAGTTTTGTTTAAACCGGAGTCTTAAAGTTTTTGTTAATTCTTTAGTTTTATAAACTCCAAGAAATCTGCAAACATTCATTCCACAAGCATTATATCCTTATATATATAGATTGCCGTCGATTTTACGCGAGGTTTCCTTGATTGTTTTCTCAGGTTTAACAGGTTATATATGATAAGAAGATGATTTATATTTCTGGAGGGAAGCTTTCAAAGTTCATTTTCTTGGAGGAAGATCTAACCTTGTTGACACACTATCCACATCGAACGAATCAGGGCAGTATTTGTTTTCATTCTTTTACCTGTTTTACTTTTACATTCTTTAATTGAACATTGGGGACAATGTTCATCCTAAGTGTAAGGGGAGGGTAAATGATGATACCTTATAGGATACAATTGCACTTGAGTTTGTTTGTTTGATGGTAGGTGTGTAATAAAACTAAGAGAAATACTTGTTAGTGTAATTTTAATGCCAAATTTAAAATTTTTTACAACATTTAGGAGTGAAACTTTAGCCTTAACAAGCGTCTCATGGATAGGAGTTGTATGACTAGCACAAAACCGTACCATTCAGAAAAATTTTCCACCCAAATATATTTAAGGTTCGCCTTTAGATTTGATAGGAAAAGCATTCATTATTAATGCTTATGAGTGTACCGGTAGCATTTAGATTATAGAACTTGCGTTAGTGATGCATCCCGAGACCGTTAGTGAGACTACATTCGTGTAGTAGGATTTACTACATGACAAGAGGCATTAGGATCACCCTTGTGTTTAAACCCGTATTATAATTACTTGACCATTTAAGTCACATTACTTGACTAGTAAAGTCAATTAATTCTCCCACACCTTAACGTTGTACTCATTTTTAGTACACGATACCCCTAGTACACCCCTCCGAGCATATCTTTTCGTTTCTAACTTTAAGCATCTTACTAAAAGGAAGAATTTGTTACAACCCACCCAAATGTGCAACCAAATCGCCTTAGCCTTCCGTGTATGCACACATCTTTAGTGCATTATTGTTATTTGTTTAAACCCTTAGTTAATTATCTAATTGATTATATGGCTGCTAAGTCGAGTCATATCTTGTACATATTGTTTTGGGATGATTGGGACTCATGGGTAAAGTACTAGTGTTATGGAGTAATGGGGAAGAACATCAAATTATTACCCCCCATATGTGCGTTAATCTTAAAAAGTACTCCAAGTGTTTTGATTATCTTGATTCGAGTCATTAGAGTAGTTTATTTTAAAGTATGTAAAAATTCAAGTGTAAGGGAGATGTAACTCCCCTATGATGTATTATTTTGGATGGTAGGGTAAAAGTGCATGCAAAAAAAAAAAAAAAAAAAAAAAAAAAAAAAAAAAAAATTTGAAAAAAGAAAGAAAAAAAGAAGAAAAAAATAGAAAAAGAAAAGAGAAAAACATACGGACTACCATCTCGTTTCATTCTATGTTTGTTTTAAGATTTTGTTATTTTTGATTTATTAGCTTAAGTCGAGTCGAGTATTGGCTTAGCAACGCCATATTGTACTGATACGTGGGAATCGCACCAGGCTTTACCTCTCAAGGGATCTCGAGAAGCTTACAACCCCCACCAGGCAGTGCACCTGATCGTTGTAGTATAGTATAGTGACAAGTACCGGGGGATTGATCGTTCAGCTAGGAATAGTGTCGCTAGGATTAGAAAGCCTAAATACTAGTTCTAAAGGTGAGGGATGATTATTTTTGTATTTTTATATTTTATGAAAAGCAATTAAATATCTCGGGTTTGAAGGATTTAGGCGGAATTAGTTGCTAATCAACTAACCCAATACTAAGATGCAATCAAAATAAAATACTAGAAAAGAAAATAAACTAATTATACTAAGGTTGTGAGCAGTAAATTGGAGAAAATGTGTTTACTTAGATTTTACTACTCCCTAGACATCTTTTACACGTTAATTACTTGTTATAATTGCATGGATGACGGATCGTATTCCTTAATATCATTCATGGGGTGGCACACATAACTCCCCAATTCTATGAGCTCTTATCTCCTCTTACACCATGCCCAGCACAACTATAGGGATTGTAAACAGTGGCTCATGCATTAAATACAACCAATAAAGACCTAGTGCGCCTCGGTTCATGTTTCTTAAGACGTTCAAGCATGTTACCAAGTGGAGATCTGCCAGTTTTCTTAAGCCTAACATATAAATCATTCATCCAAGACAAGAATAAACAAGTAATCAACACATAATTAACATCTAGGTTTCGTTAGATCTAAGCAAACACAAGGTAGATCTAGCCTAGCATGATAGAATTGAGACAAGAACAAGATATAGACAACCAACACATAGACATATTGATTGAATTAAAGGAACACTTATCTCAATTACAATGAAAGGTATCAAGGGTTTGGAACCCTTGAAAAACCTGTAAAAGTTGCACCAAAATCGTACTTAGGGTTTTGTAACACCCCCAAAATACCGCAGCGGAAGACTGTGTCATAGGGGTGCTACTTCATAATACAAAGAACAAGGTATAGAAAACGAACTCTAAATGAGACGTTTTGAAAAGTTACCATTCGATTAATAAATTCCGAGATACAAACTTGAGTTCTATAATACAATACATAAGAGTTTTAAGACATATCGAATGGTAAAGATAAAAGCATAAGTCTTCAAAACATGTCAAGCGACTCTATGCTCCATGCAACAGCTTATCATCTTACAGACCTGAGACAAACATGCTAAAGTGTCAACACAATGGTTGGTGAGTTCATAGAGTTTGTCTTAAAATAATTGAAAAGCCTTAAGAGAATGTTCGCACAGCAAAGGCATCGTGAATCCACTCAGTTGCAATTCCCGCCATAAGAGACTTGCAACCTGTGTGTTCACAACCCACTGCTAACATATATAGTATGAATAAGACATGTATAAGTTCATCAAGACAATTTAAGCAATTAGAAGTGAGTCTCTACTTCATCTCTGAAGACTTCACTTTTATGATGTATCCAACATTCGCAAATGTTAGGATGTATCAAAGACAACTGGGAGTCAATTCCCAAAGACAACTGGGAGCCACTTCCCAAAGACAACTGGGAGTCAATTCCCAAAGACAACTACTAGTCAATAAATAGAATAACGCAATTAAGTATAACGCAGTCATGTATGTAAGCAATCAAGTATAACACAGTCAAGTATAGACGTTTTGAGTATTTGTACAAGTAAACAAGTAGTTGAGCATGTGTCTCCCCCAAAGAGTTAAGACAAGTATGAAAAGAGTAGGGGCTATGACTCACCTTAAGCTTAAGTGATGTGAAATGAAAGTGGTAGTCGAATCGCGAAAGTCACTAAGAGCAGCCTATAATAGAACGTTGCGACTTAGGTTTGGAGTAATGTCTAAGAATACGAAGAATTGCCCATATATGTCTTGCATAATGTTCATGATGTAGTACTTAGTATATAGCGTAAGTCTTTGAATATAAATGGTTTATGAAACATGTATAAGTTGTATATCTCTTACTACCGTTCGGGCCGACATAATTCAGAAGTCATGGAGTAAACGTTCGAGGAGCCAGGACACTTTAACTCGTAAATCCACAACTCATCTCGACGGCTTACTTAATGAACTCCTCACATGAGGCTCCCTACTATTGTAGTATTTGATAACAAATGTATAAGTTTTGATCCGAAAAGTTACATGTCCAATATTTGAATAAACTTAGGAAAGTTTATTAGTACATGAAGATTGTTATTAGGGGTAGTTTCATAAGTCTTATATGACCATTTTCTCTTTGTAATATCTCATGGTTCCTTTTGAAGTGAAGTAGATCCAAATTGTTTGTTCAAGTTATCGCCTAATTCCTTGTTTCATGTTTATGCCTAAGTAAGCTTATATGGTCATTTAGTCATGGCTTCGCCGTGACCTTGGTCATTTTTCCATGGTCTTGAGACTCAACCTTGGCTTTAGCCATGGTTGTGGTCTTGGCTTTAGGTCATTAGACCTCTTGGTCTTAGTAAATGATAACTATAATATAGTGACTTTGGTCTAAAATGGGCTGTTAAGATTTTGAAGAAATTTATCACTCGGAAAGCGTTTTCAGGGCTCGAGCTTCTTTGTTCCTGAACGAAAACGTCGTTCCGGACAACTTTTGTGTTTTAACTTTTTGATGAATCGGACCAGAAGGGTGACTTTAAAAAGCTAAATTTGATCAGAATGCTATTTAGGCAGTTTTGCCGTTTTGGTTTCGCTAACTTCTTATGGCCATAACTTTTGACTCGGGTACTCGTTTTGGGTGATTCAAATTGCTATGTTTTCCTTGTTAAGTCCTCTTTAACAGTAAGTAAGTGTCAAATATCAAAGTTATACTATTTTGGTCGTGGTTCTCCATAAAAATCACTAGTTTGCTTGTTTACTTGTCATAAGTTAACATATGTATACCAATACTTGATTTATCCATTTTTAAACATCATGAACACAATAACAAGAACATATATAGCATGAAAGGAACACAAAGAGCATGAAAATGATAATTAAGCAAGAAAGTATGTTAGGGTTTGCTTACAACTTTTGGCCTTAATGAAAAAGGGAAACTAGGACAAGAACTAGGACTTTGTTTGAACAAGCTTTCCTCCTTTGCAACCTATGATAAACCGAGGTTATTTGAAGATTATAACGACGCCTTCTTGAAGTCCAAAACTATTTGAAGATTATAACGACGTCTTTTTGGAGACTTTAAAGTTATAACAACTTTTCTTAGAAAATTTCCAAGATTGAAGATCAAACACTAGTTTTCTTTCAAAAACTAGTTAACTTTCTTACAAAATATAAGAAAAGTGCCTTAGGTTTTAGGACTTAAAGGTTATAAGAAGGTGTGGTGCAAGTTTTCTATGTGTTATTAGTTGGCTATTTATAGGATGAGAAAAATAGTTAACCATATATTGGGTTAGAATGTAACCATGGTTAATTTAGACACTTGTAAACATCCTAGAGATCAATGGTCAAGATCAAGCCTCCAAAATGGTGACTCCCCCCCTAAATGGCGGTTCAAAGGTGATAAGGGTGACTAGATGATGAGTCTTGGTGTTATCTTGCTTAGTTTGTGCATTTTGACTCCGTAAAAAGCTAACCGTAAATGATTAAGCCTCAAAACGTAAAATCGGGTATCGTAAAAATATGAAACTTGAAAGTATTGTTAAACATGTCAATATAGTCCATAATAAAATATAAAATGAGTGGTAGGATCTATCGGGTGCTAAAACCCTGCTAAAAACTGGAAACACGGGTCTAAAACGCGTAATTCGCGTAAAACGCTGAACTGAAAAATGTAAAATTCCAAAACTTTTGGAATTGTCATAAAATGATAGAAAATCATATTTCTATTGTTTATAATGTTTTATGGATATATCGGGATGCTGGAAGGACGTTTAAACCTAAAAGTAAATCTCGGACACGGCTTTGTGATTTTTGCAGAAATGATCCGACGAGCGTCAAACTCTCGGATTATCGTTAAAATAGTTTAACTTACGAGAATATGAAATAAAAATTTCTGAGATGAATAGTGAAAAGTGAATAGTAAAAAGTGAATAGTAAAAAGTGAATAGTGAAATTTTCAGGAATAAAAGTTAACCTGAAATTGCGAATTGTTACAGTCTCTACCCCTTCAGGAAACTTCGTCCCGAAGTTTAGTGTGTCTAGGTCTCTTATCTTAATAGCGGCATAATAAAGCTAAGTTTTTGAACTAGGATAGAATAATATGGTAGGATAAAGTACGTACCCGTTACGCATTGCGGGCTTCCTTAGCACCCAAATAGTATGCTCGACCCCGAGGTGGACTATCATTGTATTCACGCTTTGGGTTATTTGCTTCAAGCATTACTGCTAGAGTCGGGTTATCCAGTACTTGTCCCTGTGCCCTATTCAACTTAGGACATGTATTTCGGAAATGGTTTGGGCTGTTGCACTCATGGCATGTCTTTTGGTTGTTTCCTATATTGTCCGCATTCGCCTGCCTTGTAATTGATTTACACTGACTTGCAAAGTGGCCAGACTTCTTGCAATTATAACACACAGGGCATGGTTCAGACCTTTGATGATGATAAGTGCATTTAGTACACTTAGGATGTGAACCCTCATACTTTTTCTGATCATAAACTGTTGCTGCAAATCCTCTTGCTCTCTTATTATCAACCATTGTACCCTTTTGCTCGCTCGATTCACCTGCTCCCTTTCTTTTATCACTAGTCTTCAAAGTTCCATTCCTAACCATCTCATCTGTTAGGGTCCCTGCTCTTAGTATTGCACTTTGAATTGTGGAAGGTTCGGTTGTTTTCACCATCCCACGAATCTCGGGAACAAGGCCATAGATGTACCTCTCAATCCTCTTGGATTCAGGGGTAACCAGATGAGGAACTAGTTTAGCTAGTTCATGAAACCGATCTGTGTAGGTTGCATGACCAGCCCCTACCATAGAGTGATGCCAAAACTCGTCTTCTAGTTTTTGCATTTCATTAACCGGGCAGTATTCTTCCTTCAGTAGTCCTTTAAAGTCGTCCCATGTCATGCCTACAGCTGCTTCTCTAGTCCTTGCTTGAATCTGCATGTTCCACCATGTCAATGCCTTTTCTGATAGTAAGCATGCAGAATATTTCACTCTCTGGTGGATTGCACAGTTACTGATGTCAATCACTGACTCCATCTTCTCGACCCATCGAGTATATGCCAATGCACCTCCTTTGCCATTAAACTCAATTGGTTTGCATGACGTAAATTCCTTATACGTACATCCAGTCCTATGGTTGTTGTTGTTGTTGTTGTTGTTGTTGTTGTTGTTGTTGTTGTTGTTGTTGTTGTTGTTGTTTTTATCATTCCTTCCTCCATTATTTGTAGCGTCATTTATGCTTCCGTGGTTTCCCGAATTGTTCATGTGATTGCCAACTTGTGTGACTATAGTGGGAAGTAGGTTTTGTAGTTGTTGGGCAATAATGGTGGAGACATCTGGATTTCCACCAGCGTTACTAGGGTTACTAGTGTCGTGAGCATCTCCTCTACCTCCACGTCCACCAGTTCTTCCACTATCATTACTAGGATTACTAGTGTCGTGAGCAGTTCCTCTACCTCCACGACCACCAGTTCTTCCACCTCTTGGTGTTGCACCACCTCGGCTAGTGCTACGAGTTACTCTCTTTGGTGCCATGATATCTACAAGGAGGGACATTTTGTCGACGTCAGATATGAGGTGATATTCCTGGACTACTTAGTCTTAAATCTTGTCAATTTTGAGTCAATCGTCGATTAATGTAAGCATGGTCACATATGTCTACGTGAGTCGTGACGCATTTATAATTATGTTGGCCACCATAATTATAATTGCTTCCTTTCACACGTATACATATTTACCAGGCACACATAACTCAACAATTGGTACTACATAATTGGGTAGACTTTCTATCATCTGCTCTTAAGTTGTGAAAGGGGTAACATAGTCTGGGTATCTAGAGAAGGTGATATGACGAAATGGACTAGTCGCGCTTGTAGAAAGGTTTGAGTGTCGTACTAGGACATATGAACCACTTCTAGGTATTAGAATCATATAAAGTAAGTATAAGGCAAATCATCAAATCTCTACAGGAAACTAATAACCTTTATTTAACTTAATCTTATGTCTTATCAAACAAGAACTGTCACAAGATTAAGTTAATTAAACAATTATTACTTAGCTTTAAATTTTTGATGACTTGACTATTGTCTCGGGTTTCTTCTAAACAAACAATTAGCAATAAGCATATGCACATGAAGTGTGTGTAAAGCAAAATAAAGAGAAGAGTCTTAATGTTTATAGCAGTTATAGTCTAGGTAGTAAATGCAACCTAGTTCTCTATAACCAAGGCTCTGATACCAATCTGTAACACCCCCAAAATACCGCAGCGGAAGACTGTGTCATAGGGGTGCTACTTCATAATACAAAGAACAAGGTATAGAAAACGAACTCTAAATGAGACGTTTTGAAAAGTTACCATTCGATTAATAAATTCCGAGATACAAACTTGAGTTCTATAATACAATACATAAGAGTTTTAAGACATATCGAATGGTAAAGATAAAAGCATAAGTCTTCAAAACATGCCAAGCGACTCTATGCTCCATGCAACAGCTTATCATCTTACAGACCTGAGACAAACATGCTAAAGTGTCAACACAATGGTTGGTGAGTTCATAGAGTTTGTCTTAAAATAATTGAAAAGCCTTAAGAGAATGTTCGCACAGCAAAGGCATAGTGAATCCACTCAGTTGCAATTCCCGCCATAAGAGACTTGCAACCTGTGTGTTCATAACCCACTGCTAACATATATAGTATGAATAAGACATGTATAAGTTCATCAAGACAATTTAAGCAATTAGAAGTGAGTCTCTACTTCATCTCCGAAGACCTCACTTTTATGATGTATCCAACATTCGCAAATGTTAGGATGTATCAAAGACAACTGGGAGTCAATTCCCAAAGACAACTGGGAGCCACTTCCCAAAGACAACTGGGAGTCAATTCCCAAAGACAACTACTAGTCAATAAATAGAATAACGCAATTAAGTATAACGCAGTCATGTATGTAAGCAATCAAGTATAACACAGTCAAGTATAGACGTTTTGAGTATTTGTACAAGTAAACAAGTAGTTGAGCATGTGTCTCCCCCAAAGAGTTAAGACAAGTATGAAAAGAGTAGGGGCTATGACTCACCTTAAGCTTAAGTGATGTGAAATGAAAGTGGTAGTCGAATCGCGAAAGTCACTAAAAGCAGCCTATAATAGAACGTTGTGACTTAGGTTTGGAGTAATGTCTAAGAATACGAAGAATTGCCCATATATGTCTTGCATAATGTTCATGATGTAGTACTTAGTATATAGCGTAAGTCTTTGAATATAAATGGTTTATGAAACATGTATAAGTTGTATATCTCTTACTACCGTTCGGGCCGACATAATTCAGAAGTCATGGAGTAAACGTTCGAGGAGCCAGGACACTTTAACACGTAAATCCACAACTCATCTCGACGGCTTACTTAATGAACTCCTCACATGAGGCTCCCTACTATTGTAGTATTTGATAACAAATGTATAAGTTTTGATCCGAAAAGTTACATGTCCAATATTTGAATAAACTTAGGAAAGTTTATTAGTACATGAAGATTGTTATTAGGGGTAGTTTCATAAGTCTTATATGACCATTTTCTCTTTGTAATATCTCATGGTTCCTTTTGAAGTGAAGTAGATCCAAATTGTTTGTTCAAGTTATCGCCTAATTCCTTGTTTCATGTTTACGCCTAAGTAAGCTTATATGGTCATTTAGTCATGGCTTCGCCGTGACCTTGGTCATTTTTCCATGGTCTTGAGACTCAACCTTGGCTTTAGCCATGGTTGTGGTCTTGGCTTTAGGTCATTAGACCTCTTGGTCTTAGTAAATGATAACTATAATATAGTGACTTTGGTCTAAAATGGGCTGTTAAGATTTTGAAGAAATTTATCACTCGGAAAGCGTTTTCAGGGCTCGAGCTTCTTTGTTCCTGAACGAAAACGTCGTTCCGGACAACTTTTGTGTTTTAACTTTTTGATGAATCGGACCAGAAGGGTGACTTTAAAAAGCTAAATTTGATCAGAATGCTATTTAGGCAGTTTTGCCGTTTTGGTTTCGCTAACTTCTTATGGCCATAACTTTTGACTCGGGTACTCGTTTTGGGTGATTCAAATTGCTATGTTTTCCTTGTTAAGTCCTCTTTAACAGTAAGTAAGTGTCAAATATCAAAGTTATACTATTTTGGTCTTGGTTCTCCATAAAAATCACTAGTTTGCTTGTTTACTTGTCATAAGTTAACATATGTATACCAATACTTGTTTTATCCATTTTTAAACATCATGAACACAATAACAAGAACATATATAGCATGAAAGGAACACAAAGAGCATGAAAATGATAATTAAGCAAGAAAGTATGTTAGGGTTTGCTTACAACTTTTGGCCTTAATGAAAAAGGGAAACTAGGACAAGAACTAGGACTTTGTTTGAACAAGCTTTCCTCCTTTGCAACCTATGATAAACCGAGGTTATTTGAAGATTATAACGACGCCTTCTTGAAGTCCAAAACTATTTGAAGATTATAACGACGTCTTTTTGGAGACTTTAAAGTTATAACAACTTTTCTTAGAAAATTTCCAAGATTGAAGATCAAACACTAGTTTTCTTTCAAAAACTAGTTAACTTTCTTACAAAATATAAGAAAAGTGCCTTAGGTTTTAGGACTTAAAGGTTATAAGAAGGTGTGGTGCAAGTTTTCTATGTGTTATTAGTTGGCTATTTATAGGATGAGAAAAATAGTTAACCATATATTGGGTTAGAATGTAACCATGGTTAATTTAGACACTTGTAAACATCCTAGAGATCAATGGTCAAGATCAAGCCTCCAAAATGGTGACTCCCCCCCTAAATGGCGGTTCAAAGGTGATAAGGGTGACTAGATGATGAGTCTTGGTGTTATCTTGCTTAGTTTGTGCATTTTGACTCCGTAAAAAGCTAACCGTAAATGATTAAGCCTCAAAACGTAAAATCGGGTATCGTAAAAATATGAAACTTGAAAGTATTGTTAAACATGTCAATATAGTCCATAATAAAATATAAAATGAGTGGTAGGATCTATCGGGTGCTAAAACCCTACTAAAAACTGGAAACACGGGTCTAAAACGCGTAATTCGCGTAAAACGCTGAACTGAAAAACGTAAAATTCCAAAACTTTTGGAATTGTCATAAAATGATAGAAAATCATATTTCTATTGTTTATAATGTTTTATGGATATATCGGGATGCTGGAAGGACGTTTAAACCTAAAAGTAAATCTCGGACACGGCTTTGTGATTTTTGCAGAAATGATCCGACGAGCGTCAAACTCTCGGATTATCGTTAAAATAGTTTAACTTACGAGAATATGAAATAAAAATTTCTGAGATGAATAGTGAAAAGTGAATAGTAAAAAGTGAATAGTGAAATTTTCGGGAATAAAAGTTAACCTGAAATTGCGAATTGTTACAGGTTTCTCCACACTTCTACCCCTAATGTGTGAAAATTAGAAAACTATATATAGAAAAATGGGTCTGACGGCGTCAAGACAAACATTGTGACGCCGTCACCTCGCCGCCAAAACTATTCTCGGACTGCCTTGATCTACTTCTGACGCTGTCAAGACTTATTTATTTCCAGGCCGTCATGACTTTTTACTCTTGACACCCTTCTTTCGTGACGCCGTCAAATCTGTACTGGGTCGTCATGGACTTCTGCTCTTGACGCCATCAGAGAATTACTCTTGACGCCGTCACCTACTGTTCCCAGCATGGAAAATTAAGACTTTGGCGTTTTCTTCACTTTTATGCTCCAAAAACGTCCGAATTGCTTCCTTTTTCAGATTTCTCTCCCAAAGTACCTAAAATCACAAAAAGAATGATTTAGGGCAATATTTGATCAAATAAATTCGAATTCGGGCTTAAATGACCCCCTAAAAACGGATCATTTTTCGCCTCATCATATACCCTTACACTTGAGATTTGCTTGTCCTCAAGCAAATGCGCTTTTATTCTACTCAAAATACAAGTTAGGGGTCATTTAACACTAATATAAAAGTAATTACAACAAATAATCGTTCCATTAAAGTCCAAAGACAAGCACGGAGGTCATACACTAGCACCTCACACATAGTGTTTAGATACTCACATCTCTCGGGTGTAATAAAGTGTAAATTACAATATGGAAACGGAAGATATCTCTCACTACCTGTCATAGCAAAATAGATTACCATAGGCTTGGGAAAGGATCAAACCTCCACCACATGGCGTAAGTACCTAGGATAAACTATCAAAGAGGTCTTTTAAAGGGTTGTAATGTTAGGTATAGGGATATGAAATACACGGTTTTGTTGGATAAAGGAAGTTTTACTGGTGGCAAGTTAACAATCTTGATTAATTACATGTACAATATGGCGTTGCTAAGCCAAGACTAGACTCGACTTAAGCTAATAAATGAAAAATAACAAAAATATAAAATGAACATAGAATAAAAAGGGATGGTAGTCCGTATGTTTTTTCTCTTTTTCCTTTTTCTATTTTTATTTTATTTTTTTTTTTTTTTTGATTTTCTCGATTTTTTTTTTTTTTTTTTTTTTTGCATACACTCTTACCCTACCATCCAAAATAATACATCATAGGGAATAAGCATTCCCATTACACTTGAATCTTTACATACTTTACAATTAACTAAACTAATGACTCGAATTAAGAAAATCAAAACACTTGGAGCACTTTTAAGATTAACGTACATATGGGTAATAAATGATGTTCTTCCCCATTAGTCCATAAAATATGTACTTACCCATGAGTCCCAATCGTCACAAAACAATATGTACAAGGATATGACTCGACTTAGCAACCATGTAATCAATTATAAACTTAACTTAGGGTTTAACAAATAAAAATAATGCACTAAAAATGAGCGCATACACGGAAGGCTAAGGCGATTTGGTTGTACATTTAAGTGGGGTGTAACAAATTCTTCCTTTAAGTAAGATGCTTAAAGTTAGAAACGAAAAGATAGGCTCGGAGGGGTGTACTAGGGGTATCGTGTACTAAAAATGAGTACAACGCTAAGGGTGTGAGAAAAATTAGTTGACTTAACTAGCCAAGTAATATGACTTAAATGGTCAAGTAATTATAATACGTGTTTAACACAAGGGTAATCCTAATGCCTCTTATCATGTAGTAAATCCTACTACACGAATGTTGTCTCACTAGCGGTCTCGGGATGCATCACTAACGCAAGTTCTAGAATCTAAATGCTACCGGTACACTCATAAGCACTAATAATAAATGCTTTTCCTATCAAATCTAAAGGCGAACCTCACATATTTGGGTGGAAAATTTTTCTGAATATACGGTTATGTGCTAGTCATACAATCTCCTATCCATGAGACGCTTGCTATGGCTAAAGTTTCACTCCTAAATGTTGTAAAAAATTTTAAATTTGGAGCTAAAATTGCACTAACAAGTACTTCTCGTAGTTTTATTACACATCTACTATCAAACAAAACACACTCAAGCGAAAGTGCATATGTAAGGTATCATCTTTTTACCCTCCCCTTACACTTAAGATGAACATTGTCCCCAATGTTCAAGTAAAGAATGTAAAAGTGAAAAAGTAAAGAGAATGAAATCAAATACTCCCCTGATTCGCTCGGTATGGATAATAGGGTGGCCAGGTTAAATCTTCCTCCAAGAAAATGAACAATCAAAGCTTCCCTTCCAGAATGTAAATCATCTTCTTGTCATACATAACCTGTAAAACCTGATAAAATAGACATGACAACCTCGCGTAAAATCGGCGGCATCCTATATAATTTACTAAATCCTAGAAAACAAGATAAGATATAATGCTTGTGGAATGAAGTTTGCAGATCTCCTGGAGATTATAAAACTTAATAATTCACAAAAACCATAAGACTCCGTTAGAAAAACAAAACCGGTAGAATTTCCAGATTTTTACACCTGACGCCGTCAAGAGTAAACTCCTGACGCCGTCAGAATTAACCTGCAGAAATCCTTATGTTGAGTTTCCGGATAATTTCTGGAAAAACTTGGTCCTACTTCCTGGAAAATCCTGCAAAACTTCATTATGACTCAATACAAGCATTTGACTCTAACAAATACGAATACACATGTTCATTTAATATTGTGGAGAATCATAATCGGTTTGTTTCTTAAAAACATATTTGGGGTTTCCCCTTACACTTATCTTTTGCAAAAATACCTTTAGGTGGAGTTAAGACTAAGCCAAAACAACAAAGTAAAGTATTTCCACTATTTAGTTTAGAAACATGATCAACCAACAATAAAAATTAAACATGCATACGGAAGCAAATAACAAACAAACAAATAAAATCACACAAAACATGGGTTGCCTCCCAAGAAGCGCTTTTCTTTATTTACGAGTCTTGTAGCTAGACTCAAGTTCATGGGTTACTACGTGATACGGGTGAGTTCCTCATTGAGGACATCTTTGGGATCAAACTTAGGTTTCAACTTCCTATCGGTTTCCTTAGTATGGTATGACCTTTCAAACTTTTCTCCATCCGGATCATACAAAGTCATCCTCATATGCCATGTTCTGTCACCTTCTTTAGGTGGCTTGTCCCACCTCCATTTACACTTGTCTCCCTCTCTTTTCCACTTATTCATCTCAATATTAATAGGCATTACGCTCAAGAACTCAATCATCTTCCTAAAGACTAAGGGGTCCTCAAAGGGATCTAGCTCTTCATCTCTATCTATGAGTTGTTCTACCGAATGTGCCTTTTCCATGAAATCTTTCTCTAGATAAAATGGGCATTGAGGTCCTATGAAGTTCCTTTCTATCCAAGGTCCGTATCTAGATGGTCTCCTATTCATCTCTACCCAATGCGGTGTCGGTTCATCATCACAATCATAACTATGCTTCTTTACATCGTACACCGACCAAGTATCGCCTTCACCAACCGCTATCTTAGACTCCTTACAATCTATCATGGCGCTAGCGGTTGCTAAAAATCCTCTTCCTACCAATAATGGGCATGTAGTGTCACTAACCATGTCTAGGACGTGAAAATCCGCTAGTATAGTTAACTTTCCTACTTGAACAACTACATCCTTAATCATTCCAACCGGGTGGGCAATACTCCCATCCGCTAGCCCTATCAATACCTCCGTTTCCTCTAACTTTCCTAGGTTAAGAGCGGTGAATAATGATAAGGGAATCAAGTTGAGGCTTGACCCTAAATCGGCTAGTGTGTCGAAAGCTTCGGATCTTCCTATCTTACAAGGCAAAACAAATATACCCGGATCATCAAGCTTTTTAGGCAACTTGTTTTGAACGAAGGCGGTCCCATTTTTACCTAGTTTAAACTTCTCATATTTTTCTAGGAGGGCACTATAGTAAGGAGCACGTGCTAAGACATCAATGACGGGGCGTTCAAGGTGAAGTTCCTTGAATTCATCGTCAAGGTCTTGCGTAGGAGGTGTTTCAACTATACTTTTGACCGGCTCTATATTGGGTGTTTTATTTGATTGGTCCTTTTGAAGAACTTGGTTTTGTTTGAAACACGTGCTCGTTGATTTAACCGAGTAGTATTGTGGACACGAAGTGGGTGACGAAACTGAAGATATGGAATTAACGTTTAGTTTCGGATTCTTGATTGTGTCGCTTGGGAGTGCTCCCGTTCTCATCATTGAGAACTTTCAACAATGCGTCAATTATAGTGGTCATCTCCTTTTGCTTTTGTTTGAAATCGGCTTCAAACTTAGATATGCGAGCTTCTTGAGATTCTATAAACTTCGACATCAATCCTTCAAGATTGTTGGTACTACCATAGTTGTTAGAAGGATTGTTGTTGAAAGTACGGTTGGAGGGTGGACCGTTTGGTTGGTAACGATTAGGCAGATTGGAAGAATTGGGTTGATTTTGTTTCCACCTAAGATTTGGGTGATTTTTCCATAAGGGGTTGTATGAATCACCGTAAGTGTTTGGCTCGGGCTTGAAAGTGTACCACTTATCTCCCGCTTCGTCGGTACGCGTGGATGCGTAGTCCGCAAAAGCTGTTCTGGGGAGTTCCACACAATCACAAGTGTCGTAGGGACCACTACATAATTCGCATGAAGAAGTGATTTTGTTCACTTGGCTTGAAGGCTTAGGAGCTTCGTAAGATTTCATGAGAAACTTGACTTGGTCCTCAAGTTCCATGATCCTACGGTCGGGAGTGCTAGAATTGTTCGAAGGCAAAGATATTGCCTTGACCGTTTTGTTCAAGTCACGGGGATCATTCCAACTTTCGTTGTCATAGAGAGCAAGATCTTCTATGAGTTCCCATGATTGTTCTGCACATAGATCACGTAGCTTACCACCGGCCGATTGGTCAATGGCTCGCCTCGTGGAGATGTCGATATGGTCATAAAAGATTTGGACTTGGAGCCAAAGATCTATGCCATGATGAGGGACTTTTTGGAGTAAGTCCTTGAAACGAGTCCATGCTTCATAAAGAGATTCATTTTGACGTTGTTGGAACATCAAGATGTCATTTCTAAGCTTAGTAGTTCTCCCCGGTGGGAAAAATTGAGCAAGGAAACGAGTGGTGAGATCATCCCATGTGGTGATGGATCCCGCGGGTAAACGCTCAAGCCATTGACTAGCTTGATCCCGTAGAGAGAATTGGAATAGGCGTAATCGGGTTGTCTCTCTAGTTGCAACATCTAGGTCTATGGAATCTACGATTTTGAGGAAGTCCTTAAGATGTTGGTTTGGATCTTCGAAACGAAGTCCATGGAATGCACATCCGCTTTGCACCAACCGGATGGTGTCGGATCGCAAGGGGGTCACATTGGCTCCGGTGAGCTCAATGGTGTTTCGGTAGCCTTGGTGGCTAGGTCGGGAATACTCTCCTAAGATTCGGGGCCTAAGGGGTTCTAATGGTGGGTTTTATTGTGGTGGGATGACGGGTTCAAAGATGTTCCCGTTGTCCATGATGTCGGGTGGTTACGAACAAAGGCACAAAGAAATAGATAGACTAAAGAAACCTACAAATAAAAATAAAATCTTACTAGAAAGTAATCTAGCAAGTAGATCTAATAAAAAGAAATTCTAACCTAGACAATAACTATTCCCCGGCAGCGGCGCCAAAAACTTGATACGTGGGAATCGCACCAGGCTTTACCTCTTAAGGGATCTCGAGAAGCTTACAACCCCCACCAGGCAGTGTACCTGATCGTTGTAGTATAGTATAGTGACAAGTACCGGGGGATTGATCGTTCAGCTAGGAATAGTGTCGCTAGGATTAGAAAGCCTAAATACTAGTTCTAAAGGTGAGGGATGATTATTTTTGTATTTTTATATTTTATGAAAAACAATTAAATATCTCGGGTTTGAAGGATGTAGGTGGAATTAGTTGCTAATCAACTAACCAAATACTAAGATGCAATCAAAATAAAATACTAGAAAAGAAAATAAACTAATTATACTAAGGTTGTGAGCAGTAAATTGGAGAAAATGTGTTTACTTAGATTTCACTACTCCCTAGACATCTTTTACACGTTAATTACTTGTTATAATTGCATGGATGACGGATCGTATTCCTTAATATCATTCATGGGGTGGCACACATAACTCCCCAATTCTATAAGCTCTTATCCCCTCCTACACCATGCCCAGCACAACTATAGGGATTGTAAACAGTGGCTCATGCATTAAATACAACCAATAAAGACCTAGTGCGCCTCGGTTCATGTTTCTTAAGACGTTCAAGCATGTTACCAAGTGGAGATCTGCCAGTTTTCTTAAGCCTAACATATAAATCATTCATCCAAGACAAGAATAAACAAGTAATCAACACATAATTAACATCTAGGTTTCATTAGATCTAAGCAAACACAAGGTAGATCTAGCCTAGCATGATAGAATTGAGACAAGAACAAGATATAGACAACCAACACATAGACATATTGATTGAATTAAAGGAACACTTATCTCAATTACAATGAAAGGTATCAAGGGTTTGGAACCCTTGAAAAACCTGTAAAAGTTGCACCAAAATCGTACTTAGGGTTTCTCCAAAACTTCTCCCCCCAATGTGTGAAAATTAGAAAACTATATATAGAAAAATGGGTCTGACGGCGTCAAGACAAACATTGTGACGCCGTCACCTCGCCGCCAAAACTATTCTCAGACTGCCTTGATCTACTTCTGACGCCGTCAAGACTTATTTATTTCCAGGCCGTCATGACTTTTTACTCTTGACGCCCTTCCTTCGTGACGCCGTCAAATCTGTACTGGGTCGTCATGGACTTCTGCTCTTGACGCCGTCAGAGAATTACTCATGACGCCGTCACCTACTGTTCCCAGCATGGAAAATTAAGACTTTGGCGTTTTCTTCACTTTTATGCTCCAAAAACGTCCGAATTGCTTCCTTTTCCAGATTTCTCTCCCAAAGTACCTAAAATCACAAAAGGAACGATTTAGGGCAATATTTGATCAAATAAATTCGAATTCGGGCTTAAATAACCCCCTAAAAACGGATCATTTTTCGCCTCATCATATACCCTTACACTTGAGATTTGCTTGTCCTCAAGCAAATGCGCTTTTATTCTACTCAAAATACAAGTTAGGGGTCATTTAACACTAATATAAAAGTAATTACAACAAATAATCGTTCCATTAAAGACCAAAGACAAGCACGGAGGTCATACACTAGCACCTCACAAATAGTGTTTAGATACTCACATCTCTCGGGTGTAATAAAGTGTAAATTACAATATGGAAACGGAAGATATCTCTCACTACCTATCATAGCAAAATAGATTACCATAGGCTTGGGAAAGGATCAAACCTCCACCACATGGCGTAAGTACCTAGGATAAACTATCAAAGAGGTCTTTTAAAGGGTTGTAACGTTAGGTACAGGGATATGAAATACACGGTTTTGTTGGATAAAGGAAGTTTTACTGGTGGCGAGTTAACAATCTTGGTTAATTACATGTACAATATGGCGTTGCTAAGCCAAGACGAGACTCGACTTAAGCTAATAAATGAAAAATAACAAAAATATAAAATGAACATAGAATAAAAAGGGATGGTAGTCTGTATGTTTTTTCTCTTTTTCCTTTTTCTATTTTTTTTTTTTTTTTTTTTTTTTTTTTTTTTTTTTTTTTTGCATACACTCTTACCCTACCATCCAAAATAATACATCATAGGGAATAAGCATTCCCCTTACACTTGAATCTTTACATACTTTACAATTAACTAAACTAATGACTCGAATTAAGAAAATCAAAACACTTGGAGCACTTTTAAGATTAACGTACATATGGGGGTAATAAATGATGTTCTTCCACATTACTCCATAAAATAAGTACTTTCCCATGAGTCCCAATCATCCCAAAACAATATGTACAAGGATATGACTCGACTTAGCAACCATGTAATCAATTAGAAACTTAACTTAGGGTTTAACAAATAACAATAATGCACTAAAAATGAGCGCATACACGGAAGGCTAAGGCGATTTGGTTGTACATTTAAGTGGGGTGTAACAAATTCTTCCTTTAAGTAAGATGCTTAAAGTTAGAAACGAAAAGATAGGCTCGGAGGGGTGTACTAGGGGTATCGTGTACTAAAAATGAGTACAACGCTAAGGGTGTGGGAAAAATTAGTTGACTTAACTAGCCAAGTAATATGACTTAAATGGTCAAGTAATTATAATACGTGTTTAACACAAGGGTAATCCTAATGCCTCTTATCATGTAGTAAATCCTACTACACGAATGTTGTCTCACTAGCGGTCTCGGGATGCATCACTAACGCAAGTTCTAGAATCTAAATGCTACCGGTACACTCATAAGCACTAATAATAAATGCTTTTCCTATCAAATCTAAAGGCGAACCTCACATATTTGGGTGGAAAATTTTTCTGAATATACGGTTATGTGCTAGTCATATAATCTCCTATCCATGAGACGCTTGCTATGGCTAAAGTTTCACTCCTAAATGTTGTAAAAAAATTTAAATTTGGCGCTAAAATTGCACTAACAAGTACTTCTCGTAGTTTTATTACACATCTACTATCAAACAAAACAAACTCAAGCGAAAGTGCATATGTAAGGTATCATCTTTTTACCCTCCCCTTACACTTAAGATGAACATTGTCCCCAATGTTCAAGTAAAGAATGTAAAAGTGAAAAAGTAAAGAGAATGAAATCAAATACTCCCCTGATTCGCTCGGTATGGATAATAGGGTGGCCAGGTTAAATCTTCCTCCAAGAAAATGAACAATCAAAGCTTCCCTTCCAGAATGTAAATCATCTTCTTGTCATACATAACCTGTAAAACCTAATAAAATAGACAAGACAACCTCGCGTAAAATCGGCGGCATCCTATATAAGTTACTAAATCCTAGAAAACAAGATAAGATATAATGCTTGTGGAATGAAGTTTGCAGATCTCCTGGAGATTATAAAACTTAATAATTCACAAAAACCAAAAGACTCCGTTAGAAAAACAAAACCGGTAGAATTTCCAGATTTTTACACCTGACGCCGTCAAGAGTAAACTCCTGACGCCGTCAGAATTAACCTGCAGAAATCCTTATGTTGAGTTTCCGGATAATTTCTGGAAAAACTTGGTCCTACTTCCTGGAAAATCCTGCAAAACTTCATTATGACTCAATACAAGCATTTGACTCTAACAAATACGAATACACATGTTCATTTAATATTGTGGAGAATCATGATCGGTTTGTTTCTTAAAAACATATTTGGGGTTTCCCCTTACACTTATCTTTTGCAAAAATACCTTTAGGTGGAGTTAAGACTAAGCCAAAACAACAAAGTAAAGTATTTCCACTATTTAGTTTAGAAACATGATCAACCAACAATAAAAATTAAACATGCATACGGAAGCAAATAACAAACAAACAAATAAAATCACACAAAACATGGGTTGCCTCCCAAGAAGCGCTTTTCTTAATTTACGAGTCTTGTAGCTAGACTCAAGGTCATGGGTTACTACGTGATACGGGTGAGTTCCTCATTGAGGACATCTTTGGGATCAAACTTAGGTTTCAACTTCCTATCGGTTTCCTTGGTATGGTATGACCTTTCAAACTTTTCTCCATCCGGATCATACAAAGTCATCCTCATATGCCATGTTCCGTCACCTTCTTTAGGTGGCTTGTCCCACCTCCATTTACACTTGTCTCCCTCTCTTTTCTACTTATTCATCTCAATATTAATAGCCATTACGCTCAAGAACTCAATCATCTTCCTAAAGACTAAGGGATCCTCAAAGGGATCTAGCTCTTCATCTCTAGCTATGAGTTGTTCTACCGAATGTGCCTTTTCCACGAAATCTTTCTCTAGATAAAGTGGGCATTGAGGTCCTATGAAGTTCCTTTCTATCCAAGGTCCGTATCTAGATGGTCTCCTATTCATCTCTACCCAATGCGGTGTCGGTTCATCATCACAATCATAACTATGCTTCTTTACATAGTACACCGACCAAGTATCGCCTTCACCCACCGCTATCTTAGACTCCTTACAATCTATCATGGCGCTAGCGGTTGCTAAAAATCCTCTTCCTACCAATAATGGGCATGTAGTGTCACTAACCATGTCTAGGACGTTAAAATCCGCTAGTATAGTTAACTTTCCTACGTGAACAACTACATCCTTAATCATTCCAACCGGGTGGGCAATACTTGTAACAATTCGCATTTTTAGGTTAACTTTTATTCCCGAAAATTTCACTATTCACTTTTTACTATTCACTTTTACTATTCACATCAAAAATTTTTATTTCATATTCTCGTAAGTTAAACTATTTTAACGATAATCCGAGAGTTTGACGCTCGTCGGATCATTTCTGCAAAAATCACAAAGCCGTGTCCGAGATTTACTTTTAGGTTTAAACGTCATTCCAGGATCCCGATATGTCCATAAAATATTATAAACAATAGAAATATGATTTTCTCTCATTTTACGACAATTCCAATAGTTTTGGAATTTTACGTTTTCCAGTTCAGCGTTTTACGCGAATTACGCGTTTTAGACCCGCATTTCCAGTTTTAGCAGCGTTTAAGCACCCTGATAAAAGTTATCACTCATTTAATAGGCTAATATAGAGTATATTGATAAGCTTTAACATATTTATGAGTTTCATATTTTTAAGATACTCGGTTTTAAGTTTCGTGACTTAACGACTTACTATTAGCGATTACCTGGACCAAAACTCGCCCCGTAAACACTAGGTGTTATCAATAACTCACCAATCTTATCTTGGAAGTCTTATAAGGTGTTTTTAGCTAGTCATCTAGCCTAGTCATGTTAATCTACATAATATCTACTAAAGTATAACAAACCAATTTTGCTACTTCATTCATTTTATATCATTTACACTTAATCAAAATAATCAAACTCATTCTCTTCCTTTCTCTCTCAATACCAACGACCCAAACACATAAAATAACCCATTTTGATCATGATTCTTTCAAGTTTCATCCATCATAAGTATAGCCTTTTGTTCCTTGCATGATCCTTAACACCTTTCAACCATAAAACTCTATAAAATCACCACAAAAACTCATCAAATTTCCAAGTGTTCTTAGTGAAGATTTTTACTAAAGGTTGTTTTTATGTTAGATTAGTGTTTATCAAGGGATTATAAGATAGGGTTTTTGATATGGAAGCATGGCTATGGTTGGAAAGGTTTTGGAAGATTAAGTAGTGGTTCTTGGTTTTGATCTTGGTTCTAGTTAGTTTCTTCACAAGTTGTAAGCAAACCCTTATACACTTTCTTGCTCAATATCATTTTCATGCTCTTTGTGTTCTTTTCATGCTATATATGTTCTTGTTATTGTGTTCATGATGTTTAAAAATGGATAAAACGAGTATTGGTATACATATGTTAACTTATGACAAGCAAACAAGCAAACTAGTGATTTTTATGGAAAACCATGACCACAATAGTATAACTTTGATATTTGACACTTAATTACTGTTAAAGAGGACTTAACAAGGAAAACATAGCAATTTGAATCACCCAAAACGAGTACACGAGTCAAAAGTTATGACCATTTGAAGTTAGCGAAACCAAAACGGCAAAACTGCCTAAATAGCATTCTGATCAAATTTTGATTTTGAAAGACCCACTTCTGGTCCGATTCATCAAAAAGTTAAAACACGAAAGTTGTCCGGAACGACGTTTTCGTTCAGGAACAAAGAAGCTCGAGCCCTGAAAACGCTTTCTGAGTGATAATTTTCTTCAAATTCTTAACAGTCATTTTTAGACCAAAGTAACTATATAATGGTTATAATTAGATGAGACCAAGAGGTCTAATGACCTAAAGCCAAGACCACAACCATGGCTAAAGCCAAGGTTGAGTCTCAAGATCATGGTAACAATGACCAAGGTCACGGCAAAGCCACGGCTAAAGACCATATAACTTTTAAAGATCAAAACTTATATATATATATATATATATATATATATATATATATATATATATGTTATCGAATACTACAATAGTAGGGAGCCTCATGTGAGGAGTTCATTAAGTAAGCCGGCGAGATGAGTTGTGGATTTACGAATTAAAGTGTCCTGGCTCCTCGAACGTTTACTCCATGACTTCTGAATTATGTCGGCCCGAACGGTAGTAAGAGATGTACAAACTATACATGTTTCATAAACGACTTATATTCAAAGACTTACATTATATACTAAGTACTACATCATGAACATTATGCAAGACATATATTGGCAATTCTTCGTATTCTTAGACGTTACTCCAAACCTAAGTCGCAACATTCTATTATAGGCTACTCTTAGAGACTTTCGCGATTTTACTACCACTTTCATTTCTCATTACATAAGTTTAAGGTGAGTCATAGCCCCTACTTTTTCATACTTGTTTTAACTCTTTGGGGGGGGGGGGGATACATGCATAACTACTTGCTTATTTGTACAAATACTCAAAACATTTATACTTGATTGTTTTATACTTGATTGTCTTATACTTGATCGCATTATACTTGATGTCATATATACATGATTGCATTATACTTGATTGTGAGACTTCCAGTGGCTCCAGATTAAGTTGCTGGATGACCATTGAGACTTCCGGTGGCTCCACATTAAGTTGTTGGATGACCATTGAGGCTATTGATACATCCTAACATTTGCGAATGTTGGATACATCATAAACGTGAGGTCTTCGGAGATGAAGAGTAGACTCACGACTAATTGCTTAATTTTTTTGATGAATTATACATGTCTTAATCATACTATATTGTAGCAGTGGGTTGTGAACACACAGGTTACAAGTCTCTTATGGCGGGACTTGTAACTGAGTGGATTCTCAATGCCTTTGCTATGTGAACATTCTTTTGAGGCCTTTTCAACTGTTTTAAGACAAACTCTATGAACTCACCAACCATTGTGTTGACACTTTAGCATGTTTATCTCAGGTTAGTAAGGAGATAGCTAGTGCGAGGAACTTAGAGTCAAGCTGCATACTCTGAAGACTTACGCTTTTATCATTTACCATTCAAAACACTTTGTATACATTTATGTATCATACTTTGGAATCTCATGTTTGTAACTTTGAATTCATTAATCGAATGGTAACTTTTCAAAACGTCTCATTTAGAGTTCGTTTTCTATACCTTGTACTTTGTATTATGAAGTAGCACCCCTATGACACAGTCTTCCGCTGCGGTATTTTGGGGGTGTTACAGATTGGTACCAGAGCCTTGGTTATAGAGAACTAGGTTGCATTTAGTGCCTAGACTATAACTGCTAGATACGTTGAGACCTTCCTCTTTATTTGCCTTACACACAATACATACACATATGCTTTTTGGTAGTTGTTGGTTTAGTTCCACGCTGTTAGATGATGTGACTTTAGTATTATAAGGAACCCCAGAGATTAGCCGAGTCATTAAAAACATGGAGCTCAGTAATAACTAATTATTTAACTTGATCTTGTGACAGTTCTTGTTTGATGAGACACAAGATTTGAGTTAAATAATATTATTGCTTAGCTTTAGGGATTTGATGACTTGATTATCTTACTATCGGCCTCAGAAGGCGGATTTTGTGTCGGAAATTCTTAAGTAGGATGTTTTAGAATCTCCTTATTTAAATGGATTGGGACGCCTCTTCATTTAAATAAAGAAATTGTAAATCACCGAACCATAAGTTTATGAGACCTTACTTACATAAATTTGGACGCTTCTTTATGTAAGTAATGTGTTATAAATAAGTGGGCTTAATTGTAGCCGATACGACTCCTTAACCAGAACCTTAGACGAATCAGAGTGAACACCACTATTTTAGAGATCCTGAAATCCCGAATTCTCTTAGACACACCGTAAGTAGTTAACATCAACTGAACTTCGGGATGAAGTTCTCGTTAAGGGGTAGAGACTGTAACAATTCGCATTTTCAGGTTAACTTTTATTCCCGAAAATTTCACTATTCACTTTTTACTATTCACTTTTACTATTCACATCAAAAAATTTTATTTCATATTCTCGTAAGTTAAACTATTTTAACGATAATCCGAGAGTTTGACGCTCGTCGGATCATTTCTGCAAAAATCACAAAGCCGTGTCCGAGATTTACTTTTAGGTTTAAACGTCATTCCAGCATCCCGATATGTCCATAAAATATTATAAACAATAGAAATATGATTTTCTCTCATTTTACGACAATTCCAATAGTTTTGGAATTTTACGTTTTCCAGTTCAGCGTTTTACGCGAATTACGCGTTTTAGACCCGCATTTCCAGTTTTAGCAGCGTTTAAGCACCCTGATAAAAGTTATCACTCATTTAATAGGCTAATATAGAGTATATTGATAAGCTTTAACATATTTATGAGTTTCATATTTTTAAAATACTCGGTTTTAAGTTTCGTGACTTAACGACCTACTATTAGCGATTACCTGGACCAAAACTCGCCCCGTAAACACTAGGTGTTATCAATAACTCACCAATCTTATCTTGGAAGTCTTATAAGGTGTTTTTAGCTAGTCATCTAGCCTAGTCATGTTAATCTACATAATATCTACTAAAGTATAACAAACCAATTTTGCTACTTCATTCATTTTATATCATTTACACTTAATCAAAATAATCAAACTCATTCTCTTCCTTTCTCTCTCAATACCAACGACCCAAACACATAAAATAACCCATTTTGATCATGATTCTTTCAAGTTTCATCCATCATAAGTATAGCCTTTTGTTCCTTGCATGATCCTTAACACCTTTCAACCATAAAACTCTATAAAATCACCACAAAAACTCATCAAATTTCCAAGTGTTCTTAGTGAAGATTTTTACTAAAGGTTGTTTTTATGTTAGATTAGTGTTTATCAAGGGATTATAAGATAGGGTTTTTGATATGGAAGCATGGCTATGGTTGGAAAGGTTTTGGAAGATTAAGTAGTGGTTCTTGGTTTTGATCTTGGTTCTAGTTAGTTTCTTCACAAGTTGTAAGCAAACCCTTATACACTTTCTTGCTCAATATCATTTTCATGCTCTTTGTGTTCTTTTCATGCTATATATGTTCTTGTTATTGTGTTCATGATGTTTAAAAATGGATAAAACGAGTATTGGTATACATATGTTAACTTATGACAAACAAACAAGCAAACTAGTGATTTTTATGGAAAACCACGACCACAATAGTATAACTTTGATATTTGACACTTAATTACTGTTAAAGAGGACTTAACAAGGAAAACATAGCAATTTGAATCACCCAAAACGAGTACACGAGTCAAAAGTTATGACCATTTGAAGTTAGCGAAACCAAAACGGCAAAACTGCCTAAATAGCATTCTGATCAAATTTTGATTTTGAAAGTCCCACTTCTGGTCCGATTCATCAAAAAGTTAAAACACGAAAGTTGTCCGGAACGACGTTTTCATTCAGGAAGAAAGAAGCTCGAGCCCTGAAAACGCTTTCTGAGTGATAATTTTCTTCAAATTCTTAACAGTCATTTTTAGACCAAAGTAACTATATAATGGTTATAATTAGATGAGACCAAGAGGTCTAATGACCTAAAGCCAAGACCACAACCATGGCTAAAGCCAAGGTTGAGTCTCAAGATCATGGTAACAATGACCAAGGTCACGGCAAAGCCACGGCTAAAGACCATATAACTTTTAAAGATCAAAACTTATATATATATATATATATGTTATCGAATACTACAATAGTAGGGAGCCTCATGTGAGGAGTTCATTAAGTAAGCCGGCTAGATGAGTTGTGGATTTACGAATTAAAGTGTCCTGGCTCCTCGAACGTTTACTCCATGACTTCTGAATTATGTCGGCCCGAACGGTAGTAAGAGATGTACAAACTATACATGTTTCATAAACGACTTATATTCAAAGACTTACATTATATACTAAGTACTACATCATGAACATTATGCAAGATATATATTGGCAATTCTTCGTATTCTTAGACGTTACTCCAAACCTAAGTCGCAACATTCTATTATAGGCTACTCTTAGAGACTTTCGCGATTTTACTACCACTTTCATTTCTCATTACATAAGTTTAAGGTGAGTCATAGCCCCTACTTTTTCATACTTGTTTTAACTCTTTGGGGGGGGGGGGGATACATGCACAACTACTTGCTTACTTGTACAAATACTCAAAACATTTATACTTGATTGTTTTATACTTGATTGTCTTATACTTGATCGCATTATACTTGATGTCATATATACATGATTGCATTATACTTGATTGTGAGACTTCCAGTGGCTCCAGATTAAGTTGCTGGATGACCATTGAGACTTCCGGTGGCTCCACATTAAGTTGTTGGATGACCATTGAGGCTATTGATACATCCTAACATTTGCGAATGTTGGATACATCATAAACGTGAGGTCTTCGGAGATGAAGAGTAGACTCACGACTAATTGCTTAATTTTTTTGATGAATTATACATGTCTTAATCATACTATATTGTAGCAGTGGGTTGTGAACACACAGGTTACAAGTCTCTTATGGCGGGACTTGTAACTGAGTGGATTCTCAATGCCTTTGCTATGTGAACATTCTTTTGAGGCCTTTTCAACTGTTTTAAGACAAACTCTATGAACTCACCAACCATTGTGTTGACACTTTAGCATGTTTATCTCAGGTTAGTAAGGAGATAGCTAGTGCGAGGAACTTAGAGTCAAGCTGCATACTCTGAAGACTTACGCTTTTATCATTTACCATTCAAAACACTTTGTATACATTTATGTATCATACTTTGGAATCTCATGTTTGTAACTTTGAATTCATTAATCGAATGGTAACTTTTCAAAACGTCTCATTTAGAGTTCGTTTTCTATACCTTGTACTTTGTATTATGAAGTAGCACCCCTATGACACAGTCTTCCACTGCGGTATTTTGGGGGTGTTACAATACTCCCATCCGCTAGCCCTATCAATACCTCCGTTTCCTCTAACTTTCCTAGCTTAAGAGCGGTGAATAATGATAAGGGAATCAAGTTGAGGCTTGACCCTAAATCGGCTAGTGTGTCGAAAGCTTCAGATCTTCCTATCTTACAAGGCAAAACAAATATACCCGGATCATCAAGCTTTTTAGGCAACTTGTTTTGAACGAAGGCGGTCCCATTTTTACCTAGTTTAAACTTCTCATATTTTTCTAGGAGGGCACTATAGTAAGGAGCACGTGCTAAGACATCAATGACGGGGCGTTCAAGGTGAAGTTCCTTGAATTCATCGTCAAGGTCTTGCGTAGGAGGTGTTTCAACTATACTTTTGACCGGCTCTATATTGGGTGTTTTATTTGATTGGTCCTTTTGAAGAACTTGGTTTTGTTTGAAACACGTGCTCGTTGATTTAACCGAGTAGTATTGTGGACACGAAGTGGGTGACGAAACTGAAGATATGGAATTAACGTTTAGTTTCGGATTCTTGATTGTGTCGCTTGGGAGTGCTCCCATTTCTCGGTCATTGAGAACTTTCAACAATGCGTCAATTCTAGTGGTCGTCTCCTTTTGCTTTTGTTTGAAATCGGCTTCAAACTTAGATATGCGAGCTTCTTGAGATGCCATAAACTTTGACATCAATCCTTCAAGATTGTTGGTACTACCATAGTTGTTAGAAGGATTGTTGTTGAAAGTACGGTTGGAGGGTGGACTGTTTGGTTGGTAACGATTAGGCAGATTGGAAGAATTGGGTTGATTTTGTTTCCACCTAAGGGTTGGGTGATTTTTCCATAAGGGGTTGTATGAATCACCGTAAGTGTTTGGCTCGGGCTTGAAAGTGTACCACTTATCTCCCGCTTCGTCGGTACGCGTGGATGCGTAGTCCGCAAAAGCTGTTCCGGGGAGTTCCACACAATCACGAGTGTCGTGGGGACCACTACATAATTCACATGAAGAAGTGATTTTGTTCACTTGGCTTGAAGGCTTAGGAGCTTCGTAAGATTTCATGCGAAACTTGACTTGGTCCTCAAATTCCATGATCCTACGGTCGGGAGTGCTAGAATTGTTCGAAGGCAAAGATATTGCCATGACCGTTTTGTTCAAGTCACGGGGATCATTCCAACTTTCGTTGTCATAGAGAACAAGATCTTCTATGAGTTACCATGATTGTTCCGCACTTAGATCACGTAGCTTACCACCGGCCGATTGGTCAATGGCTCGCCTTGTGGAGATGTCGATATGGTCATAAAAGATTTGGACTTAGAGCCAAAGATCTATGCCATGATGAGGGACTTTTTGGAGTAAGTCCTTGAAACGAGTTCATGCTTCATAAAGAGATTCATTTTGACATTGTTGGAACATCAAGATGTCATTTCTAAGCTTAGTAGTTCTCCCCGGTGGGAAAAATTGAGCAAGGAAACGAGTGGTGAGATCATCCCATGTGGTGATGGATCCCGCGGGTAAACGCTCAAGCCATTGACTAGCTTGATCCCGTAGAGAGAATTGGAATAGGCGTAATCGGGTTGTCTCTCTAGTTGCAACATCTAGGTCTATGGAATCTACGATTTTGAGGAAGTCCTTAAGATGTTGGTTTGGATCTTCGGAACGAAGTCCATGGAATGCACATCCGCTTTGCACCAACCGGATGTTGTCGGATCGCAAGGGGGTCACATTGGCTCCGGTGAGCTCAATGGTGTTTCGGTAGCCTTGGTGGCTAGGTCGGGAATACTCTCCTAAGGTTCGGGGCCTAAGGGGTTCTAATGGTGGGTTTTATTGTGGTGGGATGACGGGTTCAAAGATGTTCCCGTTGTCCATGATGCCGGGTGGTTACGAACAAAGGCACAAAGAAATAGATAGACTAAAGAAATCTAAAAATAAAAATAAAATCTTACTAGAAAGTAATCTAGCAATTAGACCTAATAAAAAGAAATTCTAACCTAGACAATAACTATTCCCCGGCAGCGGCGCCAAAAACTTGATACATGGGAATCGCACCAGGCTTTACCTCTCAAGGGATCTCGAGAAGCTTACAACCCCCACCAAGCAGTGTACCTGATCGTTGTAGTATAGTATAGTGACAAGTACCCGGGGATTGATCGTTCAGCTAGGAATAGTGTCGCTAGGATTAGAAAGCCTAAATACTAGTTCTAAAGGTGAGGGATGATTATTTTTGTATTTTTATATTTTATGAAAAGCAATTAAATATCTCGGGTTTGAAGGATTTAGGCGGAATTAGTTGCTAATCAACTAACCCAATACTAAGATGCAATCAAAATAAAATACTAGAAAAGAAAATAAACTAATTATACCAAGGTTGTGAGCAGTAAATTGGAGAAAATGTGTTTACTTAGATTTCACTACTCCATAGACATCTTTTACACGTTAATTACTTGTTATAATTGCATGGATGACGGATCGTATTCCTTAATATCATTCATGGGGTGGCACACATAACTCCCCAATTCTATGAGCTCTTATCTCCTCCTACACCATGCCCAGCACAACTATAGGGATTGTAAACAGTGGCTCATGCATTAAATACAACCAATAAAGACCTAGTGCGCCTCGGTTCATGTTTCTTAAGACGTTCAAGCATGTTACCAAGTGGAGATCTGCCAGTTTTCTTAAGCCTAACATATAAATTATTCATCCAAGACAAGAATAAACAAGTAATTAACACATAATTAACATCTAGGTTTCATTAGATCTAAGCAAACACAAGGTAGATCTAGCCTAGCATGATAGAATTGAGACAAGAACAAGATATAGACAACCAACACATAGACATATTGATTGAATTAGAGGAACACTTATCTCAATTACAATGAAAGGTATCAAGAGTTTGGAACCCTTGAAAAACCTGTAAAAGTTGCACCAAAATCGTACTTAGGGTTTCTCCAAAACTTCTCCCCCTAATGTGTGAAAATTAGAAAACTATATATAGAAAAATGGGTCTGACGGCGTCAAGACAAACATTGTGACGCCGTCACCTCGCCGCCAAAACTATTCTCAGACTGCCTTGATCTACTTCTGACGCCGTCAAGACTTATTTATTCCCAGGCCGTCATGACTTTTTACTCTTGACGCCCTTCCTTCGTGACGCCGTCAAATCTGTACTGGGTCGTCGTGGACTTCTGCTCTTGACGCCGTCAGAGAATTACTCTTGACGCCGTCACCTACTGTTCCCAGCATGGAAAATTAAGACTTTGGCGTTTTCTTCACTTTTATGCTCCAAAAACGTCCGAATTGCTTCCTTTTCCAGATTTCTCTCCCAAAGTACCTAAAATCACAAAAGAAACGATTTAGGGCAATATTTGATCAAATAAATTCGAATTCGGGCTTAAATGACCCCCTAAAAACGGATCATTTTTCGCCTCATCATGTACATGTAATTAACCAACATGATTAACTCGCCACCATGCCTTTATCCAACAAAACCGTGTTTTCCATATGCCTACACCTAACGTTATAACCCTTCAAAAGACCTCTTTGATAGTTTATCCTAGGTGCTTACCCCAGGTGGTGGAGGTTTGATCATTTACCAAGCCTATGGTAATCTATTTGCTATGACAGGTAGTGAGAGATGTTTTCCATTTCCATATTGTGATATATACTTTATTACACCCGAGAGATGTGAGTATCTAAACACTATTTGTGAGGTGCTAGTGTATGACCTCCGTGCTTGTCTTTAGTTTTTAGTGGAACGATTATTTGTTGTAATCACTTTTATACTAGTGTTAAATGACCCCTAACTTGTATTTTGATTAGAATAAAAGCGCATTTGCTTGAGGACAAGCAAATCTCAAGAGTAAGGGTATTTGATGAGGCAAAAAGTGTACCGCTTTTAAGGGGACATTTAAGCCCGAATTCGAGATTATTTGATCAATTATTGCCCCAAATTGTTCCTTTTGTCATTTTAGGTACTTTTGGAGAGAAATCTGGAAAAGGAAGCACTTTGGATGTTTTTGGAGCATAAAAGTGAAGAAAATGGCAAAGTCTCAAATTCCTTGCTGGGAACAGTACCTGACGACGTCAAGCTTTAACACATGATGGTGTTAAGAGTGACAAAAGAGGTGGAAGTGGAACTTATAACGTGACGGCCCAGAACATTTTCTTTGTTAATGGGCTGACGGCGTCACCAAGGCCGTCAGGGTCCGAATACACGTGACGGCCCAGAGTAGATTTGTACGTGAAGGCGTCAGAAGTGGATCTAGGTAATACGAATTTCAACTTGGCAGCGAGTTGACGGCGTCAGAGGCTAATACATGACACCGTTAGGATGCTATGTCTATATATATTTTTCAAATTTTTCATTGTAAAGTATGGAACAAGTTGTGCACAAACCCTAGGTCGAATTTCCTGCATATTGAATGGGTTTCAAACCCTTCTTTCTTCCATGTTTTAATAAACATAAGTACTTCAATAATCATTCAATATGTCTATGTATTGTTTGATTCTATCTTATGTTTATCTTTCTTTTAACATGTTAGGCTAGGCTTTTATTGTGTTTGCTTAGATGTAGTGAAAACTACATGTTGATTATTGGTTGATTGTTTGTCTATAATTGTTACGGATGATTTTAATCGATGTTAGGCTTAAGAAAACTGGCATACTTCCATTGGTAACTTGCTTGAACGTCTTAAGAAACATGATCGGAGGTGTACTACGACTTTGGTTGTATTTAACGCATAAGTGAATTCTAATGATCCCATGTTAGGAGCTTCTAATCGGCTCGACATAGAAGTGAAGTAGGATCTTATAGAGTCAAGGAATATTGTACACGGCCCTACGACTAGTATTAAGGAATATAACCCATCATCCATGCTATCGTAACAGGCTAATCAACCGGTAAAAGATATCTAGGGAGTAATGAAATCTAAGTAAACACAACTTTTCTCATTATTGTTTCCACCACATTAGTACATTAGTTTAATTTTCATTTCTTTTATTTTATTTTGATTGCATCTTTAGTTAATTGGGTTAGTTGGCTAGCAACTAATTCCGCCCACTCCTTCAAACCCGAGATTTTACTTGCTTTCCATAAAATATAAAAATACAAAAAGAATCATCCCTCACCACTAGACCTAGTTTAGTAGGCTTTCTAATCCTAGCGACACTATTCCTGAGTTGAATGATCAACCCCCCATTACTTGTCACTATACTATACTACAACGATCAGGTACACTGCCTGGTGGGGGTTGTAAGCTTCTCAAGATCCCTTGAGAGGTAAAACCTGTTGCGAGGGCGCAATTCCCATGTATCAGTTCATAAGCTCAAGTAGACAACAAATAAGTAGGCGTGTTGGCTTATAAACTCACTTTTTTATGTTATGGGTCAAGTCTATAGGGTCAAGTTGATTGTAATTGAATATTTTATTGTTTTATTTCAATGAGATAAGATTTTAATTAGAACTTAGTGTATCCGCGTTTTAGGGACGTTAGGGTTGGGATTCGGATCGGAATCACTTTCTTAAGTGATTACGTGCTTATTTTTTAAGCAGAGAGGTAGTTTTATCATATAAGTGTTTGGATGAACTGCTTATCTACTTATTGTAAGGAAAATAAAAGTTGAAATAATTAAGGGTGGATATTGTGGTTAGATCTGTTTCTACTCTTACAAGATGCAATAAGCAGTTGTCTAAGTGTTTGACAATCCTATTTGTTTAAGGAGCTGAGTAAAATAATCAAACAACAAGGTTGGATAAGCATCTCTCAAACTGCTTATTCGAGATTGTTTAATTAATCTTTAAATAAACACATAATCATAAGCATATGCTTCTATCCAACACCATCTCTACTTTTCTGTTATCTGTTGTATCAATTCTTCATGAGTAGATAAGCCGTTTCAGTAAGCAATTCTGTCAAATTTACTGATATTACTAATTCTGTAGACTTGTTCATTTCATGCTTTTATAATGCGCTTTACAACTGGAACTGTTAAATTACTAACTGAAAATACAAGTGCTTCTTATGAATGCTCATGGTCTCATGAAAAGAGGTGGCATGTGGAGAGATATCTATGGACTTGAAGAGAAGAAAATTGCAAGCATTGTTCGAGAAGATAAAGTAGATATTTTGGTGGAACTTACTGGTCATACGGCTAATAATAAGCTAGGAATGATGACTTGCCGTCCTGCACCTCTTCAGGTATGCTTTTAGTAATGAATATCATAAAAACAAGATATTAATAGGTTTCACTTCGTTAATCATTATCTTCAAAATTCTGCTTCTCTACATTGTTAGTAATTTTTAGCTATAGGCCAGGGTGTTCTTGTTAAGTACTACTCTGCTCAAATTACCAGTGACCTACTAAGTTATATCTGAACAAAAAAACTATGAGAAATACATCAACAAGATGTGGTTGAAGCAATTACTAAAACCATGTTGCTTAAACTTTTTTAGCTTCAGTTGCTGATAGGTGGCTTGGATTGGGTACCCAAATACTACTGGTTTGCCTACAATTGACTATCGAATCACTGATGCCATGGCTGACCCTCCTGATACAAAACAGAAGTACAAACTTTAGTGTTTTCATGGCTGCCCTTTCTAATGGCTTTATTACATTTGGTAGCTTCAACAATTTAGCAAAGGTATAATTCTCGGGTATATTTATTAGATCAATCATGTCCTTCTGGTTGCGTTGTTCAGTGTCATATAGTGGAATTAGTATGCATTAGCCTTTGTTTAAAGCTACAAAATTTTGATTTTCTATTCATTTCTTGACTGATTAAAACCGGGTGTTCCAATCTTCCACTCGTATCAATGCACCGGCATGCGAGAACTAAATTTGGTTATAAGCGAAGGCTTTTTCTTTAAGTTGGTGTTACATGGTCTGCTAGGAATGCCCATGCATTGTCCGAAGATTTTGTTGCAGTGCTAGAACAAAAATATTACTACTTGTTATCTTAGTGCGTCCCTGAATATTAAATCGTTATGTTAGTGACTTGATGCATACCCTTATTAGAAAACCTGGAATCGACCTAAAACAACTACAAGGTGATATGCATTCTTGATTTATTAGGTCTCTTTGGAGAACCCAGGTATAAAGGTGTGGCAAAACAGGTGGGATAGGTAATTTGGTCCAAATGGTTAATTTTCTAGAATTTGAATACAGTTTAGGCTCCTTTCCATCAACTTTCGAGCAATTTGGACCTTACTGAACCAAAATCTGGTTGTCAAGTAAAAAGTGAACAGGTGAACGTTTATGCACATTCTGTTTTATGTTCCATGTTATATAATATATATGAATATGAAATACTTATGTATTTACAGTCGGCTTTTACTGAAGGTTATCAAAACAAGTAATAAGTTTATGCACATTCTATTTTATGTTCTAGGCTATATAATAAGTTTCTCTTTTACCTCAAGTAGAAACTTATTGAAAGCTTAGATCCTTTTAAGACTGAAAATGGGTGATTGGTCAAAACGGGTAACTTAGGTACAGGTCTATAAGTTTTAAGCTTTCTGATGTGACTTTTCCAAAACTATGTTATAGAGAACAATCCATGTTTGTATCCAGAATTATGTTCCAATATTTTGTTTGAAAATGTTATTCTATAAGTTTTAAGCTTTCTGATGTGACTTGATACAATGTAGGTGCATATTTTGGAAGAGACGATAAGAAAATTGCAATAGGATAACACGCAAATGAGATGAAGATTGGAAATAGAGATGTATGTAGGATCTACACTTGATAGATCTCAAGCCAATAGATCATTATTCTACTAATGTAATCACTAGCAAACTAAATAAACAATCTCTGTTAGCTTATACTTATTGCTGAACATAAATATAAACTGTATGCTAAACTTTGATCCTCTATGAATCGATATTATTCACTAATAATTGTTTTGAAACTCGGACCTATTACAATAATGTCACAACTCGTAAATTCCGGTCATTTTTCCAAACCTCGACAATTTACTATTCACAAGTTACTATTCATCATTTACTATTCATCGATCACTATTCATCGTTTTTTAGGTCAATTTGACATTCCGAGACATATTCAAAAATTTTACTATTCACTTGACACTATTCATTTCCGAGAGAAAACCACTATTCACGTGCATTATTCATGTCATCGTAAATTTAGTTTACGAGTGTTCAAATTCGCGTAACCGTATTGGTTCAGGAGCGAATTCATGCATTATTATCAGGGACATTTCATACGGACTAGAAATAGTCAGCATATCATCATTAGGGCACTTGCATACTATTCCACTCGTAGGATAATTAAATTAATACTTTTGGTACAATTAACGATTTACGTATGTTTATTTTAAATAAACACTAATACGCGAACTATAAATGTGACTAACACGTCCAACACTCCCGATTATGATTCCAATATATTTTCATATTCATTTTTATAATATAAAAATTATAATATTAATTTACCCGGTATTTTGGATATTTATTTTAATTATTAACTTAAGTTTACTAAAACTTCGACGGTTTTCGTAGAAATTAAACTATAATTATCTAAACACCCAATAATTTTACCCAACCTATTTTTATAATTTTTATAACTTTATTATGAACTGGTTAACTCCGTTAAAATTTATTTTTAGTTAACCCGGTACCCGGTGCATTTTAAAACTACAAATAACACAATAATACAATTACACCAAAAGTCCTACATACATCCTTCCCCCCCCCCCCCCCCCCCTTGCCAATCAACTTACAAAACCACTAACATACTCTTTCTCATTAATGCCTTGTACTAACTTTGATATAATATCAAATAATACATAAAACCATGCCTTATCTTTTTCATTTCATTTCAACAAACTCAAAAACTTTTCTTTCTCTCTTTTGCTCTCTTGATCCCACGGCAACAACAAAGAAGGAAGGCAAGACCAAAAATTTTTCTTAAGATCAAGTGTAATCTTGTTTATATAGTATCCTTGTTAGAGTTTTGAGATATAAACTCAAGGATTGTTAGGTTTTTATCAACTAACCACACCACATCTCAAAGTAAGTTTACAAAACTCATTTCATAAATTTTTACAAGTTATTACCATGTTTATATATTTTCTTGCAAGATCTCATGCATATATTGGCTTATACCACTCCATTTTGTATATATTTAAACTTTTAAGCCTTAGAAGTGATTTTTGGTTAGATCCTTGTTAGATCTACTTGGTTGTGATGTTTAGGAACCCATGACACCCTAAGAAGGTGTATGGTAGGATTAGACTAGTTTTGTGGTGATTGAAAGTGGTTTGATTGAAGATAGAACTAATTTAGAGACTTGAAAATGGTTTTTGAAACTACATATTGACCTACTGTCCCTATTTTTATTTCGTGGGAAAATCAGTGGTTGATGGCTAATTTTTGACCAAAGAATTAGAAAATACTTTCAAAAACGAAACTTTAGGCGAAAGAACGGATTAAAACGAGTTTATAACGAAGGAGATATGATTTTTGCAAATTTAACGACGAAAACTATTTTATTAAAAACTGCTTGCTGTTTGGCAGATTTCGCCGTGCAAAAAGGGGTATTAAACGTAACCTAGAGGAGCCGAGTTATCAAAAATATATTACTATATACAAAAACGAATCCGTGGACATAAAGAACAAGGAAAACGAACCTAAAACGAGCAAGTTATACGCGTTTTAAGATCACCAAAACTATATATATATATATATATTTGGTCACAAATAAAAATAATAACGTACGTACTAAATGGTATATTTTCTAGAAACGTTACTAATGACTATATTCTTAACAAATGAATACGTACGACCCGAGAGAATATTTATACGACTTAACGACGTTATTTTAAGGTTTCCGATACAAGGATTATAACGCTAACATTTTCGTACGAGTTAATATGACAAGTTATATACTTCTCTAAATGGACCTATTTTTCCTAAGTATGGAAACTATTTTACCATGACGATAACTAGTATTTCCAAATTACGAGTGGTATGAGTATCATCTGCATGTGCATTCATTTCATTACGGCTTGATCTAAGTTAGATCACGATTATTCATTTAGGTTGCGGCTAGTACTCGCGCCTCATTGTCCCGACTACTTTTACCTCATTGCACCATCTTTGTACCATCACTTCGAGGTGAGTTTCATAGCCCCGTTTTAATTCTATATTTTGATTTCAAATCCCACGGGGGAGAATACATTGCATTACTTGTTTTTGTGTACATGCCTAAGTAAAAAATTTCATACATTGCTTAAGTTGCCTTATTTACCACGTCTTGACAAGTCCCCTTTATTATCATGGACCGTTAATTTCTAGTACTAAGCGGGAGTGAGTGGATAGATCTATCGAGGGTGACGCCTCCATTCGCGTTGGGTTGCTCCAACGGGACGAATGCATTTCATGTCTTTATTATTAGAGTGTCTGGTAAACACTCATTGGGGCCAAGTAACGTCTAGCTTCGGGGTCATGAGCTTAAGAGCCAATGTATATATTTTCCGGACATCCTATTTCTTGACTTTACTTATGGCATATGTACACTAGATTTTAGTTATAAACCTATGATTATTCACCAACTTTATGTTGACCGTTTTTCGCAATGTATTTCTCAGGTAACTAAGGCATATTCTCATGGCATTGCATGCAGTCACTTTGTGTATCAAGGATGACGCGTCTCTTTTGGATTTCATGCACTTATGAACTATCGTTTGATTGTACTAAATTATTTCCTTAAACTTTTTCTAACTTTTGGGACCTATGTTTTATAACTCTGAATATTTGAATGAATCAAACGATGTATTTTATAAACGACACTTTAGGTCGTTCAATATATCCTGGTTGTGTGCTATGATCCGTTACACCCTCAGGTATTCCATTCCGCTGCCATTCAGGTATTTTGGGGGTGTGACAGATTGGCATCAGAGCTAAGGTTATAGCGAACTAGGATGTATCTTGGACCCTAGACTATAACCACATCATCATAGCATCTCATCATTTCATCATAGGTGCATATTCACTATACATGTTGCTTTACGCACACACTGTACGAGTTATTCATACCCATACTCATATATATATATATATATATATATATATATATATATATATATATATATATATATATATATATATATATATATATGATTATATTGACCGGGTTCACAAGTGACATGTCTTCAGATACCCACGTTGTTATCCTTTCGTCGGATTCCGACATTGAAGATGCCTTGTCATCTTCCACTACCATTATACCACCAGCTGTACTTACACCACCATTAGCACTATTGAATTGTCATAAGAGCAAGGTTCTCATTCAGCCTATACATAGAATGCCGTTTGGTAGAGTTTTCAGACTTAATTTTAATGGACTTATTAGGATGCTTATTACAAGGGAGATAGCATGTTTTCTTTCCTTCACTAGTAGGACGCTTACTACTTAGGTACTACCACCACCGTTGGTTACTTATTACACTATTGGTCGTCCCATAGTGCGTACTTCAGCTTTACCTCTTAGATGTCGCGAGATAGCGCGAAAGAGGGTAGTATTCCATTCACTATTATCACCATTATCTCCTAACTCATCACTGGGATTTCATCGTCATCAATGTTATTCTCATCCTTTAGAATACCACTATTGTCATTTCCCTTTTCCATTTCCACTTGCCACGAATTAGATAACACCTTGTGGATAATACCAAGATTACGGACTCAACAGGAACATCCGCAGGTTCCTCAAGAATGGCTTAGAATTTACACTATCTAGGACTTGATCGATGCACAACTTCAGACACTACTTCAGGACTATCTCGACCTTACGATGCCATAAACCTGATTTCACCTAGAAGGACTACAGGAAGTCTTTAGACTAGACTTATATCCTTACTAGCTTTTACTATTACCCTAGCCATGAGAGGTGTGGCATAGTTCGAAGAAACTTGTAGTATTTTGATTGATGAACAAACGGAATCACCAAGTATTGACTCTACTATAAGGGAATGGTTGTGCTATCTATGATATTGACTCATATAGATCGAAACCTTCATGTATTATATTCATGTGTTATGAATAGGTTGATCCTTATTACCTATAGATTCTCATGGACTCTTATGATTTGATGGAAATAGATTTAAGCAAACCACTCCAAGCATGACGCAAGCCGCTGTTGGACAATTCATTGCCAGGAACGTAACTACCGCCCTCACCAAGGAACTTACTCACGTGGAATTTATGGGTTGTAATCCCTCCTCCTTTAGCGGAAATATAGACACAAAAGAATTTCTCAAATGGTTCGAAGAATTAGAAACAATCTTTCAAAGTGGTGACTGCCGTAAGGAAGACAAAGTTAAGTTCGCCACTTGCACTTTTCAGAAGCATGCCCAGAAATGGTGGACTAAGTATGTCCAGGTAGTAGGAGTTGATGCTGCTTACTCACACTCTTGGGAGAAACTAAAAAGGATGATGAGTTTGAAGTTCTGTGTGAAAAGCGAATTACAAGCAATTGAACAGGAAACACTAAACCTTACCATGGTGGGAGATGATGTTGTTAAGTATACTGCTTCTTTTTATGATTTAGCCCGACTAGGCTCTGCAATGGACGAGCCGGAAAGCAAGAAACTTGAAAGGTACATAGGAGGACTTTCTCCTGAAATTCGTATGTTGGTCAACTCATTGGAACCCGATACCATGCCTAAAGCTATCAGAATGGCAATCGAAGCAAAGGAACGCATAGCTCACACCAAGATTTTAGGAGGCAATGGTAGCAACAAGAGAAAGTGGGTCGGTAATCTGGATGCTAATGCTTCCCAACAACAGTTTAAGATACAACAAGTGATGGAGACCTGTGCTGCTGGGTCAAGCCAAAAGAAAAGATATATTGGTAAATTACCCGAGTGTAACAAGTGTCAGTTTCATCACAAAGGATCTTGCCCCTCTCAATGTAAGAACTGCCAAAAGCTTGGACATGAAACCAAGGATTGCAAGGCTCCCACCCTCGCAAAGCATCAGAAACTCTCGGTAACCTGCCGCGAGTGTGGAGTAGTGGGACACTTCAGGAGTGAATGCCCGGAGTTGGGAAACCAGAATTGGAAGAAGAAGTTTATGTTTTAATTATATAAACCTTAGTTTGAGCCCTCTAGGGTTGTACTCTCTTTTGGTACTTTCCATAAGTACGTTGATGTAACCTAGTTGTATTAAGCACTTTCCTATCTAATGTAATGACTATCTTTTGTTATTTATGTGATAATCGTAACCTTCGTTTATTCCATCTCCTATTGCAATTGTGCAACTTTCAATCGTTACGTAACATTATATCATTGTCTTATTTAGGGAATAGGCCGATTTCGTATTTGACGGATTAGTAGATTATTACCATTCCATAGTATTTACCCATGTATCCAATAAACCATTCAACGAGTATTATTTCAAACTAATTTACTACCTTATGGGGAAATTGTTTTACCGAATTTCTAAAATAAACCGTTTTGTTACCGTACTATAAACTGATTTTTTCGATATTACGCCAAATATTTACTATTACTACGCGAATCAATTTTTATATTACTTTGGAAGGAAATAATTAGTATACCATTTTTAACAACAACGCGTTGAACACCATCTAAAGCTTTTGAGGAAAATAATATTATTTTGACTAAATCAAGCATCGCATCATTAGTCCTCAACTATACATAGCCTGATCACCTATGTATACTTCAAGAAGGATTATGCCATGAAGGGAATAGTTACTTTATAAAGTATTGTTAATAACAATCTTCATCCAAAAGCGTTTTAAACAAATAAACTCTTTTATAAATATTTCTTTCTGACAAATTCTCCCTGGATACTTACCCCACCTGTCACACACTTAGTCATTAAGTTGGACTTTCCATTGACTTCTTTAGGAGAGACTTCTCATATTAAGTACTAGGAGGATTCCTCGATACAAGAAAAACAATAAAAGGGTTACGAAACTACAAACCTAGACTAGAAGTATACACCAAGACAATTTATGACTCAACAACAATTCTAAAATGCCACTGGACCATCCGACCCACCATCTCTGACCTAGTTGTCCAATTTATTATTCAAAGGTACTAGCTAGACTGAGCTACAGGATCAAACACATTGTGAAGGTACGCTAAGCAACACCATGGGAATAAACCAAGCCTCCTAACCGATACTGTAAAGTGTTTTGAGTTAACATGGTCTCATCCATACGCAAACTTCCCTGCAGTGAGTTTACGACAAGAATGATTGATTCGAATTATGGATATCGATATAGATTTCCCTAAAGCATTATGTTCTCAAGAAATTCTAGATAACCTCACCTATACATCGAGAGAGACATCAGACTCAAGAATATCTCCCCAGCTACATGTGAAGACAATACGGAAATTCATCGACATAGTATCAATTGAAACCCTCATATTGCCAACATGATGGCAATTTCAACGATAAACCATCTCAAGACTTAAGTTGGTTGAATACCTAGGCTTGTAGTTTTGCCAGATAACCACCAATAGGTACCGTCCAATATCAGAAACCGAACGTTAGACATCTATGCATTATGCGAACATTGCCTATCCTACTATTTTATCCTTGTTAGTATTTTCACTTGAAGTAAAGTCGATTTAAAATTTGTGTTTATACAAATCACATATCTCGTAGAAAATAATTTTTGAATTGCCTATTTTGAACAAATACGATCCTTTTAATCAATATTTAGCTAAACCATTGTACAATGGGAAATTATAAACATCAAACTTTGGTAAACAGTCCTATTCACAACCTATTTGAAAACCGCGTCACATTTCCTAACTATTGAATTTTGAATCATCAAGAAAGATATTATTTAGTAAACCATTTGCTCCATTTTCTAAATTCGTTTATTCAGAAAAAGATTTCGACCAAAAACTCAAAAATCGCGAGATAAATTTTGAAAACCAATCACCATGCTACATCGCTTATGCGTTTAGGGCTTTGTGACTTGACAATAAGAAATATTTGAATATGTGATGAAGGAAATTAGGAGGAACACCATAGAACGATTACAAACGTCAGTAATGGAGACCAAGCACAGTAGGCAAAGAATGACACATGTCTTAGCAATCCATTAAACCAAAACACAAAGAATCAAACATTGTTACCCATATTCTATCTTCTTCGTATAACGCCGTGTTCGAAAGACGTAACGTTGTGGAATTAGTCACAAGATTTATTGTACCTATTTCAATTGTTCCTGATAAAAGTGATCGAATCACCTCAGACTTCTAGCTATCATTTTAAGATTTCCTTCAGAACCCTATTTAGATGTAAACACCACCTATTATCCTCAGACCGATGGTCAGAACAAGAGAACGATTCAAACATAGGAAAGTTATGCTCAGAGCATAAGTGATTGACTCTAGAAATGGTTGGACTAACCTTTTATCATAAATCAGATTCGTTTGCAACGATAGTTATCGCACGAGCGTAGAGACTACACCATTTGAGGCACTTTATGGTCGAAGTACCAATTACTCATTTACAGACCGAAATCGGAAAGTTAAATTCACTGGTCTAGAACTAAATTATGGAACAACAAAGGAAATTTCACAAGTCAAGAACCCGTTACAAGCAACGAGAAACTGGTAGAAGTAGGTTGGTACATGACGCACATCATACGGATTGTGTATCCTTGAACAGCAAAATAACTAGATTCACGTGAGAGAACGAACTAAGTTGAAAGCTTTGCCTTGGAAAGGCATGATACGATTTTGGTAACACGAGAGATTGAACCTTTAAGTATATTGGACCATTTCAGATTCATGTTAGAATCGACCAGCTGACATATAAGATTTGAGTTCTGACAGAGTTCAGCAACATATATTATCCATATTACATTATAAACCTGAAAAAGCACTGATCATCTATTGACGAACCAAACTCGGAAAAAGCCGAACTCACTATTCCAATAGGCATTCATGAAATAACCAGAAATTTCCTACAAGTCAAGGATCAATTACAAATTCTATAAGTTGTAAACCATTAAAACCTCAAGTTGGTAGCCAGATTACGTTGAAAGTTCTGCCTAGGAAAGGCATGATATTATTCGGAGAGATTTGGAAAGTTAAAACCGATATACACTGGACCACTTAATAGTTCAGACAGAGTAGGCCTAGTGGCCGTCAGACTTGAGCCTTGTTAAGGAACAGCCGGATTACACAACTATGTTTCACCTAATCAAATCCAGGAAATGACTTTCAGATTAGTCAATCATAATCCCATTTGGAAGGGAATCCAACCTTGAGGCAAACGTAAACTGGGTAAGAGAACCAGTAGAAAGCATGGACCATGAGGTCGAACGGTTGAAGCAAAGTCAAATTCCTATCGTGAAAGTTCGCTGGAATTCTTGAAAAGGACCCGAATTTACTTGGGAACGAGAGGACCGAATGCAACTCAAGTATCCACGTTTTTTTTTTACCAAATATACTTCAGAGACCAACCAAAAACTGAACTTCGGGACGAAGTTCCTGTTAGAAGGGAAGACTGTCACAACTCGTAAATTCCGGTCATTTTTCCAAACCTCGACAATTTACTATTCATAAGTTACTATTCATCATTTACTATTCATCGATCACTATTCATCGTTTTTTAGGTCAATTTGACATTCCGAGACATATTCAGAAATTTTACTATTCACTTGACACTATTCATTTCCGAGAGAAAACCACTATTCACGTGCATTATTCATGTCATCGTAAATTTAGTTTACGAGTGTTCAAATTCGCGTAACCGTATTGGTTCAGGAGCGAATTCATGCATTATTATCAGGGACATTTCATACGGACTAGAAATAGTCAGCATATCATCATTAGGGCACTTGCATACTATTCCACTCGTAGGATAATTAAATTAATACTTTTGGTACAATTAACGATTTACGTATGTTTATTTTAAATAAACACTAATACGCGAACTATAAATGTGACTAACACGTCCAACACTCCCGATTATGATTCCAATATATTTTCATATTCATTTTTATAATATAAAAATTATAATATTAATTTACCCGGTATTTTGGATATTTATTTTAATTATTAACTTAAGTTTACTAAAACTTCGACGGTTTTCGTAGAAATTAAACTATAATTATCTAAACACCCAATAATTTTACCCAACCTATTTTTATAATTTTTATAACTTTATTATGACCCGGTTAACTCCGTTAAAATTTATTTTTAGTTAACCCGGTACCCGGTGCATTTTAAAACTACAAATAACACAATAATACAATTACACCAAAAGTCCTAACATACTCTTTCTCATTAATGCCTTGTACTAACTTTGATATAATATCAAATAATACATAAAACCATGCCTTATCTTTTTCATTTCATTTCAACAAACTCAAAAACTTTTCTTTCTCTCTTTTGCTCTCTTGATCCCACGGCAACAACAAAGAAGGAAGGCAAGACCAAAAATTTTTCTTAAGATCAAGTGTAATCTTGTTTATATAGTTTCCTTGTTAGAGTTTTGAGATATAAACTCAAGGATTGTTAGGTTTTTATCAACTAACCACACCACATCTCAAAGTAAGTTTACAAAACTCATTTCATAAATTTTTACAAGTTATTACCATGTTTATATATTTTCTTGCAAGATCTCATGCATATATTGGCTTATACCACTCCATTTTGTATATATTTAAACTTTTAAGCCCTAGAAGTGATTTTTGGTTAGATCCTTGTTAGATCTACTTGGTTGTGATGTTTAGGAACCCATGACACCCTAAGAAGGTGTATGGTAGGATTAGACTAGTTTTGTGGTGATTGAAAGTGGTTTGATTGAAGATAGAACTAATTTAGAGACTTGAAAATGGTTTTTGAAACTACATATTGACCTACTGTCCCTATTTTTATTTCGTGGGAAAATCAGTGGTTGATGGCTAATTTTTGACCAAAGAATTAGAAAATACTTTCAAAAACGAAACTTTAGGCGAAAGAACGGATTAAAACGAGTTTATAACGAAGGAGATATGATTTTTGCAAATTTAACGACGAAAACTATTTTATTAAAAACTGCTTGCTGTTTGGCAGATTTCGCCGTGCAAAAAGGGGTATTAAACGTAACCTAGAGGAGCCGAGTTATCAAAAATATATTACTATATACAAAAACGAATCTGTGGACATAAAGAACAAGGAAAACGAACCTAAAACGAGCAAGTTATACGCGTTTTAAGATCACCAAAACTATATATATATATTTGGTCACAAATAAAAATAATAACGTACGTACTAAATGGTATATTTTCTAGAAACGTTACTAATGACTATATTCTTAACAAATGAATACGTACGACCCGAGAGAATATTTATACGACTTAACGACGTTATTTTAAGGTTTCCGATACAAGGATTATAACGCTAACATTTTCGTACGAGTTAATATGACAAGTTATATACTTCTCTAAATGGACCTATTTTTCCTAAGTATGGAAACTATTTTACCATGACGATAACTAGTATTTCCAAATTACGAGTGGTATGAGTATCATGTGCATGTGCATTCATTTCATTACGGCTTGATCTAAGTTAGATCACGATTATTCATTTAGGTTGCGGCTAGTACTCGCGCCTCATTGTCCCGACTACTTTTACCTCATTGCACCATCTTTGTACCATCACTTCGAGGTGAGTTTCATAGCCCCGTTTTAATTCTATATTTTGATTTCAAATCCCACGGGGGAGAATACATTGCATTACTTGTTTTTGTGTACATGCCTAAGTATAAAATTTCATACATTGCTTAAGTTGCCTTATTTACCACGTCTTGACAAGTCCCCTTTATTATCATGGACCGTTAATTTCTAGTACTAAGCGGGAGTGAGTGGATAGATCTATCGAGGGTGACGCCTCCATTCGCGTTGGGTTGCTCCAACGGGACGAATGCATTTCATGTCTTTATTATTAGAGTGTCTGGTAAACACTCATTGGGGCCAAGTAACGTCTAGCTTCGGGGTCATGAGCTTAAGAGCCAATGTATATATTTTCCGGACATCCTATTTCTTGACTTTACTTATGGCATATGTACACTAGATTTTAGTTATAAACCTATGATTATTCACCAACTTTATGTTGACCGTTTTTCGCAATGTATTTCTCAGGTAACTAAGGCATATTCTCATGGCATTGCATGGAGTCACTTTGTGTATCAAGGATGACGCGTCTCTTTTGGATTTCATGCACTTATGAACTATCGTTTGATTGTACTAAATTATTTCCTTAAAATTTTTCTAACTTTTGGGACCTATGTTTTATAACTCTGAATATTTGAATGAATCAAACAATGTATTTTATAAACGACACTTTAGGTCGTTCAATATATCCTGGTTGTGTGCTATGATCCGTTACACCCTCAGGTATTCCATTCCGCTGCCATTCAGGTATTTTGGGGGTGTGACAAATAACCTTGGGTTCCTTATATACTAGTGGAAACCCTAAATTCTTCTACAAGAAACGTATAAACATAATACTCTAGAAGATATTCTACATATCTTATCTATAAATAACTAATCTCTATCTACGGATTAACTATATACGCAGTAACACTATTCTTCAGCAGGAACCATTCTTCAGCAGAAACCAATATATGCTTCCGCAGGAACCTGTCAGCAGAAATCTTCAGCAGTATCTAAATACTGACTTCAATAATTCCTTACAATCCTCCACTAATCTTGAAGTTGACACGGTTAACTCTAAGATTCTTGATAGATCTTCAAAGGAAAGAATAAGAGGATTGAGGATGAACTTTAGCAGCAAAGAATCTTTATCAGCAGGATCTCAATGATCAGCAACAGGTTGAAAAGCACCATTCTTTGCAGCAACAAAGGACCAAATGTACATCAAAACATATTAGTTTCATACTATTCTCATCACATCCATGTGTGTTAACTCCTGTGAGAGGTGAATCATTGAAAATAATGGATTTGATGTCTCTTTACCAATCGCCATTACTACTGGAGTAGCCAAATGTTTCAGTTCTCAAACTATGGTACACTGATAACCATATGAATTTGAGCAAATCATCAGCTATAAACGGATTTAAGATGTCTTTACCTGTAGGCGTTTGCTCTGGACTAGTCAATTATTTGATGAAAAATCATCTTGGTCAATTGAATACCAAATATGGTTTTTCACTACCTTTACCACAAGCCATACTCTTGTGGGCTAGCCAATTATTGGGAATCCATAAAGGAAAAATCCATGGTCAATTGACAACCATCCAACTCTCAGCTGTTAAGCATGGGTGAGTTGAGTACCCAATAGTTTTTAGCAAACTATTACAGCTATCAACATATTTGACTTGTCTTTACCAAAGCTGTACCCTTTGGACTAGCCAACTTTTTGATGGAATAGTCAACATCAGGTAAGTTGATAACAAGAGAAGGTGTGGAAATAACCAACCCCAAATCCTGCAAATAGCATACACAATACTATACAAATCTGTTAGTTTTTTTTTTAATAATAAAGAAACGAATAAAGAAATTAAAGAAATATACAACAAGATACAATACCAATACCCAATCATTGCATATAAGTTTCAATATGAACACCATGCTGAGTTTTCAATTCCATCTTAACCAAAATACTCCTCTTGATAGCCCTAAGCAATTGTTCATTCATATGCATATCATTCCCAATAATATCCAGAGGAATAGTGAGTTTCACTTCCAGCAGTTGGTTCATAACATCTATGGTGATTGGATATGTCACATCTGCCCAACAATACAAGGTTTTTCCAGTGGTAGTGATGATCATATGAACATCAGGTAGAGGAAAGTATTTCTAAGTCTCAACTACCCAATTCTTTTGACCTTTTCACACATGAAATCCAGTACCTGTAAAAAGATGAGAATCACAGAGCACTTGTAAGTCTCCCAGCAAAAACATACCAATCCCTTCAGGTTGATGAGACTTATAATAAGTTACAACCCATCCATATAAGGAAAGAATGTCTTGCCTATCCACCATATGTAAAATCTAACTTAGAAAAGTAAATTCTTTGGTGGAACCATCTTGTCTATGAAGTACATTGACTTGTCCTTGACCAGTTGGAGAGGTAATAAGTTCCCATTTAACTACTCTCTCCCAAACAACAGGATTGTCATCATCAGAATCAAAGTCAATGAAGGTACTATCCTTGGGTGATTCACCCTTAGAAGCCTTTCTCTTCTTAGCAACAGTCTTCTTCCTAGTACCAGGGGTAGAAGGAGAAGAAATATTAGGTAAATGACCATCAGAAGGCGCTTCAGTGGGAACTGGGTCTGAAACAGCAGGAGAAACACTCTTTGGATCTTCAGGAGGAATAGATTCTGACTCTTTAGGAACATCTGAAGCATCAGGAGAAACATCCTGTTGATTTTCAGTAGGAATAGGTTTAGTAGTATAAATTTCAGTGGAAACAGACTCTAAAACTACAGGAACAGCTGATGAAGCATCAATAGGAGCAGAAGAAGATCCACCAACATCAGCAGGTTCAGAAGGCTCCACATCTGCATCAGCAACAACATCAGCAGATGGTGAAGGAACAACATCATTAGAGTCATCAACCTGAGTTAACACTGAAGGAGAATGAATATGCTCCTGAGCACCAAATGAAGACTCAGTAGAATCTTTAGACTGGTCAGCAGAATCATCAAGCCTTATCCTCTTAGCAACAGGGTTACCCATAAGCCTCCCACGCTTCTCTAAAACATCTGGAACATTAATACCAGAAGAATGAAGAAGAGAGATGAGCTTGTCATAGTATGAAGTTAACTGAGTGTCTAAAAATCCCTAAACTTTCTTCTAAGTCCATCCTGATCCAAACATAGAACACCCTTGGTTCTTGACAAAATTCCTCATATACTTTCTAATCTCTCCTTTTGTCCATGGTCTGTCCCTTAGCTCTTTAGCTTTTCTCTCTGCCTCAGCTTGCTGCTATAGCTTAACTCTTTCAACCATCCTTTTAGCAAAATCAATCTCATGATAATCAACTCCCATTACAGACTTTGCCAAATCAAGCTTAGCAGAGACTTGATAAACTCTTAGCAATTTCATCTAACTCCTTTTGTCTTTCAGCAGGCAAAGTATGAGTAATTGGAGTACCCATTCTATCCAAATCAGCCTGTATCTTTCTAGCAAGTTGCTCAGAGGCCTTCATATCTAAATCCCTCTTAGTCTTTGTAGCCTCCTCTTTAGCTTGCAATTGTGCTGCAAGCAGTTCACTAAGCTTCTCATTAGCTATTTCTTGCTTAGTTTTCTCTCTAGAAGGAATGTCTTGATCAACCATAACAGACTTTCCTTTATCTTTCTGAGTAGAAGTAGCTTCAGGAGGAACATAATGTTGATTAGTAGTATCTTATGCTGGAGAACCATCAGGACAATCAATATAGATATCTGCTGATTCATCAGCAGGAACTTCCTTTGCCATTGGATCAGCTGATGTTGCCTTGTCAGATGATGCCACATATTCCTTTCAAGCAACAAAGAATGTATCTGTTGACTGAGAAGCATCAGCAGCAGTCTTTTCAGCAGGAACATCACTGATTGGTTCATTCTCCTGAAGATTAGCATCAGCATCTGTCATAAGAATCTCATCACCACAAGACAATTTAGAAGATTCAGCAGCTTTCTTTGCCAAATATTGTCTCCTACTTCTTCTGATGAAATGAAGTGGCTGCTTAGGTTGTGAAACTTCAGCAACTTTGGGAGAAGAAGCATGATTCTGTCTAGTAACTTCAGCCAAGATCTCAAGAGAATCCAAATTTCCCTCCTTAGGCACTTCATCAGCATCTGTCACAATCTTTATTTTCTTCTGCTGATCAAGTTGTGCCTCCAAATCCTGAACCTTGTTTTTCAGCATTTCAATCTCACCACCAAGAGTAGATTTGGTATTTGCAAGCTCCTTTTGAAGATCATCAGTCTTTTTAATATTCCTGCAAAGCAAATCATGTACAGAGGTGAGAGTAACAGGGTCCTCTACCCCACCAACAGATGGCTCAGTGGTAAAAGGAGCTTCATTGAACCTAGCAGGAGAAAAAGACATATGTACAACATTGGGAGAGCCTGCATCATATGGCTCTCTCACAGGACTAGGTGTGGGTAGTCTAGTAATCTCAGGCTCAAGAGGTGTAGGTACTTGGGTACCAAGAGACTGAATTATCTCTTTAACCTCAGTAACAAGCTCATCAGGAGCAACCTGAGAAGGTGATGGAACAGGACTAGGTGACAGAGGTAAAGGGGAAGGTGGAGGCTGGTCAGAAGAAACAGGCAATGGTTCAGCAGTTGTAGATGGCTCTCCCTCATTTACCACTGAAGGATTACCATCAGTAGCAACACCAGAAGATGATGGAATACCATCATCAGCAGCAGGTTGAGAGGGCATATCACCAGTAGCATCACCCTCATCTGCATCATCATTGCCATGTGGCAATATAGCAGCTAACAGAGGGAGATGTACCCCATCATAATTAGTTTGCATAGAGGCAAATAACTTTGTACCAAGACTCTTAATAGGCACATGAATTCTGTCTTCAGTGGTTATGTCTAAAATAATTTTTAGAAACCTAGGGTACATTAAAAACTTATGTGTTTGCTTCTCAACATTTTCTAGCATATTATTAAAAATAAACTTGGAGAAATTATAAGTTAACCCTTTAGAAAGATAGACAATACCACAACCTAATTGGGTAGAGAACTGATCCCAGCCACCTGACTTGTTGCTAATACATTGGAGCAGCAAATACACCAAAAGCCTCCACTTGGGACAGAACTGATTCTTAAGCAACTTAGTTGTGTCAGTACTTTGATAACCAGCTTCCGTCAACCCAGCAAGTATCTCTTCAGTGTTGGAGTGAAAAACACCATTCTCATCATCCAAATGAAGCTTTGTCCTTATCAAACTTTCAGTCACCACATACTCACTTCCATCAATATCAGCCACGATCTCTGTGTCAGATCTTTTCCTAGCAGATGCCCAAAATTGCTTCACCATAGATTCATATATCACATTTGGAGAATGTGTTAAAGCATAATGAATCTTTGAACGGTGTAGAAACTCCACCATTGAATCATACAGTTCATGACCTTTAGCCTTTTGCAGAACAGCAAACTTGTTATGATCCTTCTTGAATTGAAGTCTTTCCATTTGAATGATTTGTGAGAGACAGTTATGAATTATGCAAATGAATGATGGGTTTAAATTGAGGGATGGGGGAATAATTTAGTTTTGGCGAAGATATACAAAGTAGGTTATAAAAGGAAGTTCCCAATTGTGGTCAAAAATTATCGGAACAAATCGTTGACCATATCTGACGTGTAAAGTGGTTCCATCCAATTTCAAAATTACCCTTCAGAAGAAACGAAATTCTATCTACTGATGGATGGTCAATCAGCAGAAACCAATCAAGAGTAAAAATATCTTCAGTGAATATCTTGATTTTTACTGTACCACCCAACTCGCATTAATTATCATAAAGCCTTGACTTCGCCTATTTAATAACTCCCAAATCATATTTTACAGATATAAATTTTCCCCCAAATCTCATCAAAACCCTAATTTCTCAATTAACCCCAATTCATCACCAAATAATGTCTTCCAAACCAGAAATCATTGACCTAACCTCCTCCTCTTCATCATCAGAGGATCTTCCACCTTATCCTTCTGAATTAGATGATTCAGATTATGCTAGAGAGCTGAAGAGATGATAGAATGCACTAGAGAGGGGTGAACCAAGCAATGCCCCCATTCCTGCTGAGAGACAATATGTCTCTCCCTTCATTTTTACTTCTGATGAAGACTCTTCAGAAGATGAAGATGAAGATCCATCATTCCTTCCTCCTTCCATACCAGAGAGATCTCAACCAAGGCTAAGGAAGAGTAATCCATCTTTTCCAACATCACAGAGTGTGGTGTTGGGTCTTCCTGCTCCAAGATCTGGTGCTTCATACCATAGATACAGGGGAAAGGGCAAGAAGGCAGAGGTGGTGGGTAAGGGGAAAGGGAAAATGGAGTAGTTGATGATGGGATGTTGCCAAGGACCAAAGATGTAAAACTAGGTTCTTGAGCATCTTCTTGCCTTGAACTAAAGATATAAAACTCGGTTCTAGTGCATCTTCGTCGTCATCATCATCATTTTCTCCTTTCCATTTTCACCTTCAGCTTCTTCATCGTACTGGTCATGCATATCCACCAGTCCTTTTGTAATAGATGATAGAAGCTTAGTATTGGTTTGGTAGACTTAGCATAGGAATGATCTTTGTATTCCACTTTGAAGTTGATTGTAAGCTGTAAATTGTTTCTTGAATGAATGAATATCTTTCCTTATTTGTCAATTCTTGTGTATTACTTCAGTAGAAGCAATGTATTTCAGTATGAATGACTCTTCAGTAGAAACAATTCTCAGCAAACATGACCACATTCCCTTTAAAACAGCTCTTGGTGAATTACAACTAAAGATCAGCAGCTTCACATAAGGACATTCTGCAAAATAGACACAGAGTAACAAACAAAACAAACAAAACTTACAGAATCATTAGTAGATAAGTGTCAGCAATAAATAAAATACAAATAAGATACAAAGTATACAACATCAATAATAATCCTCCCCAAAGGCATATGCCTCCCCTGAGGCTTATGCCTCCCTTCAAACATAGCATTCAAGGGTTAACCATCCTAATATGGACAACTAAGTGGTTAAACCTAGGTCCATCAAAAGCTTTTGTTAATAAATCAGCCACATTATCATCAGTATGAATTTTAAGCACCTGTATTAAATGTTTTTCATTTGCATCTCTAATAAAATGGTGCCTAATTTCAATATGTTTAGTTCTTTGATGAAAAACTGGATTTTTAACAATGGAAATGGTACTTTGATTATCAATATAGATTTTTTTGTTCATAAAATTGAACCCATAATCCAACATTTGATTCTGAATCCAGAGTACCTGACCACAACAGTTAGCAGCAGCAACATATTATGCTTAAGTAGAAGAGGTAGCCATAATGGTTTGTTTCTTGCACTGCCAAGAAATAAGTCTTCTACCAAGAAATTGACAACCTCCTGTTGTGGATTTCCTGTCCAAATTAGCCCCAGCATAGTCACTATCACTATATGCTTCCAGCACAAATGGTGAATCCCTTAGATACCAAAGACCTAACTTGGGTTGGTCTTTGAGATACTTGAAAATCTTTTTCACAGCATTTAGGTGGGAAGTCAATGGAGTGACTTGATGTCTTGAGCAAGCACTGACAGCAAAGGTGATGTCAGGTCTTGAAGCTGTGAGATACATGAGTGATCCAATCACGGATCTATATAGATGCACATTAATAGCTTTATCTTGTTCATTTGGATTTTTCAGCTTGGGAGGTTCATAGGGAGTGGTTGCAGTCCTCAGTAGTTCAAAGTCAAACTTCTTCAAGATATCTTTCACATATTTCTCCTGATGGATAAAAATCCCATCAGGTTGTTGTTTTACTTGTAGCCCCAAGAAAAATGTCAGTTCCCCCATTGCACTCATCTGAAATTCACCTTTCATCAAATTTTCAAATTCCCTGCACCATGCTTCCTTTGTGGAGCCAAAAATAATATCATCCACATAAACTTGTACTAGAATGATATCCCTGGAGTTTTTCTTGATAAAGAGAGTCTTGTCAATTGCTCCTCTTTTGTATCCATGTTCCAAAAGGAAGGTAGATAGCCTAGCATACCAGGCTCTTGGTGCTTGATGAAGGCCAGAGAGTGCCTTGACAACCTTGTACACCTTCTTAGGATGTTGAGGGACTTCAAAGCCTTGTGGTTGAGTGACATAAACTTCCTCCTCAATCTTGCCATAGAGGAAGGCACTTTTTACATCCATCTAATATACCACAAATCCCATGTATGAGGCAAAGGCCAAAAATAACCTAATTGCCTCCACCATAGCGACAGGTGCAAAAACTTCAGTATAATCAATCCCTTCTTCTTGTCTGAAACCTTGAGCCACCAACCTTGCTTTATTTCTGACCACAATACCTCTTGCATCTCTCTTGCAATTTAAGATCCACTTGTTTCCAATAGCAATTTTACCTGCAGGTAGATCAACAAGTACCCATACATCTTGATGCTTGAATTGTTGCATCTCTTCCTGCATAGCTTCAACCCAACTAGGTTCACTCAAAGCTTGTTTAATGCTTGTTGGCTCTACTTGGGATAAGAAACAAGCAAACAGACAATGCTTCTGATCTGTGTGATTGTCTCTCTTCTGATTAGACACATATGTGAAAAAGGCACATTGACCAAATTGTGTCTGCTTTATAGCACATCTGGTTAGAACCATAGCATTTGGATCACCAAAGATATTCTCTTGAGGATGAATGGTGTTGATCCTCTTAATGGGTACAGGATTGACATCAACAGAGGTTTCAAGATTAGTCAAAGTTGGAGCAAAGTCTTCATCATAAGAAGCTGATTGAAAAATGCCAGCACTTTGTTCATGGTTGCCAAGATCTGAGGAGATAGGGAACCTGCCAAATGGTTCTTCTAAGCTAGTTGATGTAACAGTGGAAATAGGTGTTGCAACAGAAATGTCTTCAGTAGAATCGGCAGCTGCTGCCTCAGCAGATTCATTAGCAGAAATGGATTTTCTGCTGACATCAGTAGCAGCGTGTTTCAAGAGTGCTTCAGTGTCTTGAGCAAATTCAAGACCAAGCCTTTTAGCTTCTTCAGCAGCTACATGCTCTTGCTTTTTGAGTCTAGAAAGATCTTCTGCATAGGTAGAGTTTTCCACATCATCAGCAGTTTTGGCATCAGAGGCTTTTGTGTTAGTAGGACCTGCAACATGAATAGGGAGAGAAGATACAATAATAGTGGGTTCATCACATTCTGAATCACTGTCTGAGTCATCTTCCAGGGTACCTGCAATGTTAGTAGGTGACACTTGTGTACCTGCAGAAGGGTTAGTTTTAAATCTTGTATACCCCAAATGATCTGTCAAGTAATCAAGGTCAAAATACCATTCATGACCTTTTCCCTGATTATTTTCATTGTCCTCCAGAAATCTCAGGTTAAGAGTCTCTTCAATCTTCTTTGCAGCCAAATTATATACCCTGTAGGCCTTGCTATGAGCTGAGTAACCGACAATGTACCCTTCAGCAGCTTTTTCTTCAAATTTGCCTAAGTGACGTATTCAGAATAGTCACTTGACATCCAAAAGGTTTCAAGTATTCGATGGTAGGTTTCTTCCCTGTCAAAAGCTCATAAGGTGTCTTATTGTGTGGTTTTGTAATCAACACCCTATTAAGCACATAACAAGCAGTGCCAACTGCTTTAGTCCAAAACATAGTGGGAAGTTTAGAGTCAGCAAGCATAGATCTTGCATCCTCTATCAGGGTCCTATTCTTCCTCTCGACAACTCCATTCTGTTGTGGAGTTCTAGGATTGCTATAATCCCTTTTTATACCCTTTAACCCACATAGTTCAATAAGATTGGCATTTTTTAACTCTGTCCCATTGTCACACCTTATGCCTTTGATCTTTCTGTTAAGTTGGTTTTCAATGAGGGCCATAAATTCTTTAAGTGTCTGAAAGGTTTGATCTTTAGTCACCAAAAAGAATGTCCAACTAAATCTACTAAAAGCATCAGTGATCACTAAACAGAAGTACTTATGGTCAATACTCTTGATGGATGTTGGACCAAAAAGATCCATATGAAGCAGCTACAAAGGTTCTGAGATTGTGCTCACAGCAGTAATAGCCTTATAAGAAGCTTTGTGGTGCTTTCCTTTGTTACATGCAACACAGTTATGTTCATTGGTGAATATCTTGGAAGGAAGTCCATGAAAAAGTTCATCTTTAGCAAGCTTGTTAATTACTTTGAAGTTTACATGTGCCATCCTTCTGTGCCATTTTGTAGATTCATCCAAGGATGCTTTAGCCACCAAGCATGCTAGATCACCTTCTGGCTAGACATCATTCAAGTTGAATGTGTAAAGATTATGATTTCTTGGAACCTTTAGCAATACATGATTTTCATCAGGTATTTTGAAGTCAGGTGAAAGAATGAGACAACCCTCATCAGTGAAACGCACAGGAATCTTTTTGTCACAGATTTGTGAAACTGAGAACAAATTGAAACCTTGTAGTTCTTTCACATAATAGACATTCTCAAAATCCACCTTTGGAGTTCTGATGATTCCTTTACCAGTGATCCTACCTTCTCCACTTCCAAATTTCACTATGCCTCCATTAAAAGGCACAAAAGTATATAACTTCTCCTGATTCCCAGAAATGCTTCTTGAACAACCACTGTCTACAATACCTAAGTCTTTATTCAAAAGAGAATGTCCCTACAACAACAACAAAATTATACAACAACATGAGTACATTGATAGACTCAAGTCTTGAAAGACTTGAGCCTGCCTTGTGGATCATTATTATGAAGCCATGTAGATTAGTTAGATCCACCATTGATCCTGGAACCCCTGTATACATATGGTCTATTAAATTTCCAAGAACAATCTGCTGAGGACTTTACAGCAGAATCCCAATTAGCCCTTCCCAAAAATGTTGGGACATAATATCTAGGCCAATAACCATTTTGAAAATAAGTTTGATTAAATCCAGAAAATGGTCTAGAAATATATCTATTCCTATCAGCATATCTATCAGCAGAAACAGGCCTTTCAACAGAAACTGAGTTGTTTCTGCTAGTGGTACGTGGTGCATGGAACACAAGAGGGTTTGTTATAAGTATTGGTCCACATTTGTCTAGGTCTATTTTGAGCAGCAGAAACACCCATCCTCTTTTCATGAAAATCACAATCATTAATCAAATGCAATTTACTACCACAAACAAAACACTTCTTCTTTCTAGAAGATTTATTAAAACCAGAAGAGGTCTTATTAAACACAAAATTATTCAAACAACCACCAGAAATAGAATTGTTTTGTAATGACTGAAAGGAATTGTTTTTAAAAGAAGTAAATAACAAGTCTTCAGAAGAGGCTATCTTTGAAATCACTTCATCAGCAGCAACTTCAGAGTCCACAGACTTGTAAGATGACTTGATAGAAAGCTTTAAAGAGGTCTTGGGTGAGTCTGACTTGGATTCGCAGCTAGCATAACTAGATGTCTCTGAGGTTTTATCCCTGAAAGAACAAGAGACACATTCATTAGAATCATCACTAGAGATACTTATAGAGTCAGGGGAGTCATTGATCCTAATGTCAGTTTGAGTATGTGATTCAGGTAAGTCCAAATTATGGGATGTGGGCTTAGGGGTTCATATGGTTGTGGGAGAGTCAGAGTTATTAGTTTTACAAGCAAGGTTTGGCAAGTCATTAGACTTTTTGCCATACAAATGGTGTGAACCATCAAAGTCAGAGGTTTTGGAGGAGGGCATTAATTCACCTCTAATTGGTCCTGGTACAGCATGCATCTCACCTTCCTTTAAGAATTTTACAGGTGCAGAGTTATAGTTACTTTTCTTATCTAAATAATGGTTTGCCTCTACACCAACATACTTCTGAAAACCTAAACCAAACTCAGATGTTACAGACTGACTACTCTAGAGAAAACTAGCTAACTTATCACCTGAAATTAGCCATTCTTTATGCCTAGACACTTCCTTATCCAGCTTATCTTGCAAAACTTCTTTCTCAGACTCAATTCTAACTTTTTCTCTTTTAGTAAATTTTAACTCATTGGTAGTTATCTCTAAATCTCTTTTTAATACTCTTATCTTTTCCTCATAAGCTAACTGATTTTGTTGAAACCACACTTTCTGTTTTTCTAAAGTTTTAACAGCTTCTTTAAAAGCTTGAGCTTCAATAAAACTAGCATTATATTTTGGTTCCATATCATCATAAGTTGCTTTAAGAGTATTATACTTAATATCACACCCAAACATACAATCAGATACCTAAGGAGATATTCCCATGAATGCAAAGTCAGCATCACAGCTAGCCACACAAGAGATTTGTTGAGGAGAGCTGCTTGTTGCATCTTCAGATTCATGCTCATTCCAGTCAACACAAGCATTTACAGCAGTCACCAAAGCCTTTGATTCTCCAGCCTCCACCTCCTTTTTCCTGTAAGCAGAATATCTGGTACTATCTTCACTCTTCTTGGTCTTGCATTCTCTTGCAAAATGGCCAATCTCTTCACATGCATAGCACTTTACTTTTCTTCTGTCAAAACGAGCTGCATCTCTTCCATTAACTTGGAGCTTTCTTCCAACCTTTTGCTCAAATCTTCTGACTTTAAGAGACAGCATTGCCATTTGCCACTTTAAGTCCAACTCTTCCATTGCAAGTTCATCAATCTGCTCAAAGTCCTCATAAGCTATTTGTTGCTGTTGATCAACTTCATTAACAAATGAATGAAGTACATCTTCCATCACATTGCTAATCTTTGGATGATTCTTTGGACTAGCATTTGTGAAAGACAATATTATAGTGGAAGGACTTGGACGGGAAGAATGTGGCATATAGTTTGAATTAGTGCTGATGAATGCAGAGTGTGAAGGAGGTGCTGCATAAGAGGAGTTTCCCTTGATGTCAAGTTCCAAGGCTCTGAGCTTGTTGTACAAGTCATCAAACGAGAGATAATCCAAGCCTCCTTTGGTTTTCAAAGATATGCTGACCTGAGACCATAAGGGAGGTAAGGCTCTTAGAAACCTGGAGTTGACCTCCTCATTATCAGGTCTGGCTAGAAGCTGATTCAAATGACTTAGAATCTTCTGAAACCTATCATAGCCTTTGTGAATGCCCTCCTCTTCAGTTATCCTGAATTCCTGAAATTCTTGCTTCAACATAGACTTTCTCATCCTTTTTTATTCTTCATTGCCCCCGAATCTTGTCTTTATAGCCATCCAGATTTCTCTAGGATCACTTAGGTGATGAAAATCTCCCATGTGATCATCAGGAATTGCTTGAAGCAAGATAGTTCTTGCTTTGTTCTCCCTTTGTTCAGCAATGATCTCTTCAGCAGAAGATGGAGGAAAAGTAGTCAAATTACCATTAGGGTCTTTTCCCTGCTTCTTAGGACTTAGGACTACAACCTTTTAATATCACATTCCATAAGTTGAAGTCGACACTTGCAATCCAGTTCTGCATCTTCATGGCCCAAATCTCATACTCATCCTTCCTGAGATAGGGAAACTTGGCATTGCTGTTAAAGAAAGCAACCTGTTGAAGTTGTTGAGTGATAGTGTTGGCGTTTGTGAGAGTGACATCAGAAGCATCTCCATCAACCATTGTTACAGAGTGAAAAAGGTGTTTGAGTGTGAGTTAAATTACAGAGATTATCTTGTGACTCTGATACCACTTGTAGGATCTACACTTGATGGATCTCGAGCCAATAGATCGTTAGTCTACTAATGTAATCACTAGCAAACTAAATAGAAAATCTCTGTTAGCTTATACTTATTGCGGAATATAAATATAAACTGTATGCTAAACTTTGATCCTCTATGGATCGATATTATTCACTAATAATTGTTTTGAAACTCGTACCTATTACAATAACCTTGGGTTCCTTATATGCTAGTGGAAACCCTAAATTCTTCTACAAGAAATGTATAAACATAATACTCTAGAAGATATTCTACATATCTTATCTATAAATAACTAATCTCTTTCTACGGATTAACTATATCCGCAGTAACACTATTCTTCAGCAGGATCCATTCGTCAGCAGAAACCAGTATATGCTTCTGCAGGAACCTGTCAGCAGAAATCTTCAGCAGTATCTAAATACTGACTTCAATAATTCCTTACAATGCAAGTGCAGCTACATGGACACGTGGAACGCCAAGTGCAGGAACTCATGCAACAACAGGAATTGGAGGCGAATGCTCGTGAAGAGGCTCGAGAGAAGGAGTGGTAATGAAAGATGAATGACATTAACTCGATGTTAAGGAAATTTAACGATCAACGTTCGCCAAGTAGTTGAATCAGATATTATGATATCATTATGAATATTTGGATTTGATACTCTAATTTCGTATGGTATGTTTTGAATGGTTCTATTCAGATTTTGAATTGAATGCAATTTTTCTTATGTGTGAATGGTTCTATTCGAATACCTTATCTTTTTTATTTATGAGTTTTCATTGAAGCTATTTTGGATACAGGATTACATTAATTAGTCCAATTATTTGGCTTATTCTTGTGATATTTTGATAACAATTTCCAACAGAAATGTGACTGTATACCGACTGCATTACCGACAGATTTCTGACAGAATACTTACCGACAGATTTCTGAGGGATTCTTTACCGACAGACTTCCAACGGAAATATTACCAACAGAATTGTGACATATTTTCTTTGTCGGAATTTCCGACAGAATTCCAACAGATAAGAATTACCGACCAGGATTCACAGACAGATCTTTTTGTCACAAATCCGTCGGAAACTACTTATACTGACAGATTTCCGACAGAAATGGCCGTCACTAAAGGCCTGTCATGTAGTAGTGTATTTCATATGATTACATTCGTTAAGCATGCATGCCAATATTAACTGATTCTTAGAGTTTTAAATGACATAAAGTGCACCTTTAGGATTGACATATAATCACACACACAAAACATTAGGTTAATACCATGCATGCATCACACCAAACCAAACTCTTACCCACGACTCCACGAGAATAAATATGTACGCCCCTCTTAGTTTCTTCAGGTTTATACCCAGTTATTTATCTCATCCGATTCACATCAAGACACATACAAGTTCACTCTTTATGAGCCAATATAAATCAAAATGATTACTACACATTCGACATACCTATTGTATCTCGATTCATGATTTTATGTGATACATGTTTCAATCGTAGCCCCATATTTAACGAAACAGAAAGATCCAATACACATGTCTTATATGTTTCATTATATCAAGTGAGTTATATACTTCAATAGGTATTCTCGAATTAAACGAACAAGGATTTAGTTTTCCATAGTTTTACGTATACTTTTCATATATCTCGAATCAAAAGAACACCAAGACGATATTAGTACCTCGCGATGGATCAAATGAACAAAATACAAACCGAATCAACACTTAAACCCTTCGAACCAACACCAGAACCAAAACCCTTCTCGAAACACACGATCAAAACCTTAACCCAACCGCGAACCGAAACCAAACCCAACACTAACCACAGCGCGAACCGAACTCGATACGAACAAACAAACCGCAACCCAATATGGATTCACTCGTTAAGCTTGAATAATGAAAACCAGTAACCCAATCTTCACGCTCACACACACACTTTATTTCATGCATATATATATATATATATATATATATATATATATATATATATATATAGTGAAGCGTTCAAATAAGAAGCCTAAATCTTACCCTCCTTATCTAATGGCTAATATTGGTTAATCAACTTTTTGAAAATTTCTTAAAAAATTTTGAAAAATTTTTAAAAAAATTTTGAAAATTTTCAAAAAATTTAAAAAAAACTTTTTCGAAAATTTTTTTTTCGTAAATTTTTTTTTTTCGAATTTTTTTTCGAAAAAAAAATTCAAAAAGAAAAATTTTCAAAAAAATTTTTTTCGAAAAAAAAAATTTTCGGAAATTTTTTTTTCCAAAAAAAAATTTCCGAATATTTTACCGAAAAAAAAATTTTCGAAATTTTTTTTCCGAAAAAAAATTTTTCGAAATTTTTTTTTTCTGAAATTTTTTTCTACACATGTGAAAAAAAAAATTGGAAATTTTCACGAAATTTTTTTTGTCACGTGTGAAAAAAAATTTTGTCGCTTGTAAATTTTTTTTTTCGTCACATGTGAAAAAAAATTCCGTCACATGTGAAAAAAAAATTTCGTCACATGTTAAAAAAAAATTTAGAAATTTTCACGAAATTTTTTTTGTCACGTGTGAAAAAAAAAATTCGTCACATGAGAAAAAATAGTTCCGTCACATGTGAAAAAAAAATTTCGTCACATGTGAAAAAAAATTTTGAAATTTTCACGAAATTTTTTTTGTCACGTGTGAAAAAAAAATTCGTCACATGTGAAAAAAAAATTTGTCGCATGTAAAATTTTTTTTTCGTCACATGTGAAAAAAAAATTTCGTCACATGTGAAAAAAAAATTCAACAATTTTTCAAAAAATTTTCGAAAATTTTTTGAAAATTTTTCAAAAAAAATTTTGAAATTTTTTTGAAAATTTTTAAAAAAAAATTTCGAAAATTTTTTGAAAATTTTTCAAAAAAAATTTCGAAATTTTTTTGAAATTTTTTTGAAAATCTTTCAAAAAAAATAGTTAGCTAATAATAGCTATTAGATCAAAGTTTAAGGAGGATAAAATGAGTGGCTAGGATTAGTTCTCGCGTTTTTAAAAAAATTAGATTTCTCACATGAATGATCCACTATATATATATTTGTGATTTGATGTTTTGTTTAGTGATATTTCTGTGAGATTCTACAAGGAATGTATCTGCCAATGATATAGGAGCGTGTATATATAGTTTTATTGTGATATTTGAGTTTAAACATTTTCACACTTTTCACAAATTTAGAATAGATGCAAAGTTTGAAGTGATCAATCGCAAAAGATAGAACTGGAACTAAAGTAAAATAATGCTAATAGACAAAGAGTTGCGATCCCCTATAAAAGGGAGGCAAATTAAAAACTCTTAAAAGTTTTTGTAGCCATCCGATCAGTCAAATATTTGACCAAAAACACATCCAACGGTTCCTAATTAAATAGAAAAAAAAAACACGCTTCATCCTATTAAAAGGATAGAATAGTAATTTTACAAATAAAAACCCTTGTATACCACTTCCCTCCATCGCTAATTTCACACACAGAAAATTCATTTCACACACACAATACATTTTTCTCTCTTTATACCACTTTCTGATCATCGCTGTACCACTTTCCAATCAAAATTTGGGGATATTTTTAGGGTTTCAATTTCCGATCATTGTTATACCACTTTCGCTCGAAAAAGATGAATCAAACTGGTAATTTTAATTTAATTTAATTTTTAGGGTTTATCATTTTAATTTTAATTGATTTTTTTTTTTTTTTTAGTTTTTAGGGTTTATCATTTTAATTTTAATTTATTTTTTAAGAACCTAGAAGAAGTAACAGACTACAAAAGAATAAAAATACAAATGAAAATGATGAAGATTTGAGAGTACAACAAAAAAATGTTGAAAAAATGCGTAAGAATTAGGATTTTTTATCAGTTGGTGTTTGTTTCAGCTTCTATAATTGTTTTATATGTTCATCAGTTGGTTTTTGTTTCAGCTTCTATAGCCGCTGTTGTGGTTTGGTTTCAGTTATTGCTTGTGCGTTTTTGTTTATGTTGATTTCAGTTATTGTATAAGTAGGTTCATCAGTTATTGCTAGTGATTTGTGTTTATTTTAATGCGTTGGTGTTTGTTTCAGCTTATATAGCTGACATCGTGGCTTATCTTGTAAATCTTCGGTTTATATGCCACAAGCCGGCTATATTAGATGAAACAAACACCACCTCTATAGTTGTTTTTATATGCTCATCAGTTGGTGTTTGTTTCAGCTTATATAGTTGTCGTTCTGGTTTGGTTTCAATTATTGCTTGTGCGTTTTTATTTATATTGATTTCACTTATTGTGCAAGTAGGTTCATCAATAATTGCTAGTGAGCTTGTGTTTATTTTAATGCGTTGGTGTTTGTTATAGATGGCATTGTGGCTTATCTTGAAAATCTTTGATTTATATTCCACAAGCCGGCTATATAAGATGAAACAAACACCACCTCTATAGTTGTTTTATATGTTCATCAGTTGGGGTTTGTTTCATCTACTATAGCCGCCGTTGTGGTTAGGTTTCAGTGATTGCTTGTGCGTTTTTGTTTATATTGATTTCAGTTATTGTGTAAGTAGGTTCATCAGTTATTGCTAGTGCGTTTTTGTTAATTTTGGTATGGTTTGGTTTCAGTTATTGCTAGTGCGTTTGTGTTTCTTGAAAGTAGGTTCATCAGTTATTTGAAAAGTAGGTTCATTAGTTATTGCTAGTGTGTTTGATCATCAGTTATTTGCTAGTGTTTTTTGAAAGTATGTTCATCAGTTGTTGTGCAAGTAGGTTCATCAGTTATTGCTAGTGAGTTTGTGATTATTTAAATGCGTTGGCGTTTGTTTCAGCTTATATAGCTGACATTGTGGCTTATCTTGAAAATCTTCGGTTTATATGCCACAAGCCGGCTATATAAGATGAAACAAACACCACCTCTATGGCTATTTTATATGTTCATCAGTTGGTGTTTGTTTCAGCTACTATAGTTGCTGTTGTTGTTTGGTTTCAGTTATTGCTTATGCGTTTTTGTTTATATTGAATTCAGTTATTGTGTAAGTAGGTTCATCAGTTATTCCTAGTGTGTTTTTTCTTATTTTGGTTTGGTTTGGTTTCAGTTATTGCTAATGCGTTTGTGTTTCTTGAAAATATGTTCATCGGTTATTTGAAAAGTAGGTTTATCAGTTATTGCTAGTGTGTTTGATCATTAGTTATTTGCTATTGTTTTTTGAAAGTAGGTTCATCAGTTGTTGTGCAAGTAGGTTCATCAATTATTGCTAGTGAGTTTGTATTGATTTTAATGCGTTGGTGTTTATTTCAACTTATATAGTTGGCATTGTGGCTTATCTTGAAAATCTTCAGTTTATATGCCACTAGCCGGCTTTATAAGATGAAACAAACACCACCTCTATAGCTGTTTTATATGTTCATCAGTTGGTGTTTGTTTCAGCTACTATAGCTGTCGTTGTGGTTTGGTTTCAGTTATTGTTTGTGCATTTTTGTTTATATTGATTTCAGTTATTGTGTAAGTAGGTTCATCTGTTATTACTAATGAGTTTGTGTTTATTTTGGTTTGGTTTGGTTTCAGTTATTGCTAGTGCGTTTGTGTTTCTTGAAAGTAAGTTCATCAGTTATTTGAAAAGTAGGTTCATCAGTTATTGCTAGTGTGTTTGATCATTAGTTATTTGCTAGTGTCTTTTGAAAGTAGGTTCACCGGTTGTTGTGCAAGTTGGTTTCATCAGTTATTGCTAGTGAGTTTGTGTTTATTTTGGTTTGGCTTCATCTTTTATTTCGGTTTTGTGTTTATTTTGGTTTTACTAGGTTCATTAGTTTCACAATTATTTGTTTTATTGGACAGGTAAAAAAGATAAAAAAAAAAAAAAAAAAAAAAAAAAAAAAAAAAAAGGGGGAAAGAAACCTATGGTTTAGTGATTTCATGCTGGATTTGTAAGAGAAGGTAAGGAACAAGACAAACAGATAAAAGACATGAGAAAGAAGTACATGGCAAAGATTCTGTTGTCCGAGTCCAATGAGAACAGAAAATTAGTAGAGAGCGAGGTTCATGAATATCAAAGTTTAAGTCTGAAGGAAAAGAGAATGCTCCAAAAGATGTCAAAGAAGTCTATTTGCGAACATACCAGCGCTTATTTCGAAGAAGAAGCTAGTGCTCTTCTTCGAAAGTGAACACACTTGTCAAGTGAAAACAATCTGATATAATTGATGAATGTTTGGAATATTTGCTTGCTTGGTATGGTTAATTAGTTTACGGAACAGTTGCCGGTATGGTTAATTGATGAGTTGTATAAATATTAGATTTTTTTGTTCATCAGTTGCCGGTTGGTATGGACAAGTGATTTTGGTTGGTTTGGAATATTTGGTTGGTTGGTTGGTTTGGTTATGCAGCTTCAGTTTTTCTAAAACAATAGTACTATGTAAGTTCTTCTTACACTTCCCACTTGGCAAAGCAAGTATGTCTTTGAAAACTTTTTTAATCGTTGACAACCGAAGCACATAGAAGATATGACGACATAATAGTCCATATGACTCAAAACGTTTACACGTACAACCATCTCTTTTTTGTTGATTACAAAAAATTGGTGAATCAAAACTAATTTTATAAATAGATATGTTGATTAAAAACTAATTTTATAAGGATAAAAAATTGATGAACACAAACTAATTAACAAATCTGATGAATAGACTGAAAAAGCTGTTAGAAGAGATTGAAAAAGTTGTTAGAACAGATTGAAAAAGTTGTTACCTCATAGAACACTGATGAACCTAATATAAAAATAAGAATATAACAAAAAGAGCATAAATTGATGAACCTAGCATAAAAATAACCAGATAATAAAAAATGTATCAACTTATGAACCTAATATAACATAATAGCTAATATGTTCATCAAATAAACAAATATAACAAAAAACATAAACTGCGGAACCTAACATAAAAATAAGCAAATAACAAAAAATGTACTAAATGATAAACCTAACATAAACATAAGCAGATAACAAAAATCGTAGTAAATGATGAACCTAACAAAAAATAAGCAGATAACAAAAAAAAAAACATAAACTGATGAACCTAACATAAAAATAAACGGATAATAGAAAAGAGCATAAACTGATGAACCTAACATAAAAATAAGCAGATAACAAAAAAATTCTACTAACTGGTGAACCTAAGATAACATAATAGCTAATACATTCATCAACTAAATAAAAAATATAACAAAAAAGCATAACTGATGAACCTAACATTCTCAACATAAAAAATAAGCGGATAACAAAAAATGTAATAACTGGTGAACCTAAGATAACATAATAGCTAATATGTTCATCAACTAAAAAAAAAAAAAAAAAAAAAAAAACTGATGAACCTACCATTAAAATAAGCATATAACAAAAAATGTACTAAATGATGAACCTAACATAAAAATAGGCAGATAACAAAAAATGTAGTAAATGATGAACCTAACATAAAAATAAGAAGATAACAAAAACAGCATAAAACTAAAGAAGCTAACATAAAAATAAATGGATAACAAAAAAAGCAAAAAGTGATGAACCTAACATAAAAATAAGCAGATAACAAAAAAATGTACTAATTGATGAACCTAAGATAGCATAATAGCTAATATGTTCATCAACTAAATAAAAAAAATATATAACAAAAAAGCATAAACTAGTGAACCTAACATTCTCAACATAAAAATAAGCAGATAACAAAAAATGTACTAAATGATGAACGTAAGATAACAAAATAGTTAATATCTCAATCAAATTTCCTTTGATCAATATTAAAATTAAAAAATATATCAGCAACCAAGCCTTTATTTATCTAACAGTAAAAAAAAGTAAAATCCCCAAATTTTATCAAATTACCTTGATCAAAATAAGCAGATAACAATAATTGATGAATATCTAATTATTCAACAAATTAATAATTAAATACCAAATTACCTTGACTAAACACATGAGTATCAACATTGGCCATTAGAAACTGATTTGACGGTGAAACCCCCAAATTTTATCAAATTAACCCTAATTCTTTTCTGATTAACCAATTGTACGGTTATAAACCCTAATCATTTTTCCCAATTAACCGATTGTATGGTTATAAACCCTAAAAAAATTTCCAATTAACCAATTGTATGTTTATAAACCCTAATACGTAATTGATATGAAGAATGAACATGATTTGAAGAACAAATATGAATAGAGAGAAAAAAAAAACCATAACCATTTGATAACTGAGAAGAGGAAAGAAAAAGAAATTAAATAGTGGGATCAATTGAAATTACTCAGAAGAGAAAGAAAAAGAGGGAAGGAGGAGTATATAGCAGGAGAAGCTAAAATTACATAACTCCTTGGGGTAAAAAAAAGGTGAAGGATGTGTGGCATTACCAGGTCGCTTTTTATGCATTTTAAAGTTTTGACCCTTTTTAATTGATCCGCTACCAATAGACAAATAAAGTGTAGGACCCACGAATGTTTTTATTTTTCCAACTTTTGGTTGTCTTCTTCAGTACCAAAACCCAAAACTAGATCTGTTACTTTCTTCCATTAAAAGCATGTAGAGATTTTTGTTCTTTGTTATAAAAAATCTTATATTTTCTAGTGTAAAGCATCTTCCAAAGAGACTAAATCCACCAAAACTGAGTAATGGAGATTTTGACATCGGAGGCCCTATGCAGTCGCTCATTTTGCACATGCTTGAATCCGGGTCTGTCAATAACCTTTCGTAACGAAACAAGTGAAAACTTTTTAAAAAAGTTAAAGCTTGCAAGATCAAATATTGATTTTTAACGACCCACCGCATGTATACGTGACATTATTGTAGATTACATAAATATGCAATAAAGCCCGAATACGTGAAATGATATTTGGTAGATTGAGTTAAACTATTGTAGGAATTATACATTGTCACATAAACATAAACTCGCAAGATAGGGCGGGATACTCGATATCTATACATTATCTGAAACTAAAAGTTAATTTCTAATCATGTTTCTTAGAACATGTTCCGAAAGATTAATTCTTAATTATCTATACTACTTATAATTGAGGAAGGACTCTCTCTCCAAAAAGTTCAGATGTACATAAATTGATACATGGTTTACAACACTTTAAAGTAAGCAATTTTTATAATTACAACAACCAAAGCATTGTGTACAACAAAAACTAGCATGAATCGAAATTCATACCACTTTCTTTAGAATTTTACATTAATAGCATTAAAAATACCCTACACCCAATATTACAATTATTTAAACACAATGTACAACCCTCATTCAACATTAATAGCATTAAAAACATCCATACACCCAATATTACAATCATTTAAACATAATGTACAACCCTCATTCTACATTAATAGCATTAAAAACATCCCTACACCCAATATTACAATCATTTAAACACAATGTACAACCCTCATTCTACATTAATAGCATTAAAAACACCTAATATTACAATCATTTAAACACAATGTACAACCCTCATTCTACATTAATAGCATTAAAAACACCCCTACACCCAATATTACAATCATTTAAATACAATGTACAACCCTCATTCTACATTAATAGCATTAAAAATACCCCTACACCTAATATTACAATCATTTAAACACAATATACAACCCTCTCTCTTAACCTAGACGTGAACTTGTGAGCAAGACTCGACACAATAAAACTCGACTCGATACACAAAGCTGTAACCAAGCAAATTTAGGTGTCAGAATGACATCCCGTGACATTTTTATTAATTCCATTAAAAAAATTTATTTCAGGATACCCGCTGCTGCAACGCGCGGGTACCCTGCTAGTGTTTGTTAAATACTGAAACACGTACAAGAGACACTAAAGATAAACCCTAATTGGTTTTGTTCTTTTTACACGATTGGACCCAGCCAGCTAAGAGCCCTCTGTACGGTGGTTGTTGGCTCAAGCTAGCCATAGGCTTCAGCGTGAGTGTGTGGCACGAGATACAACACCGGAAGTCGGCTGTTGGGTTGTTGCGCCGTAGCCACTAGCCCACGCCAAAGATTTATTTATTTTTTATTTATTTTATTTTATTAGTATTTGATGACGTATAGTCTATATTTGGGCCACGAGCCCAAATGATAAACATTACTAAGGCCCAAAGCCACCATGCGTGGGCTATTATAACTTGGGCCGCATCAATAATGGGGATAGGCTCACGTAAGCCCAAACCCAACTAAAATATATACAGTTTAGATAAGGATCTCCTATCTATGGAATAGATATCCTTAAACCGGATAAGCACCACGTGTGCGAAACGTAAGGAGCACGAAACCTACAAGGATTCTGTGCCTATATAAGGAATGACATAATTCTCATTAAAGGTACGATTCACAAACCCTAAAACTCTTTACGAGAACCCTAAACCGATTACTTACTCACACGCCGGAGTCTAATCGTTGGAGACAATCCCACGATAAGCCTAACGGTGTTGTTTATTTTCTTAGTGCGCAGGTTTCAAGCATTAAGAAGCGAATTGGTACGAGAGCAAGAGCCCAAACTAGGAACGCCCAACTTTTGTATGAACAAGTGGCGCCATCTGTGGGACCCTTACTAAGAACTAAGGAACTAGAATGACGAAGAATAAAAATTCAAGCCAGCGGACTCCGCAGTTGGAAAAAACACGTGACCCCCAGAGGAAGAATCAACAAGATTTGACCCCTAGGCAGGCTTCTGGGACAACCAGCGCACCTGAGCACCAAGAGGCGGGAACAACCCAACCTCTTCCAGTGGTAGAACTGCCTATCAGGACTACCCAAGCCACCACAGTGGTTCCAAGCATTGAAGAACTCCAGCGCACCCTATTCAATACTCCTCACCAAACGGTACTTACAGTGGACAACACTGTACAACCAGGCGCGCCTAACCGAGATAGGGTGCCCACTACTAAGGCAGATATTCTTGCAGCAACTGAGGACACACCTGACCTAACGTTGGGAAATTTTGTATCCCAAAATTATGAAACCCTAACTGCCCTCATGCAAGAAGAAGCAAGAAGAAGGTCGAGTACGAGCCTTCAAGCCCGGCTCAATTTTGGTTCTGAAGGCGAATCATCACCACTGCGCCACCCACGAGGAAGACGCGCAGATAACGAAAAACGTACCACTATCCACGATAGGCTGGGTACGACATCTGACTCACAATATTCAGAGGAATATGAAGACAGCGAGAGACGCACTAATGTTCATTCCAGACTTGGCAGTCAAGGGATACAAGACCGATTAGGACCTCAACATTCACCAATCGAAGGTTCCTCCAGGTCTGGGAGCAAGATAATTCACGACAGATTAGGGAGGAGAATATCCCCAAGTGAAAGCCCCTCAAGCTCTTCCTTTGAAGGAAGCCGGCGCAAGCGCCGCAAAAGAAATTACTCTTCCTCCAGCGACTCCTCGGATAACGAGGATAGGGAAACAGGACACTAGAAGTCAAGAGGAAGACGTCGCGAAGAAGAAAATGAAGACATGTCTCTTCCATGGCGTCGTCAGAAAGTTGATGCGTTTACACGACGCATCAGCGATTACTCCGACCGCAAAAGGAGGCGCATGCCCACTAATGTGAAAACATATGATGGGACAGGTGATCTGGATGACCACCTAAAAATTTTCGAGTCGGCCGCTACTATCGAAAATTGGCCACAACCTGTGTAGTGCCATATGTTTAATTCTACATTAGTAGGGAATGCGCGCACGTGGTTTAGCAAACTCCCACGACGGAGCATCGGTGGGTTTGAAGAATTACGTAAAGCATTCCGCTTAAATTTCACCCAAAGAAAGAAGTGCGCTAAGAACCCTGTCAAACTAGCCAGAGTAAAATAGCACCAAGGGGAATCAACCAGCGCTTTTATGGAACGCTTTAAAGATGAGTGCATACAGGTCAAAGCGTGTCCCGAAATTCTAAAAATTTCAGGGTTCATGAATGGGATTAACAACCCAGAACTCATTCGGAAGCTAAATGACAAGGTTCCCCAAACTTTCGATGAGCTAACAAAGCGCACAAGATCCTTCATACAAGGAGAAGCAGTCGCTGCGGATAGCAAAAAAGGCTACTCGAATTATAGGCAACAAGGACAGCCTATGAGACAATCCAATGATCAGAATAGCAACCTGATGAGGCGAAAAATGGTCCGTTTTTAGGGGGTCATTTAAGCCCGAATTCGAATTTATTTGATCAAATATTGCCCTAAATTGTTCCTTTTGTGATTTTAGGTACTTTGGGAGAGAAATCTGGAAAAGGAAGCAATTCGGACGTTTTTGGAGCATAAAAGTGAAGAAAACGCCAAAGTCTTAATTTTCCATGCTGGGAACAGTAGGTGACGGCGTCAAGAGCAATTCTTTGACGGCGTCAAGAGCAGAAGTCCATGACGACCCAGTACAGATTTGACGTCGTCACGAAGGAAGGGCGTCAAGAGTAAAAGAGTCATGACGGCCTGGAATTGTTTAAGTCTTGACGGCGTCAAATGTAGATCAAGGCAGTCCGAGATTAGTTTTGGCGGCGAGGTGACGGCGTCACAAGTTTATTCTTGACGCCGTCAGACCTATTTTTCTATATATAGTTTTCTAATTTTCACACAATAAAGAGAGAAGTTTTGGGAGAAACCCTAAGTACGATTTTGGTGTAACTTTACAGGTTTTTCAAGGGTTCCAAACCCTTGATACCTTGCATGTTTAATCAAGATAAGTGTTCCTTTAATTCAATCAATATGTCTATGTGTTGGTTGTCTATATCTTGTTCTTATCTTAATTTCATCATGCTAGGCTAGATCTATCTTGTGTTTGCTTAGATCTAATGAAACCTAGATGTTAATTATGTGTTGATTACTTGTTTATTCTTGTCTTGGATGAATGATATATATGTTAGGCTTAAGAAAACTGGAAAATCTCCAATTGGTAACATGCTTGAACGTCTTAAGAAACATGAACCGACGCGCACTAGGTCTTTATTGGTCGAATTTAATGCATGAGCCACTGTTTACAATCCCTATAGTTGTGCTGGGCATGGTGTAGGAGGAGATAAGAGCTCATAGAATTGGGGAGTTATGTGTGCCACCCCATGAATGGTATTAAGGAATACGATCCGTCATCCATGCAATTATAACAAGTAATTAACGTGTAAAAGATGTCTAGGGAGTAGTGAAATCTAAGTAAACACATTTTCTCCAATTACTGCCCACAACCTTAGTTTAATTAGCTTATTTTCATTTTTAGTATTTTATTTTGATTGCATCTTAGTATTGGGTTAGTTGATTAGCAACTAATTCCGCCCAAATCCTTCAAACCCCGAGATTTTACTTGCTTTCATAAAAATATAAAAATACAAAACTAATCATCCCTCACCCTTAGAACTAGTATTCAGGCTTTCTAATCCTAGGGACACTATTCCTAAGCTGAACGATCAATCCCCCGGTACTTGTCACTATACTATACTACAACGATCAGGTACACTGCCTGGTGGGGGTTGTAAGCTTCTCGAGATCCCTCGAGAGGTAAAGCCTGTTGCGATTCCCACGCATCAAGTTTTTGGCGCCGCTGCCGGGGAATAGTTATTGTCTAGGTTAGAATTTTTTTTATTAGGTCTACTTGCTAGATTCCTTTCTAGTAAGATTTCATTTTTATTTTTAGTTTTTCTTTAGTCTATCTCATTTCTTTGTGCCTTTGTTCGTAACCACCCGACACCATGGACAACGGGAACATCTTTGAACCCGTCATCCCACGACAACAAAACCCACCATTAGAACCCCTTAGGCCCCGAACCTTAGGAAAGTATTCCCGACCTAGCCACCAAGGCTACCGAAACACCATTGAGCTCACCGAAGCCAATGTGACCCCCTTGCGATCTGACACCATCTGGTTGGTGCAAAGCGGATGTGCATTCCATGGACTTCGTTTCGAAGATCCAAACCAACATCTTAAGGACTTCCTCAAAATCGTAGATTCCATAGACCTAGATGTTGCAACTAGAGAGACAACCCGATTACGCCTATTCCAATTCTCTCTACGGGATCAAGCTAGTCAATGGCTTGAGCGTTTACCCGCGGGATCCATCACCACATGGGATGATCTCACCACTCGTTTCCTTGCTCAATTTTTCCCACCAGGGAGAACTACTAAGCTTAGAAATGACATCTTGATGTTCCAACAACGTCAAAATGAAACCTTTTATGAAGCATGGATTCGATATAAAGACCTACTTCGAAAAGTCCCTCATCATGGCATCGAACCATGGCTCCAGATCCAAATCTTTTACGATAAGGTTGACTATCAAACAAGGAGAGCCATTGATTATGCAGCCAAGGGTAGGCTAAACAGACTTAGCGTTGACGAGTGCTGGGAAGTTCTTGAGGGATTGGCACAATACGAAGAGGAAGGATGGGAGGATCCGATGTTCCCAAGCAAGGTAAAACTTGACTACGCATGTGCCACCCAAGAACAGTTGTTAGGAAGCATCGAGAAGCAGGTAAAAGAATTAATGAGTATTGAGAAACTTGCTGCTGAACCAGTGTGGAATCATAATCTACGAAGGAATACGGTTATCAACCAGAATTTTCCTGAACGTTCACGACAAGAGGAATTCGAAGGGATAATGGTGACCTTCATGGATAATCAGGAAAAACAAATCCAGCACCTAGAAGCACGCATGGAAAGCACTCATAAAGCTTTTATGAATTTCGCAGACCAATTCATATCAAGGGTCAAAGAAAAGATCAAAGAAAATTTCGTACCTAAAAAAATTGAAAAAGTCTTCGAGGTTTCAACCCCTTTTGTGTTTGACCAAGAGGATAGCGGGAAATTTTCCCCAAGTGCTTTACCATTAACTACCTCCCATTCTCATGAGCACCCCCATGCAGAGAAGAGTTCGCAATTCCATAACATTTTTGTTAGATGTTTGCGTACCACATTCCCGAACTTATCCAAGAGACGTTCTTTTGGTTTTAAACCCGGTGTAAAGAGGTTGCACCTCAAAAACACCACTGATTTGAAACCCTCTATGGAACAACATCTCTCTTTTCACACCAATGACCCGTGCACAGGGATCAACTTAGCCAAAACGTCACCCAACCCCTTCTACAACCTTACCTCTTTCCGTGACAGTAATGAGACGTTCGACCCTTGTGGACCTCGTTAACGGAATAGCTACTCATGGGTTTTACTAATGTTTAGCTATTCATGCAACGTGCAGGGACTAAACATGGAACTACTCCAATTCTCACCTTACACGGGCATCTGACGGCGTCAGATTTAACTCTTGACGCCGTCAGATCGATGGATCAGCAATATTAACCCAAAACCAATCACTTTCAACCCATACCCCACAAATCTCACCCAAAGTGCTGCTGCTACTCCGATTCTCCACCCTCCAATTCGACGTCTTCCGCATCCAATCTTCACTTGGTAAGTGATTTTTCTTCATCCTTCTTCGATCAATTGTCCTTAGGACCCATCAATTTGGAAAACCCCTTTTGCCCGAAACCCCATTCTTGACCCATTATTAACAAATCGTAATGCCATCCATTTGGTGATTTGTAAACATGGTGTTACCCGTTGATTATGTTATCCCACTCGAATCATGCATTAGTTTAGGGAAAGCCACTCATGCCACGGATTCTTTGACCCCCCACCCATGTTTTCTGATTAAAGGGACGTTTGGGTAATGGGTTAAGAGTTTGAAGATTGATTTTTCCCTCGCATTTGCATGATTCAGATTCTGATCAATCTGACGGCGTCAGGATTACTCTTGACGGCGTCAGATGTGTCTGACTGCATGAAGTTCATTAGAATTCTCGTTCTAATCGTTTCCGTTCACTCTACCTTTTTCCAGTAAAATGAGCAAAAGATCTCGTCAACATAAGGGCAGTTCCTCTAGGTCTCAAAGGGTCAATTATGGAGAATTGGTCCATAGTTGGAGCGAGTTTGACGATGTTGGTGCTAACACCAAGTATGCGGAGCTTTGTAACCACCATATTGATGTTGGGGCTGTGGTTGACTGGGAGTTTCTTAGGGCCCAAGGGTTGGAGGCTGCGTTTTTGGAGGGAATCGACACTGATGGATTTGCGGGTCCTCAGTGGGAGAGGTTGTTTAGGATTAGAGAGACGGTGTATAGTGATTTGGTGAGGGAGTTCTTTGCGACCTTCCGTTTTGATCAGGCTGAGGCTAGGACGGATGTGGGGGGCACCATTGTGTATTTTAGTCTAGGGGGAGAGTTGCGGTCATGTTCAGTCGCTGAGTTTGGTTGGAGGATTGGGTTGTATACTAGAGAGGAGGTTGATGGGGTTTTTATGCAGAGGTTGTTACATGGGGAGACTCAGAGGAGTGAGATGAGGTGTATCACTTTTTGGCCGACCATTGGGAACGGGGTTTACACCTCGACTACTGGGGCAGCATCCATTAGGGACCCCATAGCTAGGTTAGTCCACAGGTGCATCACATACAGCCTGTCAGGACATCATGGCACCACTCACCGTGTCACTGCTTCAGACTTGTTCTACTTGTACACCATCTTTTCAGCGGATGTCTACTGCAACATCCCATTTTGGGTGGCCAGTTATTTGAGGACCAGTGTGGGTGAGAGGGATATTGACAAGGTATATGGGGGGATGTTCGTGACCAGGTTGGCTCGTTCCTATGGTCTTCTTACTCCTCCGATCATGGGGTACTTGAGCGACTGTGGGGCATGTAGGGTAGTGAGGGCTAAATCCCTAGGGCAGATGAGCATTGTGATGCCAGAGAGGCATGGGACCTATAACTGGTATGCGGCAGGGGGGCCAGATGTTGAGGAGGAAGCTGGTGATGAGGTAGATCCCCAGCAGCATCAGTTCCAGGGTTATGAGGAGGGGACAGCTGACTACTACCGACACATGAGTCGGGAAGACTGGTAGGCACACCAGGGTGCCTGGATGGGTCAGATGGACGCATGGCGGACCACCACTGACCAGCGCTTTGATTGGATGTATGATCACACCATCCGCCAGATGCAGCACCTCTCCACCCGAGATCAGCTTGAGCCTCACCTGCAGATTGATCCCTTGCCAGGCCGTGAGACTGACTACCCTCCCTACGGGTACACCGGACACCTCCCTCCTGGCTATGACTACCGCTTTGGTCCTCCTCCTCAGTGATTCCTCTTGATTTCTGTTGTCTTTGAACTATTGATGATTGTGTAATTTGAAACATTTGGTACTGTAATAGCTTAGGATGTGGCCTCTGTTGGCCTTGAACAATTTACTTTCATGTTTACGTTTATTGGGAATAATTAGTGGCGCTCATGGTGACGTTATTCATATTGTTTGTTTGATTGATTGTTTATTTGTTTGATTGTTATTTGCTTCCGTATGCATGCTTAATTTTTATTGTTGGTTGATCATGTTTCTAAACTAAATAGTGGAAATACTTTACTTTGTTGTTTTGGCCTAGTCTTAACTCCACCTAAAAGTATTTTTTGCAAAAGATAAGTGTAAGGGGAAACCCCAAATATGTTTTTAAGAAACAAACCGATCATGATTCTCCACAATATTAAATGAACATGTGTATTCGTATTTGTTAGAGTCAAATGCTTGTATTAAGTCATAATGAAGTTTTGCAGGATTTTCCAGGAAGTAGGACCAAGTTTTTCCAGAAATTTTCCGGAAACTTAACATAAGGATTTCTGCAGGTCAATTCTGACGGCGTCAGGAGTTTACTCTTGACGGCATCAAGTGTAAAAATCTGGAAATTTTACCGGTTTGTTTTTCTAACGGAGTCTGATGGTTTTTGTAAATTATTAAGTTTTATAATCTCCAGGAGATCTGCAAACTTCATTCCACAAGCATTATATCTTATCTTGTTTTCTAGGATTTAGTAACTTATATAGGATGCCGCCGATTTTACGCGAGGTTGTCTTGTCTATTTTATCAGGTTTTACAGGTTATGTATGACAAGAAGATGATTTATATTCTGGAAGGGAAGCTTTGATTGTTCATTTTCTTGGAGGAAGATTTAACCTGGCCACCCTATTATCCATACCGAGCGAATCAGGGGAGTATTTGATTTCATTCTCTTTACTTTTTCACTTTTACATTCTTTACTTGAACATTAGGGACAATGTTCATCTTAAGTGTAAGGGGAGGGTAAAAAGATGATACCTTACATATGCACTTTCGCTTGAGTTTGTTTTGTTTAATGGTAGATGTGTAATAAAACTACGAGAAATACTTGTTAGTGTAATTTTAGCACCAAATTTAAAATTTTTTACAACATTTAGGAGTGAAACTTTAGCCATAGCAAGCGTCTCATGGATAGGAGATTGTATGACTAGCACATAACCGTATATTCAGAAAAATTTTCCACCCAAATATGTGAGGTTCGCCTTTAGATTTGATAGGAAAAGCATTTACTATTAGTGCTTATGAGTGTACCGGTAGCATTTAGATTCTAGAACTTACGTTAGTGATGCATCCCAAGACCGCTAGTGAGACTACATTCGTGTGGTAGGATTTACTACATGATAAGAGGCATTAGGATTACCCTTGTGTTAAACCCGTATCATAATTACTTGACCATTTATGTCATATTACTTGGCTAGTTAAGTCAACTAATTTTTCCCACACCCTTAGCGTTGTACTCATTTTTAGTACACGAAACCCCTAGTACACCCCTCCGAGCCTATCTTTTCGTTTCTAACTTTAAGCATTTTACTTAAAGGAAGAATTTGTTACACCCCACTTAAATGTACAACCAAATCGCCTTAGCCTTCCGTGTATGCACTCATTGTTAGTGCATTATTGTTATTTGTTAAACCCTAAGTTAACTTTTTAATTGATTACATGGTTGCTAAGTCGAGTCATATCCTTATACATATTGTTTTGGGACGATTGGGACTCATGGGTAAGTACTTATTTTATGGAGTAATGGGGAAGAACATTATTTATTACCCCCATATGTACGTTAATCTTAAAAGTGCTCCAAGTGTTTTAATTTTCTTAATTCGAGTCATTAGAGTAGTTTATTGTAAAGTATGTAAAGATTCAAGTGTAAGGGAAAAGTTCATTCCCTATGATCTATTATTTTGGATGGTAGGGTAAGAGTGTATTTAAAAAAAAAAAAAAAAAAAAAAAAAAAAAAAAAAAAAAATCGAAAAATCAAGAAAAAGAAAAAAAAATAGAAAAAGGAAAAGAGAAAAAACATACGGACTACCATCCCTTTTTATTCTATGTTCATTTTATGTTTTTGTTATTTTTCATTTATTAGCTTAAGTCGAGTCTAGTCTTGGCTTAGCAACGCCATCTTGTACATGTAATTAACTAAGATTGTTAACTCGCCACTAGTAAAACTTCCTTTATCCAACAAAACCGTGTATTTCATATCCCTATACCTAACGTTACAACCCTTTAAAAGACCTCTTTGATAGTTTATCCTAGGTGCTTACGCCATGTGGTGGAGGTTTGATCCTTTCCCAAGCCTATGGTAATCTATTTTGCTATGACAGGTAGTGAGAGATATCTTCCGTTTCCATATTGTAATTTATACTTTATTACACCCAAGAGATGTGAGTATCTAAACATTATTTGTGAGGTGCTTGTGTATGACCTCCGTGCTTGTCTATTGGTCTTTAGTGGAATGATTATTTGTTGTAATTACTTTTATATTAGTGTTAAATGACCCCTAACTTGTCTTTTGACTAGAATAAAAGCGCATTTGCTTGAGGACAAGCAAATCTCAAGTGTAAGGGTATATGATGAGGCGAAAAATGGTCCGTTTTTAGGGGGTCATTTAAGCCCGAATTCGAATTTATTTAATCAAATATTTCCCTAAATCATTCCTTTTGTGATTTTAGGTACTTTGGGAGAGAAATCTGGTAAAGGAAGCAATTCGGACATTTTTGGAGCATAAAAGTGAAGAAAACGCCAAAGTCTTAATTTTCCATGCTGGGAACAGTAGGTGACGGCGTCAAGAGCAATTCTTTGACGGCGTCAAGAGCAGAAGTCCATGACGACCCAGTACAGATTTGACGTCGTCACGAAGGAAGGGCGTCAAGAGTAAAAGAGTCATGATGGCCTGGAATTGTTTAAGTCTTGACGGCGTCAAATGTAGATCAAGGCAGTCCGAGATTAGTTTTGGCGGCGAGGTGACGGCGTCACAAGTTTATTCTTAACGCCGTCAGACCTATTTTTCTATATATAGTTTTCTAATTTTCACACAATAAAGAGAGAAGTTTTGGGAGAAACCCTAAGTACGATTTTGGTGTAACTTTACAGGTTTTTCAAGGGTTCCAAACCCTTGATACCTTGCATGTTTAATCAAGATAAGTGTTCCTTTAATTCAATCAATATGTCTATGTGTTGGTTGTCTATATCTTGTTCTTATCTTAATTTCATCATGCTAGGCTAGATCTATCTTGTGTTTGCTTAGATCTAATGAAACCTAGATGTTAATTATGTGTTGATTACTTGTTTATTCTTGTCTTGGATTAATGATTTATATGTTATGCTTAAGAAAACTGGCAGATCTCCAATTGGTAACATGCTTGAACGTCTTAAGAAACATGAACCGACGCGCACTAGGTCTTTATTGGTTGTATTTAATGCATGAGCCACTGTTTACAATCCCTATAGTTGTGTTGGGCATGGTGTAGGAGGAGATAAGAGCTCATAGAATTGGGGAGTTATGTGTGCCACCCCATGAATGGTATTAAGGAATACGATCCGTCATCCATGCAATTATAACAAGTAATTAACGTGTAAAAGATGTCTAGGGAGTAGTAAAATCTAAGTAAACACATTTTCTCCAATTACTGCCCACAACCTTAGTTTAATTAGCTTATTTTCATTTTTAGTATTTTATTTTGATTGCATCTTAGTATTGGGTTAGTTGATTAGCAACTAATTCCGCCCAAATCCTTCAAACCCCGAGATTTTACTTGCTTTCATAAAAATATAAAAATACAAAAATAATCATCCCTCACCCTTAGAACTAGTATTTAGGCTTTCTAATCCTAGTGACACTATTCCTAAGCTGAACGATCAATCCCCCGGTACTTGTCACTATACTATACTACAACGATCAGGTACACTGCCTGGTGGGGGTTGTAAGCTTCTCGAGATCCCTCGAGAGGTAAAGCCTGTTGTGATTCCTACGCATCACAACCACAGCAAGAATTATCGCAGTGGACGAGATAATGACAAGTATACTCCTCTCACAAAAACTCCAAGGGAAATATTTGTTACAGAAGGAGCAAACTTCCCAAAGCCTCCGCCAATGCGTACCGCAGAGGACAAGCGAATAGGGAATGGATACTGCGAATACCATGGCCAAAAAGGCCATACAACTAACGAGTGCGTCCAACTACGACAACTAATTGAAAAATTAGTAAGGGAAGGCAGAATGGACCACCTTGTAAAAAACATTAAAGAAGGGGAGGACAAACAAAGGAATGGGGGCAAAAAAGAACCTTCCAAAGACAAAGCGGACGTCATCTACATGATACAATCATGGCAACGCAAAACAAAACAAAAAGTCAGTCAAAGGTTCTCTTCAGAAAAGATTATATCCTTCCCCACTTTAGCTGCGGACAACGCAGTGGTGGAGCCACTAACCATTGAGATACATACGGGGGGACACGAGATTCGCCGTATGTATATCGATGGAGGAGCATCCGTAGATATTCTATATGAGCACTGCTTCAAAAGGCTACGACCTGAGATCCAAAGTCAATTGATACCAGCTACAACAGCGCTGACTGGATTCACAGGAGAAAAGATTTGGCCTATGGGGCAACTACGCTTGCTAGTAGTTGTGGGTGATGAACAACACTCAACAGCAACATTGATAAATTTCATGGTAATCAAGTCTCCCTCACCATACAATGGCATCATTGGGAGACCTGGAATATCATCCATACGCGCTGTACCATCCACAGCACATGGGATGCTCAAATTTCCAGTGGAAGGAGGAGTTGTTACCCTCTACAACACCACGGTACCACCAAAAGAATGCAACGCAGTAACCACTGAGGTAGACAATATTCCAGAGCAGCGCACAGAAAAAACACCAAACTTAAAGGTCGCTATTCATCCCTATTACCCAGATCAACAAATCTCGATTGGAGGATCTTTATTTGACAAAGGTAAAGCAGCTGTGTGCGCACTTTTGCAAAAGAACCTAGATATCTTTGCATAGGAACCAAAGCACATGACCGGAGTGCCACGCTCTATCACGGAGCACAAGCTACAAATCCGACAAGGATATCCCCCAATACGACAGAAGAAGCACGGCCAGGCCCCAGATCGTGCAAAAGCTATTCTGGAAGAGGTACACAAACTCGTAGACGCAGGCATCATGCGCGAAGTATACTATCACGACTGGCTTTCTAATCCAGTAATGGTAAAGAAGAGTGATGGAGTTGGAGAATGTGCGTGGACTTCATAGACCTTAACAAAGCATGTCCACAAGACTGCTATCCACTGTCAGAAATAGACTGGAAGGTAGAATCCCTGTGCGGATATCCCTTTAAATGCTTCCTAGACACATACAAAGGGTATCATCAAATCCAGATGGCAGTCGAGGATGAAGAAAAAACAGCTTTCCATACCAGTCAAGGGGTCTATTGCTACACGAAAATGCCTTTTGGCCTAAAAAACGCAGGCGCAACATACCAACGACTGGTGGACACAGCTTTTGAGAAACAAGTAGGTCGAAACTTGGAGGTCTACGTTGACGACCTTGTCATCAAAAGCCATAAAGAGGATGAATTGGTGCGCGACATCGAGGAAACGTTCAAAATATTGGGACAAATAAACATGAAGTTAAATCCCAAGAAGTGCACCTTTGGCGCAACAGAAGGCATGTTCCTCGGATACTTAATAGAACCTGATGGAATCAAGCCTTGCCCAGGGAAAACAAAAGCTGTTATTGATCTTCCCTCACCGCGCACACTCAAAGAAGTCCAGTCATTAAACGGAAAGCTAGCGGGGCTAAACCGTTTCTCATCTAAATCAGCAGACAAATCACTCCCTCTCTTTAAAACACTCACGAAGTGTACTAAAAAGGGAGACTTTCGTTGGACAGAGGAAGCAGAAGAAGCTTTCCAACAACTAAAACAACATCTGGCATCTCTCCCCAAACTTGTCGCACCGCGACCAGGGGAAGAGCTAATCATGTACTTATCTGCAACCCATGGAGCAGTTAGCGCAGTACTATTGACCGATAGAAACTCTGTCCAGATGCCCATATACTTTGTAAGCAAAGCACTGAAGAAGACAGAGACTAACTACAGCGCTATGGAAAAGCTGGTCTTAGCTCTAGTATTCGCAGCTAAAAGACTGCGCAGATACTTTCAAGCGCACCCAATAGCTGTAATCACAGACCAGCCAATAAAACAAGTTATCTCTAAACCTGACGCATCAGGACGGTTACAAAAGTGGAGTGTGTTGTTAAACGAGTATAACATCTCGTATAGACCGCGAACTGCAATCAAAGGGCAGATATTAGCTGACTTTATTGTCGAAAAGTCAGATACTGACAGTCCACCTTCAACAAGCAAAACAGACCTGCAGGAACCCTGGATTCTATTCACTGATGGATCCTCATGTGTGGATGGATCAGGCGCAGGCCTTATTCTCACTAATCCAGAAGGAATGGAATTCACCTATGCGCTGCGCTTTGAATTCACAGCCACAAACAATGAGGCAGAGTACGAAGCACTACTCGCTGGACTGCGTATTGCCATCCAAATGGGTGTACGCAACCTAGAGGCAAACGTGGATTCTAGGCTAGTAGCTAACTATGTGCTAGGTGAGTACGAGGCCAAGGATGAACACATGATCCAATACCTGGAAAAAACCAAGTCCTTAATCCAGAACTTTGATAGGTTCACAATAAAACAAATACCTAGGGCGGACAATAGGAAAGATGATGCGCTTAGCAAGATCGCATCTACAAGCTTTGCGCACTTATCAAAACAGGTATTGGTAGAGACCCTACAAAACAAGTCAATCTTGGAAATGGAAGTATCCACAGTGATAGAAGAACAAGACCCTACGTGGATGACACCTATCATTGAATTCATTAGCAACGGAGTCTTACCACAAGATCATAAGGACGCTCAAAGAGTGCGGCGCACAGCGCGGCGTTTTGAGCTACGAGACAACATCCTATACCGACGTTCTTTCTTGCAACCTTGGCTCCGATGTGTTGGACCTCTCCAAGCAGACTATGTACTCCGAGAAATCTACGCCGGAACATGTAGCTTGCACTCAGGGCCACGGTCTGTTGTAGCGCGCGCTCTACGGTCGGGGTACTATTGGCCAACTATGCACCGCGACGCGCGAGATATGATAAAGAAGTGCAGCAATTGCCAAGTACACAGGCCAATTCCGCGCCAACCACAACAAGAGCTAACACCCATTACCTCACCATGGCCATTCTACTAGTGGGGCATTGACATCGCAGGACCCTTTCCAGTTGCAGCAGGAGGGCTAAAATTCCTCATCGTAGCCATAGACTACTTTACGAAGTGGATCGAGGCAAAGGCAGTGGTGAGTATAACGGGCAACCAGGTCAAACGCTTTGTATGGGATAACATTGTCTGTCGCTTCGGACTTCCTGGAGAGATCATATCAGACAATGGGAAGCAGTTCTGCGACAACCCATTCAAAGATTGGTGCACGCAATTGAACATCACACAACACTTCGCTTCAGTAAAACACCCACAAACCAATGGTTTGGTTGAACGCGCAAATCACAGTCTAGGTAAAGGAATAAAAGCGCGCCTTGACAGACATAAAGGAAAGTGGGTGGACGAGCTATCACATGTCTTATGGGCGCATCGCACCACAATCAAAACCAGTATTGGAGACACACCATTCTCCCTTATCTATGGAACAGAAGCCGTCATACCAGCTGAGATAGGAATGCCAACTATACGAACAGCAGAGGTCAACTTCACAACAAATGACGAGGAGCGGCGCATAGACTTGGACTTACTAGAAGAAAGACGTGAACGCGCAGCTATACGCGAAGCAAATGTTAAGGCAAAAATGAAGAAGTATTATGATGCAAAGGTCAGACATACTTCCTTCAGGCCAGGAGACTTTGTATACCGCGCCAATGACGCAAGCTACGCAAAAGACACAGGCAAGCTCGGACCCAAATGGGACGGACCCTACGAGGTCACCGATGCGCTAGGCAATGGCACATACAGGTTGCGCGATATAGAAGGTCACGACCTAGCGCGCACCTGGAATATCTGCAATCACAAAAGATGTTATCTTTAGGAAAGGCTACGGTCCATAAACAGACAACTTTGCACTTTAGTACGTGCCCAATAATTGTTTGTTTTTTCTTTTCTTTCTTAGGAATTGTCTTTTACTTTTTAAAAAACTTGCAAGTATCAATAAAATGTTATGGTTTCTAGCTAACTCCATAACGCATTTCACTTTATTGCGTACATTCTTATATATGTCAATATTGTTATATTATATTTTTGCCTACATGGCGTGCATGCACTAATTAAGACCCACGAAGGCATAAAGGATGAGTAAACCTACAAATTCACTCGTTGAGTAAGAGGGTTGCAAACCCATCAACATTGGATCACACATCCTTGCTAAGCACCTTACTTTTGAGACTTTGAGGTAAGTTTTCCTTGCGCGTCCCACGAAAGATGCGCAAACATCAAGTACACTGTACAAAGCTTAGCAAAATAACGAGCCAAGACTCTTGGTCACATAATAAAACTTCGCAAAAATTAATGCAAGTTTATTCTTATAATTTATCTTAAGTCACGCACTTAATTTAAACATAAAAGAGTATCTTATTCAATCTTTTTTACACAAAAAGACAATTACCATAACATGCAAAAGATACACTTTGTTATTTATACAATAAATATACAAATTACAAAAAATCCTATATGCTATGACGATGCTCAGGGCTATCTTCCGGTGCAGCGAAACTTCCTGCCACTTAAAGCTTTCTCAAGAGTAAAGCATCCTTAGGCGATACGGTCGCTACACTCACAGGAATCCCATCAGACCTGGGAATATGTGCAGCGCCTACACCGCATAAGACGGCCTTGCCCTTAATACCCTTTTTCTGGGCAGCTCTCTGTGCGTGACGCTCCAATACCTCCTTCAGAGGAACCTCCTTTTCAAGAGCAAATGGATTCAGCATGTGGCGAGGCTGCGCAAAAATAGGAACTTACAGCTGCGACTTGTCAGGCTTGAGGAAGTAGTCCGGCTGCGCTTCTGCATCCTCCAAAATATGGCGCCCCAGGGTCAACCCCTCCATAATTACCTTTATGGGGTTATCCTGGTCGCGCTCCAACTGTGCAATATGAGGAAGCTCAAGAAGTTTCATCCCCTCCATGGCCTGCATCAGCTCGTCATACGCACTTGCGTTATAACCAGGCACCTCAGTTAGGGCCACGTTCAACGCCTTGGCCTCATGGAGCTCCTCCATAGCTTGCGCCCTTCCACGCTCCACAGCGCACTGCACCACCTTTCCAAAGGTCTCCAAGACCTCCTTTGACTCCAAGGTGCCCATAGCAGCCAAGCGCAGTCCATGACTGATCAACCACCTACATCAACAAGAACAACTTGCATTAGAAGAAACATACAAACAAATATAGTAAGGCAACATTGCAGGAAAATATGTAAAGACGTACCTGCGCTCAGCTATGGTAGACATCAGATGAGGGTATAACTCCTCATCATAATCTATGCTCAGGCCGCGCAGCTTCTCCTCCTGCACCTGAATAATCTTCTCCATGCGCACCTTGAACTCAGCAATGTTCGCAAAATGCTCCTCCTTCTTCTCCTCAAGATACCTTACCGCCCAGGTAAGGTTAGCCCTAAACTGATGAAGTTCCTCGCGCGCTTGCTGCAGCTCAGCCATCATGGTCAACTTCTCATTTGTGACCTTGTCTGTGTACGCCTTGAAGGACCCCACCTCCGCCTGTGCCTCAGCCAGCTGCGCACGGAGAATAGCTATCTCGTCATATTTTTGGGCAAGAGTGCTACTCTCCCCGACATACCTCGTCTTCAACTGAACAACTAGCTCAGTTTGACGCTCAGCAGCAGTAGCCAACTCCACCAACAACTGCTGCGCAGATACGTCCTCATCCACCTTCACTCCCTCCTCCTTGTTTTCATTCTGAGGAGGGACCATAGTCTCCACAAAGGCCGCACCATCCTTCGCAACATCATCACTGCAAATGATTAACGAAGACAGTTAGCGCATTGACGACAAGTAATAACCAAATATAAAACATGAGGAAGATCACTTACAGAAACGGAGAGGCCTTTGCAGCCTCCTTATCCACACCAGAAACGGATGTGTCCTCCTCCGCAGATGACTCTGCATCCCCAATGAGATAGCGCCTCCTTTTGGAAGTACCGCTACTACCAGCCTCTCCTTTGCGCTTTAGCTTCTGCGCTACCTCCTCAGGCTTCAACACCTCCTCGGGTTTCAGTATCTCCACGATATCAGAAGATTCAACGTGCACCTCCTCCACATGCGCAGTCTCCACAGTTGGCGCCACGCTCTGTACGGGTGTAACAAGGAGAGGCGGCGAATCTTCATGGCCAACAGGCCCCAACACAGTCAGATGACCCGCAGTCGCTTCCAAAAGCGGTTGCTCGTTCTCCCTCAGAGGGCGCACGCCAACGGTCACCTGCTTCGGCTTCTCCAGCTTTACCACCGCAAACAAATCCATTTCTGCGCAACAGGAACAAACAGCAAAAACAGAGATTAGTTATTAAACGTGCGCATAGAAAAAAACTTACATTATTGGAAGCGAACAATAAAAAGGGATGAACACCCACCCCGGCCTTCCTCATCAATGAAGGTTGGCACCTCGTCAGCACCCCCGAAATAGCTGCGACTCAACCCCACATGCACCAAAAACTCCTCAGGATAAGGGTTAATGGGGATGCGGTTGGCATCAATGGTCTGCGCATCTGCCAAACTATATGAACCGGGTGCGGGGCGCCCATCCCTCGGCAACGTGTCTTGAGTATAAAACTCAAAGGGCGATGGAAACACCACATCATCAACCCAGAAAAAATACACCCTCCAATGCCTCAGGGAGTCTACCTTCTCGGTATAGCACTGAAGGCTCCCCGCGCGCTTCGCAAAGGATACCCATCCATGCGACCACGTTGTGTGGTAAAATGCGCGGAATAGGTCAACGGTCGGTTCTATCGCAAGTAAACGGCAGTTTACTTCAAAATTCGATACCTTCGCCGCACCTATACAGTGCAGCTGTGAGATATGAAGGCGATAATGATTGAGCACATTGCTCAAGAAAATGGATATTGGTACGCGATAATTAGCGTACTCAAAAAAGCGCGTATATAGCCCTATTTTCCCTTTGGGGAAATCGGCTATACACGCATCGACGTCTGGAGCCTCTGGATCCACATCCAGAGGAATGAAGTAATCAGATGAAAACTGACGCACATCATCCTCACTCATCGCAGAGCGAAACTCATCCAACTGAGCAACCATTTTTTCTAAAAGATATACTAAAAGGCGCACGCTCAATTACCTAATCAAACAGTTCCTTTCTTGGAAAAACGCTTTGAAGAAATGTGCAATGGTGAATATGTGTTTTTACTGTGTGTTTTTGGGTAAATGGAGGCGGTGACTCTTATATAAGCAATCGAAAAACCCTAGATGAAGGCCACGTGGATCCCACTCATAAAACGTGTGGCTAGAATCCGAAACGGTACATGCACTTTTTCCCGTTTTCCGAGGGACACGTGGACACAACCCCCGATTTTCGAGGCATTTCTTTGGAATATCTTGGACTAGATACATAGTTCTCAATATTGGGCGGCAATATTCAAAATTCCTCCCGCCACGCTTACCGTTGTTCTAACTAGTCTAGCATCCGCGGCTACGAGCCGCGCACACTAGACTGGGGGGACATGATGACGTATAGTCTATATTTGGGCCACGAGCCCAAATGATAAACATTACTAAGGCCCAAAGCCACCATGCGTAGGCTATTATAACTTGGGCCGCATCAATAATGGGGATAGGCTCACGTAAGCCCAAACCCAACTAAAATATATACAGTTTAGATAAAGATCTCTTATCTATGGAATAGATATCCTTAAACCGGATAAGCACCACGTGTGCGAAACGTAAGGAGCATAAAACCTACAAGGATTTTGCGCCTATATAAGGAATGACATAATTCTCATTAAATGTACGATTCACAAACCCTAAAACTCTTTACGAGAACCCTAAACCGATTACTTACTCTCACGCCGGAGTCTAATCGTGGGAGACAATCCCACGATAAGCCTAATGGTGTTGTTTATTTTCTTAGTGCGCAGGTTTCAAGCATTAAGAAGCGAATTGGTACGAGAGCAAGAGCTCAAACTAGGAACGCCCAACTTTTGTATCAACAGTATTATTATTTTAAATTTTTTTGGTAGGTTTTTTTTTGTTTTTGTTTTTTTTTTGTTTTTTGTTTTTTTTTTTGTTTTTTTTTTTTTTTTGAGTTGTGTGTTGTGTGTTATGTTTGTGATATTATTATTATTATTATTATTATTATTATTATTATTATTATTATTATTATTATTATTATTATTATTGTGTTTTGGAGGTGTGGTTGAAGGAAGAAGAAGAAGAAAGGTGATTGTGTTTATTACTCGCTCCGTCTCAAAATTATTGTCAGGAGACAAGAATCACATAGTTTAATAAAAGTTGGGCCAGAATAATTTTCAACCACTCAAATAGAATATTCCTCCACTAAACTTTCTAGTCTTTACTAAAAAAGGAAATAGGACAATTATTTTGAGACAACCGTAAAAAGAAATATGGACAATAAATATGAGACGGAGGGAGTATATACTAGTGCTAAATGATATAAATAATGACTTTGTTATTGGGCTTGGGTATTCAGTTTGTTTGGGCTTACTTTTTATTAAGTAAAAACTAGAAAATATATTGAGGGAATATTCTTATTGAGTGGTTGAGATTTATAAGGATCTCATTTTTATTAAACTTTGCAACTTCTCTCTCATGATAATTAATTTGAGACGGAGGGAGTAGTATTTAGTTTTATTTAAATAAATGAAAAAAATAAAAACTATAATGTCAAGGGTGTATTATAGCACTAGATTTTAGTGTGTTATGAGAGGTATTTTGGTGTTGTGGTGGATTCTGATGTTATGGAAAAAGGTGTTATGTAGCACCACTTTTTCCACGGCACCAAACCGAACCTTATGCTCTAAGACTTACCTATTCTTTTACTCTTAGAATACAATTAAAATACATACTGAAGTCTTCATCTTTCATTCTTAACAAGGAACCAAAGGTACTGTAAAAAACAGAGTAAATAGTATAACCTATATTCACCCATATACTAAAATGGAACAATTTCAAATTTTACAGTAACTAACTAGTCAACATACTCGTAATACACATATCCACCTCCAAAAGGTGGATGCAAAACAATAACATTAAAAAAGAAAATGAAAATAAAGAAAAATAATACTTAATAAACAGTTGTGGGGACGATGCATCATCCAAGAACACCCAAAACGGATAAAATTTGAAGTGCCTTGAAGTGATTGTATACCATGGTTGTTTATGAGCTACGAGGAGCTCGACCTCTGTTGCTACCATAGCTGCCACTAAACCTACCCACACGGCTGCTGTTAAACCCACGATCACTATACCCGCTTCCTACACCCCGGCCGCCACTGGAGCCAATTCTCCTACCCCAGCCACCACCAAATCCAAGACTTGCCCTAGTTGCGACATAACCAAAGGCATTTGCTCTACCCCAGCTGCCACCAAATCCACCCCTACCAGACCCACTTTCCCTACTTCCACTAGTACCCCGGCAGCTACCACCATAACCTCTTTCACTACGCCAGCTAATGTTACCATAACCACATCGTCCGCTACTACGCCAGTCATTACCAGACCCACTTTCTCTACCCGAACCGCTTTCAGTACCGCATCCACTATTTTCTCTACCTGAGCCATATCCTCTACTGCTCCAACCACCAGAAAAGCTACTTTCTTTAACCCACCCGCCATCACCATACCCATATTCAGATCCTTCACCTCTTTTCCTTTTTTTTGCTTCCTCAACAATTAGCTTGCTGCCTCCAAGTTCAGATCCATTAAGTTGTAGAGCTTTACGAAATTCATTTTTGCCGGCAAAGTCAATAAAAGCAACTCTACACACACAAAAAATAATAAAAAATAAATAAAAAAAATACCACCATGTTAATCAATAAATATAAGTATACAAGTCAATAGTTGCCACTGATCTGTCTAATTAAGTTTTGACAACATCATCCTATATTGCTTTCTTCATAAGATTATCCTAATTAGTTTTTTCAATCATTTTATAAGAATTTAAGAAAAAAGACAATGTTTGTAGGTGAACCCAGCCCATTGTGGGTACCTATCAAAAATCAGTATTCCTAGGCATGAGGGACAAGCTTACAAACCCTTTAAGAGCCCCTGACTCGTGATCTTTGAGTATGGCCACACGTGCTATATCTCCACATTTCTCAAAATGTTTTACAAGTGCGATCTTAATCTGCAAAACAAAAACAAAAAAAACACTCAAATGGAGGATTGAAATCGCTTATATGCCAAATTCAAGTATTGGAATGTACGCTTTTCATGGTAAATGGAACATACATTGTCATAACCATCACTTGATTTAAACCCCCGTACATATATAGTTTTCACTTGACCCTCACCTCCCCTTTGGCTAAATGTGTCCATGCTACAGTCAGTCAGTATGTATTATTAGTTTACAATAACTTGTCTGGCTGAAGAAATTAAAAGTATATTGCCAGGCATGATACCTGCTGCTACCCCGAGTATATACACCTCGTTGCCTCGCCAACTCAAGGTTCCGATTATATGTACCTCGATGCCTCGCCAACTCAAGTATCACGCGCCGATCAACTATCACCTTGTTGTTTAGTTTCAGAGCCTGGAAAGTAAGTAGCATACAGCTATCACTCACCATTGTTATGTTTAGTAACTATAACTCAAGAAACAACATTACATGTTCTCTTCCTATCCCACTGTCTTCATCAATCTCAATGTAGCTTATTTATGGAAGAACATAAGCACCTCTGAACCGAGTAATAAATAAACACTATCATTTAAACTATCTTTGCAAGTTATTTTTTGGTAAGAAATAGATGTATCTACAAGAAAAAGGAAGAGAAACCAAAAACACTCAAAAAATCTTATTTTGTATGTGAAGGGTGGATCTGTAAAACTGTCATTTTTTAATCTACTTGTTGCCTCCAGCTCAAGAACACATGAACAAAACTAAACTTTCTTTTAAGTGTGAAACCTGAGAATACAATGTTAAACAAAACTATTGAGAGTCAAATGGTTATACATCTTGAGCTGCTTCAGCAGTGGTGAACTCTACGTGTCCCCAGCCCAAGAATCGGTCATCTCTAATTGCAAAGCGGAGATCAGCGATTTCACCAACATCTTTGAAGAAATCCCTACTATAAATAACATGAAATTACATGTCAAAAGCAGACAAAACCATCCTAGCAACTAACTAGCAATAGGCTTAAGCAGAAAAGTCCTTACACGTCGTCTTCTTCAATGGAAAAACTTAAATTGCCAAGATACAAAGTTTTGGTCCCCAGTGGAGGAGAAGTAAGTTCTGCCTTTTCCCGTGACAAATCAAGTCTTACTGGATGATCAAGTAACAACTGGTTGTTAAGTTTGAGAGCCTGTAATATGAAAGGGTGATCAAAGATCAATTTAATCACTTGTCAAAACATTTATCTAATTTGAAAAGTAATTATATGTTGATATCAAACATTAAGTGATGAAACGAACAACAAACAAAATTATTAAAAGCAACAATGACCTATATTCACTCTATTATAGAATGAACTAAAGCATGTGAAACATATCTTAAAACCAGATGGTGGCAAATCTACCATTTACTTAAGTGTTTGTCGATTTGTTTTATTTGTTATATTTGGAAGTCCAAATGGGTGAAGTATAAAACTATCTTAAAAAAATAAAAAAAAATAAAAAATAAATAAATAAAACCGTTTTAAAAGTCACCCAAAGTTTACACAAGTTAAAACATCCTAAATAACCCAAAATCACCAAAACTAGAATGATAAATTTTGGCCAGTGAACACGACCTGCACCATTTGACCTACAATATATAATTGCCACCTCTACTTACAAAAGTTGGTTACCTTATTCAAGAATATTGATGAAGTTTTAGAAACTAATAAAATCCCCCTTACTGCAAGATTGTTCTAAACCATACAATTTTTACAAGCTTATACCTCATGAGCAGCTTCAGCGGTGATGAATTCAACGTGACCATGACCCGTAAAATGGTCATCTTTCATGTCAAAGTGGACTTCAGCAACTTCACCCACATTTTTGAAGAACAAAATCCTATCAAATCACTACTTGTCAGAAATGCAGATACCCGATAAACTTGCAAAAGGGAAAAGTAAAATAAGTTCATACACATCATCTTCCGTGGTTGATAGATTTAAGTTGTCCATATGCACAATGGCTGATCTTGAGGCCTGAGAATTTATTTGAGTTTGAGGCTGCAAAACTTAGCATGTGTTATAAAGTTCCCTCGACGATAGATCAAACTCAAGAAAATTATGCTTACACTTTTCTTTGAGGTTTCTAAGTGTCGTGAACCATCATCTTCGGCTACTTTCTCATCCTCATTAGAGATGCTCTCTCTGTTTGCATCAAGTGTAGTTGTTGCTAAAGACACCTCAACCTACAAAACATCAATCATTATCTAATTGTACTGAATAGAATGATAAACACCGAGATGGAAATCTCAGCTATTCTTACACTTTTCCTTAAATGTTGGTCATCTTCCTTGTTAAAACTGTCATCATTTCCATCTTCTTCCTTAGACTCGTTAGAGGTGCTAGAGTTTTTCCCATCTGATGCAGCTGCTGTCGCTGACTGAACAGATAGAGGAACTTCAACCTACATAGAAAGTTTAGCCATCATTCAATCACTGAAAGAATAAAATGGCACTGAAATAAAATGACAACTCTTCAGTCAAATCATATAGTTTAGCTTCAATATATGATTTAGAACATTTAAGTTACTTTAGCTCTTATAGGGATTTTATTTGTTAGGGAAACCATATCCCGTATAGATAATATAAGATATTTAAGTTTACAAACATGATATTAGAGCTGAAGATGGCAATTAAAGCTTAAAAATATTCCTAGTGGTTAATTACTTGAGACATCATTTGTTGTATTCCTTGGTTAATGATTCATTAGTCTTTGGAGGGTGATGATCAGATAATCCGAAATGTTGTAATGATCCAACTTTAAAGCTTGACAATTACTAGCACTCATGCTTGAACAACAAGTCAATTTGTTTCCCTCGCCAATGGAACAGACAACCAGTCATTAGTGACTAACAAATAAGGATCCACCTGAGCCTGTTGTTGACCTGTTCTGCATTGAACTTATTTAACAGGGTGGATATCAGTCCTATCATAATCTATACAATAACTAATTTATTGCAATGCGATAGCTGCTGCCAAATGGATCTCTAAAGCCGCGGATGATCATATGTTTCATGATGATATGCAGCTCTTATATTATATTCACCTCTAAAATATCCTGCTTCCAGATCTTGCTTGTTGGGTGTTTCAAATCTGTTGGCAAATTCTATGATGAACTTTTCAGGTACAAATTGGTTTCTAGAGGATTCTAGGGCTGATAATGCATTGGACATGGGATATAATGCTATTCCTACTATTTGATGTTTGATACGAACCCATCCCATACTAGGCCCGCATCATGCCATAAGCTAGGTGTAGAACTCACTCCAAAAAGCTAGCTCAAAGGAGGGGACACCAAGACTTTATAAGCCACAAATCAATCTCATACTTGGCCGATTTAATACAAATTTATGTTCGTAGGTGTTTAAATCATACCTACAATTTAGTTTAATTTCAGTACGTATTTCATGACTGAGGTGGGCCCCGCCTTTCTTTTAATTTGAAAACATCATATGAAAGAAAATGTTTTGAAAACGTATACTTGACAGCACAACAAAGAATCTATAATAGTTAGGCAGATAACGAAATTCTCCATTTTATCAATGATTTGACTGCTATCATCAGGCTCTTGTTTGCAATAGCGCCGCGTGTAGTTAAAAAGAAAGCAAGGGTAGTAGATATGAACCTGAGATTAAATGGGAAATCATCCAGAGACATGTCTATCAAGGTACATATATAGAACTGTTCATTTCCAAATTGTAGATTTTCAGCTTTGGGATTTCGTTGTAAGCTTCAAATGATAAGTTTTCTTAGTAGGAATGGTACGTAATGCATTGCAGACTCTACGCAACGATGTTAAAGCTGTTGCTACCACAATGTATGGACATGGAGATTCTCCACCACCAATTGTCCTTGTTAGCTAATATAAAGATCAATTCACGGCTGACTGACTGCTAATGTTTTATAGGTATGGGAATGAAGAGCAATTTTCATTCTTTAAACAGTTGTTTCCTTACTATGTTTGGATTCCAAAATTAGTAATCAAACCCAAAAATATACGCATAATAGTTTAAACCCACTAAAAAAGTTTGGCTTACTCTCTCCACAATGATACTCATACCTACACCTATACCTATACCTATACCCATAAACACGGCGAAACAACACGCCCCTTAAATTATCCATTGCGTGCAGTATGGGTGGATTTGTTGCCCTGCATGTGGCAACAAACAAAATGTCACCCGTATCTATATCGAAATTCATAAACAAGACCAAGACACTAGCCTCCAATTTAAGAATTTCAAAATTTCTTCCCTCTTTTTTACCCATTCCACGCCAACCTAAATGCACACTCACATTCTACCTCTCCAAACCCGAAGACATTATTAACCACTGGATATCGGAAATAAATAAAGGAAATGAACCTTGTTAGCGCTGTTGACAATCTTTTGCTTCTTGGTAACCACATTTTCCCCTTGAACAACAACATAATCCGCGTCTCTCTTCCCTAGACAAAATATACAGCAGAAACAATCAATAATAATAAACCTTAGATTAAATAAAAGATATAATAAGGTACCTGGTGGTGCATTGGTGGATGGGGGATCTGGATGTGGGTCAACCTGGAAACCAAATTCCATTATACAAACATTAATTCATTCATAAACGATGTCATAAAAATATAAATTAAACTGTGAGGATTAAGAATTTACTTGGGAGGCGTTTGATTTGCTACCCATTTCGATTATTTCGGTTTAATTTGAGTTTCAGAAACAAGGACTCTTATACTCTTTCAACCACTCGCTACTTTTTGGTGCAATGTCAACTCTAACCTGCTTGTTTTACCCATAAGTTGACATCATTAAAGTCTCAACAAACAGTTAAAAAGACAACAAGTGCAGCCACGTTAGCACGACGTTAAGGCTACTAGGATAGGTGAAGGCACCACCATTTTGCCTCATTCTTGATCCTCATTGCCTTCTTGTTCACTTCATGCGGGCCACAAAAATCAAAACAAAAATAGGTGATCTGTTAACCAAATGAAAAAGAAAGATAAGGGCCTTTATATTGTTTTATATTTTGGGTTCATATCTCATCTCCTTTTAAATGTAAATTTTATATATACCCAAAAACGCATTAAAAATATTGTACATTATGCATTCAATACTTACATTTTGAGTATATATAAAATTAATCATGAAAGTAGGGTGATATATGAAATTAATCCTACATTTTGTGTGTGAGTGTGTTTAGAATATTTAGTTGAGTATATTTGTATAAAGTGGTTATTTAATAAAAGGTAAAGTTGAAGGTAACCTTGACTATTAATTGGTGAAGGTTGGTGAAAAGAAGTGAGAGGAGAGAGAAAGTTAAGGTGGCGCTAAGGTGTCAGATGAAGCCACCACCTCCTTGCGCACTAGTCTAACTACACATCACCATCCTACTTTAGTTTAATACACCGTCGCATCGGTGACACATCATCATTTTACATTTTTATATGAAAATTTCACAATGATGATGTATATATCTTTAACAGTACATTCCACTATTCGGCGGGGGAATGCATTATGAAATTTTCCTAAAAGAGTTGAATCAATTATTTTTTTAATAGAAAGTGTAAAATGATGATTATTTTTCCACTTTTAAAGATATATACACATCACCATCATTATTTTTAAATTATAAAAAAAATATTTTAATGAGAAAATAAGTTTAAAATTAATAACAGCTAATTCCCCCCCTCCCCCCCCCCCCAAAAAAAAAATAAAATAAAATAAAAAAAAAAATCAGCTCCAAACTCTCCCAAAGAAACCTTCACCACTAAAAACAAATTTTGGAGCATTCTTGTCTGGCACGGTACCACTAAATATAGTGATACCGTGATATATTTAGTGGTACCGTGTGCCTCAAACGGCCATATTTTCCTTTGCCCATAAATACATGTCCAATCCTCAGATTTTAGGCATCCTATACACACAACCTTCTGTGATAAAATCCCTTATCACCTAAACTCTTCTTGATCATTTAGTTAGGTTATTTTTGTTTTAAAGAGTGATCCTTTCATCCAACCAAGTGATCACCATCATTCCTCTATTTGTCAAGAGAATAACACAAAGTATCAAGAATATACAAAGTGTTAAGAGTTTTTGTGTAGTGCAGTTGCATTACTTGTTAGTCAACTTGATTGTATCTTGATATACAACAAGTGTCATAGTCTTGTCCAAGTCTTCTTGTGTTGATCATTGTGATCTTGTTGAGATCTTGGAGATCTCTTGTAGCTTGTGTGATAGAGTGTTGATCAAGTGCATCAATAGTAGATCGTGTAAGGATCGTGTTGATCGTGTGAGAAGTTAGGATCGTGTGGATCGTGTGAGATTGGTACTAGCTAGATTAGTACTCGACATTTAGCTTAGTGTCGGAAATCGTGATAAGCGACGTATACGGTTTTCTCTGCCTGAAGGGAGCTTTGTTACCATAGTGCTTACAACTCTCGAGTTGAGTACTCGGGGAGTGGAGTAGGGCGAAGAAGAGCTTTGTGACCGAACCACTATAAATCTCTTTGTCTCGGTTTGATCTTTTAATCTAATCTCTTTATATTTAATACTTATATTAGTTAGTGTAGTGTAAAGTTCATGTTGGTGTTTATTGATTTCATAAAAGAGTTGAATCAAAGTTTTTCAAAGAAACTTTCTTAATAAAGAAAAATAAATTGGTAAAACTATTCAACCCCCTATTCTAGTTTTCCACAATTGGTACTAGAGCCACGTCAGGCAAGTTTTTAAAGTAAATTGTATTTTAAAACTTGAATCGATCAATGGATTTCGACAAATATCAAGAAGGGCAATCTATGCAATGACATCCACTTTTTGAAACTGATTGTTTTATATATTGGAAAACAAGATTCGAAACGTATGTGAAATCAAAAGACATTGATCTGTGGCATGTTATTACCGATGGTGACTTTAAACCTATTGAAAAAGATCCTATAACTAAAAAGGATCAAATTATTCCTTATAAGCAACAAAGTGATAATCTTAAAAGAAAACTAGCCAAAAATGATGAGGCTAAAATGGTGATTTACAATACTTTGCCGAAAAAGGAATTTGAAAGAATTTTTATGTGTAATACGGCAAAAGAGATTTGGAAAACTTTATTAGTCACTCATCAAGGTAATAATCAAGTCAAAGAGAACAAGATTGATCTTCTTGTTCAGCAATATGAACAATTTTCCATTCCGGATGATGAATCTATTGACAATGCTTTTGCTAAATTTAATACTATTATTACTAGTCTTAAAGATCTTGATGAAGGTTACTCTAGCAAGAACTACGTTAGGAAGTTTCTTAGGGATCTACATCCCAAATGGAGAGCAAGGGTCACCGCCATTGAAGAATCAAAGAACTTGGCGACATTATCACTTGATGAACTTATAGGAAACTTGAAAGTTCATGAAATGATAATCAAGAAAGATTCCGACATAGTAAAAGGCAAAAGTGAGTAAGTTAGATCTCTAGCATTGAAAGCCAAGAAAGAGTCTAGTGATGAGGAAAGTTCGGATTATGATAGTGAAGATGAGGAGTACCATAAGGACTAAATTTGTAAATCCTCAAATGTATTTTCCAAGGGCTATTCTTGACTCTTCTGAATTCTTGGAGGACCTCTATTTGACTTTTCTTAAATAATTTCTTCAAGGGACTATTTTTGTAATTTCCAGAAAATGCAGGGACTGAAGTTGCCATTTCTTCAAACTTTTGATCAGGGACTAATTTTGCACATTGATAAATCTCCGAGGACTTTTTATGACATTTTGAGCTTTCCTTTGTTATTTTGCTTCCCCGGCTCCGGCTTTTGACCTTTTTCCATTCTCGTGCTCGTTTTTGTCGGTTTTGGCTTTGTTTTTGTTCATTTTTCTCATATCCGTACCTGCACATACACAAATACAAAAGCACACATTCTCTTGACATATTTGGTTAGTATTTGGTGTATTTGGTCTGATTTAAGGCTAAAAAGTATGTGTGAAAAAACACACATCATCCCTCAAAGTTGCACCCTAATGAATGAAATTTGGAAAACTATATATAGATTTTACAGGGTGACGGCGTCATGTGTTAGATTGTGACACCGTCAACTCGCCGCCATAATTAAATCGTATTGCCTATATCTACTTGTGACACCGTCATGTAGGATTTTCCTCTGGGCCGTCACTAATACTTGGACCATGACAGCCTTGGGTGACGCCGTCATCTCCTATGCTTAAAAACTCTCTGGATCGTCACGTGTATTTTTCACATCCACCTCTTTTGTAACTCTTGACGCCGTCATGTGGAGAGTCTTGACGCCATCAGGTACTGTTCTAGCAAGGAAAATTGAGACTTTGCCGTTTTCTTCACTTTTATGCTCCAAAAACGTCCAAAATGCTTCCTTTTCCAGATTTCTCTCCAAAAGTACCTAAAATGACAAAAGGAACGATTTAGGGCAATATTTGATCAAATAATCATGAATACGGGCTTAAATGACCCCTTAAAAGCGGTACACTTTTTGCCTCATCACTTATACATATAACTTAGTCTAACGTATTTCTTACACTCTTACACACATCCTATCCTTTACAACTTATTCCTTACACTCCCAACAACTTTATTTTCAAAATACATAACTACTCACAACCATCTTATTCTCTACACATACTAGGCTCCCCATCACATCCCATTCTTACATATTCCCTTACACACATCTCTTCACTCTTACACAATCCAACTCGTACCTTATATTCCTTACACAATCTTCATCCTAACCATCCATTTCAAATAAACATACCTCAATCTTCCATTTCACCTTCTTCTCCAAGAAATGGAATATTCTCTAGCATATTCTTCTCTTAACCCAACCATGGTTCATCTCTAACCCAACTATGGTTAGTTCTCAACACACCTCATTCTCACCCAACCATGGATAACTCTTACCCTTGCCAAGGAAGGAATATTCCCTTGGATATACCCTTTAACCTAACCATGGTTCACTCTCTAACCTAACCATGGTTTGCTCTCTACACACTTCTTTCAAACCCAACCTTGGTTACTCCTAACCTAACCATGGTTCATTTGATGCGTGGCAATTGCACCAGGCTTTATCTCTCGAGGGATCTCGAGAAGCTTACAACCCCCACCAGGCAGTGTACCTGATCGATGTAGTATAGTATAGTGACAAGTACCGGGGGATTGATCGTTCAGCTAGGAATAGTGTCGCTAGGATTAGAAAACCTAAAGACTAGGTCTAGAGATGAGGGATGATTCTTTTTGTATTTTTATATTTTTATGAAAGCAAGTAAAAATTTCGGTTTTGAAGGAGTTGGGCGGAATTAATTGCTAGTCAACTAACCCAATACTAAGATGCAATCAAAATAAAATACTAAAAATGAAAATAAACTAAATATACTAAAGTTGTGAGCAATATGTGGGAGAAATGTGTTTACTTAGATTTCACTACTCCCTATATATCTTTTACACGTTAATTACTTGTTATAGTTGCGTGGATGACAGATTGTATTCCTTAATACCATTCATGGGGTGGCGTACTTACTTCCCCAATCCTATGAGCGCCTACTTCACTCCTATGTCGAGCCGGCTAAGAAGCTCCTAACATGGGATCATTAGAATTTACTCATGCATTAAATACAACCAATAAAACCTAGTACACATCGGTACATGTTTCCTAAGACGTTCAAGCATGTTACACAATGGAGATCTGCCAGTTTTCTTAAGCCTAACATTGAAATCATTCATCCATTACAACCATAAACAAGTAATCAACACAAAATTAACATCTAGGTTTCATTAGATCCAAGCAAACACAAGATAGATCTAGCCTAGCATGTTGAAATCAAGACAAGTAAAAGATATAATCAACCAACACATAGACATATTGATTGAATTAAGAGAAGACTTATCTCAATTGAACATGGAAGGATTCAAGGGATGAAAACCCTTGAAAGTGCTGTAAAATATGACCTAGGGTTTACAAAGTTCGGCCCTCGTTTCTCCACACAAGTTCCTCTCTTTTTAATGAATGAAAATTAGAAAACTATATATAGAGTTTGATAGGTGACGTTGTCAAGAACAAATGTCTGACGCCGTCATCTCGCCGCCAAATAGTTCCTCGGACTGCCTAGATCTGGGTCTGACACCGTCATGTATTCTCCTTATGCAGGCCATCACAAAATTCAGTCTTGACGCCCTTGTTGTGATGCTGTCAGGTTTGCACTGGGTCATCACCACTTTTACTCTTGACGCCGTCAGGGTCTTCCTCTTGACGCCGTCAGGTACTGTTCTCAGCTTGGAAAATTAAGTCTTTGGCGTTTTCTTCACTTTTATGCTCCAAAAATGTCCGAATTGCTTCCTTTTCCAGAATTCACTCCCAAAGTACCTAAAATCACAGAAGGAACGATTTAGGGCAATATTTGATCAAATAAATTCAATTCCGGCCAAAAATGACCCCCTAAAAGTGGTTCATTTTTCGCCTAATCACATACCCTTACACTTGAGATTTGCTTGTCCTCAAGCAAATGCGCTTTTATTCTAGTCAAAATACAAGCTAGGGGTCATTTAACACTAATATAAAAGTAATTACAACAAATAATCGTTCCACTAAAGACCAAAGACAAGCATGGAGGTCATATACTAGCACCTCACAAATAGTGTTTAGATACTCACATCTCTCGGGTGTAATAAAGTAATATCACATTATGGAAATGGAAAACATCTCTCACTACCTGTCATAACAAAATAGATTACCATAGGCTTGGGAAAGGATCAAACCTCCAACACATGGCGTAAGCACCTAGGATAAACTATCAAAGAGGTCTTTCAAAGGGTTGTAACGTTAGGTGTAGGGATATGAAATACACGGTTTTGTTGGATATAGGCAGTCTTTACTGGTGGCGAGTTAACAATCTTGGTTAATTACATGTACAATATGGCGTTGCAAAGCCAAGACTAGACTCGACTTAAGCTAATAAATGAAAAATAACAAAAACATAAAATGAACATAGAATAAAAAGGGATGGTAGTCCGTATGTTTTTCTCTTTTCTCTTTTTTTCTTTCTTTTTCTTGATTTTTTCGATATATATATATATATATATATATATATATATATATATATATATATATATATATATATATATATATATATATATATATATATATATATATATATATATATTTTTTTTTTTTTTTTTTTTTTTTTTTTTTTGCATACACTATTACCCTATCATCCAAAATAATACATCATAGGGGATGAACATTCCCCTTACACTTGAATTTTTACATACTTTACAATAAACTAATCTAATGACTCGAATTAAGAAAATCAAAACACTTGGAGTACTTTTAAGATTAACGTACATATGGGGGTAATAATAAGATGTTCTTCCCCATTACTCCATAACATTAGTACTTTACCCATGAGTCCCAATCGTTCCAAAACAATATGTACAAGGATATGACTCGACTTAGCAACTATGTAATCAATTAGATAATTAACTTAGGGTTTAACAAATAACAATAATGCACTAAAGATGAGTGCATACACGGAAGGCTAAGGCGATTTGGGTGTACATTTAAGTGGGGTGTAACAAATTCTTTCTTTAAGTAAAATGCTTAAAGTTAGAAACGAAAAGATAGGCTCGGAGGGGTGTACTAGGGGTTTCGTGTACTAAAAATGAGTACAACGCTAAGGGTGTGGGAAAAATTAATCGACTTAACTAGCCAAGTAATATGACTTAAATGGTCAAGTAATTATAATACGGGTTTAACATAAGGGTGATCCTAATGCCTCTTATCATGTAGTAAATCCTACTACACGAATGTAGTCTCACTAGCGGTCTCGGGATGCATCACTAACGCAAGTTCTAGAATCTAAATGCTACCGGTACACTCATAAGCACTAATAGTAAATGCTTTTCCTATCAAATCTAAAGGCGAACCTCACATATTTGGGTGGAAAATTTTTCTGAATATACGGTTATGTGCTAGTCATACAATCTCCTATCCATGAGACGCTTGCTATGGCTAAAGTTTCACTCCTAAATGTTGTAAAAAATTTTAAATTTGGCGCTAAAATTACACTAACAAGTATTTCTCGTAGTTTTATTACACATCTACCATTAAACAAAACAAACTCAAGCGAAAGTGCATATGTAAGGTATCATCTTTTTACCCTCCCCTTACACTTAGGATGAACATTGTCCCCAATGTTCAAGTAAAGAATGTAAAAGTGAAATAAGTAAAACAAATGAAATCAAATACTCCCCTGATTCGCTCGATATGGATAATAAGGTGTTCAGGTTAGATCTTCCTCCAAGAAAATGAACAATCAAAGCTTCCCTTCTAGAAAAATAATCATCTTCTTGTCGTACATAACCTGTAAAACCTGAGAAAACAGACAAGGCAACCTCGCATAAAATCGGCGGCAATCTACATATGCTAATAAATCCTAAAAAAACAAAATAAGATATAATGCTTGTGGAATGATGTTTGCAGATTTCCTGGAGATTATAAAACTAATAATTCAACAAAAACTTTAAGACTCCGTTAGAAAAACAAAACTGGTAAAATTTCCAGATTTTTACACGTGACACTGTCAAGAGTAAACTCGTGACGCCGTCAGAAGTGACCTGCAGAAATTCTTATGTTAAGTTTCCGGAAAATTTCTGGAAAAATTTGGTCCTACTTCCTGGAAAATCCTGCAAAACATCATTATGACTCGATACAAGCATTTGACTCTAACAGATACGAATATACATGTTCACTTAATATTGTGGAGAATCATGCTCGGTTTTGTTTCTTAAAAAAAAACATATTTGGGGTTTCCCCTTACACTTATCTTTTTGCAAAAATACCTTTGGGTGAAGTTAAGACTAAGCCAAACAACAAAGTAAGTATTTTCACTATATTAGTTTAGAAACATGATCTACCAAAAATAAAAATAAAGCATGCACACGGAAGCAAATAACAAACAAACAAAATAAAAATCATACAAAGCATGGGTTGCCTCCCAAGAAGCCTTTTTTTTTTTTTTTTTTTTTTTTTTTTTTTAATTTTTTTTTTTATTTTTTTTTACGAGTCTTGTAGCTAGACTCAAGGTCATGGGCTACTACGTGATTTCATCATCAAACGTTACATCCACTTCACTAATCATTTCATTATTATTTTCTTGATAATGTTTTACACGTTGTATGTTAACAGTAAATTCTCTACCTTCATCATCTAATAACACAACAGCTCCCGTTTTAGAGGAACTTTTCACCGTAAATGGTCCATACCATCTAGACTTGAGTTTCCCTGGAAATAATCTTAACCAAGAGTTGTACAATAGAACTTTGTCCCCTTCTGAAAATTCCTTAGGTTTCTTAATTCTTTGGTCATGCCATCTTTTTGCCCTCTCTTTATATGTAATTGAAGACTCATAGGATTCTAATCTAAGCTCATCAAGCTCGTGTAATTGCAAGAACCTATTGGTTCTGGCAATTGTATAATCTAAGTTACATGCCTTAAGTGCCCAATAAGCCTTATGTTCTAATTCTACTGGCAAGTGACATGCCTTACCATACACCATGCGGAACGGGGTCGTTCCAATAGGTGTCTTGTAGGTGGTTCGAAATGCCCATAAGGCCTCGTCGAGCTTAAATGACCAGTATTTTCTATTCTGACTAACCGTTTTTTCAAGTATTCTTTTAATAGCCATGTTTGTGTTTTCTACCTGGCCATTGGTTTGTGGATGATAGGCGGTTGAAAATCGATGGGACACCCCATATCTCCTCATGACCTTTTCCATTTGCGCATTGCAAAAGTAGGTTCCCCGATCACTGATGAGAGCTTTAGGAATCCCGAATCTAGCGAAAAGCTTTTTCAGGAAATGAATAACCACCCTGACATCATTGGTCCTAAGGGCTTGTGCCTCTACCCATTTTGAAACATAATCGATGGCAACTAAAATATATTCGTTCCCTCCTGAAGATGGAAAGGGTCCCATGAAATCAATTCCCCAAACATCGAAGACCTCATATACTTGTATAAAATTCTGAGGTGCTTCATCCCTATGCAATATGTTCCCGGCCCGTTGACATGCATCACATGCCTGTACCATTTCTTTGACATCACGGAAAATTGTGGGCCAATAGAATCCCGCGTCGAAAATCTTCCGGGCGGTAGTGGTTATCCCATGATGCCCTCCAGAGTGATATTCTCTCATAATCTTTCGGACCAGAGTGATATTCTCTCATAATCTTTACTGCCTCACTCTCCGAAACACAACGTCTTATTATTTAGTCAGGACACCTTCGGAATAAAAATGGTTCATCCCAAAAGTAGTATTTTAGCTGAGAAAAGAACCTTTTTCTTTCGTACCTAGTCAGGTGTTCTGGAACGAGTCTGCTTGCGAGATAGTTGGCAAAATCGGCGTACCAAGGCTCCGAATCAGTTATTGACATGAGTTGCTCGTCAGGAAATGAATCCCGAATCTCACTTCTGTCGTGCTCATCCAAGGGATTTTCAAGGCGAGATAGATGATCTTCGGCCAAATTTTCTGCCCCCCTCTTATCACGAATCTCAATATCAAACTCTTGTAACAACAAGATCCACCGAATTAGTCGTGGCTTAGCATCCTGCTTAGCAAAAAGATATCGAAGAGCCGAGTGATCAGTGAAAACGACTGTCTTTGAAAGGACAAGATATTGTCGGAATTTGTCGAATGCGAACACTACGGCTAACAATTCCTTTTCGGTGGTGGAGTAATTGTCTTGAGCGGGATTCATGGTTTTGCTAGCGTAGTAAATAGGTTGGAATAGCTTGTCACGCCGTTGGCCCAATACAGCCCTGACAGCGAAATCGCTAGCGTCACACATGATTTCAAACGGTAACTCCCAGTTGGGTGAATCATGATTGGAGCTTGTGTGAGCTCCTTTTTCAAGAGATCAAATGCATCCTTGCATTCTTGGGAGAAATCGAAAGGAGCATCCTTCATGAGCAATTGAGTCATTGGCCGAGCTATTTTGAAAAAGTCTTTTATGAATCTCCGATAAAACCCGGTGTGCCCCAAGAAGCTGCATATTGCTTTAACAGTCATGGGATATGGTAACTTAGATATAGCTTCAACTTTAGCTTGGTCCACCTCTATCCCATTCCCTGAGATCTTATGCCCAAACACAATCCCTTCTTTCACCATGAAATGACACTTTTCCCAGTTTAACACCAAGTTGGTTTCTTCACAGCGTTTAAGTATTTTTTCTAGATTAGCAAGACAACGGTCGAAGGAGTTCCCGAAGACCGAAAAGTAATCCATGAAAACTTCCATGTTGTCTTCCATAAGTTCGTGAAAGATTGTGGTCATGCATCGTTGAAAAGTGGCGGGGGCATTACATAGCCCAAAAGGCATTCTTTTGTAGGCGAACGTTCCATAAGGGCAAGTAAACGTGGTCTTTTCTTGGTCCTCAGGTGCTATGGGAATTTGAAAATACCCTGAGAATCCATCCAAGAAACAATAGTACTCGTGCCCAGACAATCTCTCTAACATTTGGTCAATGAATGGTAAGGGAAAGTGATCTTTCCTCATGGCATCATTGAGCTTTCTATAATCGATGCATACCCGCCATCCAGTAACTATTCTTTGGGGTATCATCTCACCCTTGTCATTCTTAACTACAGTCATTCCACCCTTCTTAGGTACAATCTGTACAGGACTAACCCATGGGCTGTCCGAGATTGGGTAGATCAATCCTGCATCCAGAAGTTTGATGACTTCTTTCTTTACAACTTCCTTAATGTTGGGGTTCACCCGCCTCTGGGGTTGCACGGTAGGTTTATAATCTTCTTCCATGAGAATCTTATGCGTGCAAAAAGTTGAGTCAATCCCCTTAATGTCGGCTACACTCCATGCAAGCACTCCCTTATATTTCTTTAGGACCTCTAAGAGTTTACCTTTTTGTTCATGTTCGAGGGAAGAGTTTATGATTACCGGCAGTTGGTCCTTTCCCTGAAGGAAGGCATACTCTAAATGGTTAGGAAGTTCCTTAAGATCTAGCTCAGGAGGTTCGATAATAGAAGGCTTAAGCTTGTTTTCGGGCTTTCGGAGCTCGAGATGCTCCGTGGCCTCTTGTCTAGGGTAGAAGGAGACTACACCAACATCCTCCATCTTTTCCACCTCTAATAAAGGTAGAAAACTCTCATCCTGTAACCAGCCTTCCTCGATTCGTTCATCAACACAGCTATCGATGACATCTGTGAGTTCATCGACCTCTCCAATGAAATAGAGCCGGTTAGCTGCTTCGAGAGAGAGATCCATAGTGTCCTTAATATCGAAGGTTGTGCTATCGGTTCCCACTCGTAAGGTTAACTTGCCGTCATAAACATCAATGACTGCACGAGCTGTCGCAAGAAATGGTCTCCCTAAGATGATGGGTACCAAGTCATCCTCCTCCATCTCTAAGATTACAAAGTCGACCGGGAATTTGAATTTCCCAACCTTGACTAGCACATTCTCGCATATCCCTACGGGGTATTTGACTGATCTATTGGCTAGTTGGATGTTCATACGGGTAGACTTTAATCCAGAGTATCCTAGCTTAAGGAACATAGAGTGAGGCATGAGGTTGATACTCGCCCCCAAATCGGCAAGAGCATTCTTTATTGATAGAGATCCTATGGAGCAAGGCAAGGTGAAGCTGCCTGGATCGTCTACCTTCTTTGGTAGCCCTCGATGGGTCACCACCGAACATTCTTCCCCCAGGGTCACAAGACCCTTGAGTTTCTTTCGGTTAGCGAGTAATTTTTTAAAGTATGCGCTATACTTCGGCATGTGATAACAAGCATCAAGGAGGGGTATGGTGACTACCGAGTCTTTTAGATATGACAGGAATCTTTTATTATCATTCTCAGTTTTTTGGTTTTTTAATCGGGATGGGAATGGGATTCTCACAGGTTGGTTAGGTGGGGTTGAAGGGGTCGCCAAGGGAGGTTGGTTGGGAGCTTGCCCACATCATCCTCCTCTTCGCGAGGCTTGTTTGGATCAGAAGTGATGGGGGGCGAGCTCGGGTAAGGGGGGTCCTTGGTTGTTGTTCCAGCTCGAGTGGTTATCGCGAGTATGGGATCTTTTTGGCTTACTGACGGCATTTCAAGGTTATCGAGGGTGGAGTTAAGCTTGTTGAACCATTCTCCAATGTCATTTTGCTGTTCATCAACAAGTTCATTAAGACCTTTTAATTGTAAGCCTTTTTCTTGAGTGAAATGACCAAGGTCATCTTCAAAAGTGCTCCTGATTTCGAATTCAGGACCTTCCTCTCCCTCTTTTCTTTTCACCAGATTTCCCCAAAGGGTGTAATCATCATTTTGGTAGAAAGGCAAAAGGGAGGGATCAGCATAGATGTCACCTCCTGACAAACATGCATGTTCAATCGTGGTTTCTCCTCCGCATTCCTCTAACTCATGCGGGCCCCCACAGTAGTCGCAGATCAAGTAAGGATTTGAAAGTTGTTTAGGTAGCTGCGACCCAGCTAGGTATTCCATTATTTTGTTGATTTTTCTTAATCGATCTAAAGATGTTGAAGTGATTTCAGACATGCTGACAGTTGACTCAGGTTCATCCCAAGTGTCATCCTGGTCTTGAGCATATTCTTTAATCCTACCCCATCCTTCTTCGGCACTAAGATTGGCTAATCTCCCTTTTCTAGAATTGTTGATTCCATTCCGATCATTTGAGGAGAAATTGTCGTAGAAGATTTGGACCAAAAGCCAAAGTTCGATGCCATGATGGGGAACTTGTCTTATTAAATCCTTGAATCTAATCCACGATTTATGGAAGGGTTCATCCTTCCCTTTTCGGAAGCGGAGGATCCTATCTCTAAATGCTGAAGTTTTTCCAGGTGGAAAGAACTTCTCATAGAACTTGGATATGAGTTGTTCCCATGTGAAAATAGATTCGGAAGGGAGTTTATCATACCACTCTTGGGCTTTTTCATCGAGGGTGAAAGGGAAGAATCGTAATCGGGACGTGTCTCTAGTAGCCCCATCCGTATGGAGGGTGTCTACTATTTTCAAGAAGTCCTTAACGTGTTGAATCGGGTCATCATCATCTAATCCACAAAATTTGCACACACTTTGGACAAGCCAAACATCGGTCGCATGCAAGACCTCATTGGTGTGTTCGTTTGGGTAGACAATGGCATTTGAGAAGCCACGAGGGTTTGGGGAGGAGTAGTCCTTAAGGCGCTTAGGAGTGGGAGTTGACGGGGTACTCATCTCGTTGTTGGGTTGGGAGCTAGGGGTTGTAAGGTGATTTTCTGAATTTTCTTCAGAAAGGGGTGCATCAAAATCGATGGCAACGCAGGATGGTTCAGGTGTTGAGTGAGATCGTCTTAACCTACGCATTTCTCTATCGGGTTGCATAAGGCAAGACAAGGTTTCTAGCGGAACTATGACTCCTAGTGATCCTAAGGTTAGAGAATTCGTCGGTTGCCATAATGGCGGATGGTAAAGAGTTACAAACAGAAACACGAAGAAATAAGATAGACTAAAGGGAACCTAGAAAATAAAAATAAAATCTTACTAGAAAGGAATCTAGCAAGTAGTAGACCTAATAAAAAGAGATTCTAACCTAGACAATAACTATTCCCCGGCAGCGGCGCCAAAAACTTGATGCGTGGGAATTGCACCAGGATTTACCTCTCGAGGGATCTCGAGAAGCTTACAACCCCCACCAGGCAGTGTACTTGATCGATGTAGTATAGTATAGTGACAAGTACCGGGGGATTGATCGTTCAGCTAGGAATAGTGTCGCTAGGATTAGAAAACCTAAAGACTAGGTCTAGAGATGAGGGATGATTCTTTTTGTATTTTTATATTTTTATGAAAGCAAGTAAAAATCTCAATTTTGAAGGAGTTGGGCGGAATTAGTTGCTAGTCAACTAACCCAATACTAAGATGCAATCAAAATAAAATACTAAAAATGAAAATAAACTAAATATACTAAAGTTGTGAGCAATATGTGGGAGAAATGTGTTTACTTAGATTTCACTACTCCCTAGATATCTTTTACACGTTAATTACTTGTTATAGTTGCGTGGATGATGGATTGTATTCCTTAATACCATTCATGGGGTGGCGTACTTACTTCCCCAATCCTATGAGCGCCTACTTCACTCCTATGTCGAGCCGGCTAAGAAGCTCCTAACATGGGATCATTAGAATTTACTCATGCATTAAATACAACCAATAAAACCTAGTACACATCGATTCATGTTTCCTAAGACGTTCAAGCATGTTACACAATGGAGATCTGCCAGTTTTCTTAAGCCTAACATTGAAATCATTCATCCATTACAACCATAAACAAGTAATCAACACATAATTAACATCTAGGTTTCATTAGATCCAAGCAAACACAAGATAGACCTAGCCTAGCATGTTGAAATCAAGACAAGTAAAAGATATAATCAACCAACACATAGACATATTGATTGAATTAAGAGAAGACTTATCTCAGTTGAACATGGAAGGATTCAAGGGATGAAAACCCTTGAAAGTACTGTAAAATATGACCTAGTGATGAGGCGAAAAGTGAACTACTTTTAGGGGGTCATTTAAGCCCGGAATTGAATTTATTTGATCAAATATTGCCCTAAATCATTCCTTTTGTGATTTTAGGTACTTTGGGAGAGAAATCTGGAAAAGGAAGCAATTCGGACATTTTTGGAGCATAAAAGTGAAGAAAACACCAAAGACTTAATTTTCCAAGCTGGGAACAGTATGTGACGGCGTCAAGAGTACCATCCTGACGGCGTCAAGAGTAAATTGCATGACGGCCCAGTACAGAAATGAAGGCGTCACAAGGAAGAGCGTCAAGAGTTAAATACGTGACGGCCTGGAAAAACTTAATACATGACGGCGTCAGATGTAGATCAAGGCAGTCCGAGAATTCTTTTAGCGGCGAGATGACGGCGTCACCCCTTTGTTTTTGACACCGTCAGACTCAATTTTCTATATACAGTTTTTTAATTTTCATTCATTAAGAGGAACAAGGTTTGGAGAAACCCTAAGGCCAAACCACATATGAATTTTACAGGTTGTTCAAGGGTTTTCAGCCCTTGAACCCTTACATGTGTAATTGAGATAAGTGTTCTTCTAATTCAATCAATATGTCTATGTGTTGGTTGTCTATATCTTGTGCTTGTCTTGATTCCACCATGCTAGGCTAGATTTATCTTGTATTTGCTTAGATCTAATGAAACCTAGATGTTGATTATGTGTTGATTACTTGTTTATGGTTGTATTGGATGAATGATTTCAATGTTAGGCTTAATAAAACTGGCAGATCTCCAAATGGTAACATGCTTGAACGTCTTAGGAAACATGAACCGATGTGTACTAGGTTTTATTGGTTGTATTTAATGCATGAGTAAATTCTAATGATCCCATGTTAGGAGCTTCTTAGCCGGCTCGACATAGGAGTGAAGTAGGCACTCATAGGATTGGGGAGTTAAGTACGCCACCCCATGAATGGTATTAAGGAATACAATCCGTCATCCACGCAACTATAACAAGTAATTAACGTGTAAAAGATATCTAGGGAGTAGTGAAATCTAAGTAAACACATTTCTCCACTTATTGCTCACAACCTTAGTTTAATTTAGTTTTATTTTCATTTCTAGTATTTTATTTTGATTGCATCTTAGTATTGGGTTAGTTGACTAGCAACTAATTCCGCCCAAATCCTTAAAACCCGAGATTTTTACTTATTTTCATAAAATATAAAAATACAAAAAGAATCATCCCTCATCCCTAGAACTAGTAATTAGGTTTTCTAATCCTAGCGATACTATTCCTAGCTGAACGATCAATCCCCCGGTACTTGTCACTATACTATACTACAGCGATCAGGTACACTGCCTGGTGGGGGTTGTAAGCTTCTCGAGATCCCTCGAGAGGTAAAGCCTGGTGCAATCCCCACGCATCAAGTTTTTGGCGCCGCAGCCCGGGGAATAGTTATTGTCTAGGTTAGAATTTCTTTTTATTAGGTCTACTTGCTAGATTCCTTTCTAGTAAGATTTTATTTTTATTTTTAGGTTTTCTTTAGTCTATCTTATTTCTTTGTGTTTTTGTTCGTAACTCTTCACCACCCGACATCATGGACGATGGGAACATCTTTGAACCCGTCATCCCACCACAACAAAACCCACCACTAGAACCTCCTAGGCCCCGAACCTTAGGAGAGTATTCCCGACCTAGCCACCATGGCTACCGAAACACCATTGAGCTCACCGGAGCCAATGTGACCCCCTTGCGATCCAACACCATCCGGTTGGTGTAAAGCGGATGTGCATTCCATGGACTTCGTTCCAAAGATCCAAATCAACATCTTAAGGACTTCCTAAAAATCGTAGATTCCATAGACCTAGGTATTGAAACTAGAGAGACAACCCGATAACACCTATTCCAATTCTCTCTACGGGATCAAGCTAGTCAATGGCTTGAGCGTTTACCCGTGGGATCCATCACCACATGGGATGATCTCACCACTCGTTTCCTTGCTCAATTTTTCCCACCGGGGAGAACTACTAAGCTTAGAAATGACATCTTGATGTTCCAACAACGTCAAAATGAATCTCTTTATGAAGCATGGACTCGTTTCAAGGACTTACTTCAAAAAGCCCCTCATCACGGCATAGATCTTTGGCTCCAAGTCCAAATCTTTTATGACCATATCGATCTCTCCACGAGGCGAGCCATTGACCAATCGGCCGGTGGTAAGCTACATGATCTAAGTGCGGAACAATCATGGGAACTCATAGAAGATCTTGCTCTCTATGACAACGAAAGTTGGAATGATCCCCGTGATTTGAACAAAACGGTCAAGGCAATATCTTTGCCTTCGAACAACTCTAGCACTCCCGACCGTAGGATCATGGAACTTGAGGACCAAGTCAAGTTTCTCATGAAATCCTACGAAGCTCCTAAGCCTTCAAACCAAGTGAACAAAATCACTTCTTCATGCGAATTATGTAGTGGTCCCCATGACACTCGTGATTGTGTGGAACTCCCCAGAACAGCTTTTGCGGACTACGCGTCCACGCGTACCGACGAAGCGGGAGATAAGTGGTACACTTTCAAACCCGAGCCAAACCCTTACGGTGATTCATACAACCCTTCTTGGAAAAATCACCCAAACCTTAGGTGGAAACAAAATCAACCCAATTCTTCCAATCCGCCTAATCGTTATCAAGCAAACGGTCCACCCTCCAACCATACTTTCAACAACAATCCTTCTAACAACTATGGTAATACCAACAATCTTGAAGGATTGATGTCAAAGTTCATGGCATCTCAAGAAGCTCGCATAGCTAGGTTTGAAACCGAATTCAACCAACAACAAACGGAGATGACCAACAAGATAGACAACTTGTTGAAAGCCCTCAACAACCAAGCGTTAACTACACCTAGGAAGGATACTAGGGACACCAATAACGGAATCCAAATTAAGGATCCCTCATCATCCAAACATGTCCACTTTGTCAATGTTGTCACCATTAAGCCAATAGATGAGGAGATAGATGAAAGTGACATAGATGAAGTTGGAGTAGAAACCGAAACTAGGGATGAAAGTAGGGAAGTTGAGATTAATAAGGAAAAAAGGTTAGAGGGAGTAGAAACTATAGAGAAGTACTTTGATAAGTTGCCCACCAAGGAAGAACGGGAATACCATAAGGATTTATTCGATAGTCCCGAGAGACCATATATCCTTGGCACACCCCTTATCAAAATGGGAGACCCCTCTAACATTAACATACCATGCAATATCGGGCACATGCATATATGGAAAGCTTACATCGATCCTAGATCTCCTGTTAACATCATGACTAGGACTTATTACACTTGGGTGATGAAGAAACAACTTGATTTTAGGATGATGCCCAATAAGAATCTGATAAGTAATTTTGCAGGAAGAGTGAAGGGATTGCATGTGATTATAGGCAATCTCACTTATGAGATCGATTTTATGATAGTAGAAGACACTCGTCCGGTGATAGATGCTTGCCTAAGCCAAATAATATTTGGAAAACCATTTGTTGAGGCCACTAGGATGAGTTATGATCCAACTTTAGGGATAGTTAGATTCAAGGAAGAGAATGATGAGATTGCCTACCAAATGCCTTACATAATTGAGCAATACCGCCTTCTCTCTAATTTAGAAAAAGAACACAAGCAAGCGGCTTATCATAGGAATGATGAGGATAGACGTAGAGGAGTAAAGTTTGTGAAAAATAGGATGCTTGGTTTCTACAAAGAATGCTTGCAACTAGGTCCGGAATACAAAACTGGTTTAGAAGACGACCTAGAGAGTGAAACCAACGATGAGATCACGTAATAACCCATGACCTTGAGTCTAGCTACAAGACTCGTAAATAAAGAAAAGCGCTTCTTGGGAGGCAACCCATGCTTTGTGTGATTTTATTTTATTTTGTTTATTATTTGCTTTCGTATGCATGCTTTATTTTTATTGTTGGTAGATCATGTTTCTAAACTAAATAGTGGAAATACTTTACTTTGTTGTTTTGGCCTAGTCTTAACTCCACCTAAAGGTATTTTTGCAAAAGATAAGTATAAGGGGAAACCCCAAATATGTTTTTAAGAAAAAAACCGATCATGATTCTCCACAATATTAAATGAACGTGTATATTCGTATTTGTTAGAGTCAAATGCTTGTATTGAGTCATAATGAAGTTTTGCAGGATTTTCCAGGAAGTAGGACCAAGTTTTTCCAGAAATTTTCCGGAAACTTAACACAAGAATTTCTGCAGGTCACTTCTGACGGAGTCACGAGTTTACTCTTGACGGCGTCACGTGTAAAAATCTGGAAATTTTACCGGTTTTGTTTTTCTAACGGAGTCTTAAAGTTTTTGCTGAATTATTAAGTTTTATAATCTCCAGGAAATCTGCAAACTTCATTCCACAAGCATTATATCTTATTTTGTTTTCAAGGATTAAGTAACTTATGTAGATTGCCGCCGATTTTATGCGAGGTTGTCTTGTTTGTTTTCTCAGGATTCACAGGTTATGTATGACAAGAAGATGATTATATTCTGGAAGGGAAGCTTTGATTGTTCATTTTCTTGGAGGAAGATCTAACCTGGCCACCTTATTATCCATACCGAGCGAATCAGGGGAGTATTTGATTTCATTTGTTTTACTTATTTCACTTTTACATTCTTTACTTGAACATTGGGGACAATGTTCATCCTAAGTGTAAGAGGAGGGTAAAATGATGATACCTTACAGATACACTTTCGCTTGAGTTTGTTTGTTTGATGGTAGATGTGTAATAAAACTATGAGAAATACTTGTTAGTGCAATTTTAGCGCCAAATTTAAAATTTTTTACAACATTTAGGAGTGAAACTTTAGCCATAGCAAGCGTCTCATGGATAGGAGATTGTATGACTAGCACATAACCGTACCATTCAGAAAAATTTTCCACCCAAATATGTGAGGTTCGCCTTTAGATTTGATAGGAAAAGAATTTACTATTAGTGCTTATGAGTGTACCGGTAGCATTTAGATTCTAGAACTTGCGTTAGTGATGCATCCCGAGACCGTTAGTGAGACTACATTCGTGTAGTAGGTTTTACTACATGATAAGAGGCATTAGGATCACCCTTGTGTTAAACCCGTATCATAATTACTTGACCATTTAAGTCATATTACTTGGCTAGTTAAGTCAACTAATTTTTCCCACACCTTTAGCGTTGTACTCATTTTTAGTACACAAAACCCCTAGTACACCCCTCCGAGCCTATCTTTTCGTTTCTAACTTTAAGCATTTTACTTAAAGGAAGAATTTGTTACACCCCACTTAAATGTACACCCAAATCGCCTTAGCCTTCCGTGTATGCGCTCAATTTTAGTGCATTATTGTTATTTGTTAAACCCTAAGTTAATTATCTAATTGATTACATGGTTGCTAAGTCGAGTTATATCCTTGTACATATTGTTTTGGGATGATTAGGACTCATGGGTAAAGTACTTATTTTATGGAGTAATGGGGAAGAACATCATATATTACCCCCATATGTACGTTAATCTTAAAAGTACTCCAAGTGTGTTGATTTTCTTAATTTGAGTCATTAGATTAGTTTATTGTAAAGTATGTAAAAATTCAAGTGTAAGGGGAATTTTCATTCCCTATGATGTATTATTTTGGATGGTAGGGTAAGAGTGTATGCAAAAAAAAAAAAAAAAAAAAAAAAAAAAAAAAAAAAAAAAAAAAGATTCGAAAAAACAAGAAAAAGAAAAAAAAAATAGAAAAAGAAAAGAGAAAAACATACGGACTACCATCCCGTTTCATTCTATGTTTATTTTATGTTTTTGTTATTTTTCATTTATTAGCTTAAGTCGAGTCTAGTCTTGGCTTAGCAACGCCACATTGTACATGTAATTAACCAAGATTGTTAACTCGCCACCAGTAAAGACTGCCTTTATCCAACAAAACCGTGTATTTCATATCCCTACACCTAACGTTACAACCCTTTTAAAAGACCTCTTTGATAGTTTATCCTAGGTGCTTACGCCATGTGGTGGAGGTTTGATCCTTTCCCAAGCCTATGGTAATCTATTTTGCTATGACAGGTAGTGAGTGATATCTTCCGTTTCCATATTGTAATTTATACTTTATTACACTCGAGAGATGTGAGTATCTAAACACTATTTGTGAGGTGCTAGTATATGACCTCCGTGCTTGTCTTTGATCTTTAGTGGAACGATTATTTGTTGTAATTACTTTTATATTAGTGTTAAATGACCCCTAACTTGTATTTTGAGTAGAATAAAAGCGCATTTGCTTAAGGACAAGCAAATCTCAAGTGTAAGGGTATATGACGAGGCGAAAAATGAACCACTTTTAGGGGGTCATTTAAGCCCGGAATAGAATTTATTTGATCAAATATTGCCCTAAATCGTTCCTTTTGTGATTTAAGGTACTTTGGGAGAGAAATCTGGAAAAGGAAGCAATTCGAACGTTTTTGGAGCATAAAAGTGAAGAAAACGCCAAGGACTTAATTTTCCAAGCTAGGAACAGTATGTGACGGCGTCAAGAGTACCATCCTGACGGCGTCAAGAGTAAATTGCATGACGGCCCAGTACAGAAATGAAGGCATCACAAGGAAGAGCGTCAAGAGTTAAATATGTGATGGCCTGGAAAAACTTAATACATGACGGCGTCAGATGTAGATCAAGGCAGTCCGAGAATTCTTTTGGCGGCGAGATGACGGCGTCACCCCTTTGTTCTTGACGCCGTCAGACTCAATTTTCTATATATAGTTTTCTAATTTTCATTCATTAAGAGGAACAAGTTTTGGAGAAACCCTAAGGCCGAACCACATACGAATTTTACAGGTTGTTCAAGGGTTTTCAGCCCTTGAACCCTTACATGTGTAATTAAGATAAATGTTCTTCTAATTCAATCAATATGTCTATGTGTTGGTTGTCTATATCTTGTGCTTGTCTTGATTCCACCATGCTAGGCTAGATTTATCTTGTGTTTGCTTAGATCTAATGAAACCTAGATGTTGATTATGTGTTGATTACTTGTTTAAGGTTGTATTGGATGAATGATTTCAATGTTAGGCTTAAGAAAACTGGCAGATCTCCAAATGGTAACATGCTTGAACGTCTTAGGAAACATGAACCGATGTGTACTAGGTTTTATTGGTTGTATTTAATGCATGAGTAAATTATAATGATCCCATGTTAGGAGCTTCTTAGCCGGCTCGACATAGGAGTGAAGTAGGCACTCATAGGATTGGGGAGTTAAGTACGCCACCCTATGAATGGTATTAAGGAATACAATCCGTCATCCACGTAACTATAACAAGTCATTAACGTGTAAAAGATATCTAGGGAGTAGTGAAATCTAAGTAAACACATTTCTCCACTTATTGCTCACAACCTTAGTTTAATTTAGTTTTATTTTCATTTCTAGTATTTTATTTTGATTGCATCTTAGTATTGGGTTAGTTGACTAGCAACTAATTCCGCCCAAATCCTTAAAACCCGAGATTTTTACTTGTTTTCATAAAATATAAAAATACAAAAAGAATCATCCCTCATCCCTAGAACTAGTAATTAGGTTTTCTAATCCTAGCGACACTATTCCTAGCTGAACGATCAATCCCCCGGTACTTGTCACTATACTATACTACAACGATCAGGTACACTGCCTGGTAGGGGTTGTAAGCTTCTCGAGATCCCTCGAGAGGTAAAGCCTGGTGCAATCCCCACGCATCACCTAGGGTTTACAAAGTTCGGCCCTCGTTTCTCCACACAAGTTCCTCTCTTTTTAATGAATGAAAATTAGAAAACTATATATAGAGTTTGATAGGTGACGGCATCAAGAACAAATGTCTGACGCCGTCATCTCGCCGCCATATAGTTCCTCGGACTGCCTAGATCTGGGTCTGATGCCGTCATGTATTCTCCTTATGCAGGCCGTCACAAAATTCAGTCTTGACGCCCTTGTTGTGACGCCATCAGGTTTGCACTGGGTCGTCACCACTTTTACTCTTGACGCCGTCAGGGTCTTCCTCTTGACGCCGTTAGGTACTGTTCTCAGCTTGGAAAATTAAGTCTTTGGCGTTTTCTTCACTTTTATGCTCCAAAACGTCCGAATTGCTTCCTTTTCCTGAATTCACTCCCAAAGTACCTAAAATCACAAAAGGAACGATTTAGGGCAATATTTGATCAAATAAATTCAATTCCGGGCAAAAATGACCCCCTAAAAGTGGTTCATTTTTCGCCTCATCATCATTCTTAACCCAACCTCACTCACTCTTCCCTATAGAGGAATATACCATGGCATATTCTCTTCTCTCTTTTATGCCATGTTAGAAATACCCATTCTACCCCTACCTAATTATCTCTTCTCTCTTTCTATCCTTGATAATTGGTTTTCTCATAAACACTTCACAAAACATTTTACAAATTGGCTATTTAAGTTGGTAAACATTAGATTGATTAATGTTAAGGTTTAAAGGTGTGAAGTCCAATTAGGGGTTTAGCAAGGGTAGGTATTTATAAGACCAACACCCAAAACTTAGGAAAACTTTACAGTAGCTCCGGCGCGCTGCCCACGTGTTGACGCGTGGGCGACGGGCCGAACTCGGTAAATTTTTCCCAAGTTTGGGTTTTCGCCTATAAACATCCCTATTGACTCTTGTATTCCTCACCCCTTGCCATTATTCTTTCTCTCTAATCCTCTAATTCTATCTTGTGTTCTTAGTTTATCACACTAACATCTTTGAAAGAACACATCTCTTTGCAAGGGAGGAATCACAAGAACCTAATCCACTCTTGTGATTGTGTCGAGGGTCTTCTTATCTCTACCCTTTCTACTACAATCGAGTCTTTAGGTTAGGTTAGGGCTTGGTTGAATAAACAAACATTTATTCTTTCTATTTGTTTGTAAGGGAAGTCTTGTGTCTTTGTGACCAAGCCTAGATCATTGGGGATCTAGTTGAGGTTTGATTCTTCCGTTGGGAAGTCTTCGCAGTTGTCTTGTTGACTCTTAGGTGAAGTCGAATTGCGAGATTCATTTGGGTGGTTTTCGAGGGCGAAATATCGTTGGTGAGTAACTCCTTCTTTGTGAGCATCGATATTGGTGAATATCGGTGGAGTGAATTGTAACGGTTTGTAGTGTACCAAAAGGATTATACTAGTGAATTAGTATCACGTCCTTCATTCTCAACTGGACGTACGGATGGTATAAACCCCCCATCCCGAACCAGTATATATCGTGGTGTCTCTCTTTACTCACTTTATATACTTTGGATTGTATTTGTGGTTGTTTTATTGATTGTACAACCACTTGGCTCTTCTTCGAGGCTTAAAGTTTTTAAACATTCTAAAATCTAAAGAAACCATTCACCCCCCTTCTACAGTTTTACAATTGGTATCAGAGCGAAATGCTCAAGTTTTTGAGCGTTGAAACCTTCCCGAGAAGTCGTTTTAAGTCAAAAACTTCTTTTTCAAAAATCTAAAATCCTAAATAAGATTTTCGATAAAGTTGAATATAGATCCATGGCTCAAGAGAACTATGTTGAGGGGTGTTCTATGCAAAGACCCGCCTTTTCTAGAGACCGATGGGTTTTGCTTTTGGAAAACCTGGTTTGAGACCTATGTTAGGTCCAAAAATCTTGACTTGTGGGAGATCATTCAAAATGGAGATTTTGTCTTCATGATGCTTGATCCGGAAACAAAGTTAATGGTTGAAAAGACATAGTCGGAGCTTAAAGAGGATGAAAAGAAAAATCTCGTCAAGAATCAAGAAGCTAAGATAATGATATACAATGCTCTACCTCGAACGGAGTTCGAAAGAGTCCATGTATGCAAGACCGCCAAGGAGATTTGGCACTCTCTCATCATTACTCATCAAGGTAACTTACAAGTCAAGGATTGTAAGATTGACTTGCTCATTCAATAATATGAGAAGTTCTCGATCTCCAATGAAGAAACCATTGATAATGGTTACACACGATTCAATGCTATTATCACAAGCCTCACGGCTCTTGATCCTAGCCTCTATAATAAGAACCATGTGAGAAGGTTTTTTCGAGCTCTCCCAGTGAAGTAGAGGCCAAAGGTGACGGCCATTGAAGAAGCCGAGAATTTGGCGGAACTTCCCCTTGACGAGCTTATCGGCAACCTTAAGGTCTATGAAATGATCCTTGAAAATGACAAGGTTGTCACCAAAGACAAGAAGGAGAAGGTGAAGTCTTTAGCTCTTAAAGCTAAAGTCACTAAGTGTCAAGCTAGTGACAATAGTGAGACCAAGAAGGAAGTGAAGATGATGAAAGTGATGAAGATAATGAAGAATACAACTTGATGGCCAAGAACTTTAGAAGGTTCTTTAGAAGAGGCAGTAACTTTAGGAGAGGTAATAGGTTTGGCAACCGAGGTAATGGTGGAAGAAAGAACTTCACTGGAAGTCGAGGTGTTGACAACAAGGTTGGTGAGAGCTCTAGGCACACTCAAGGTTGTTACAATTGTGGTTAAAAGAGTCACTTCATTAATGAGTGTCCAAAGCTAAGAGAGAACAAGGCATTCGTGGGTGGAGCTTGGAACGATAGTGAAAACGAGGATCAGCCAAGCAAGGAAGCTACGTGTCTCATGGCACAAGAAAAACTTGAGGTTTGTCTCAAAAGTGATCTACAACCGGATGAATGGATAGTGGATAGCGGTTTCACTAAATACATGACCGGGAATAGAAGATTTTTCACTTCATACATGACGTATGACGACAATCAAGTCATTTTTGGGAGCAAACTCAACTGCAAAATTGTCGGAAAAGGTAATGTCCTTCATGACTCCATAGAAATAACCAATGTTCAGCATGTTAGGGGTTTAAATTTTAATTTGATTAGTGTGAGTCAACTAAGTGATGATGATTGTGAGGTTAAGTTTACTAAACTAGATTGTACGATTAGTAAAAATGGTGTTGTGTTAGCCAAAGGTCATAGGAGAAATAACTTATATACATGTAAGTTAAGAGATAACTCTAAACAACATATATGTCTTTCATCTATGGTGGATAACTCAATGCTTTGGCATAGGAGGTTGGGTCACGCCAATATGAGGTGAGTCCAAAACCTAGCTTCCAACGAGCTAGTAAGGAATTTACCAAAGTTGAGTTTTGAGAGACATTATTATGATGCATGTCTAGGGAGTCAAGGACAAGCAAGCAATAGGAATAGGAATGAAGTGGCAACTAATAGGGCATGAGAGTTGTTGCACTCAGATTTGTATGGTCCATCTCCAATCCAAAGTTATAGAGGTAACTTCCACTAGTACAAAACTTAGATTTCGTTACACATGCTGTTTTTTGAACGACCACACAGTAACTTTTTTATGTGACTAAATGTACCAGAATAAAATAAACAGCCACACTTGATCTGACTTGTGTGACCATTTCAGAATTACATATGAGGTTACTGCCACACATTTGAATATTTTCGTGACTAGAGGTATCTGGTAATCCTTGTTTTGATTATTTAGTCACTTATAATTTGGGACATGTGACGAATACAAATAAGTTTGAAACATTAGTCACACTATATATATACATATGTGACAAATATATGTCACACAATTGAACAGTGTGGCCAAAATCCATATATGGTCACATGAAGTAATTGTGTATGTGGCTAAATCATATACTCAAGTTTGTCACACATTATTTAAATGTGACCGCTAGTTTTTGTTGAAAATTTAGCCACATATGAATTTGAAATGTGTGATAACTGAAAAGTAAGTTTGAAACATTAGATACGATATTCATTTAAAAGTGAAAAATATATGTCACACACTTGAACAGTGTGACCAAATGTTATATATGGTCACACTTTTGCTTTTATAGTTGAAATGTTTTATAATATTTCTCAAATTTTGATATCTCCCTTACATATTTTCACTACTCTCGCCCACTTTTTTCCCAAAATCAAATTTACATTTTCATTGACCCTCCAATATCCAATAGTTATCTAGGTCACATAACCCAAAATTATCTCATCCTATTTCTCTCTTCTTTGCCGCCAACCATAAACCGTTGGTTTTCCTTTGCTAGCCACCCTATCCCTCCTCAAGCTCTCACATCATCTTCTTAATATGTTTTCTCCCAAGCTAATTTTCTTAATCTATCTCACCCCCTCTCCACCGCCACCCTTCTCCGCCTCACACGCCGCCTACCCACTGACCACCACCTCCACAGCAGCCTCACGCTATTGTTTCATGCCACCAAGAACAAGAAAGGTTGTGGAGGTTGTACTTGGGTTTAGATTGTGATGTTTGGGTCTTATTTGATTCGAGTTTATCTCCACCGCCAGTGAGTCAACCAGTGAGTCAATCCACATTTTGTTGAACAAACTCTTCTTTCCAAATTGGTATTTATTCTTAAAATTTACCATCTTCAATGTTATCTTATGTTTGATTGATTTTTGTAAATTGGGTCCTATGAGAAATCCACACATAATCTCTGGTGTGCACAATCTGTTGCGCTATCTAGGGGTTATGAAGATGATGAGGATCATGGAAAGTGGTTCCTCTACATAGGAAGGTACGTGATCCACTTGAAAACTCTGTTATTTGACAACTAGCTTACAATGCCCTTTTTGTTGTATTGTATTGATTGGTAGATTCGGTTTTCTCCATATTGTAAAACATATTTGTCTTTTTGTTGTACTCGGTATCAAATATTGCTCTAATTTTTTTTTAATAATTTTATTCCACCAAGACATGTATTGATATTTGCGAACTTTTTGTTATTGGCAGTGGTAGGAGAGTGATGAGTGTGTAAATACTCATCATTTTTAGTCAATTCTGAGCTGCAAAACGATAAAAAATACTCAAAAACGCACCAAAATGCGAAGAAAATCCCAAAGATCGTATTTTATATGTTTCTGATGCAAAACGAGTAAAAACAAACGAAAAACGAACAAAAGTTACATATTTAGCAGTTTCAGTCCCCTGACTTTCAAAATTTTACAAAACTAGTCCCTGGTCAATCATTTTCAAAGAAAAGTCAACCCTTGATCTTTAAAAGTCAAAACGAATCACAAATGATCTTTGGGTAAAAAGTTTTGGAAAAGTTACACACTTGGTCCCCGTACTTTGGCAAATTGGCAGTTTTGGTCCCTAGTGTGTTAAATTGGGAAAATTTCATTTTTTTGTCCTTTGGTTTATTTAACCTGACAGGAATGACCCTTAAATTAAGATTGGAAAATTGGCAACTTAAGTCCTTGAAGAATTCAAAAGTTACAAGGAGTGACCTTGGGCTTCACAAGTAATAAAACCAAACAGATGTTTAATTATTGAAAAACCAATCCATTTACAAACCCCAAGCCCACCATTTAACTAAAAACTACTCAAGCCCAATACAAGCCCACCCCCTTATTTTTACGTGTGATATCCTCACCCAGAAACCAAACCCTAACCCTTTGTTATTATACGTACACCTCCTTCTTCCCATTTAGTAAAACTGAATAAAAAACTCCACCACTGCCTCCATTAAACCCCCCCCCCCCCCCCCCCCCCCCCCCCGTGAACACCTGCACATACCTCCAACCCATCACCATCCCCTCCCATCAACCTCTAAACCTTCCCCCAATCCTACTAATCCCACACAACTCGTACCTAACACCATCAACCACTCAAGAGAAGACATGGTGGCAATCCACCTCTCATTTTTGGGCGCCAAGATGTGATTTAAAGGCTGGGATGAGTTTAGATTGATCCAAAGGTGGAAACTTATTGAAGAAAGCACAAAGATAGGGTTTTGGCTGTTTGAAGATGAAGCTCAAGCATACCTACCTCCTCCAAGGTTTTAGTATAAATAGGGTATTGTTGTAAGCCTAAGGGCATCGAATCTTAATTTTTCTTTATTTCTTATGTTTTCTAAAAGCTCAGTAGTTTTTGTAATTTTCAGTTAAGTTCAATGAAAGAAATTTTTAAGCTTTAATCCATTTACAGTTACTTGTTTTTAAATTCCTTATTGTTGTCCTGTGGTTTCATTTATGTCACAACCCACAATTTCAGGTCATTTTTCCAAACTTTGACATTCTACTATTCACAAATTACTATTCATCGATCACTATTCATCGTTTTACTATTCATCGTTTTTGAGGTCATTTTGACATTCCGAGACACATTCGGAAATTTTACTATTCACTTGACACTATTCATTTCCGAGAGGAAACCACTATTCACGTGCATTACTCATGTCGTCGTAAATTTAGTTTACGAGTGTTCAAATTCGCGTAACCGTATTGGTTCAGGAGCGAATTCATGCATTTTTATCAGGGACATTTCATACGGACTAGAAATAGTCTGCATATCATCATTAGGGCACTTGCATACTATTCCACTCGTAGGATAATTAAATTTATACTTTGGTATAATTAACGATTTACGTATGTTTATTTTGAATAAACGCTAATACGCGAACTATAAATGTGTCTAACATGTCCGATACTCCCGACTATGATCCCAATATATTTTTATACTCATTTCTATAATATAAAAACTATAATATTAATTTACCCGGTAATTTGGAAATTTATTTATTACGTATCATACGTTTAACTTAATAACGACGGTTTTTACCAAAATTAAACAATAATCACCCAAACTCTCCGTACTTGTACCCGACATATTTTTACAATTTTTACGACTCTATTACGTCCCGAATAATTTCAATAAAATTTATTTCTAACAAACCCGGTACCCCGATTAAACCTAAACCTAACTTAACTACACTTTACCACTAATTTCCCTAATTAATCCCAAGACAAACCCCCCCCCCCTTTTCCCTCCTTTAGGACCGGCCAAACCCCCCCCCCCCCCCCCCTTGGTCCTAATACATTGCAACTACACCAACCCTCTTAATTACTCACCAAACTATTGTCTCTTAGTATATATTAAACTTTTTTCACTCATTTATCACAAAAATCACTTTTCTTGCACAAGTAAACTTTTTCTCTTCTTTTCTCTTGTGGTGAATTCGAACTAGGGTGTTCAAGGAGCAAGGAGTATAAATTTTACAAGATCTTGGTATAAACTAGTTCATATAATCATCCTTGTTAGAGTTTTGAAATAAAAACTCAAGGATTAGTAGGTTTTTCATCATTTAAACTCTCTAAACCATCAAGTAAGTTAACAAACTCATTTTTATGATTTTTACAAGCTATTATTATGTCTATATATTTTTCTTACAAGATCTCATACATGCATCAACTTATACCACTTTATTTTGTACATATGTAACTTTCAAGCCCTAGAAATGGACACATAAGAAACCCTTGTTAGACCTAGTGGATTGATGATGTTAAGGACCCATGACACCCTAAGAAGGTGTATGGTAGGATTAGATTAGCTTTGTGGTGTTTGAAAGTGGTTTGATGGAGGATGGAACTAGTTTGGAGACTTGAAAATGGTTTTTGAAACTTTTGATATACCTGCTGTCCCTATTTTAATTTCGTGGGAAAATCAGTAGATAGTGGCCAAGTTTTGACCAAATATTTAGAAAATACATTCAAAAACGAAACTTTAGGCGAAAGAATGGACTAAAACAAGCTTATAACGAAGGAGATATGATTTTTGCAAATTTAACGACGAAAACTACTTTTACAAAAACTGCTTGCTGTTTGGCAGATTTCAATGGGTAAAAAGAGGCATTAAACGTAACCTAAAGGAGACGAGTTGTCAAAAATATACTAGTATTTACAAAGACGAATCCGTGGACATAAAGAACGAGGAAAACGAGCTTAAAACGACCGAGTTATACCCATTTTAACATCGTCAAAACTATATATATATTTTTGGTCACAAATAAAAATAATAACGTACGTATTAAGTGGTATATTTTCTAGAAACGTTACTAAAGACTATTTTCTTATCAAATGAATACGTACGACCCGAAGGAATATTTATACGACATGACGACGTCATTCTAAGGTTTTGATACTTGGAACATAACGCTAACTTTTTCGTACGAGTTAATATGACAAGTTATATACTTCTCTAAATGGACCTATTTTTCCTAAGTATGGAAACTATTTTTCTATGACGATAACTAGTATTTCCAAATTACGAGTGGTATGAGTATCATGTGCATGTGCATTCATTTCATTATGGCTTGATCTTAATTAGATCACGATTATTCATTTAGGTTGCGGCTAGTACTCGCGCCTCATTGTCCCGACTACTTTTACCTCATTGCACCATCTTTGTACCATCACTTCGAGGTGAGTTCTCATAGCCCCGTTTTTAGTACTTATTTGATTTTAAATCCCACGGGGGAGAATACATTGCACTATTATTTTTGTACATGCCCAAGTATTAAATTCCGTACATTGCTTAAGTTGCTAGTACTACCACTGCAAGTCCCCTTTATTATCATGAACCGTTAATTATATTGCCAAGCGAGAGTGAGTGGATAGATCTATCGAGGGTGACTCCTCCATTCGTGTTTGGGTTGCTCCATAAGGAAAACGAATGCATTTCATGTCTAATATAGTACGAGTGTCTGGTAAACACTCCTTTGGGGCATATTTTAGTACGTCTAGCTTCGGTGTCATGAGCTTAAGAGACAATGTAGCTTTTTGACAATTTGTCACTTTACTATATACTTGTGGCTTATGTACTTACGAATTACTTATAAACCTATGATTATTCACCAACTTTATGTTGACCGTTTTTCGCAACGTATTTCTCAGGTAACTAAGGCATATTCTCATGGCATGTATGGAGTCTTTTTGTGTAACAAGGATGATATGGCTCATTCGGACTTTCTTGCACTTATGTTCAAATGTCGTTTGATTGTACTAAACTTGTTTCCGTAAACTTTTCCAACTTTTGGGACCTATGTCTTTATAACTCTGATTATATTTTGATTGAAATCAAACGACGTATTTTAAAACGACACTTTAGGTCGTTCAGTATTTCCTTGCTTGTGTGCTATGATCCGTTACACCCTTAGGTATTCCATTCCGCTGCCATTCAGGTATTTTGGGGGTGTGACAGATTGGTACCAGAGCCAAGGTTATAGCGAACTAGGATGTATCATGATAGGGTTCATGATGTACACGATCCCTAGACTATAACCACACTATCATAGCATATCATCATTTCATCATAAGTGCATATTTACTTATTTCAGGTGATTTCATTGTTACGAGTTATTTATTTATTTATTTATTTTTTTCACCTTGATTATCACAGAGACATGTCTTCGAATCCCGACACTGTCATACTTTACACTATATCAGACTCCGATGATGAGGACTCTGTGTCCTCCACTGTTGTTTCACCATTTGTTTCCCCTACACCTGAGTTGCCACTTTTGGCGTCAGATGATGACACCGAGCCTTTCGAGGAGGAGGATACGGCTCCTACTCCCCATGTCCATCCTACTATACCTACTGACATGCCATCATCCCCTACTACTACTATCCATTCAGAGCCGAGACTTATGTTTCCTAGGGATAAGACTATCCAGACTGCTAGGAAGAGGGTTCGTTATGCTACATCTACTTATAGGAGTCTCCCTAGTCCTACTGTGCCTACACCACCACCACCAGCCATACCCACTACCACTCCTATAGCTACCTCGCTCTTGCCGCTCAGGAAGCGCGCAAGGCTTACCACTCCAGATTCACCTATTACCGAGACTGCTGACCTTTCACCACCACCAGTATACCACATAGGTGAGAGTTCTAGAGCGGCTGCGGCTAGGAGCCCTACAGCCGTCACATTAGAGGATCAGATGGGTGTTCAGCAGGAGCAAGTCGATAGGTTGGGGTATAGAGTTGATGAGATCATTACTACTCGACTCGAGAATGTCGAGGAGCAGGTTGAGGATTTGGTTCAGGGCAGGGTTGGTATTGATGTGTCATACCATGGACTCGAGGCACGACAGTTGAGGCACCAGGAGGAGATTGAGCTACTTAGGGATGAGTTACCTGAGATTCGAGATAGAGCTCAGGCGACACAGGAGACTCAGTAGGAGCAGGTAGATCAGTTGACTTTGCTTCGAGAGAGGTTGGTTATTTTGGAGCGTAAGGATGCTTCTTTTCAGTTACGAGTTGAGCATCTTGAGGAGATTGTGGTGGCGATGGATCGTGAGATTCGCCGCTTGAGGGGAGAGCCTGGACCATCTAGAGCACCTGGAGGAGCCTAGACGTAGACTGGTATTATATTAGCTTTTATTATTTTCCTAGTCCCAGGATGTGGGACATAGTTCAAGAACTTGTAGTCTTTTGGTTGTTGTACAAACAAATATATCAAGTGCGACTCTACTATGTTGGAAATGTTGTGCTATATATTATATCGGTCCATGTAGGCCGAAATTTTCATGTATTTATACAAGTTGTGATTATATTATGCGCGTCGTGGTTGTTGTGGTTGTATATATACGTGTCGTGGTTGTTGTGGCTATATATATATACTTGTCGTGGTGATGTCTAGACAGATTGTGGTTGTATTCGTACACGTCGTGGTTGTTCTTATACTTGTTGTGGTTGTATATATTTATACATGTTGTGGGTGTGTATCTTTGGTTCGATGACTATTTCTATTATGATTTTTCTCATGGTTATTTCCATTGTGATTTATCAGAAATATGGCACCAAGGAAGAGTAAGACTGCACCAGAAACACCCGCTATGACACAAGCCGCTATCCGCAAGTTGGTTAGGGATAGTATTGCAGAAGCTCTGGAGATTGAGAGAGCTGAGGTTGCTGCTAGGGCTGCTGAGACTGCTTCTAATACAGGGACGGTTGAACCACCCACTAATAAGAGGGAATGTACATGGAAAGATTTCAAGATTAGTGATCCTATCAAATTTAAGGGCACTGAAGGAGCGGTTGCTTTAATCCGCTGGTTTGAAAAGACTGAGAATGTATTTCTCATGTGCGGATGCCCGGACGTCAGCAAGGTAAAATTTGCTACAGGTATGCTTCTTGATGAAGCTATGTCTTGGTGGAATTCGTATGCTCAGCCGATTGGTATGGAAAATGCTTACAAGCTTACTTGGGAGGAATTCAAGAAATTGATGACAAAGAAGTTTTGCCCTCGTACCGAGGTGCAAAAGATGGAAACGGAATTTTATGAGCTTGTGACTAAAGGTGATGACATTGAGACTTATTTCAGGAGATTTCAGGAGTTGGCTGCACTATGTCCAACTATGGTTCCCGATGATGAGAAAAAGATGGAAAACTTTGTTGGTGGATTGCCCGAAAGTGTTCGAGGAGATGTGATTTCTTTTGACCCTCAATCAATGGAAGAGGCTATTCGTATAACTCAGAAACTCATGGTTCAAGTGGTAAAAGGAAAATCTGCTGTCAACAACAACTACCGTTCAAACAACACCAACTACACCAACACTCGGAACAACAACAACTATAACAACAATCGGAACCGCAACTATCCCAATAACCGAAACAACAATAACAACAACAAGAGAAGGTTTGACTACAACCAAGGTGGAAACGCTGTTCAGCCGCCACCTAAGAGGCAAGAAGTGGCAAAGGCCTATGCTGCAGGACCGACTGGAAGGAAAGGATATGAGGGTAAATTACCCAAGTGCGAAAGGTGTCAGAAGCATCATAACCCAGGACGTTGCCCAAATGCGTGTGGTAACTGCAAGAAGGTTGGTCATCACATCAAAGATTGCAAATTTCCAACCTTGGGTGACAATCAGAAGCCACCGGTAACATGTTTTTGGCTGTGGAGAAATTGGACACTTTAGGGGTGAGTGCCCACAGAAGAAGAATCAAGGAACTGGAAATCAAGATGGAAGGGCTCGAGGAAGAGCTTATGTTATGGGAGGAGACGATGTCAAAGAAGACCCGAATGTTGTTGCGGGTACGTTCCTCGTTAATAATCGTTATGCATCCATTTTATTTGATTCAGGAGCGGATAGAAGTTTTGTTTCTATTGCATTTGCACCTTTACTTAACATAGAACCGACCCCATTAGACATCTCCTATATCGTCGAATTAGCCGATGGGTCTTTAGTTAACACCAACACCATTGTTCGTGGTTGCACCATAAATTTCCTAAACCATCCATTCAATATAGACCTTATGCCCGTAGAACTTGGAAGTTTCGACGTTGTGATCGGTATGGATTGGTTATCTCGGCATCGAGCGAGAATTATTTGTGATGAGAAAGTTGTTCACCTTCCTTATAATGGTGAAACTTTGGTTGTTCGCGGAGAGCGAAGTGGAACTAGACTCAGTATTATATCGTGCATTAAAACCAAGAAGTACATAAAGAAGGGTTGTTATGCATTCTTGGCTCACATCACGGAGAAGAAGTCGGATGAGAAACGACTTGAAGATGTGCCAATTGTTAAGGAATTTCAGGAAGTTTTTCCGGAAGAATTGCCAGGACTTCCGCCTACACGCCAAGTTGAGTTTCAAATTGAATTAGTGCCAGGAGCTGCACCAATTGCACGAGCACCGTATAGACTTGCACCTTCGGAAATGCAAGAATTGTCGAATCAATTACAAGAACTTTTGGACAAAGGATTCATTAGACCGAGTTCCTCGCCTTGGGGAGCGCCGGTTTTGTTTGTGAAGAAGAAGGACGGAACTTTCAGAATGTACATCGACTATCGTGAGCTGAACAAGGTAACGGTGAAGAACCGTTATCCACTCCCCAGAATTGACGACTTGTTCGACCAGTTACAAGGTTCTAGTTTTTATTCCAAGATTGATTTAAGATCCGGTTACCATCAACTTAAAGTTCGGGAAGAGGATATCCCGAAGACGGCATTTAGAACACGCTATAGTCATTATGAATTTCAAGTGATGCCTTTTGGATTAACCAACGCACCTGCGGTATTTATGGATCTCATGAATAGGGTGTGCAAACCGTATCTTGATAAGTTTGTGATCGTATTCATTGACGATATCTTGATTTATTCCAAGAGTAAGGAAGATCACGAAGAACATCTCAGAACAATCCTGGAACTACTCAAGAAGGAGCAATTGTATGCCAAGTTTTCAAAGTGTGATTTTTGGATACGAAGAGTTCAATTTCTTGGCCATGTTATTGATAGCCAAGGTTTACAAGTCGACCCGGCAAAGATCGAGGCAGTTAAGGATTGGGCTACGCCCAAGTCTCCTACGAAAATTCGTCAATTCCTAGGACTTGCCGGATATTACAGAAGGTTTATTGAAGGGTTTTCTAAGATAGCGAAATCGTTGACAAAGCTGACACAAAAGAATGAGAAGTACGAGTGGGGAGAAAAACAAGAGTCCGCATTTCAGTTATTGAAACAAAAGCTTTGTAGCGCACCGATTTTGTCACTACCTGAAGGAATTGAGAACTTTGTGGTATATTGCGATGCTTCGCATCAAGGACTTGGAGCTATGCTAATGCAAAACAAGAAAGTGATAGCTTATGCATCTAGACAGCTTAAGACACACGAGAAGAATTACACTACTCACGACTTGGAGTTGGGTGCGGTAGTTTTTGCACTCAAGATTTGGAGACACTACCTTTATGGTACTAAGTGTGTAATTTTTACCGACCACAAGAGCTTACAGCATATACTCGATCAGAAGGAACTTAATATGAGACAACGTCGTTGGCTAGAATTGTTGAGTGATTACGATTGTGAAATCCGATATCACCCAGGAAAAGCAAATGTTGTAGCAGATGCACTTAGCCGAAAAGAACGACTCAAACCTTTGAGAGTTAGGTCATTGGGAATGACTAGCATTTCGCCATTACCATCGAAGATCTTAGAAGCTCAGATTGAGGCTCTCAAAGAAGAAAATCGACCACTTGAGAAACTTTATGGTATGCCAGAAAGCGATAATGGCTTTGTAAAGAGATCAGATGGAGTGTTATGCTTCAAGGACCGAAGTTGGATACCACTCTATGGTGGAGTGCGAGAATTGATTATGCATGAATCACACAAGTCAAAGTACTCTATTCATCCAGGTTCTGATAAGATGTATCAGGATCTCAAAAAGCTTTATTGGTGGCCGAACATGAAAGCAGAAATTGCTACGTACGTCAGCAAATGTCTTACTTGTGCTAAAGTGAAAGCCGAGTACCAGAAACCGTCAGGGTTACTTCAACAACCAGAAATTCCACAATGGAAGTGGGAACGTATTGCTATGGACTTTGTCACTAAACTTCCAAAGACGTCAGGAGGTTTCGATGCTATTTGGGTAATCGTTGATCGACTTACCAAATCAGCTCATTTCATACCCATTAGAGAGACTTATACAATGGAACAACTTGCTAGACTTTATGTCAAGGAAATAGTCTCAAGACACGGTGCACCAGTTTCCATCATTTCTGACAGAGATAGTCGTTTTACTTCAAACTTTTGGCGGTCATTACAAGATTCTTTTGGATCCCAGTTAGACATGAGCACTGCTTACCATCCTCAGACCATGGTCAGAGCGAGAGAACTATTCAGACACTTGAAGACATGCTTAGAGCATGTGTGATTGACTTTGGAAATGGTTGGGCTACGCATTTGCCGTTGATCGAATTTTCCTATAACAACAGTTACCATTCGAGCATTAAGGCTGCACCATTCGAGGCACTTTATGGTCGTAAGTGTCGATCTCCGGTTTGTTGGGCCGAAGTCGGTGAAGTACAATGTACTGGCCCGGAAATGGTACAAGAAACAACAGAAAAGATAATTCAGATTCGAGAGAGACTCGAAACTGCTAGAAGTCGACAGAAAAGCTACGCAGATGTTCGACGCAAACCACTGGAATTTCAGGTCGGAGACAGAGTTATGTTGAAAGTCTCGCCTTGGAAGGGCGTGATACGATTTGGAAAACGCGGGAAATTGAACCCGAGATACATTGGACCATTCAAGATCCTGGAGAGGATTGGTCCGGTTGCTTACAAACTTGAACTTCCATCAAAACTTAGCAACGTACACAACACGTTTCATGTTTCGAACCTCAAGAAATGTCTTTCGGACGAGTCTGCCATTATACCATTAGAAGAAATACAACTCGATGACAAGCTTAACTTTGTGGAAGAACCAGTTGAAATAATGGATCGCGAGATCAAACAGTTGAAACAAAGTCGAATTCCGATCGTGAAGGTTCGCTGGAATTCTCGAAGAGGACCCGAGTTTACTTGGGAACGAGAAGACCAAATGCGACGCAAGTATCCACAACTTTTCACCGAGCCTAGTACCGAGACCAACACTAACTGAATTCAGGGACTGAATTCCTTTTTGGATGGGCGACTATCACAACCCACAATTTCAGGTCATTTTTCCAAACTTCGACATTCTACTATTCACAAATTACTATTCATCGATCACTATTCATCGTTTTACTATTCATCGTTTTTGAGGTCATTTTGACATTCCGAGACACATTCGGAAATTTTACTATTCACTTGACACTATTCATTTCCGAGAGGAAACCACTATTCACGTGCATTACTCATGTCGTCGTAAATTTAGTTTACGAGTGTTCAAATTCGCGTAACCGTATTGGTTCAGGAGCGAATTCATGCATTTTTATCAGGGACATTTCATACGGACTAGAAATAGTCTGCATATCATCATTAGGGCACTTGCATACTATTCCACTCGTAGGATAATTAAATTTATACTTTGGTATAATTAACGATTTACGTATGTTTATTTTGAATAAACGCTAATACGCGAACTATAAATGTGTCTAACATGTCCGACACTCCCGACTATGATCCCAATATATTTTTATACTCATTTCTATAATATAAAAACTATAATATTAATTTACCCGGTATTTTGGAAATTTATTTATTACGTATCATACGTTTAACTTAATAACGACGGTTTTTACCAAAATTAAACAATAATCACCCAAACTCTCCGTACTTGTACCCGACATATTTTTACAATTTTTACGACTCTATTACGTCCCGAATAACTTCAATAAAATTTATTTCTAACAAACCCGGTACCCGATTAAACCTAAACCTAACTTAACTACACTTTACCACTAATTTCCCTAATTAATCCCAAGACAAACCCCCCCCCCCCCTTTTCCCTCCTTTAGGACCGGCCAAACCCCCCCCCCCCCCCTGGTCCTAATACATTGCAACTACACCAACCCTCTTAATTACTCACCAAACTATTGTCTCTTAGTATATATTAAACTTTTTTCACTCATTTATCACAAAAATCACTTTTCTTGCACAAGTAAACTTTTTCTCTTCTTTTCTCTTGTGGTGAATTCGAACTAGGGTGTTCAAGGAGCAAGGAGTATAAATTTTACAAGATCTTGGTATAAACTAGTTCATATAATCATCCTTGTTAGAGTTTTGAAATAAAAACTCAAGGATTAGTAGGTTTTTCATCATTTAAACTCTCTAAACCATCAAGTAAGTTAACAAACTCATTTTTATGATTTTTACAAGCTATTATTATGTCTATATATTTTTCTTACAAGATCTCATACATGCATCAACTTATACCACTTTATTTTGTACATATGTAACTTTCAAGCCCTAGAAATGGACACATAAGAAACCCTTGTTAGACCTAGTGGATTGATGATGTTAAGGACCCATGACACCCTAAGAAGGTGTATGGTAGGATTAGATTAGCTTTGTGGTGTTTGAAAGTGGTTTGATGGAGGATGGAACTAGTTTGGAGACTTGAAAATGGTTTTTGAAACTTTTGATATACCTACTGTCCCTATTTAAATTTCGTGGGAAAATCAGTAGATAGTGGCCAAGTTTTGACCAAAGATTTAGAAAATACATTCAAAAACGAAACTTTAGGCGAAAGAATGGACTAAAACAAGCTTATAACGAAGGAGATATGATTTTTGCAAATTTAACGACGAAAACTACTTTTACAAAAACTGCTTGCTGTTTGGCAGATTTCAATGGGTAAAAAGAGGCATTAAACGTAACCTAAAGGAGCCGAGTTGTCAAAAATATACTAGTATTTACAAAGACGAATCCGTGGACATAAAGAACGAGGAAAACGAGCTTAAAACGACCGAGTTATACCCATTTTAACATCGTCAAAACTATATATATATTTTTGGTCACAAATAAAAATAATAACGTACGTATTAAGTGGTATATTTTCTAGAAACGTTACTAAAGACTATTTTCTTATCAAATGAATACGTACGACCCGAAGGAATATTTATACGACATGACGACGTCATTCTAAGGTTTTGATACTTGGAACATAACGCTAACTTTTTCGTACGAGTTAATATGACAAGTTATATACTTCTCTAAATGGACCTATTTTTCCTAAGTATGGAAACTATTTTTCTATGACGATAACTAGTATTTCCAAATTACGAGTGGTATGAGTATCATGTGCATGTGCATTCATTTCATTATGGCTTGATCTTAATTAGATCACGATTATTCATTTAGGTTGCGGCTAGTACTCGCGCCTCATTGTCCCGACTACTTTTACCTCATTGCACCATCTTTGTACCATCACTTCGAGGTGAGTTCTCATAGCCCCGTTTTTAGTACTTATTTGATTTTAAATCCCACGGGGGAGAATACATTGCACTATTATTTTTGTACATGCCCAAGTATTAAATTCCGTACATTGCTTAAGTTGCTAGTACTACCACTGCAAGTCCCCTTTATTATCATGAACCGTTAATTATATTGCCAAGCGAGAGTGAGTGGATAGATCTATCGAGGGTGACTTCTCCATTCGTGTTTGGGTTGCTCCATAAGGAAAACGAATGCATTTCATGTCTAATATAGTACGAGTGTCTGGTAAACACTCCTTTGGGGCATATTTTAGTACGTCTAGCTTCGGTGTCATGAGCTTAAGAGACAATGTAGCTTTTTGACAATTTGTCACTTTACTATATACTTGTGGCTTATGTACTTACGAATTACTTATAAACCTATGATTATTCACCAACTTTATGTTGACCGTTTTTCGCAATGTATTTCTCAGGTAACTAAGGCATATTCTCATGGCATGCATGGAGTCTTTTTGTGTAACAAGGATGATATGGCTCATTCGGACTTTCTTGCACTTATGTTCAAATGTCGTTTGATTGTACTAAACTTGTTTCCGTAAACTTTTCCAACTTTTGGGACCTATGTCTTTATAACTCTGATTATATTTTGATTGAAATCAAACGACGTATTTTAAAACGACACTTTAGGTCGTTCAGTATTTCCTTGCTTGTGTGCTATGATCCGTTACACCCTCAGGTATTCCATTCCACTGCCATTCAGGTATTTTGGGGGTGTGACAATTTAAGTGACTTACAAAAATTTTAGAGTGTAAAAGAAAAAAAAAATAAGCAGAATTTGAAAGAAAAGAAAAGAAAAATGTTACTGAAAAAGAGTGGAAGTAGCAATTGCAGCATGGATGGGATTTGGTTTAGAGCCCATGGGGGCGTTTAGGGTGTTCTTGGTTCTCGGTTCCTAGCAGTATCACAAATTGGACGACAAATAGGTTTTTGTTGTTGCTTGTTTCATGTTATTGCTTATTTATTCCCTACCTCTATCTTATTAGTAAGTTAGTAAGAAAAATAGAAGTTTGTTAATTTGAGAAGTTTTGCTATCTATTGACTAATATCAAAAAGAATATCGAAATTTGGAGTCCATTGAATTGCCAAACTGTGGCCTGGAAGTTGACTGTTTGGTCGAACATTCCCTGCATATCAGTTGTTTGGCCAATTTTTCGTTGCACCTAGGGAGTTCAATTGTAGTTGTAATGCATTGAAGTTTGTAGTTTTAGAAAGCCCACTAGTTGTAGTGATAATTATTGCTTTTAGTTTAAGATTAGTTGCCTATATAGAATGCTTATTAGGACCTTACTTTGGCTTATTTGAACACTGCAGATACAGTGTTCTTGTTGATTGAATTTGGTGTGTCTGTTTGATTGATCTCCTTGTTGTTGTAATTACACTGCTTGTTGTAGTCATTGTTGCTTTTGTTCAACCAGTACTTGCTCTTAAACTAGTTAAAGCTAACCCAAAAAAGCTGTGAACCAAACTTTGAAGTCTAGTGAAATTCCATTTTTGCTTTTGAAAAATCTTTTGATCCTAAAGTTAAGTTAAAAAGAGTTGATAGTTGAATCTGTTTTTCAAAAGAAGTGGATATTGTTTGAGATTTATGTGGTGTTTGCCACGATCTGTTTCCTAAAAGAAAAGAAGAAAAAAAGAGAATTTGGTCTGTTGTGTTTCTGTGTTCCAATAGAAAGAAAAAAAAAAAGAAAATATATACCAAAAACTGATGTGGGTGGGATTCGAACCCAGCCCACACAGCCCACACAACACATCCTCACCCAGCTGCGCTTTATAGTCTTTTGTTAGTAGATTTGTTTAATCAATGTCTTTATAGTTGATGTTCCCATATAGCCTTTTTAACTTAATAGCTTAATTACTGCTTATTTTGAAACTGTGTCACAACTTTTTAGATTTTTCTTAAATCAGTCTTGTCTTATAGAATTTTCATAAAAAGTTTCAGATTTTTAAGGTCACTAGTTTAATTATTAGAATTTAATTTGTCATTTGTAGTATTAAATTCTTAATAAATAGAATTTTTGTCAAAAAATTAATTTTCTTTTTTTTTAAAATTTTCTTTTGTCATTTAGCACGTTAGAAAATTAGTTCAAAACTCGTAGGATCTTTGGAACTCAAAATTCACGTTTTATATTGCGCACTCGCGTTATTTTTAATTAAACGTCGCGTTTTTGATTTAGTTAACATTTTAGGATTCCCGATACCTAATTATGTTTTCCCGTAGTTTTTAGGTATTTCTTAGATTGTAGTTGCCTTAGGTTAATTTACTTTTTTTTATTCGTTCGTTAATTTTCAAATTCGTTAGTTTAAACGTATCGCAAAACCAAATAACCTTTCCAACCATACAAGATTTTAATCTCAATCTCATTCGAAGCTTTCCATTCACACCTCGTTGGGGTACGACCCGGGAAATCACTTCCCGGTCTCACAATTTGAATATCACTTTCACAAGTTTTGCGAGGTAATCGTTTTCCTAAACGGTTTACTCGTATTACTTCACGTTTATTTGTCTCACGACAAATTAAACTTCACGTTTGTTGATATTTTGATAAATTGTTGTTTAAACACCAAAATACAACGAATCAGAGAGATTTCAGTGGAAATAAAAGGACCAACAAGATTCAGTCATTTGATCAGAGGTTTGACAACAATTACAATGAAGCGTTACGGGTTAGTTGCAGAAAAGGCTACCTGGTACGTGTCGTGAGGTATGGTCTTGTGGCATTTTTTACAAGTTGAGTTACCTATGGTTCAATGCATCAACTTGTAGTTTGCTAAATGCCCAAATTCACAAATAATATGCATTTTGTATCACTATGTGTATGATATGGTAAGCCTTTGTACCTCACAATACTCTATATAAATGGATAGGTCACACAAAGAAAAACGATCTGCTTATGCACCTGAGCAAGGAGTACGGTATGATGGGACTTACAGGATTGAAAAATGCTGGAGGAAACTTGGATTTCAAGTAGGATATCATTTGTGTCATTTTATATTAAATAACTAGATTCATAGAAACGCTCGCTGACATTTAGATTCTAATAGGGATTCAAGGTATGTCGGTATCTATTTGTTTGTTGTGACAATGATCCTGCTCCATGGACAAGGTTTGTCATTGTAGTCACTATTGTTGTATTTTACTAATTCGATTATAACTAATTTTGAGTTAAGTCATCAGTGATCAAATTGGGGATTGTCCAAGGCTTTGCCTTCTATTGATGAGCTGAAAAACGCAACCGATATAACTGAGTGAAAGGCTACTCCGTCTTGGGATTATGATGAGAGAACATGATTCACCTTCTTACTGTAGGATTAAATTTACTTTTCCTTTTCCTTATTATGACAGTTATAGGAATTGGTTGTTACATTGTAACTTATTTGTGCAGGGGAAAATGCTCGTTGGGTGTGGAAACTTCCAGCACCAGGAAGTAAAACTTGGAGAATGGAAAATTTCATGTAAATTTAGAGAAGTAGTTTGGTACAATGGAAAATTTTGTAGAGCGGTAAGTCAAGGGTTTTCCTAGATACATCATACTGTACTATCGAGTGTGGGTGTTAACTCTTTTATTGATTTTTGGATGCAGATGATAAAATCTAAAGTTGGGAGCATTAATTCTGGCTGGCGAAGTGTTTTTATGGTTTTTACAGCTGCTGCCAATGACGAGTTGGAATCCATGGTTTTTACACCCGCTAGTTCTATAATTAAGTTTTTTTTTGTTATCAGGAATCGGTTTGATTGTTATTAAACATAGTGAGATACTGTATGAAACCCCTAGATCAATCCTAATTATGCTAAGTGTAAATTGGTTGGTTTTGGATAAAGATTCGGTTTAGTCACATGTGCATCTCACATGTTAAATCTTTAGATGGTTCGTAACGAAAACTTGTTTTCAGGAATGTGTAGGTTGTTAGCTCGAGACAGTGGCCACTGATTTCTTGCTACAGGGCATCTGTCCGTGCTCAATCTGCCCATGTTGAGATGATTGATGGTTTATTTAAACCTGTGTCAGCAGTTAAAGACGAAGGAATGATCAGGTCCAGTTTATATTCTTTTCCAGTTATAAACATTTACAAATCTCTTCAAACTTTAGCTTTAAATCATTGTTACAAACTAATATTGTTTGTGATTACAGAGAACTGTTGGATGACTACTATACAAGTACCACCTTTCAGCTGTAACCACAACATATTATCATTTTTAGGGATGGAGTAAGTGAGAGTCAGTTCAACCAGGTGCTAATATAGAGCTTGAGCAGATCATGCAGGTTAGAACACTTAATACAGGAACTTCATTGTCTTATTGATTTGATAATTAAATCATGCAGGTTAGAACACTTAATACTGGAGCTTGAGCTGTTATATACATTTCATCTTTCATGAATCAGGGATGTCACGAGAAGAATTTTAAGAAAAAAAAACAAGATGGTTACTTCCCATTCTACAAATAACTTTAGTTACTTTCATGAATCAGAGAAAAGATGAAAAGGTTGGACGAAGAACATGAAGCCCTCATTGAAACTGCTAGTATATTAGTTACAACTATTAGTACTGCTAGAGTATTAGTTAGACCTGTTAGTTATAAGTTAGTACTGTTGGTTCATATAGTTAGTACGACTTATATGATATGTATTAGTGGTTCAGTTATATACACTCCAATTTTATTGTATTTGAATTTGTTTTGTTATATATTGATATTTTAAATGTGACTAAAAGATGCATACAGTCACACTTATTAACACGTTTGGTCACTATTTGTTTAATTCGTTGTGTGACTAAATATTACAAAAGGCCACACAAAAAAAATTTATGTAGCAATTGGATGATCAATAGTCACACAAAATATATATTTCTTCACTTTAAATAACATATGGTCACACTTATTAACATTTTTTGCCACTTTATGCTTAATTGTATGTGACTAAATACCTAAAACGAATATGCTTTGTGTGACTAAATATTACAAAAGGCCACACAAACATAAAATTCAAGTGGCCATTGGATGAACAATTGTTACACAAAATACACATTTCTTCTCTTTAAATAGCATATGGTCACACTTATTCACACTTTTGACCATTTTATTTTATTTTATTTATTGTATGTGAATAAATAAAAAAAATACCTGTTCTGTGACTAAATCATCACAAACGTCACATTTATTATATATTCATGTGGCCACAGGACGGGAAATAGTCACACATAATACACATTTACTTGAATAAATCATCTCAAATGTCACATATATTATATATTATGTGGCCAAAGGAAGAACAATAGTTACTCTCAAAAAACATTCGTGTGACTATAAAGTGTTTACGGTCACTGATAATGACTAATCCAACAAAACTGGTGCCTAATTTGTCACACATATTTAGGTTTTTGGTCACTCTTTTTCAATGGAAAAGGTTACGAACTCAGCAATGTGACCATATGCCACCTACGGTGGCGGCACCTTTGGTGACACAAAACGAAAAAAACGTGTGTGACCATATGAATATCGTCACACATTTCTGGCATGACCAATACCACTTTCTGTACCAGTGTTCTACACTTTGACGATTGTAGATGATTATTCAAATTATACATGGGGTATTGTTTTTAGTAAATAAGGATGGAGTCTTAGGGAAATTTTATATTTTAAGAAGAAAACTTGAAAACCTACTTGATTGTTCTATTGTTTCAATAAAAACAAATCATAGTAGTGATTTTGACAAATTGCAATTTGAATATTTTTGTGAACAACATGGATTATCTTATAACTTATCAGGCCCGTTCACTTCTCAATCGCTTGAGATTGTTGAAAGAACACATCGTAAGTTACAAAAGATGAGTCGTGCAATGCTTGATGAGCAATCCATCCCATAAAAGTTTTGGTGTCATGCCTTAGATACTGCATGTTATATCTTTAATGGAGTATACATTAGGAAGGTCATAAATTAAACACCATATGAGATACTTAGAAATAGGAAGCCTTCCCTAGAGTACTTTAGAGTGTTTGGGTGTAAAGTATTTATACTTAACACCAACAAATATCTCACCAAATTCGACCCAAAGTCGTATGAAGGTGTGTTCCTAGGATACTCTCAAAATAGCAAAGCATACATAGTGCTTAACAAGGAAACAATGAGGATTCTCAATGTGACCTTTGATGAGAGCATGCCCGAGCCTAAATCATCTCCTTCAGTAGAAGATGATGTGATCAACGAACAAATAGTTCATGATCAAGAAAGGTTGACATCATTACAAGTTAATGTTTTGGATAAAGGCAATGTTAAGGAAGTGAGAGAAGTGAGAGGTCATCCTATAGAACAAGTCATTGGTGACTTGAATAAAAGGACTTTTAGGTCACAAAATAAACAAGTTTACGTTTTGGCATGACATTTTTCAAAAAATCCAAATTGTTTTGGGATAGGTTTAGATGTCCATGGTTGACATGTATCTTAAGAGAACCATCTTTTAAGATAAACTTTTAATGTCTAGGAGGTGCATGCCTTGTCCTACTTAGGTGCTTTTAGAGCTTATGTGCTTATGTGTCTAGGACTTATGTGAAGGCATGGAAGGAAATACATATAGATATTTTCCGAGAGGAAAGATATATATCAATTCATTATTCAAACGACGGTTGATAATATTCAAGATTCTGCATGTCTATACTATGTGCGATGAACAAGAAAATTTAACACATAAATATCTTATTAAAACTTAATAAGATTGAAAGTCGTTTGTGTCAAATTTCCAAGATTGGATAAAGCTTCGAATCACGACTCACAGTCGTATTGAAGGATTTATATCTATATCTAATTGTTCAATTAATGTGTTAATTGCATGTTGTATATTTAGGGTAGAAAAGAGAAGAAAAGAATTTGTGCAAACATACAAACTACTTACGTAGTTGAAGAGAATTTGTGTGCCTTGAATTCAGTGTGGTATTGCATAACAAAATAAAATACCCATTTAATAGACTTAATGAGCGAAGGTCCATATCCGAGATCTTAGAAACTTATGTTGTTAATGTAAGTAACACATAAGGATTATTAAAGTCAACACACTACACAACAAACTATGAACCAGAGATATCGTATATTATGTATTGACTTTCTATACAATTTGTGATGGTTCATTGTAACAATTCACATTTTCGGGTTACTATTCATTTTCACTATTCACTTTTACTATTCACTCCGATACCCGCACCACCTTTTGACTAGTACGTTTTAAATGACCTTGCCTAATCATATACCTAGTCATCAACTAGATATTATTTAGATAATATCCTACAAAGTATCTCACTAAGAGAAGTCAAGTTGAAATTCTCTTCTTAAATATCTTAAATAGATATTAAACAATTCCGGTTTTAGGTTTTTACGACTTTAAGCACTCCGATAAAACTTATCACTCATTTAATATGCTAAGATAAGTTATATTAATAAGTTCTAACATTTTTATAAGTTTCATATTTTTAGGATACCTGATTTTAAGTTTCGTAACTCTACGACTTACAGTTAGTGATTACTAGAATTAAACGACCTCCGTAAAACAAGTTAATAGCAAGGAAACCCATTTAGTCACTCACCAATCATTATGAACGACCAAGGGGTGAATCCCCATGGTTTTGGTGGCTTGGTGAGAGCCATAGAACATTTAGAGCATTCATGTGTATCCTTTCAAGGCATAGAAAGACTTAAGGCCAAAAAACAACCAAGTATGTATAATGTGTTTCATTCTAGACCACACCCTAGTGCAAACTAACCTCCTCAAGGTCCTATAAATACCCCTCCCCCTCTTGTAGACGTTCACAACACAAAACAAACACAAACACTCTTCTTTTGATTTAAATCTTCAAGTTATACTACAAAGTTAAAGGCCTAGTTATTCTCTACATGAAACTAGTGTTTATTTGGTGATTCCATGGTTGAATTAGGAGCTACACAAGGGTACTAGGGCTGACCTAAGAAGGATTTCACAATGGTTATATCAATTTTATCAAGGGTTTGCAAGAATTATGTTGAAGGATTGGAAGCTAGGGTTTTTAGTTGAAGAATTAAGCTAGTGTTCTTGTTCCTAGTTTCCCTTGTATAAGGCCAAAAGTTGTAAGGAAACCTATGCTAATCATCCTTACTATGTTTTCATAAGCTCTATATGCTATATATGCATTGTTATATTGATCTCATGATGTACAAATCCTTAAAACAAATCTAAACTTATATATCATTGTATGTTATCATTTATAAAGTAAACAAGTAAACTAGTAAGTTATGCTATGATAAATGACTAGAAATATATACTTATAAACTTTACAAAGCTTATAGAATTATAGAGGATCTTACAAGGAAAACGTAGCAATCTGAATCACCTAAAACGAGTACACGAGTCAAAAGATATGATCAAAAGAAGTTAACGAGACCAAAATGCCGAAACTGCCATTTACAAACTGTTAAGAAGCTGTCCATTTTGAACGAGACCCTTCTGGTCCGTTTTATCAAAAGGTTAAAACACGAAAGTTGTTCGGAAGGACGTTTTCCTTTCGTTACAAAGAAGCACGAGTCCTGAAAGCGCATAACGAATGTTATTTTTCTTCAAATGCTTAACAGCCCCTTTATTACCTATAAGACTATGCCTTTTTTGTCACGGTTAAGGAAAACCAAATGGCCTAAAGGCCCAGAGCTGAGATCACAAACGCGGCTAAGGCCAAGGTTGAGATCTCAAGACCATGGTAGCCAAGACCAAAGCCATGACAAGGCCATGGCTAAGACCTCAAGGCTTTCTAAACCGAAATCATTATAACTATTTTACATGTTTTACATATTGAATACTACAACACTATGGAACTTCATGTAAGGGGTTCATTTGAGTAAACCGTCGAGATGAGTTGTGGATTGACGATTTAAAGTGTCCTGGCTCCTCGAACATTTACTGCATGACTTCTGGATTGTGATGGCCCGAACGATAGTACGAGATATACAAACTAAAACCATCTCATAAACAAACGTACACAAAACTACCAAGTACTCATCATGATCAATATAAAGACGTAATTAGTCTTGTTTATAATTTAGAGCTGAGTTAAAACCCTAAAACGATTTTCTCTCTCACTAGGGGCGAATTGCGAAACCCTCACATCCCTTAATCGTTTTCCCATATTTCCCTCTTGAACATGATTTTCTGTATTGTTTTTTGCTCTTGATTCGTGTTTAACATTCGTGTTTTGCACCTATTAATCAAAATCATTACCTTTAATCTGTTCTAAGTCGAAGTTGGGATTAAACGTATTTTTTAGGGTTTCCAATTCGTCCCTAGTTCTATGTTCTGGTCGATTCCTGTAACTAACATATCCTTATCACAATTGTTCAGGATCGATTATTGGTATCCTTATTCTCCCTTTATACTTGATTCTTAAAGTCGGCTTTTTTAGTCGGTTTTAATCTTTCTTATATAAGGATCGTGGTTGGGTTCCTACGCTTGAATTGGTTTATCTTTGGTGGGACTGATCGCTACATGTTCATGGTATTAGGTCGGTTATGATCTAATTTTTATAATTTTATGATGCGATCTGGTTATTGGGGAGTATATATTCGATCTTTTATTTGGTCGATTATGTTCATGTGGAGGATGTTCTTTAATTGCTTAATCCAAGCCGTTGGTTTGGTGTTATTACATGTTGGTTTGCTGCTGGTGCTTAACTCAAAGCTTTACTCGTTTAGGGTTTGGTTTTTATTCATATTGCTTGTAACCCGTTTAGGGTTTTGGAGTATACTAGTGCGTTTGGATTCGTGGAATTCACGCTGCATGTTATCTCATCTTTGGGATTGTTTGCGACTGCATGTTCATGATGATGTTGTGTTTGTTTGTCCTTCGTGGTTCTAGTGGGTTTGTGAGAGAGATGGAAGTGCTGCTGCTGTTCGCTATTGGAAGTTAAGTTTTATTCGTTTCTTATTCAAAAAACGTTTGCGTTCATTGTTGTAGTTAGGGTTTGTGTATTTAATTGGTATTTGGTTCTGCATCTAAACACACACCTTTGGAGCGAGGTTATGCTTGCTGCTCTATCCGTGGTTTTAGAGTCCCCCACCAACCGATGTGTGGAATTTGTGAACTGATTCATATTTGATGGCTACAAGATCATGTCGTTGTAAGTTAGGGTTTGCAAAACCCTATTGGTTGTCTATGGCAGATTGTGTTAGCTTCGGGTTGCATTCGGATTGCATTTAGCAACATATGGTTTACTGATCGTGTCATAGTGGTGGTAATTGGAAGTTCTACGATGACTAAGCTTTGGTGCTTACTACCATGGTTTCGACTGCATCGTGGTACTGTATGTGTCCTTTGGGACTGAGGTGAGGGATATCACCCTCATCCTATGTACTTCAACGTTTTGTGCTGCTGGGTGGATGTGGGATGTTCGCATCTCATGTGTTGTCTTATTATTATACCTAGTTTGATTCTTTGTAATTAGCTAGGTTTGGTTTGTGTTTATGGCCTGTCATAAACACTTGTTTATCAAGCGCCTGTGCTTGAGGTTAATGTGGTACTTCAGCCACATTCCATTGTACTTAAACGTTTTTTTGGATAATATATTTACCGGGTCGTTGACCTTTTACCCAAAAAAAAAAGACATGACATCATATTCTAGCTTACACATAGAGACTTCCAGCCTTATCCATTGATTCCGTTATACGTTTTGATATCATTAGTTCAAGGTGAGTGATGAGTGTGTAAATACTCATCATTTTTACCGTATTTTAACTGCCAAAACGCGAGAAAATACTCAAGAATGCATCAAAATAATGAAAATATCCCAAAGATTGTGTTTTATATGTTTTAGATGCAAAATAATTGAAAACAAATGAAAAACGAACAAAGTTTGCATAATTGGCAGTTTGAGTCCCCCAACTTTCAAAATTTGTCAAAACTAGTCCCTAAGCATTTATTTTGAAAGAAAAGTCAAACCAAGTCTTTAAAAATCAAAATTTATCAAATAATGATCTTTGGGTGAAAAATCTTTCAAAAATGAACAAGTTTACATGTTTGGTCCCTACAGTTTGAAAAATGACAAAAGTGGTCCTCGGAAATTACATTTTGGAGAAAAATGATTTTTTGAGTCTTGTGGAATTATAACTTGTCAAGTTTGGTCCGTTTGAGAAGTTTGTGATATAGGCAGAAAGGGCCCCTCAAATTTCAACAAACTACACTTTTGGTCCTTGTGTTACTAAAATTACAATACCAAACGGACACCCTTTTTTGTTTCATTAAAATCTAGTCCAAACAAAAGTATAAAAACCCTCCCAAGCCCAATGAACCCTCAAGTCCTCACCAAATAACACACCTAGCCCAAAAATCCCACCAAAGCCCAACATCCAAAACCTAAAACCATCTCTAAATAAAATACGCCCCCTTCCCCCTCGTTTTATATCCCTGACCAATCAAACAACCTTCTTCCTTAACCCTTTTTACCCAGCGTATCTCCACACCCCCCCTTTTCTTCAAAACGCCACCTGCCTCCTCGAAAGTGCCATATCTCCTTCCTCAAGAAAGAGTCACGAGATACCCAACCTTCACATGATACCACCCATCACGGGTATCCATTCCATGTCATCAATCCTCCACAGCCCCCAAGTGATCAACGGTTCAAAACTCCAAACTTTGGCTCCAAGTTTTCATCTAAAGGCTGAGATTAGTTACAAGAAGCACAAGGGGACAAAGAATATTCAGAAGACTTTTTTTTTTACTTAATTTTAGTAATATATATGGCAGAAGTATGTAGCCAAAGTGGGCATTAGGTTTTTAGTAGTTAGTAAATTATGTAGGGTTTTAGTTTTAATGTAAGCTTTTAAATTTTTTTTCAGTTTAAAAAACTTCTATGATTTCCTTGTACTTGCTTTTAGATTAATACAATTTTAATTCCGTTAAAAATTCTTTCCAGCTTGTTGGTTACTGCTTATTTATTGTTTCAGTTTGCTTAGTCAGTGTGGAATTAACTTAATCTATAATTTGGTTCAAGCGTTAGGATATAGCATCTTTAGAATATTTGTTACATAGGTCTTGTGGTAAAAATCCACCCAATTTGACCCATAGGAACCCATTGTTTTAGCAGCAATCTGCTTCGCTGGGCTTAGTTTGGTGAAATTTTTAGATTAGTTTGAATATAAGTTGGAAGCTAGCTTTTGTTTCATTATTAGTTTGTTGGTGTAAGACTTCCTAGTTGAGCTAATTTTGAAACTTTGATGCTGTTTAGTAGTTTAAGCAACCCCTTAGTACCCCTGCTGCACCAGCAGCATACACCCAACAGCAGTCCATCAGTTACAAAACAGTCGCAATTTCCCTTTTTATTCGCAAAGCTAGGTGAGTTAGGACTAGAGTCTAGGGTAAACTTTTGTGTTACAAATAGTTAGCATGTTAGTTTTCATATTTTTCAACTTGTCTTAGCTTTTTAAGCTCTTTTGGGAGCTCATTACTAGCCTGTAAATCAGCCCCTTGTCCACTGTGATTGCTTCACATCAGCAGCCCCACACAGCCCCATTTTTTGACCCATTTTGGCCTCTGTTTCAGCAGCTTACAGCCCAAACACTCCTTTTCATTAGCAGCTTTAGGTAGCCCTTGGATGTTTTAGAATATACATGCATTCGGTAGCGTAGCCCTTAATTTTTGTAGCTTCAAATTCATTTTCAAAACTGATTTGGTGGGTCAAATTTAGGTTGCATATCTGCTCCCCAGCCCATTCTTCACATCAGTAGCAATGAGAGTTTGTTGAATTTTTCTTATTCATGTTTGATCCATTCCTGTTTGATTGTTGTTGGGTTGAAGCTTATGATTGTTTGAATTAGTTTGGATTTATGTTGGCTTTGGTAATTTGCTTTCTGAGATCAGTTGCTAGCTTGTTTTATATTAGCTTTTCAGTTATAAGTTTTTATTCTAGCTTAAAAAACCTCTACTGCTTATGAATCGAGGGTTTTTTTTTTCTTTTTTTTTATTTATTTATTTATTTTATTTTTTTGGTGTTTAAAATTTGTTTCCAAGAATAGTTGTAGTTTTATTAAATGCTTATTTTAACTTGTTTAATCAGTTTTTGCAATAAAAGATGAAAAATAAAACTGATGTGTAAAAAGGTATAGGCCAGGTTCGAACCTGTGACCTATTGCCTAAACCCAAAACCACACCCATACCAACTGAGCTCCCTTGTGTTTTTTTGTTAATGTTTGTTTTCATGTGATATTTATAGTAGCTTAATCATAAATGCTTATTATTAGTTCAGCCCTTATTGTAGCTTATTTAACTGCTTATTTGTAATTTTTTTTTTGTACTTTTTATTTTTCCTAGCTGCATTTTAGTATAATAAACTTTCCCAAAATTTTTCATAATTTTCTAGATTGTTTTACTATTTTTCTTGCATTTACCTTATTATTTTAGTTTTTAATTCCTTATAAAAAAATATAAAAGCTAAAAAAATGTTTTTCTTTTTCTCAAAATTTTCCTTTACATTTTAGAACGTAGGAAAATCAATTTCGCACTCGTAGGCCTAGCGTAGCTTAGATTTCACGTTTTAATTTGCGCACTCGCATTTTTATTAAATTAACTTTCGCATTTTTAAATTTAGAATACGTTTTAGGTTTCCTTAGTTTCCGGTTATCATTCCCGTAGTATTTTAAGTAGAATTTAAGTTTTAATTAGCATTCCTTGTTTGAATTCATGCATTAGTTACGTTTGTTTAATTTTTCGTACGTTATTTTAATTTCTCGTTATCTCACAATACCAAATAATCTCTCAACCCTTCCTTACAAGCATTTTAATCTCGAATCTCACACGATATTGCCCATTCACACCTCGTTGGGACACGACCCGGGTAATCACTTACCCGGTATCACATATATATTGTATTCATGAGTTTTCGCAAGTTAAACTTTTCGTAAAGGTTAATTTACGAATTCCACTCACGTCTACTTTGTATATTAATTTGATACGCACGCAAAAACGCAATATCAAAATGGCGCCGCTGCCGGGGAGGTTGTGTTGCGACAATATCGTTTTGATTTCAACGATTAGTGACTTGTAGAACCTTCTTCAAGAAGTTATCGTTTTCAAAAACTTATAAAACACAAAAATATTTTCCTTTTCTTTTGTATATATATCTATCATATAAAAATACAAAAACATTTTCCGTTTTTCTTAAATAAAAATAAACATAAAAAAAAAACACCGCCGAGAACCAAGGCAGAACACCTACCAACTGGGGGTGTAAACATTAATAAGTTCCCAAACAAAAGATTAAAACTTGCCATTGTATCCTTGTGAATTGGTGTACCTTTTTCAAAGAAGCCATTTACATTGTGATTATTGGTTTAAGTTCACCATTGTCTTTTTGAGTTGGTCTCGTTTTAATTGATGTGTTTTTCGAAAAACCCAAAAATATTCTTCTTTACCCTCCATCCGTTTGATTCTACCTTCTTATACCCCTCTAATGTATAATTCTTATGGTGTCTCTCGGCTACACGTGTTTTCACTGTAAAAGCCCGATTGAGAATGGCTATCGTTGTTTCCGGTGTATTTGTGAGAAGTGTGGAAATAATTGTAGTAACAGATTTTGTACCACGTGCAATTTGTTCATAACTCCAAATTCTCTCGATGATTCACCAGATTCTTCCAACTACCCATCACTGCCTGAGATACGTGCTATTAATGACAAATCATCAAGAATTGATCCTAACCTTTCAGGATTTACGGTTAAAGGTTTGTCAAGCAAACGTACAGAGCATAGAGCAGTGACTGAAAAGCACGACTTGCCCAATCTTCACGTTTATCAGAAACAAAAACCAGAGACCATAACGGAAGTGGTGGAAATTCCTAGCTCTCAGAGCACACCACTTGTCCCACCTCTGACTTTTATTCCTTGTGTTGGTTGTGGTGAGCCGCTTTTCGGGTTGCCATGTCGTTGGTGTACATGTGAACGATGTGGTAATAATATTCAAAACGGAAGTTGTTTGTTTTGTGGTTCGAGTAATTCATTTGCTTACGATTTTAATCCGAGCTTTTGCAATGAGCCACAAAATAATTTCATTTCATATGAGCATAATCCGTATTATCAAAATTGCAATGCCGAATCGTTTCAAAATGCACCAACTTCACAACAATACGGTTGTGAGTATTGTGGAGGTCCGCATTTTAGCACCGAATGTCAAACTAGGAATCTTTTTTCTTGTGACAACAATTATCACGACCAACCTCCACAATACCAAACTTTTGAAACACAACCTCAACCATTTCCTCAAGAACTTTTGCAAAATGTTTTAAATACTTTAAATGACCTTAAGGATTTGGTTAACAAACCTGCTCCGGATGAACCTCGTCCGAAATCTTACAATGAAATACTAGCTGAAGAAGCAGCTAGAGTAAGATTTCGAATGCGTAAAACTATCATCTACGATGACGATGACGATGACGATAGTTATGATGAAGATACCCTTGATATTTGTCAAGGCTCATCAAATTCATCAGTTGAGGTTCCTTCCATGAAAGATCAGTCTGCTGTTATCACACCCGAAGTTCACACTCACTCTCTAAACATGGGGGATGAGCATCTTAGCACTGTTCCTGATAAGGAATCGGACGAATTCATAAAGTCTAGTGCTGAGAACCTTGTCCCAATCCCAGGAGAGTCACAGGGAACTTTGGATCATATGTGTGATTTACCTTCCCCTCTTGAGTGTCCAAAAGATCAATTTGAGACTTTCTCTGATTTTAGCGATGATGATACATCGTATGGAGACATTGAATATGTTGAGGCATCACTTCCGCATTCTGATGTTGACCCTCTTCTTGAGGAGTTCGCCGATGAACTCACTCACATCAATCCACTTCCAACGGGAAGTGACGATGGTCTCGTTGACTTTGAAGCCGATCTTGGAGAAATTGAAAGTCTCTTATATCATGATCAGTCACTCACTTCTTATCCCAACAGTCCAATGGAGAATATTGATCACCGTGTTCCCAAAACATTTAATACGACTCTCACCAATCCTTTGTTTGAATTCGACTCTAAATTCACTTTGATTTCTGATAATCCAATCTTTGGTAATTGTGATGAGTCTACAGTGGAACATGAGTTCACAGATTTACATCTTGTGAAAGATTCTCTTCATGAGGAGTTCTCCGGTGAACTCACTCATCATATCAGAACTCCTCCGGAGTTTGATAGCCCGGGAGGAGATGCACTCAATCATGAGAATTTGCAAATTCCCACCCACCCTCCTGGGATGTTTACGAGCTTAACCCTTGAAATCTAAATTCAGGCTACGGAGCCTGCTCTCGAGGAAGAATATCAAATCATGATTTTCATCATGGTTTTCTTCCTTTTCTTCACCTATCCCGTGACGTCCTCTCTTCTTCACTCCTTCGGGACTGAAGACACTATCTTTGACCCCGGCATTTCCATGTACCATTATTTTGAGCCGGGTACTTATCTCATCGGTGTGGAACTTTCACGTGCTTCAAATGTTTGTCCAAACATCTTGAATGAAAGTCTGATGGAGATTGTTTCTTCCACATCATGCTTCCCCAAGGACAAATGAATTCGGGGTCGAGTCAAGCTAGCGACTCGGTAAACAAAAATAGTAGCATGCTTATAGGGTTTTCACCCTAAGTGTGGGGGTGTTACCCCCACTGTGGTTACTTATAAAGTGAAAATACAAAATGATGTTTCCACATTTAGCTTGTAATGTTGCCCTTTTACGTTTAAAGAGTCGGCATAATAGCCGGGACTTTGAATATTGAGGACAATATTCATGCTAGGTGTGGGGAGGGTATTTCGCTATTCTAGCGAATTTTATCACATTTTACTATCTTATACCCCCGTTTTTGGAAAAAATTAAAAAAAAATTTCACTTGAGCTTCAAAATTTTTTTGTGGTTATCAGTCCGCCATGTCTAACCAACAAAAGGATTGGCTAATCCAGGAGCAAACGACTCTTGGTAAAGATATATCAAATCCGTTTATGGCTTGCAATTTGCCCAAAATTGTATGGTTCCTCAACTCCCCATATCCTCAAAAGCAAATGAGTTGGCTAGCCCACAAGATTATGGCTTGTGGTAAAGGCCGTGGAAAATCCATAATTGGTAATCAGCTCACCAAGATGTTGACTATTCCATCAAGAGCTGGCTAGTCCAGAAGCAAACGACTTTTGGTAAAGACTAATCAAATCCGTTGACAGCTGGTGGTTTGCTCAAAATCACACGGTTATCAGGTGTGCCACAGTTCTTACACCTGGCTACTCCATAAGTGATGGCTTTTGGTAAAGAGATTTTCAAATCCATCAAGTTTTTCACAAAAGATTGCTAGGGACTAGCAATACTCAAGTGTGGGGGATTGATGAGTGTGTAAATACTCATCATTTTTACCGTATTTTAACTGCCAAAACGCGAGAAAATACTCAAGAATGCATCAAAATAATGAAAATATCCCAATCAAACAACCTTCTTCCTCAACCCTTTTTACCCAGCGTATCTCCACACCCCCCCCTTTTCTGCAAAACGCCACCTGCCTCCTCGAAAGTGCCATATCTCCTTCCCCAAGAAAGAGTCACGAGATACCCAACCTTCACATGATACCACCCATCACGGGTATCCATTCCATGTCATCAATCCTCCACAGCCCCCAAGTGATAAACGGTTCAAAACTCCAAACTTTGGCTCCAAGTTTTCATCTAAAGGCTGAGATTGGTTACAAGAAGCACAAGGGGACAAAGAATATTGAGAAGATTTTTTTTTACTTAATTTTAGTAATATATATGGCAGAAGTATGTAGCCAAAGTGGGCATTAGGTTTTTAGTAGTTAGTAAATTATGTAGGGTTTTAGTTTTAATGTAAGCTTTTAAAATTTCTTTCAGTTTTAAAAACTTCTATGATTTCCTTGTACTTGCTTTTAGATTAATACAATTTTAATTCTGTTAAAAATTCTTTCCAGCTTGTTGGTTACTGCTTATTTATTGTTTCAGTTTGCTTAGTCAGTGTGGAATTAACTTAATCTATAATTTGGTTCAAGCGTTAGGATATAGCATCTTTAGAATATTTGTTACATAGGTCTTGTGGTAAAAATCCACCCAATTTGACCCATAGGAACCCATTGTTTTAGCAGCAATCTGCTTCGCTGGGCTTAGTTTGGTGAAATTTTTAGATTAGTTTGAATATATGTTGGAAGCTAGCTTTTGTTTCATTATTAGTTTGTTGGTGTAAGACTTCCTAGTTGAGCTAATTTTGAAAGTTTGATGTTGTTTAGTAGTTTAAGCAACCCCTTAGTACCCCTGCTGCACCAGCAGCATACACCCAACAGCAGTCCATCAGTTACAAAACAGTCCCAATTTCCCTTTTTATTCGCAAAGCTAGGTGAGTTAGGACTAGAGTCTAGGGTAAACTTTTGTGTTACAAATAGTTAGCATGTTAGTTTTCATATTTTTCAACTTGTCTTAGCTTTTTAAGCTCTTTTGGGAGCTTATTACTAGCCTGTAAATCAGCCCCTTGTCCACTGTGATTGCTGCACATCAGCAGCCCCACACAACCCCATTTTTTGACCCATTTTGGCCTCTGTTTCAGCAGCTTGCAGCCCAAACACTCCTTTTCATTAGAAGCTTTAGGTAGCCCTCGGATGTTTTAGAATATACATGCATTCGGTGGCGTAGCCCTTAATTTTTGTAGATTCAAATTCATTTTCAAAACTGATTTGGTGGGTCAAATTTAGGTTGCATATCTGCTCCCCAGCCCATTCTTCGCATTAGTAGCAATGAGAGTTTGTTGAATTTTTCTTATTCATGTTTGATGCATTCCTGTTTGATTGTTGTTGGGTTGAAGCTTATGATTGTTTGAATTAGTTTGGATTTATGTTGACTTTGGTAATTTGCTTTCTAAGATCAGTTGCTAGCTTGTTTTATATTAGCTTTTCAGTTATAAGTTTTCATTCTAGCTTAAAATACCTCTACTGCTTATGAATCGAGTTTTTTTTTTTTTTTTTTTTTTAAATTTGTTTCCAAGAATAGTTGTAGTTTTATTAAATGCTTATTTTAACTTATTTAATCAGTGTTTGCAAAAAAAGATGAAAAATAAAACTGATGTGTAAAAAGGTATAGGCCAGGTTCGAACCTGTGACCTATTGCCTAAACCCAAAACCACACCCATACCAACTGAGCTCCCTTGTGTTTTTTTGTTAATGTTTGTTTTATGTGATATTTATAGTAGCTTAATCATAAATGCTTATTATTAGTTCAGCCCTTATTGTAGCTTATTTAACTGCTTATTTGTAATTTTTTTTTGTACTTTTTATTTTTCCTAGCTACATTTTAGTATAATAAACTTTCCCAAATTTTTTCATAATTTTTCTAGATTGTTTTACTATTTTTCTTGCATTTACCTTATTATTTTAGTTTTTAATTCCTTATAAAAAATATAAAAGCCAAAAAAATGTTTTTCTTTTTCTCAAAATTTTCCTTTACATTTTAGAACGTAGGAAAATCAATTTCGCACTCGTAGGCCTAGCGTAGCTTAGATTTCACGTTTTAATTTGCGCACTCGCATTTTTATTAAATTAACTTTCGCGTTTTTAAATTTAGAATACGTTTTAGGTTTCCCTAGTTCCCGGTTATCATTCCCGTAGTATTTTAAGTAGACTTTAAGTTTTAATTAGCATTCCTTGTTTGAATTCATGCATTAGTTACATTTGTTTAATTTTTCGTACGTTATTTTAATTTCTCGTTATCTCACATTACCAAATAATCTCTCAACCCTTCCTTACAAGCATTTTAATCTCGAATCTCACACGATATTGCCCATTCACACCTCGTTGGGACACGACCCGGGTAATCACTTACCCGGTATCACATATATATTGTATTCACGACTTTTCACAAGTTAAACTTTTCCTAAAGGTTAATTTACGAATTCCACTCACGTCTACTTTGTATATTAATTTGATACGCACGCAAAAACGCAATATCAGTGAGTTATTGCCCCACTTTTACTCGTTTTAATACTTTTTCTACAAACTCTTTAGGGGAGATACATGCTCAACTACTTGCTTTTACTTGTACAAATACTTAAAACATTTATACTTGATTGCATTATACTTGATTGCATACATACATGATTGTGATAAACTTATTTGCATTATTCTTGAATGCATTATACTTATTTGCGTTATGCAATTTAGTGGCTCCTAGTAGTCTTTGGGAAGTGGCTCCCAATAGGTCTTTGGGAAAAGGCTCCCAGCATGTGCATTTTAGTGACTGGCAGTAATCTTTGGGAAGAGGCTCCCAGTATGTGCATTTTAGTCTAAAAGTCTCCCAACATAAATGAAGCAACACTAAGTGCAATTATGTTAACTATTAATACTATTTGTGTGTTTGACTATAATATGTACTATCTTTTAGCAGTGGGTTGTGAACACACAGGTTGCAAGTGTTGTATGGGCGGGATTTGTAACTGAATGGATTTAATATGCCTTTGTTGTGTGAACATTCTTTAAAGACTTTTCAACTTAGTTAAAGCAAACTCTATGAACTCACCAACCATTGTGTTGACACTTTAGCATGTTTATCTCAGGTTAGTAATGCGATAGCTAGTGCGTGGAACATAGTGTCAAGCTACATATTCTGAAGAATTACGCTTTTATCATTTACCATTCAAAACATTTTGTATACATTTATGTATCATACTTTGGAATCTCATGTTTGTAACTTTGAATTCATTAATCGAATGGTAACTTTTCAAAACATCTCATTTAATAGTTGTTTTCTATAACTTATAGTTTGTATTATGAAGTAGCACCCCAAATGAAACAGTCTTCCGCTGCGATATCTTTGGGGTGTACAGATTGGTATCAGAGCATTAGTTATAGAGAACTAGGTTAAATTTAGTGCCTAGACTGTAACTGTCATACCCCAAAAAATACCTGTTTTAGCAGCGGAATGGAATACCTGGGGGTGACTGCCATAACATCACAGTTACAGTTACATTGAACGACCTAAAGTGTCGTTTATAAAATACCTCGTTTGATCATTAAAATATTCAGAGTTCACAAAATAAGGTCCCTAAAGGTGTCGCAAGTTTACTGAAAAACAAGTCATACTAGATCAAACGTTTTCATAATTGCATGAAATAAAAATGAGACGCGTCGACTCCGCGACTCCATGAAGGTCCAAATGTATGCAAGCAAGAGCTACTTAATTACCTGAAAATACATTGCTAAAAACGATCAACAATAATGTTGGTGAGAAATCATAGGTTTATAAGTTAAATCTTATGTACAACTAGCCACAACTATAAAGTGAAATGTCAAAATGTCATATAAAGTCTACATTGGCTCTTAAGCTCATGACCCCAAAGCTAGACAGAATTAGAATTGGCCCCAAATGAGTGTTTATCAGGCACTCAACATTGATTCAAATGAAATGCGTCAGTATGACTCTTTGGCGCTACCAACTCGGACGGGGGAGTCACCCCCAATAGATCTATTCACTCACTCGCGCTTGTCGATTAATTAACGGTCCATGGTAAAAAGGGGAATTAAAGTGATAATAAGGCAACTTAAGCAATGTAGGGAATTTAATACTTGGGCACATACAAAAATAAGTGAATGCAATGTATTCTCCTCCCTTGGATTTGAAATCAAAATATTGAATTGAAAAAGGGGCAATGAAAACTCACCTGAAGTGATGATACAATGACGTGAAATGATAGGGACAATAAGGCACGAATATTAGCCGCAACCTAATATGAATAATAACGATATACTTTAGATCATGTCGTGACGTAGTGAATGCACATGCACATGATGCCTATACCACTCGTAACTTGGAAATACTAGTTATCGTTAAAGTAAAATGTTTTCCATAAATTGGGAAAAATATATCTAGTTAGACTTGTAAAACTAGTCGTAATATATTGTATATAAAAATGTTAGTGTTTAACTCATCGCTTTGAAAACCTTAAAATAACATCTAATAGTCGCATAGATATATTTTTGGTCATACGTGCTTCAATGGGTAGAAATTCGGCTCTTCAATATTGTTACTAGAAAATATAGTTTTTAGTACATTAGAATAATATTTCTAATAGTGGCTGTCAAAATAATATAGTTTGTCGATTTTGAAACGTGTATATCTTTGTCGTTATAAGCTCATTTCCTTCGTTCTTTATATCCACGGTTTCGTATTAACATATACTAACACATTTTTGATAGTTTGGCTCCTCTAGATTACGTCTAACGCCTCATTTTGTCCGTCGAAAATCGTCCAACAGCAAGTATATTTTCAGAAAATAGTTTTCGTCGTTAAACTTGTAAAAATCATATCTCCTTCGTTATAAGCTCTTTTTTATCCGTTCTTTCACCCACGGCTTCATTTTTGAAATTATTTTCTAAATCTTTGGTCCAAAATTACCCACAACTCACTGATTTTCCCACATTTTTAAAATAGTGACAGTAGGTATATATATAGATTCAAAAATTATTTCTAGGGTTTCAAACTAGTTTCAAATCCAACCAAGTCACTTTCAATCACCACCAAACTAATCTATTCCTACCATACACCTTCTTAGGGTGTCATGGGTTCCTAAACATCATCCACCAAGTTGATCTACCAAGGATCTACCTATTATCCATTTCTAGTGCTTAAAAGATATAAAAGTTTAAATAGAGTGGTATAAACTAGCATATGCATGTAGATCTTATATAAAAATCATATGAACATTATAAGAATTTGGTAAAATTATGAAAATGAGTTTGACATACTTACTTGAAAGATTATAGAGTTTTTGATGAGAAATATTTAATTATCCTTGAGATTTTTATTTCAAAACCTTAACTAGGATACTAATAGGACTTGTAAAATACTTGTTTCTTGAAAAATCTTGGTTTCTTGCTTATGTTGGAGCCTTGGCTGGTTCTTAGAGAGGAGATAAAGAGAGATGATAACTTTCTTTTTAGTTGCTTGAATAATGAGAAGATATCTAGTATAAGCTTATGTATTATTGTATTTTAGACAACAAGTACATGAATTTATTAAAGTTAGTAGAGTTTGTCAAAGTTGTAAGGGATTGGTATGGAGGTGGGGGGAAAGGATGGTGGATGGAAGAAAACATGGATTTGTGTAAGATTTTGTAAGACTTTTGTAGGATTATGTAGATATTATTAGTTTTAGAGGATACCGGGTACGGAGTTTGCTAGAAATAAATTTTAACAAAGTTAACCGGGACATAATAAAGTCATAAAAAATTTTGAAAATATGTTGGGTACAAGTATTGAGTGTTTGGGTGATTATTGTTTAGTTTCTACGAAAACCGTCGTAATTATATTAACTTACGATACGAAATAAATAAATTTCCAAAATACCGGGTAAATTAATAATATCATTTGTATATCATTATAATGAATATGAAAATATATAAGGATCATAGTCGGGAGCGTCGAACGTGTTAGTCACATTTATTGATTGTGTGTTAACGTTTATTTAGAAATAAACATACGTAAAATGTCAAATATACCAAAAATATTAATTTGAATATCCTACGAGTGGAATAGTATGCAAATGCTATCGTGATGATATGTAAGCCATTTCTAGTCCATATGAAGTGTCCCTATTAACGATGCATGAATTCGCAGCTAAACCTGACTGGTTACGCGAATTTAAATACCCGTAAACTAAATTTACGATGAAATGAGTGATGCACATGAATATTGTTTTCCCTCCAGAAATGAATAGTGTCATATGAATAGTGAAAATTTTGAACGCTTCTCGGAATCTTAAACTGACTCCAAAAATGATGAATAGTAAAATGATGAATAGTGATTGGTGAATAGTAAATGATGAATAGTATCTGGTGAATAGTAAATTCCAATATGAAAATGAAATTTTGACATTTGAAAAGGGATCTGAAATTACGAGTTGTGACAGTCTTCCCCTCTACAAGGAACTTCGTCCCGAAGTTCAGTTTTGGTTGGTCTCTGAAGTATATTTGGTAAAAAGATGTGGATACTTGAGTTGCATTTGGTCTTCCCGTTCCCAAGTAAAACTCGGGTCCTCTTCGAGAATTTTAACGAACTTTCATTATAGGAATTCGACTCTGTTTCATGGTCTGACCTCACGGTCCATGAATTCTACTGGTTCTCTAGGTTTAGGTTTGTCATTGGGTTAGATTCCTTCCAATTGGAATTATGAGTGACTAATATGAAAGTCATTTCTCGGGATTTGAAATTGTGAAACATGTTTGTGTAACCTGCTACTTTCCGACAAGGCTCAAGTCTGACAGCCACTAGGCCTACTCTGTCTGAAATATTAAATGGTCCAGTGTATATCGGGTTTAACTTCCCGAATCTTTCTGAATGGTATCATGCCTTTCCTAGGCAGAACTTTCAACATGACCCTACCACCAACTTGAAATTTGAAGGGTTTACAACTTATCAACTTGTAACTGATTCTTGATATGTAGGAAATTCCTGATTATTTCATGAATGCGTATAGGAATAGTGAGTTGGGTTTTTTCCGAGTTCGGTCTGTCAATATATGATCGGCACTTCGACCCTAAAGTGCATCAAATGGTTTAGTCTTTACGCTCGCGCGATAACTATGGTTGCAACCGAATTTGATTTATGGTAAATGGTTAGTCCAACCATTTCTAGTATCAATCGCTCACTCTCTGAGCATATCTTTCCTATGTTTGAATTGTCCTCTCGATCTGACCATTGGTCTGAGGATGATAGGCGGTGTTTACATCTAATTGGGGTTTCGAAGGAAGTCTTAAAATGACTGCTAGGAGTCTGAGGTGATCCGATCACCTTTATCAGGGATAATTGAAATGGTTACAATGAATCTTGTGACTATTTCTACAACGTTATGCCTTTCGAAAAGTGCGTTATACGAAGAAGATTAAATATAGGTAACAATTTTATTCCTTGTGTTTTGGTCTAATGGATGCTACGACATCTGTCTTTCTTTGCTTATTGTGTTTGGTCTCGATTACTGACGTTTGTAATTGCTGTATGGTGTCCCTCCTAATTTCCTGCATCACGTATTCCAATATTCTTTATTGTCAATTCACAAAAACCTAAATGCATAAGCTATGTTGTATGGTGATTGGTTTTCAAAGTCTATCTCATGATTGTGAGTTTTGGTAGAAATACTTTTCTGAGTAAACTAATTTAGAAAATGGAGCAAATGGTTTACTAAGTAATATATTTCTTGATGATTCAAAATTCAGTAGTCATGAAATGTGAAACTATTTTCAAAACTGTTGTGATTGGGAATGTTTACCAAAATTTGATGTTTATATATTTCTCCTTGTACAATGGTTTTGCTAAATATTGACTAAAAAGGATCGTATTTGTTCAAAATAGGCAATTCAAAAATTATTTTCTACGAGATATGTGATTTGTATAAACACAATTTTTAAATCAATTTCATTTAAAAGTGAAAACACTAATAAGGATAAAATGGCAGGATAGGTAATGTTCGCATAAATGCATAGATGTCTAACGTTTAGTTCCTGATGTTGGTTAATGCCTAATAGTGGTTACCAGGAAAAACTACAAGCCTAGGTATTCAAACTAACTTAAGTCCTGAAATGGTTTATCGTTGAAATTGTCATCATGTTGGCAAAATGAAGGTGTCAATTGATACTATGTCGATGAATGTCTATTTTATTTTCACATGAAGCTGGGGAGATATGCTTGGGCCTGATGTCTCTCTTGATGTATAGGTGAGGTTATCTAGAATTTCTTGATGAAACAACGATTTAGGGGAATCTATATCGATATCCATAATTCGAATTATCCTTTGCGAAAACTCATTGCAGGGAAGCTTGCGTATGGATGAGGCCATGTTTAATTGAAATGATTTACAGTATTGGTTAAGAGGCTTGGTTTATCCCTATAGTGTTGCTAAGTGTACTTTCACAGTGTGTTCGATCCTACAACTCAATCTAGCTAGTACCTTTGAATGATAGAATTGGACAACTAGGTCAGAGATGGTGGTTCAGTTGGTCTTGTGGTATCTTAGAATTGTTGTTGAGTTATAAATTGTCTTACTGTATACTTCTAGTCTAGGCTAGTAGTTCTGTAATCCTTTTATTGCTTTTCTTGTATCGAGGAATCCTCCTTGTAACTGATATGGAAAGTCTCTCCTAGAGAAGTCAATGGAAAAATCCGACTTAATGGCTGAGTGAGTGACAGGTGGGGTAAGTATCCAGGGAGCGTTTGTCAAAAAGAGATATTTATGAAAGAGTTTACTTGTTTACAAAGCTTTTAAATGAAGATTGTTATTAACAATTCTTTTAAAAAGGTAATTATTTTCTTCATGGCATAATCCTTCCTGAATTATACATAGGTGATCAGGCTATGTTTAATTGAGGACTAATGATGCGATGCTTGATTTAGTCAAAATAGCATTATTTTTCTCAAAAGTTTTAGATGGTGTTCAATGTATTGTTATGAAAAATGGTATCCTAGATATTTCCTTTCAAAGTAACATGAAAATTGTTTCGCGTAATAATAGTAAATACTTGATGTAATGACGAAAAAAAATCAATTTTATAGGGTGGCAATAAAATAGCCTATTTTAAAATTTCTGTAAAACAATTTCCCCATATGATAATAGAATAGCTTGAAATAAAATTCATTGTATGGTTTATTGGATACGTGGTGAATCTTAAGGTACGGTAATAGTCTACTAATCCACTTATTTAAAGAATGTAAATATCTTAGTTCATAACAGGGTAGTGGTTTATGATTAGGAAGTGGTCGAGAATATTGTAGTGATATTGAGAGCGTGAAAGATGAACATGTCTTTAAGGCATTTATAGTCAACTGAAGGGGATAGTCTATGTGTTAAAGGATATAGGGCAAAAATTGGTGCCAATGATTTGAAGTATTCGAGAATTTATACTAGGTAAAGCTCGCAGGTTCAAATGCTTAATCCCTCTAGGCATGACTAACATGTATAAAGAATGGAAATTGTTATACGGGTGGTCTTAGTCAAGTAGGTACCACATCGAATGATGTTTGATTTGCCATGAATGCAAGCTAAATGCCTTATGGTCAGGTGAAACTTCTCGATATCCTTTCATGAAAATGAGGTCTTGTCCCAATGTGACTAAGCTATATCGATCTTCGAAAAGAATATAAATTTTGTTGCGTAATTGTACCTTGATCTTTTAATCCAACAAGCTTATACTAGCGTGAGGGTTTTATAATATGGAATGAGCGAAAAAGTTGTAATTTGAAGCAGTGGTGTTGAGGCATGGTGTATCAATATTGGCAATCTATGGTAGAGGTGTTTCTTTCGCTTCTAAGGTCAAATAGTAAATATGTATAGTGGTTGTTTTCGAGATTCGTTCATGAGTTATGCGTGTTCCTTCTTGGAGATATGGTTTCCAAAATTCGTTAACAACATTTATTTGAGTGAAACATTGTGAAAATGTGATCATAAATGTATTTTGGAGTGACTTTACTTGAAGTTTGTAGTGACTACAGTCATGTAAAAGATGTGACTACGAAATATTTTGTACCTTGATAAAAACAATACCATATATATATATATATATATATATATATATATATATATATATATATATATATATATATATATATATATATATATATATATATATATATATATATATATATATATATATATATATGTCTTTGAAAAAAAAGGTTTTGGGAATTATATTAACAGTTACCACGGCTAAGTATGATGTTACAACTGCTGAAGAATGCACTAGCAGTGGAAACTCATTACCACTGCTAGTACTTATTATTACCACTGCTGTTAGGATAACTGTTAGGAAACGTGTAAAGATAAATATAGAATAAATCTTGTGTATATCTTATTCTATTAGAGTTATACGTATCTTGTAGAAGAGGACTCCTTGTGCTATAAAAGGAGATCCTAGGTTAAGGTTAGATATATGTTTTTCTAGAGCTTCAAGGTTGTAACCCTAGTGATACAAAGATCACACGTATTATTATCATTAATAATATTGGAGCTAACAGTTTGATACATACATTATTCTCATTTATATACAACTGTTTCATTCACAATCAAACTTCTAAGTATTACTAAGTAGATTCCGCATACTTAGTGATAAAATTCAAAGTATCATTCTAACACAGATCAAGTGTTTAGATCCATCAAGTGGTATGATGTGTGCTTTTTCACACATCCTTTTTAGGCTTAAATCAGACCAAATACACCAAATACTAACCAAATATGCCAAGAGAATGTATGTTTTGTATTTGTGTAGGTGCAGGTACGGATATGTGAAAAATGAACAAAAACAAAGCCAAAACTAACAAAAACGAGCACGAGATTGGAAAAAGGTCAAAAGCCAGAGCCGGGGAAGCAAAATTATCAAAGAAAGCTCATAATTGCATAAGAAGCCCTCAGAGATTCATCAAAGTTGCATAATTAGTCCCTAATCAAAAGTTTGAAGAAATGGCAATTTCAGTCCCTGTACTTTAAACAATTGTCAAAAATAGTCCCTTGAAGAAATATTCAAAATCAACCCTTCATGATTCAGAAAAGTACAACATTAGCCCTTGGAATACAAAGTTGGAAAATTACAGATTTGGTCCCTTAGTTTTGAAGGTTTTAAACATTAGTCCTTTTCAAAATAATACTACTCTTAAATCATCACAACCGGATCCTATTAATACCATATTCCCCAAGCCCAAAAATATTACAAAACTAGTCCACCCAAAATTTACACCCGGTCCACCCAATTTTTTTACCCATATCCACCCTAAACCCGGTCAACAGTCAAAGTAACAATAAAATAACCCCAATCCCATTTCCCGCCCCCAAATAATAACTTTACCCAGAATTTACTGTACCATAAGAACCCTAAGTCACCATCCCTCCAATTAACCCTGATTAATAATTATTACCCCATGATTGGAGCTTCTAGAAGAGTCAGGTTAAGTCAGGGTATGTCAGAGACTGACACATGGACCAATAAGAGCACACACGGAGGATCAGTCACATCAATCATTCAATCCAAGGGTCCAAATTGATGGGATGAATCTAGAAACGCATCTAAAGGCTGAAAACAACTCAAAGAAGCACAAATTGACGAGGATTGATGAGCTGGATTCCAAGGACTTCACTCCCTGCTTCCTATAAATACCCCTCATCCTCTTCATTAGTGTGTAGGTTTTTCATAATTTTAAGCTTTCTGCTTTTAAGTTTTGTTTATTGTAATTTTCATTTTAAAAGCATTGTACTCATTTTCTCTTATTAATAAAATTCTTATTTCAGTTTTCATTATATTGTCTTAATTTTAGTTTTAGCTTATTCTTTTTAATTTCCTGTTTAAATTTACAATCATTAGCTTTAATTAAATTCAGTTTCAAGTTTATGTTATTGTTCCTTACTTATAAAAAAAAATTCCAAAAAAAAAAAAAAAAAAAAAAAAAATCAGAAAAAAAAAATATTGTTTAAATTTCTTGTTTAATTTTCAAATTAATTGTGTTTGGTTTTATGATAACTCATATAAGCTAACTAATAGCTTTTGTGAAGTTTATTTTGTCATTTACTCAATAAACACAAAAGCCAACTCTGGTCAACTGATACAGCTTATTCAATAAGCTGAGCTTATTAGGAGTATAGGCAGCCAAAAAAGAGTCCACTTGGCCTGTCAAAAGACAGGCAAGCTTAGTGAACCCCCTCTATTCTGCTGAGGGGGATTTGGTTTGTAAGTGATTCAATCATTTTTATCTCATTCTAATTTAGTGGTCAATTGTAGTAGATTTAGTTTAATAATTGTTGCTTGTATCTGTTATTTAGTTATTTTGAGTTTAGTTGTGACTTTATTTCATTTAGATCTGAGTTTGGAGTTATTCTGTTTTGTTGGATCATTAACTGTCATACATTTCATAGTTGTGCTTCTGTGAGTGATTGAGTTTGATTCTGTGTTTTGAGTGAAGATTTGTATTATTGGATCAGTGTTAAGGAGTTATTGGAGGATTGGATTGATGTATGCATTAGGTTGTATCATCTATGCTCATAACAGACATTTGCAAGGGTGTTTGGATCAGTTTGGTTTGCTGATATAGGCTGAGTTTCAGAGGGTTGTGCTTGTTTAGTAAATCTCACTTAGGGAATATTAGGTTTAGTTAAGTAAAAGTCAGTAGGTTGTTTAATCATAAAGTCAAATCATCTTGGTTTCACTAGTCCTTGCATATCTATTAGTATTATAGGTAGCATAGTCACTTAAGTAGTTGCATAAGTATAAGTTTTAGCTTATTTTAATCATTCACTAGCTTAACATACCATTCTCAGTATAATTTGAGTAATCAAAACTCACATTAGTCAAAGTAGCACTTATATTCAAAAAGTCAAACTTAATTAAGACTCAGATTTTGTCCAAACTTTGTGAGTAATTTTAGGGCTTAACTTTAATTGGAAATAACTTTTAAAAGTGGATTTATAAAGTTTGGAAGTTAGGGAATACATATCAGAAAGAAATTTGGGTTTTGGATTTCATTTGCTTATTAAAAAAGTTGTTGGAAGTTAGCTATTTGAACCTGAGTTTCCCCTGCACCACAGGTTTTGATAGACTTTCTAGGCATCATTAGAAGTAGTAAATTGAATCTAGTATCTGTATTCTTGGTGATTTTGTGATCTCAGCTGGTTAGTGGGTTGTTTGCCCCCATAAGCTTTCATCCCTGAGCTGTTTTACACTGCTTATTTGCCTTAAATAGTTGAGTGGTTCATACTAACATCTGTGTTCAATTCATAGGCTGCAATTGTTTGTTATTGATCATATTCTGAGAGTTGTTGTTGATATTAGTTCCATTGTACCTGTAGTTGCTTTCCCTATTGAGTTTTTGCATATTAGCTTATCTGTTGGCTTATTTGCTCTTTCAAAATTGCTTATTGGTCCTGTTTTGGTGCTTATCTGTGTTTCTGTGTGTCTTTTGGCCAAAGTTCTGTTCCATTGAGCTTATCTAAGTCTAAAAATCATTTGTTTAAAGTTTGGTCAACTCTGGTCAACAGTGCTTATTAATAAGCACTTATACATAAGCAGTTTTAAGCCAAACAGTACTTCCAGAGCTTATTTTCAAGTTTTCTAATTTTTTCTAAGTTTAAAACATTATTTTAGAATTTCCCTGAATTTTTCATATTTTTCCAAGTTGATTTGCTATTTTTCTTATTTTATTTTCATTTGTATTTAATTTTTAATACTTATTAATTACTAAAAAATCCAAAAAATCAGAAAAAGCCAAGAAAAATCCAAAAATATTTTAGAAATTTATTTTCATTTATTTTAGAATTTTAGAAATTTAATTTGCATTTTTTCCGTTTATTTTGAATTTAATTTGAATTTTTAATTAGATTTAATAGTTTTTAATTTCTAAAAATTACACAAAAAGCCAAAAAAAAATTAGTTTTTAGTTTTAAAATTACTTTTTAGTTATTTTATAATTTTCAAAATTTAATTTTTATTTTTCTCACCTTATTTGCATTTTCTTTTAATTTTTAATTAGTATAATTAGTTTTTAATTCATAAAAAATAAATAAAAAGTCAAAAAAAATTTTTTTCTTTTTCTTAAAATTTTCTTTTATCATTTTTAACTTTTGAAAATTATTTCCATGTCCGTAGGAGTAGTGTAGCTTGAAAGTCGCGTTTTATTTCGTATGTTAACGTTTATTTTACGTTTTAGCGTACGGTTTCGATTTTACGTTACGTTTCTAGTTGCCTTATTTGAAATACGTGCTTAAGTGATTATTTGTGCTTCATTTGTAATTTCATTAGTATAATCTCATTAAAATCACTTTTTACCACTTTCACGACACGTTTCACGAATCGGGAATTCGAAATTCCATTAATCCTTCACACGGACTACGACCTCGGGTTATCCGTATTTCTTTACGGATCTCTTGAGTAATACTATACTATATATAACTTGATTTTCTCACGAATCATGGTATCAGAGATAGGCTTTGATACTTTGATTTAGAAGACCCCAAGTTCACTCAGAAGATTCAATGGAGACAAAAACTAGTCAGTCAAACATTGCTGCTAAGCTTCCCAAGCTTATGTTGAATGACTATGAGATGTGGAGGCTTATGATCAAACAATTCTTTATGGTGCAAGACTATGCACTATGGGAGATCATTATGTTGGGAAATTCTTTCAAACCTGGTACTACCTCAGAAACAATTGAAGGCAAGGAAGTAATAAAGGTCAACACTGGACCAGTCACAAATGATGAAAGACTTCAGATGAAGAATGACCTAAAGGCCAGAGGCTTGCTATTGATGACACTTCCCAGAGATCAAATTCTAGCTTTCAGCAAGTATAAGACTGCACAAACTTTGTTTGAGTAGATCTGCAATGTTTTTGGTGGTAATGATTCCACCAAGAAGACTCAGAACACCTTGTTGAAACAGACTTATGAAAACTTTGGTTCAACAAGTAATGAATCTATTGACAACATCTTTACAAGGCTACAGAAGATTGTTACTCAACTCACTGTGTTTGGAATTGAGGTGGAAAGGGAAGACCTCAATCTAAAGTTCTTAAGAAGTTTACCCTCTGAGTTTGGTACAAATGTTGCAGTATGGGAAGACAAGCCAGAATTGGAGACTATGAAGCTTAATGATTTGTACAATAACTTTAAGGTTATTGAACAGAGATTGAAGAAGGCTGGTAAACTAAGTTTAGGATCAGGGAACTTAGCACTCATATCATCATCTGTTGATGATAGTTCTGATGAAGAGAGTGACAATGATGATGATGATGCTAAAATTGTTGTTTCCACTGGTAGTGGAGGTGTTACCACTGCTAGTTCAAAAAGACAGATTGATGGTCTTAGTGATTCTACCTTTTATGCTTTACTGTCAAGTCAAATGGGTAGTTCAATCCTCACACATGAAGACTTGGATCAAATTGATGAGGATGACATGGAAGAGATGGACATTAAATGGCAGGTTGCATTACTAAGCTTAAAGGCTAAGAAGTTCTAGAGGAAGACTGGTAGGAAGATCACCATAAATGGAAATGAAACTGTAGGATTTTATAAAAAGAAGGTGGAGTGCTACAACTGTCATAAGAAGGGGCACTTTGCCAGGGAATGCAGGAAACCAAAGAAACCTGATAACAGGTCAACTTGGTATAAGCAGGACAAGAAGAAAGAACCTACAACTGAAGAACCAAAGGTGCTATTGGCCATTGATGGAGTGAGCTATGATTGGAGCTTTATGGCTGAGGATGAAGAAGATGGTTCAAAGTCTGCAATGATTGCTACAGAGCTTGCACTTATGGCTTTTTCTGACTCTGAGGTACAAATTAATAATGCTTGTTCTAAAACTTGTAAGGCTTTAAAAGATTATCAGAAACTTAAAGAACAATATGATGAACAATTGCTAGAGTTAAATCAAACTAATTATAACTTAGCAAATCATAAAAGAGGCCTTGCTATTTTAGAAAAACAATTATAGCATTATAGAGCCAATGAATCTAAGTTCAATGATGATATTGCTGTTTTAAAAAGAGACTTAGATTATAAGGTTGCAGTGAATAAGGCTCTTATGGAAGAGTTAGAGAAGGTTAAAAGGGCCAATGAAAATATAAAGATAACTTGTAATACACTAGATCATCAATCCAAGTGAATTGAAAAAATTTGGGAGGCTCAAGTTGTGAACAAAGTCAAATTAGGAGTAGGATATAAATCAGTTCCACCACCTCTAAGAGGTGTTCCATCACCTCCTGGCATTGACTTAGCTCACACAGGATTAGAAGAATTCCAGGAACCAACCATGACCTATGGACCAAAATTTGTTAAAGAAGCTGCTATTGAAAAGGTTCATGTTGAGGTTGATACATTTGATAGTGCTAGTGACTCATTTCTTAAAGATGAAAGTTTAAATGTTGAGTCTAAACTAGTGTTCCTGAGTGTGTAAATGTGGATATTAAAAAGAGTATTCCTGAAGTTGTCAAAGAGAAGCCTAGGACACAAACTAATTTCACTAGGCCCACTACTAGATATGCAGAAATGTACAGAAGTAGGTCAACAACTCCTAGGGGGAATAAGAGGAGTTGGAATCATGTTAAAACTAGGCAATTTGGTAGTGACTTTGTGTTTAACAACCCTGTCACATATGTGGTAGTTTTGAACATCTTCATTGTAATTGTAACTATCACATGGGAAGAAGGGTATGTAATTACTATTCATTTTTACTATTCACTATTACTATTCACTTTTCACTATTCATTTTTACTATTCATCATATTTTGGGTCAGTATAGAAACTTGGAACTTTTTCCTAAAAATTACTATTCACTTTTACTATTCACTCCCGATACCTGCACCACCTTTTGACTAATACATTTTAAATGACCTTGCCTAATCATATACCTAGTCATCAACTAAATATTATTTAGATAATATCTTACAAAATATCTCATTAAGAGAATTTAAGTTGAAATTTTCTTCTTAAATATCTAAACACTATTCACATAAATATTTAAACACTATTCACATAAATATCTAAACACTATTCATCAAAATATCTAAACACTATTCATCAAAATATCTACATATTTTCAGAAATTTTCACTATAAATAGAAAGGAAACTAGTTCATTTTATTTCACAGAAAAACACACATTTCCCTCCTCCTCCACCTTTCTCCCTCCATACATCCTCCATACTTGATTTTTAGGCTTCGAGTTATACAGATAAGTTGATGGCATAAGTATTCTCTACGTAAAAATATAGTTTATTTTGTGTTTACGCGGTTAGATTAAGAGCTACACAATGGTGGATAGGAGCTGTGGTCCTCAGAAATTTCTTAAAACTTTGGCAAGAATAGATCGGCTAATTCCAAGGATGGATTTTTAATATGGGAGCTATTGGGTTGATTTTAGAGGTTTTTAAGGTTTCGGAAATGGATTCTTGAATTTAGATGCGGAAGCGCTGCCTAATTTTCTAGTATCATTTATCAGTTATTATCAGGTGAGTCATAGCCCCACTCTTACTCTTTTAATACTTGTTTTGAACTCTTTGGGGGAGATACATGCCTAAACTACTTGCTTTCACTTTTACTCAAGACAATTTTACTCATATGCTACGCTATACTTTTATACTTTTGAACATGGTGTGTAGTTTTATTACGATATGTGCCTTAATGTGTTAAACTATTCTATACGCTATATTCTTTAACCATTGTTTAACTCCTGGATGGAGCCGATGGAGAGTTATTGATAGTACTATCGGGCTGACACCCCCACCCTTTGCCACATATTCCTGGCCTTGGGTGAATATAATCCAGCTATGAATCATATGTGCTTATTCTTGTCATGAGGTTCAGTAGGCTGTTATACTTTACATTAAGCGTGCATATATCGTATACACATATATTGAAATCATGCTATACTTTAGCAGTGGGTTGTGAACACACAGGTTGCAAGTGTTGTTATGGGCGGGACTTGCAACTGAGTGGATTCACGATGCCTTTGCTGTGCGAATATTCTTTAAAGACTTTTCAACTATTTTAAGACAAACTCTATGAACTCACCAACCATTGTGTTGACGCTTTAGCATGTTTATCTCAGGTTAGTAAGGCGATAGCTAGTGCGTGGAACTTAGAATCAAGCTGCATATTCTGAAGACTTATGCTTTTATCATTTACCATTCAAAAACATTTTGTATACATTTATGTATCATACTTTGGAATCTCATGTTTGTAACTTTTAATTCATTAATCGAATGGTAACTTTTCAAAATGTCTCATTTAGAGGTCGTTTTCTATAACTTGTACTTTGTATTATGAAGTAGCACCCCAAGTGACACAATCTTCCGCTGCGGTATTTTGGGGGTGTTACAGGGTAGTATTTGGGAATACCAGGGTGAATGGAAATAATGCTAATAACTTTACTCACCCAAATCCACTAAGCAAGATGATTCCCCGGTCTGTTTTACTTAACTCTGGCATCAAAACTCTTTCCACTGCTAGACCAGCAGTTGCCACTGCCAGAAATATAAATAGAGTTTACCCTAAGTACCCTGTTAAGAGTGCAAAACCTATTACAACTTTTGTTGAATCTGCACAAACAAGGAAAAAGACCTACTTTGAAAAGAAAGTTTACAATAATCACAAGTGGGTACGTAAAATTTCAAAACCAGCAGTTTCCACTGCTAAGTCAGCATGTTGATCCCAGTTGATCAAACGATCTTATATAGAGGTTGACTTGAATTAAACACTTAAGCTAGAATGCGGAATATAAAAGCTTAACTTAAGAAGAACAATTAACTATCAACACTTCAATATATTACTAATACGAGCACTCGACAATGCTAGGGTTTTACAACCTTGAAGTGTAAACGAAACTAAAACAATACGCACTCAAAACTAACCCTAGGATCTTCCTTTTATAGACCAAGGAATCCTACTAGGTTTACAATACCTTTCTACACAAGATAAGAATATTCTAGACGTATATAATATACACACAATCTATTCTATAATTATCTATTCTGTATACATGCTTATCTCTTTAGCAGTAGATTCCACTAGCAATATTTTCCCATAACAGCACTTTGAATGACAGCAGCAGAATCATTAACCTTAGCAGCATTTTCATCATAGCAGCAGTTTCACCAAGCAGCAGAATCCAAAACCCAACAATCCTCCCCTAAACTTAATATTTAACACTAAATAATTAAGTTTCTTCAAAGCTTAGTTAAACACCAGGAGGATGCTTCCAAACACTCAATTCTTGAGATGTCTGTTGACCAAGTATCTTCTTATATTTTGTCAACAAATTAAATGCTTGATCATCAGTGTCATAATCCTTCTGCAAATTGAGCAACCCAGCACCATTAACCATCTGATTGACAATATTCCAATATCTTACCACTGGATAATCCTTTTCAGCCAACATATACAAAGTAAGTGGTCCAATTTCCAAAACATGAATCCCAGAATTTTGAAAAAGTCTCCATTTTCTTACTTTATATCCTACTATCTATGTCCATTCAGAATCTTCCATTGAAGGATCAAACATAAGTTTCAGAGCTCTCTAGAGAACATTATCAGCCATAGACTTAATGTAATCAATTTTCTCCTTTTCATACTTTTTACCATCAAACTTCTTAGCTCCAAACTTTTCCTTATATATCCTCCACAAGTCATCAACATCCTCTCTATCAAAGTAATACAGCATCTGTTGAAATCTAAGAAACCTGTTAGTCTTTCCATCAGATCTCTCAACATCATGAAATGCTCCAATTTTAGTATCATGTCCTGTTGTTACTTGAATAATAGGATATTTGATTCCTACTGGTGTAGCATCAACTACTTTAGGTTCATCCATCTTAGCAACCATAGTGAGAACCTTCAACTGTTGCTTTAAATGCTCAGAAGGAATGTGATCATAATCATTCTTGAACTCATCTCCTTCAAGCTTAGAACTGCTTTCTTCTTCTGTTTTTCTCTTCTTCTTTGCAAAGGATTTATGAACAACACCTTTTCTTTTACCACTTTGAATAGAAGAAGTTGTCTTATCTGCTATACCATCAAGCTTCTTAACAACATCTGCCTCTTGTACATGCTCTGCTTCAACAACTTTATCAGGTACCAACTTCTTATTCATTTGAGCAATATGTTCTAAGTCTTCAGCACAACCCATAGGATAGAATGTATCCGTTTCTTTCTTAGCTTGTTGATACAAGTCAAAAACCTTTTGATCAGAAGGCTTTAACTGTACCAATTTCCATCCCTTCATATTCTTCAGGTATCTTTCTTGCTCTCTTCTTTGTTGCAATGGTGTTGGACCCCTGAGAATCTTTTTCTTTCTTCTAGCAGCAACATCTTCTTTCTTTTTCTTTGCAGTGAACTCTCTTATTCAAGCTTGAACATCAAAAGTTGGAGTTTCTTGTTCTTCAATCTTAACCATCTTGGAGAGTTCTATATCAGCATCTATTCTTATCTTTTCCTCCACCCACTCCTCATACCTCTTCAAATGTTCAGTTTCCTTTTCAACCCTTTCCTTTTCCTCCTGAATCAACTGTTGCTCTTCTTGACCAAGCAATTCTTGTTCTTTCATTGCAACAATTGAATCATGTTCAACTTGTAATTCCTTGGGCCAAAGGTGAAAAGGTATGTGAGAATAATCAATCCCTTTATGCATTATTTTTGGTTCTTCAACTTGCTTGCCCTTCCCTTTATCAGTAGAAGATGATGAAACAATCTTCTTTTGTTAAGCAGCAGGTTCTCTGATTACAACTCCTTTTTTAGGTATTCTTGGTGTTGATGATGTGATTGTGGTTGTTGGTTGTTGTGGTAGTGATTGAATTGGTATTGATGTATGTTATGAAGATGATGATGAAGAAACCTTGTTCAATAATAATGATGTTTTGTTAATTCCGCTATGCATATGTTTATCATTATTATTGTTAACCCTAGTGCTTAAAATGATCCAAGGAGTCTAACAAACTCCACAGTTGGCATCAGAAATAGGTTAGCTCATTACCTAGGGATTCTACAAGGTTTATTGTCAACAGAAAGAAGTTTTGAATGTTAAGAGTATCATATTTTATGCTGCTGCTGTGGTTATGAGAATTGTTTTGACGACAAAGAAAGAAACATGAATTACTATCCCTATCCTAAATCCTTATTGGTCATTCGGTAATCTATTCTTTTCAACTAACCCATTCATGTTTACTCGATTTATTTAATAGTGATTGTGGGTCAGTTATGAGAAGGTAACCTAATACTTTTGATTTATAATTTATTCAGATGTAGGGTACCTCGTATTGTTTTTAAATTGTAGGATAAGATTTGTTTTTATGGTTTGTTTGTCGAAGATAACAATTTAAAGAGGGGTTGTCATGGTTTGGTTATAATATTCAATTGTCATGATCTTGGATAACCTCGTACTGCTTTTAAACCATGGGTCAGTGTATATTATTCTCCTCGTACTAATTAATCGTGGGCCAAAGAATTATCTTGTTATTAATTAGGAATATTAATGGAGGGATTGTCATCTTTTACAAGATCATGGTGCAATGATAGATCAATTAATATAACCTCGTACTGTTTTAAGTGGTTGTCATGTTGATGATTGGCTGCTTCTACAAAGGATACCTCGTACTGATTATTTAGTGATTGTATATAATCAATTGGTCAGTGGTGCATAGATCATCGTCGTTTTCTGAATGATAAAGTCAAGATAATTAATTCATGGTCGATGTAGGGAATATTTTTTTTCCAATTAATTGGTTTACATATACTGCTGGTGTTTGCGTGAGCTGTTTGAATAATATGGTCTAGCAGTTGTATCATGTTTTAACACAAAGGGAAAAGTTTATGCTGCTCGTGGATTTTATGTTGCTTTCGTCAGATGCTACTGCTGCTGTACTACTGCTATTAACACATACTACTGTTGTGCTTATCGATTACTACGGCTGAGTTTTTCTACTGCTGCACGTGATTTAGTACTGCTTGATATAAATGGTTTCTACTGCTGTGTTCGAGATACTGCTAACAGTTTGTATATGGTTATTGGTTCACACACACAAGGAGTTTGGTTATTTTGTTCTTAAAGTTTTAAAAGGCTCATATTTGGATTATTGATTAATTGGTTACGAAGGAAAATTGTTTATCCCTTATTTGAGATTAAAGTGAGGTTCACAAAGGCGTTTACTTATTTCATCATTGATATTTCTTGCTATCAATTGGTGACTTGCTTGTTTTAATATGTTTTATGATTGGGACTTGGTTTATCTAGTTTTCATAGGTCAAGGGGTGGATGGACGAATACCTAGTTAACTATCACTTAAAGGAGATACATTGTAGTACTCAGTGTCACACGAAGAAAGTTGTTGTGGATAATTTCAAGAGATTTAGAGATTTGTTTCAGCAACACCAAATTCTCTATATCGTTCTTCAATCAACATTAGTGCAAGCTTAAGTAATGAGTTTGGGATATTTTACTTTGGTTTCAAGTTTGATATATCAAGTTTTCTTCACATGTGATCATTACATAGAGCCTATAGATTTGAAGAATCATGAAGATGATTAACACATTGGTTTCAGGGGAAGTATCTTATTATGTGTTTGATCATTTGATGTTCATGCACCACTCAAGGGGAAGTTTTTGGTTTTTACTACTGTTGATCATTATTACTACTGCTAGTTGGAGTTTCTATTGTTTTGGATTCATTTTTAGTAAGCATCTTGGTGTTCTTCATGGAGGGAAATTTGAAACATTGGAAGGCTTAGATTGGAAGTGTGGTATTGGTTCGTGGTGGTCAAGGTCATTATTTGCATACGTTTTCTATTTGTTGATAACAAAAAGGGGAAGAGATTTTGGAGTGGCATAGCAAGGATTAAGGGGAAGACACGATTTGTTTCATTCAGGGATATGATTACATCTCAACTTTTCTACTTCGTCTAGGGAAGTTCGTACAAGTCCGTGTTTGTTTTGCCATCATCAAATAGGGGAAGATTGTTGGGTTTATTAATTTGATGAGACAAAATGACAAAGAATGAAACAATAGGGACTTTATATGACAAGAAGGAATTCTACAAAAGATGGAGAAGGACTTGCTTGCAAAAGAAGATTTATTTATTAGTCCCTCGTAGTAATTTGTAAACCCTAAAGCTCTATTATATAAAGAGATCAAGGGTTAGGGTTTTATTATTATGTCTTCCATAATGTACACTAAAGGTATGTGTATGTAACCTAGACGTAGGTTATAAACGTCTAGAATTAGAGTTAGTTCATATCCTCTAAGATCTGAGGTGTCTTAGATCCCTGTTACATTTAGGTAACACGTTATTATTCTGATCAAATAATAATTGGAGGTGGTTGTGGAAAAACCTTGTGTTCAATAACTTTGATTTGTTTAATTCCGTTGCGTGTATCATATTATTATTATTATTGTTATTGTTTAACCCTAGTGCTAAAAACGGTCCAAGGAGTCTAACAAACTCCACATTGGTTTGGGTTACCATCATTGGAATTAGATTCAGCAGAATCCTTTTCTCTAGATGTTGCCTTGGTTTGGGTCTTAATGATGTTATCACTGTCCTGCTCTGCTGCTAAGCTAGAAGCAGTAGTGACAGCCCTTGCCAACATGTCCCCTTCATCACCTAGGACAGCCTCATCTGGTACAGCCATACTAACAGTATCCTGAGGTAGATTAGTGTTCTTTTTGGTTTTCCTACGGGTATAGTGTATTTTGGGTTGTGTAGCAGATGCATAGAAATTGGGTGTGTGATGGGAATCAGTAGGATTTCCTGATTCTTCACCCTGAACATTTTGCACAATTTGCACCATATAAGGTGTAAGAGCTGTATGTGTGCCTGAAAAACCTTTGCCATGTTTAATCAAGAAAGTAAACGTTTTGGAAACCAATTTAGGAGCATCATAAGTAGCAGTATGTTATCTGAAATGAGTAAGTTGGTTTTCTATAAAGAGCTGGATAAATCTTGGATAAAGTAAATAAGAACCAGACTCTTTAACACTTTTGACAATCCCCTCCAAAATCATATTTTATAAATTAAATGGATGTTCTTTGCTTAGACATACCATAGCAGAAGCAATAGTAGTACTAAACTCATGCCACCCAGAAGTTTTAATCCTTAAACAATGAAGGAGAATGTGTACCAAAAATTTGTATTGAGGACAGAGGAGAGCTTTTTGAAATTTTAAATTTGTGTGTCTTCCCTCATATCCCAAATCATTTAAACCCTGAAAAATTGCAGAATTAGCAAGACACGTGGTCTCTGTTTCATCATCTAAGAGAAGAGTTTCCCTTATAGAAGATTCAGTTACACGAACTTGTTGACCATCTACTATAGCACTAACATATTTTTCCCCATTCCTAGTTTTAGCTTTAGCAGTAAGCCAAAACTGTTTGATGTAGGAAACAAATATTGTAGGATTCACAGTTAATGCATACCTAAGAGAAGTAGCATTCAAGAATTTTACCATGTCTGTGAAACCTTCAGGAACCAACTCTTCATACAAAATAGCAACATTATTGTACTTCTCTGCCCAGGTACGTGTACAATCCATGAATTAGGGTTTTGAGAAATTGGGGATAATTGACTTTGAGAGGAATGAAGTGTTAGGGTTTGTGAGAACTTCAATTTAGAGCGTGTAAAAACCAATTGTGAATGTTAATTAGGTTTTAAACGGATTTGCAGAAGTTACACATTCCACCCTCACACTTACAACCGTAGCAGCACAACCATATCATCCACAACACTAGCAGCAGAATGAAACAACTAGCAGCAGAGTGATTTTAGCCAGCAGCAGAGTTGACTATCAAACTTGGTCAAAAAGTCAAAGAATCCTCAACAATAAATGCACTTGATACGTCGCGATCCCTATAAAAACGGACTAAATCTTTCCCTAATTAAACACAATCAAAACCTAATCGCAATCAAAAACACCAATCACCCAAATCAAATCTCAAGAACAATGAAATCCATTCCCGAAATAATCAACATATCTTCGGATTCATCTTCTGATGATGAAGCACCATTCCAAACTTATGTACCTCCATTCCGTCCTCCCCACAATGGATGTAGGACAAAGGAACAAGCCCGCAAGATAAAACACAATCTCCCTGTGTTCAAAGATCTGTTGAACTTGAATCAGACCCCAAGCACTTCCAGGGGTAAAGAGGTGATGTCCCCTAGATCTCCATCGTCTTCAGAATCATCAGAAGACCCAGCTTGGATCCCTAATAGACCTCCATCTCCAATGGAACTTGTTTCCCCCTTCATTTGTACTTCTTCTGATGAGGATGAGCCACAAAACAATCCACCTTCCACTCCTGAAAGACCACAATCTTCAAGGCCAAGACCCAAGCCATCATCCAGGACATGAAAGGCAAACCCTCCTCTTCCCAAGGAGAGAAAAGTTGTGCTTGGGCTTCCATGCCCTAGACAGTGATGTAATAGGTTGTAGTCTCTGGATTTTATCTTGTCATGTAGAAGTCTTTTGTTGTTTTTGAAGTGATATGTGAATGTACCCTGATCAGTTGTACTCTTTTGGTGATTCTGAATGATGAATGCTTACTTTCTGTTTTGATTACTTGCAAATCATCAACTAACATTATTAATAGCTTTTGCCTGCAAAATGTTAGTCCAAACACCACAAAGCATACAAACATATGTACTAACAGTAGAGTTAAATAGCAGCAGAGTACATTCCATCATAACCATATGCTTCTTAAGAAGCAGCAGAAACAGAGTAACAAACAGCATAGTACCTTTACACACTTTACAAAAACAAAAAGAGATAAGATTTTCAAAGATTTATCATACCAATATTTGCAATTAAAAATTGAAACCTCCCCACATCAAAGTGTTTAGTGAGAAGATCAGCAACATTGTTATCAGTATGAATTTTGACAATTTGAGTTAACTTCTTTTCATAGCAATCCCTTATGAAATGATGTCTTATCTCAATATGTTTTGTTTTAGAATGAAAAACAACATTTTTAATTATGCAAAGTGTGCTGTTGTTATCAATATGAATTTTGGTGTTCATGAAATTGTACCCATAATCCAGTAGTTGATTTTGCATCAAAGCACTTGTCTACAGCAACTTGAAGCAGCTACATACTCAGCTTCAGTTGTAGAATTTGCAACCACTGTCTGTTTCTTGCATTTCCATGACACCAATCTGTTTCCTAGAAATTGACAACCTCCAGTTGTAGACTTTCTATCCAAGCAAGCACCAGCATAGTCACTGTCTGAATATGCCACCAAATCAAAAGGTGAATCCTTAGGATACCATAGGCCCAATTTGGGTTGATGCCTTAGATACCTAAAAATCCTCTTCACTGCATTGAGATGTGATTCTTTGGGACATACTTGGAATCTTGCACAGGCACATACATCAAACATAATATCAGGCCTTAATGCTGTAAGGTAGATCAATGAACCAATCATAGATCTGTACAAGTGAACATCTACTTCTTTTCCATTTTCATCCTTCAACAAAGGTTTGTTGGTATCCATGGTTGTCTTAGCAGGCTTAGCATCTTCAAATCCAAACTTCTTCAAAATGTCATTTACATACTTATCCTGACTAATAAATATGCCATCTGTCTTTTGTACAACTTGTAATCCCAAGAAGAAGTTGAGTTCTCCCATTGAACTCATAGCAAAATTATCCTTCATAAGCTTCTCAAAATCAACACACATAGCTCTGTTTGTAGAACCAAAGATGATGTCTTCTACATAGATTTGAACCAGCAAAATATCATCTTTTTGTCTTTTGAGAAACAAAGTATTGTCAATCTTTCCTCTACTGAACCCAGAATCTAACAAATATGTTGACAAGGTATCATACCAAGCTCTAGGAGCTTGATGTAAACCATACATTGCTCTATTCACCTTGTAAACTTTGTCAGGATAATCAGGGTCTTCAAAACCAGGTGGTTGAGACACATAAACTTCTTCTGTAATGGTCCCATACAGGAAAGCACTCTTTACATCCATCTGATACACAACAAAATCTTTGTATGAAGCATAAGCCAAGAATAGTCTAATGGCTTCTATTCTTGCCACTGGTGCAAATACTTCATCATAGTCAAGGCCCTCTTGTTGTGTGTATCCTTGTGCTACTAACCTAGCTTTATTTCTGATGACTATTCCCCTTTCATCTTTTTTACATCTGAAAACCCATTTAGTACCAATCACTCTTTTTCCATTTGGCAAATCAACCAAAGTCCATACCTCTTGTAGTTTGAATTGCAGAAGCTCATCTTGCATTGCTTCCATCCAACTTGCTTCTTGTAAGGCTTTGTAAGTGTTCTTGGGTTCAATTTGAGACAGAAAATAGGCAAATAAGCAATTTTGTAGATCTTTGTGATTGTTTCTTTGATGCAGAGATCTTGTAAAGAAACTTTGATGTTGAAGATCTTTGAGCTCTTTAGTCATTTTTCTTGTTTGTACAGATGATTGTGGATCACTGAGAATTTGTTCTTTTGGATGATCCTTGTGAACTCTTGTAGTAGTAGTGGGACTAACAGGAATGTTTTCTTCCAAATTAGTAAAATCTACATCAACTCCAAATAGTTTACCATCATGAGCTTCATCATCTGTGTAATCATAGATATTCTCTGGAGGAGGCATATTTGGATCATCAGGATAGTTTGGATCATCAAAAGATCTATCCTGAGAGTCCAAAGAAGGAAACCGTGATGTAGAAGCAGAGTTAATAGGCTTGGCAGCAGAACTGATTGAAGCAGTAGTTGCTTGTTTTGGTCTAACAATAGAGTCTTCTGAGTCAGCAGTAGAGTCTTCTGGCCTTGTAGGAGAGATATCAACAACCACTTTTGGGGCTTCATTGTGTATCTTTTCTGCATCAATAGAAATTTCAATATCTGCTTCAGCTTCCTGAGGTTTCTCTTGAGTAACAACATCTTCTTGTATATCTTGATCTTTTTGTAAAGGTAAGAAAGTTGGACCAACTTTCAGTTTCTCAATCAAAACAATGTCTTCTTGTGGTTTGTTAGTGTCAACACTAGCAATAACTGGTACATAATTCATTGTTTTGGTAAGAATATCAACATTAAACATCCATTCAGGTCCTTTTCCTTCAACATTAGATGTGTTCTCACTAAACTTGATATGCAAATTCTCCTCTACATGTTTGGTTCTCTTATTATATACCCTGAAAGCTTTACTATGTACTGAGTAACCAACCAAGTAACCTTCATCAGCTTTCTCTTCAAACTTGCCTAACTGATCCTTAGTATTTAAAATAGTGACAGGACATCCAAATGGCTTGAGAAAATCAATCAATGGTTTCTTCCCTTGAAAAAGCTCATATGGAGTTTTGTTGTGAGCCTTCACTACCTTACTCCTGTTTTGCACAAAATATGCAGTGTTTACAGCTTCAGCCTAAAAAGGTATAGGTAGTTTAGAATCAGATAACATTGTTCTTGCAGCCTCAATAAGTGTCCTGTTTCTTCTCTCTGCAACACCATTCTGTTGTGGAGTTCTTGCAACACTATACTGTCTTAGAATCCCTTTTCCTACACAGAATTGATTCATCACACTATTTTTGAACTCAGTACCATTGTCACATCTGATAATTTTCACTTTGTGGTTGTGCAGGTTTTCAACTCTTGTAATGAATTCCTTAAGTATCTCTGGGGTTTCATCTTTAGTGGCTAAGAAGAACACCCAAGTAAACCTGCTAAAGTCATCTGAGACAACTAGGCAATATGCTTCTTGTTCAAGCTTTTCACAAAAACAGGGCCAAATAAATCCATGTGAAGTAAATGCAAGGGCTCTGTATTTGTGTTCACTTTCTTGTCCTTGAATGAAACTCTGTGTTGTTTACCCATTTGACAAGCAACACAAGTCTCACAATTTTCAAACAGCTTTATGGGCATGCCTCTCACAATATTTCCTTTCACCAACTTGTTCATTATCTTGTAGTTTAGGTGCCCAAGTCTTCTATGCCATAATTTGGACTCATCAATAGTGGCTTTTGCAATCAGACAAGTTAAAGCTCTTTTGGGAACAATGTTCTTAATATGGTCACTGTATATATTTTCATTTCTAGGGACCTTCAATAGCACAAATTTATCATCTAGCAACTGAAAATCAAGAGAAAGGATCATACATTCAGTGTCTGTAAAAAGAACAAAATTCCTTTTGTCACACATTTGTAAGACACTAAAGAGGTTAAACTTAAGCCCTTTCACAAGAAACACCTTCTCAAAGTCCAAATTTCCTGTTCTTAAAGTTCCTCTACCAATAATCTTTCCACCTTTTGGATCATTCCCAAAAGCAACATAACCACCTTCAAAAGCCTCAAAGTCTTCAAGTTGAGACTCATCTCCTGTCATATGTCCAGAGCATCCACTATCAACTATAACCATATCTTTTAGATCATCCAGTAGATTACCCTGCACATGAAAGTAGAGAAATTAGTTTCTCTTGGGGACCCAAGCTATTACTGACTTGGATCTGCCTTGTGCATCAACATAGTTAAATTTCTTTAAATCACTTGATGCACTGCTATTTTTGGAAACATTGTTTGTAACAGTTGATTTTGGTTTCCAAACCCAACAAGCTGAGGCCTTAACAGCATAAAAATGATTTCCAACAACTGTATTTGATAAAACTTTTGGCCCAGAAGTAGAAAGTTTTGTACTAGCAGCAGATTGCTTACTAGCAGCAGAGTGCTTACTAGCAGTAGAGCCAACAACATAACCAATTGTGGTTTTGAAAGCACCATTTGATTTAGCAGCATAAATAGATCTAGTTGCACCAGATCTTAACAACACAACCCTAGGAATCATGTTTCTATTAGGATGAGGGTGAGTATTCATAGTAACATATTTATGATTCACCCTAGAATATTGATTCCAAACAGGCTTTTTGTGGTCAGGACAACTATTAATCAAATGTTCAAAGCTACCACACTTATAACAAGCCTTTTTCTTTAATTGAAACTCACTACCTAATTTGTTAGAAACTAGGTTATTAAAGTTTCTCTGATTTCCCCTAGGCTTATTATAGACACCATTCAATCTATCTCTAGAAATCTCATTATATTCTACCAATTTCCAAGAGATGCCCTTACCTAACACAGGTCTCACAAACTTCACCTGTTCAATTTAAGGTTTAACTTTGGTAGGAATTTCTTTCTTTTCTACACTTTGTTCTAGTTCAACCTGTTCCTTTTCCTCATCACTATCTGAATACCAGTCTTCAATAATAGGAGCATCAGGAAATTTTCTACCCTCTACCTTAGGTGTTTCTAAGACACTTGTACTAGATTCACCAACTAGTTTTTCAATGTCTAGCTCACTAATGAAGGACAATTCTTTTCCTGGTAGAGCATAGGCACTCTTAACAGGAGGAGCTACCTCATTGTAACCTATTCCACTTCTTTTCCTCATTATGGTACTCTCAATAGATTTATTAACCAAATCAGAAGCATATTGTTGTTTATTTACTCTTACTATATGTTTTTCTTTATCAGCAAGAGCTGCATCCCTATCTCTTTCTGCTTCTTCTAATTTATTCTTAAGAAACTCAATTTCACTGTTTTTCTTAAAAATCTCAACATCTTGTTGGTTAATTCTATCTACATATTCTAGCTCACACTCTTTTAGATACTCAAGTCTTCTTTCAACATTTTGAATACCTACTTTGTAACCTAAGTTATCAAGTTTTAGGTTTTCAATTTCTCTAATTAGACTCTCATTCCTAGACTTAAGTTCTTCTACAGTGTCAGCACATGACTTAAAAGAACACACAGATAAATCAGAATCATTTGATACCTCAGAGTCAGATCCAGAAGATGATGATAGATAGGCCATAAGTGCAAAGTTATGCACTTTAGGCTTTACTTGAGCCACCAGAGAATATTTTGGTTCTTCATCAGCCAAATCACTCCAATCATACTCTCCCAATCCATCACAAGATACCAATGCAGTAGTGGTATTCTTTGTTTCATCAGTGGTCTTCTTTGGAGCTTCAGCATTCTTCTTTCGAGCTCTACATTCCCTGGCAAAGTGACCCTTCCTGTTGCAGTTATAGCACTCTATCTTTGACTTGTCAAATCCAACATTTTCTTTAGCCCTGTACTTGACTTCTCTTCCAGTTCTCTTCAAGAATTTTCATGCCCTTAAGGTCAACATGGCCATTTGCCATTTAAGATCCATTTCTTCAAGATCATCAGGATCAATTTGATCCAAATCTTGATTGATAACCTGTGACCTTATATTTGTAGTTAGATCAGCCAAGAATGCACACAAAGCAATATCACTGGTGGGATTCTTATCATTTGAACTAGCAGCAGATTCATCAGCAGTAGATACCCCATAAGAAGTAGAGTGAGATACTTTAGACCCTTTTGAATTTGAAGATACAAAGGCAAGATTTTGTGTACCAGAAGATGAAGTAGATGAAGAAGTCAATTATGGTTCATACACTTTTAAGTTGTTATAGAGACTTTCCAACTTCATAGTTTCAAAGTCAGGCTTATTCCTCCAAACAACTGTGTGCATACTCCATTCAGGTGCAAGACTTCTAAGGAACTTGAGGTTTACATCTTCTTGTGGAACCATGTGACATTTCAAAATTTTCATGTCATTAATTTTAATATTTTATTATTTAACTGTTTTTTTTTAATAATTAACTTCGTCGGAAGTTATCCACGTACGTCATAACGCGTTAAATTTATTCAACCACTACTATACTATGTCTACTCTACATTTTTTATGCATTTTTGTTTCCTTACAATCCTATTTTAACAGTCATTTTTCACTTTTTCCAGTTATACGTAAACCTTGCACCTTTCACGTTTTACACGATTTAAATTTACATTTTATGATTTTAACAACGTGAACCAACCTAGACTATGATGATTTTACATATTCTATGCATTTTAACCTATTTTCATGTTTACAATTATAATTTATACTTGTCATTTCATTTTTATAGTTTACGTCACCTGTATCAAGAACCGGTGTCACTAAACGCGTTTTCAACTCACGGTTTCAGTTTTAACGATTTTTAAACCCTTCGATGAACTCACCACTCATCTAAATTACTTAAATAGGTTATGATAATAAGTTTTAACATTTTTATAAGTTTTGTATTTTTATGTTACTTGATTTTACGTTTCGCGTCTTAAAAACTACACGTTTTCAACTACCGGGACCAAAACTACACACAATATACCAAAACTACACAAAATAACTCATCTCCTCCCCCACTTACTCAAAAACCACGACCATGTGATTATAATTTGATGTGGTGTAATGATCTAACTACTATTTTTACACTTGGAACATTTGTTTTGCATGCTACCACTACAAAACATATCTTACATAGTTATTATCACCAAACTTCCATCTCTTTGTCCCTCTCTCTTTTTGAACGACCCAAAACAGATAGAAATCACACATTTCATCAAAATTTTCACTAAAGTATTGATCATAGATTAAAGATCTTGAAGCCCTAGTCTTGTTCTTGATTTATTACACTCAAACAACACATAAATCTCATCAAATCTTAGGTTTTCTTGGAAGTTCTTAGCAAGAGTTTATTCAGGGGTTTTAAGGTGTTCAAGGACTGATATTTTAAGGTATTATCAAGGGTAAATCAAGGTGAAAAAGTTGGGTAAAATATTGAAAGAAAATGGTGCAAGGGTTATTGTTAAAATCATAGGTTTTGTGGTCCATTGTTCTTGATTTTCTTGTTCATCACTTTTGTAAGGAAACTTTCCACTAACTTTTCATTTTATTTTTATTTTTACTTCTGTAAATTTATATATCTTTGATGTATTTGAACCTTATATAAATTATAATACTTGGTTAGGCTTGGTACATAAGTTTAATCACTAGAAAACCCTAAAGGACTAAACATGCAAACTGTGAATCTGATTCAGGGGTAAAAACGGAATAAACTGATTTAATCAGTAAACATTGGACCTAAACTAAAAATATGTAGTTATAGCCCTATGTCTTGTGGACATTTTTACGGGTATTTCATCGAATAACTCATTACGATGAGTAAACTAGAATTATTTTCGTGAAACATGTCACATTCTGAGTAACAGATTTGAAACGTGTATAAGTCATTTTTTTTGTGAAGAACCCACTGTTACTCAAAACATAAAAATTTTAGATAACATCTTAACTTAAACGTGGCCGAAAGTGGGGAATTAATCGGTTTTGTAAAACATTAGATATCGCACTTTTCGTGGGACTGATGCAATGTTAAAGTTTTCTGAAGTGAATATATTGGGTAAATAGGTAACTTTGGTACTGTTAAGTAATTTTTGGTTTGGTGGGACCCACAAAGTTTGTTAGTACAGACAAATACCTTTCGAAGGATATAAGAAACTTAATTTTTCGACATACGGTTTCAGAGTGACGAATTTTCTAAATTGTGCAAATTATAAAAATGTTAACAACTTTGACTTTAAAAGTATAAAGGATTCAAAAACCCATATGATTATATCTTTAAAACTTTATTTTTGAACACTTGATATATTTAGGAATTATGTACCAAGCATAAGTAAGAGTATAATTTATATACAACAAAAATACATCAATATTTATTTTCTAAAACCTAAGACAACGTATATATGTTTAGGTTCTTCGTAGAGCTTCGCGGCTATCTTTCTTCGCTTGCTTGATTGTGATTATTCCTCTTTGTTCACGGTGAGTTCATAGCCTCGCCTTTACTTATTTAAATGTTTTATAAACCTCGCGAGGGGGATACATGCTAGTTTTACAAACTGAATACAAGTAGTTTTTGATATGTTGGACCCGATTACATGATTTATAGACATCTGACATTGAGTATTTCTTCCCAATTAAGTCCCCATCATGAACCGTTAATTCCGTAGGAAACGCTAGTATTATGAATATGCATATTTGGCCTGGCGGACCTGGCCGGGTGAGTAGCGCTCATACATCAACGGTCACATAATATTGAGAGATTACGTGGTAAATGGCAAATCTTACCTTTTCGGGGCACAATTAAACTAGGTCAAGGTTCTGTTTCATGAGCTCAATGCTATAAATCTTTATTTCCCGACTTGTATTTGTTACATGTCAACTTAATTATGGGCGTATAACAACGTAGCTCATCGTATTTTAAACTGATTTATCTTGTATTCAACTGATTACTTATTTAAACTCTATGAATTCATTCAACCTTTGTGTTGACTTTTAGCATGTTTTATCTCAGGTTCGTAAGTGACTTTCGGCTTGGATGGGTGGCGCAAAGAAATGGATATCTACTTGATGGCTCATGTTTAATAAAATTTCTCATTCGATAATGTTTCAAACTTTTAAACTTATGTAACTTTAGATTATGTTAAAAACTTTTGGGACCTTGTTAACTCTGATAAATTATCGAATGTGAAGTTTTAAAAACAACTTTGTTTTAAAGTTGTTTACTATATTTGTACAATGTGACCAAATAGCACCCCATGTTGTATTCCGCTGCGTTCCTAAAATGGGGGTGTTAAAGAATGGTACCAGAGCACAAATTATAGTGAACTAGGTCTTTTTGTTTTTAAAAACCTAGACTATAATCATTTATTTTTTTTCAAAATCATGAGCTTCCATCATCTTGTCCGATATCCATGCGCGCCTACTCCTTAGCTTCCTATTTCTCCCTCGTATATATATCTTAATCATACTATATTAAGGATGATTATAGGAGCACTATAATTATTTTTTAACTCGTCCGATAATCCACGAAAGTATCACTCTTATATATATAACCTTTTGTGCTCTAAAATTCCTTGTTGTATTTTATGCTATTCATGAGCATTATAAACATTCATCCAGAAAGTTTTACACATCTTCAAGTGCACCGTTGCTATACGTATATGAATAGTTAATATTACTATATGTACTTACGATATATTTTTCTTATTTTATTTCTATTTCTTTTTCTCGACTATCTTGCTTGATTCTAAAACATCGATATATTTCTATATAAAGTTCTCACATGAATACTAAACTCTTCTAACCATTGTGAGTTACATGATGGTCTCTCTTAGACATTGTATGCGATTACAATGGTCTCATTCATTATTATGACATTGTGGGTTACACAATGGTCTCACTTACTTCATTAACATTGTGAGTTGCACAATGGTTTCTCTTATTTATCAGACGTTGTAGGTGATTACAATGGTCTATATACCCTTTCATAACTTTATGTACTATCATTACATCTGATGGCGAAACTCGTTACGATTTATCAATTCCTCTCGATTGCTTTACTCCCCGTAAACTTATGTTTTCTTAGCATTTCTTCTCCCTTTCCTAATTAATGATAATTATATGAAAGACTATCTATATACACTTGATTTTCTCTCGACTATTTATACCCATCAAAGCATTACTTCTTATTTGTATAGAGGTTAATTTTATAAATGTTTTATCCGATTCTTTACACATCGAGTACAACCCTAACAGTCCCAAATATATATGTTTCATTAAATTCCTAAACTATTAAATACATATTTATTCATTTTGATGATCCTCTAAAAACTTTCTCGTACGTTGTGGGTGACATAGTGGTCTCATTTATTTTCTCAAAAATCATGAGTAATGTTATGATCTCTAAAGAAAAAAATCTTTTCATGACCTTAAACAATGGTGTCTTATATGAAACCCATCACATTCTATTTATTTACCTTGGAAGTTCACTACCATTTTATAAACAACTTCGTTATTACCATATAAACTTTATTTCACGATATTATTAAACGTATTTACTACTCTCCAAAGAACTACCTTACGAATACCTTGTATAGCATATAACCATACTTACTATCAACTTATGAACACCTTTGTTAGTCTCATATAAACTATTTTAAGCACCTTACAAATGATTTTGCCGTTAACTTAACTATTTTACTACCGCTTTATAAATCATTTCACTAAAATAATTCGCAATGTTTGTCACCATCCATCAATCATTTTGTCACTCCCTTACAAACTACATCACAACCACCTTATAAACTAAATCACTAATTTACTACCGTTACATAAACTGTTTTGACTAGTTCCGAATAAACTATTTGTTATCATCTTACAATCGCTCTGTCATTTACCTTATACCAAAATTTTTACCACCCTATAAATCATTTAGATATCTTCTTGAAAATCATAACTATTTTGTTATTATGTTATCGTTCTTTATTCTTCTATAATTCTTATAAACTGATTCATTATCTTCAAAAGCTGAAGTTCAGTAACTTTCTCTACATTCATCAAGTTCTCTTTTGAAACCTTCATTGTTAAAGGTCCGTGTTTCTGGCCCGATGTGGACTGATTTAGAACTGCTTAAAACTTCTTTTTCTGCGTGCATTTTCCTTATTCGCTTGTGTTACATACTTATACTACTTACTTATGATTGATTCTTACATATGTACAAACTTATATCACTCTTTGTATATAAGATACTTATGCAAACTCCATACTTGTCCAACAATGGACATATCACAAGTGTAACTAAGTTAAGTATTTGAAAATTTTTCGAACCTCGATTAAATATAGTCTAGTCACCTATATTTAACCTTGGGACAGTGGAACATAGTCTGACTACCTATGTTCGACTTAGATTTTTCAAATACTAAGAATAGTTATATATGGGTTATGTCTAATTGATCTTCTACTTGATCTTCGAGAATCACAAAATTTTTATGTAAGTATAACAATTCAGCGGTATTCATACGATCGAGCAAAACAACTAAACAAATCCTCATCTTTTCGCAAGTGAACCGTCTAGAGATTAAGACGAATTGAGCGCCGGGACGTCGCTCTCTTAAGGGGTACGTACTGTGACATTTCAAACTTTTCATGTCATTAATTTTAATATTTTATTATTTAACTGTTTTTTTTAATAATTAACTTCGTCGGAAGTTATCCGCGTACGTCATAACGCGTTAAATTTATTCAACCACTACTATACTATGTCTACTCTACATTTTTTATGCATTTTTGTTTCCTTACAATCCTATTTTAAAAGTCAATTTTCACTTTTTCCAGTTATACGTAAACCTTACACCTTTCACGTTTTACACGATTTAAATTTACATTTTATGATTTTAACAACGTGAACCAACCTAGACTATGATGATTTTACATATTCTATGCATTTTAACCTATTTTCATGTTTACAATTAAAATTTATACTTGTCATTTCATTTTTATAGTTTACGTCACCTGTATCAAGAACCGGTGTCACTAAACGCGTTTTCAATTCACGGTTTCAGTTTTAACAATTTTTAAACCCTTCGATGAACTCACCACTCATCTAAATTACTTAAATAGGTTATGATAATAAGTTTTAACATTTTTATAAGTTTTGTATTTTTATGTTACCCGATTTTACGTTTCGCGTCTTAAAAACTACACGTTTTCAACTACCGGGACCAAAACTACACACAATATACCAAAACTACACAAAATAACTCATCTCCTCCCCCACTTACTCAAAAACCACGACCATGTGATTATAATTTGATGTGGTGTAATGATCTAACTACTATTTTTACACTTGGAACATTTGTTTTGCATGCTACCACTACAAAACATATCTTACATAGTTATTATCACCAAACTTCCATCTCTTTGTCCCTCTCTCTTTTTGAACGACCCAAAACAGATAGAAATCACACATTTCATCAAAATTTTCACTAAAGTATTGATCATAGATTAAAGATCTTGAAGCCCTAGTCTTGTTCTTGATTTATTACACTCAAACAACACATAAATCTCATCAAATCTTAGGTTTTCTTGGAAGTTCTTAGCAAGAGTTTATTCAGGGGTTTTAAGGTGTTCAAGGTCTGATATTTTAAGGTATTATCAAGGGTAAATCAAGGTGAAAAAGTTGGATAAAATATTGAAAGAAAATGGTGCAAGGGTTATTGGTAAAATCTTAGGTTTTGTGGTCCATTGTTCTTGATTTTCTTGTTCATCACTTTTGTAAAGAAACTCTCCTCTAACTTTTCATTTTATTTTTATTTTCACTTATGTAAATTTATATATCTTTGATGTATTTGAACCTTATATAAATTATAATACTTGGTTAGGCTTGGTACATAAGTTTAATCACTAGAAAACCCTAAAGGACTAAACATGCAAACTGTGAATCTGATTCAGGGGTTAAAATGGAATAAACTGATTTAATCAGTAAACATTGGACCTAAACTAAAAATATGTAGTTATATCCCTATGTCTTGTGGTCATTTTTACGGGTATTTCATCGAATAACTCATTACGATGATTAAACTAGAATTATTTTCGTGAAACATGTCACATTCTGAGTAACAGATTTGAAACGTATATAAGTCATTTTTTTTGTGAAGAACCCACTGTTACTCAAAACATAAAAGTTTTAGATAACATCTTAACTTAAACATGCCGAAAGTGGGGAATTAATCAGGTTTGTAAAACATTAGGTATCGCACTTTTCGTGGGACTGATGCAATGTTAAAGTTTTCTGAAGTGAATATATTGGGTAAATGGGTAACTTTGGTACTGTTAAGTAATTTTGGGTTTGTGGGACCCACAAAGTTTGTTAGTATAGACAAATACCTTTCCAAGGATATAAGAAACTTAATTTTTTGACATACGGTTTCAGAGTGACGAATTTTCTAAATTGTGCAAATTATAAAAATGTTAACAGCTTTGACTTTAAAAGTATAAAGGATTCAAAAACCCATATGATTATATCTTTAAAACTTTATTTTTGAACACTTGATATATTTAGGAATTATGTACCAAGCATAAGTAAGAGTATAATTTATATACAACAAAAATACATCAATATTTATTTTCTAAAACCTAAGATAACGTATATATGTTTAGGTTCTTCGTAGAGCTTCGCGGCTATCTTTCTTCGCTTGCTTGATTGTGATTATTCCTCTTTGTTCACGGTGAGTTCATAGCCTCGCCTTTACTTATTTAAATGTTTTATAAACCTCGCGAGGGGGATACATGCTAGTTTTATAAACTGAATACAAGTAGTTTTTGGTATGTTGGACCCGATTACATGATTTATAGACATCTGACATTGAGTATTTCTTGCCAATTAAGTCCCCATCATGAACCGTTAATTCCGTAGGAAACGCTAGTATTATGAATATGCATATTTGGCCTGGCGGGCCTGGCCGGGTGAGTAGCGCTCATACATCAACGGTCACATAATATTGAGAGATTACGTGGTAAATGGCAAATCTTACCTTTTCGGGGCACAATTAAACTAGGCCAAGGTTCAGTTTCTGATGCGTGGGAATCGCACCTTGCTTTACCTCTCGAGGGATCTCGAGAAGCTTACAACCCCCACCAGGCAGTGTACCTGATCGTTGTAGTATAGTACAGTGACAAGTACCGGGGGATTGATCGTTCAGCTTAGGAATAGTGTCGCTAGGATTAGAAAACCTAATTAATAGTTCTAGAGGTGAGAGATGATTATTTTTGTATTTTTATATTTTTATTGAAAGCAAGTAAAATCTCGGGTTTTGAAGGAGTGGGCGGAATTAGTTGCTAATCAACTAACCCAAAGCTAAGATGCAATCAAAATATAATAATAAAAATGAAATTAAACTAAATTATACTAAAGTTGTGAGCAGTGGTTGGAGAAATTGTGTTTACTTAGACTTCACTACTCCCTAGATATCTTTTACATGTTAATTACTTGTTACACTTGTATGAATGATGGATTGTATTCCTTAATACCATTCGTGGGGTGGCATACATAACTCCCCAACTCTATGAGCTCTTATCTCCTCCTACACCATGACCCAGCACAACTATAGGGATTGTAAACAGTGGCTCATGCATTAAATACAACCAATAAAGACCTAGTACGCCTCGGTTCATGTTTCTTAAGACGTTCAAGCATGTTACCATTTGGAGATCTGCCAGTTTTCTTAAGCCTAACATATAAATCATTCATTCAAAACAAGAATAGACAAGTAATCAACACATAATCAACATCTAGGTTTCATTAGATCTAAGCAAACACAAGAGAGATCTAGCCTAGCATAGTAGAATTGAGACAAGAACAAGAGATAAACAACCAACACATAGACATATTGATTGAATTGAAAGTACACTTATCTCAATTACAATGCAAGGTCTCAAGGGTTTGGAACCCTTGAAAAACCTGTAAAAGAGGCACCAAAATCGTCTTTAGGGTTTCACCAAAACTTCTCTCTCTTAATGAAAAAACTAGAAAACTATATATAGGAAAAATAGTCTGACGGCGTCAAGAGTAACTTCTGACGCCATCACCTCGCCGCCATATACTTCCTCGGACGGCCTTGATCCACTTATGACGGCCTATGTGACGCCGTCACCACCCACGGTATATTAATTTTGCCACTTTGACGCCGTCACGAATCCTTCTGACGCCGTCACCACCTTCGGTGTTTAATTCCTCATGTCTGACGCCGTCAAGATGGTGGTCTTGACGCCGTCACCTTGTATTTTCAGTATGGAAATTTGGTACTTAGCCGTTTTCTTCACTTTTATGCTCCAAAAACGTCCAAAATAGCTTCTTTTCCAGAATTCACTCTCCAAACACCTAAAATCACAAAAGGAACGATTTAGGGCAATATTTGATCAAATAAAGTCGGATTCGGGCTTAAATGACCCCCTAAAAACGGATCATTTTTCGCCTCATCATATACCCCTACACTTGAGATTTGCTTGTCCTCAAGCAAATGAGCTTTTATTCTACTCAAAAGACAAGTTAGGGGTCATTTAACACTAATATAAAAGTAATTACAACAAATAATCGTTCCACTAAAGACCAATAGACAAGCACGGAGGTCATACACAAGCACCTCACAAATAGTGTTTAGATACTCACATCTCTCGGGTGTAATAAAGTAATATAACATTATGGAAATGGAAGATATCTCTCACTACCTGTCATAGCAAAATAGATTACCATAGGCTTGGGAAAGGATCAAACCTCCACCACATGGCGTAAGCACCTAGGATAAACTATCAAAGAGGTCTTTTAAAGGGTTATAACGTTAGGTGTAGGGATATGAATTACACGGTTTTGTTGGATAAAGGAAGTTTTACTGGTGGCGAGTTAACAATCTTAGTTAATTACATGTACAATATGGCGTTGCTAAGCCAAGACTAGACTCGATTTAAGCTAATAAACGAAAAATAATAAAAACATAAAATGAACATAGAATAAAAACGGGATGGTAGTCCGTATGTTTTTTCTCTTTTCCCCTTTTCTATTTTTTTTTTTCTTTTTCTTAATTTTTTCGATTTTTTTTTTTTTTTTTTTTTTTTTTTTTTTTTGCATACACTCTTACCCTACCATCCAAAATAATACATCATAGAGGATGAGAATTCCCCTTACACTTGAATCTTTACATACTTTACATTTAACTAATCTAATGACTCGAATTAAGAAAATCAAAACACTTGGAGCACTTTTAAGATTAACGTACATATGGGGGTAATAAATGATGTTCTTCCCCATTACTCCATAAAATAAGTACTTACCCATGAGTCCCAATCGTCCCAAAACAATATGTACAAGGATATGACTCGATTTAGCAACCATGTAATTAATTAGATAGTTAACTTAGGGTTTAACAAATAACAATAATGCACTAAAAATGAGCGCATACACAGAAGGCTAAGGCGATTTGGGTGTACATTTAAGTGGGGTGTAACAAATTCTTCCTTTAAGTAAGGTGCTTAAAGTTAGAAACGAAAAGATAGGCTCGGAGGGGTGTACTAGGGGTTTCGTGTACTAAAAATGAGTACAACGCTAAGGGTGTGGGAAAAATTAGTTGACTTAACTAGCCAAGTAATATGACTTAAATGGTCAAGTAATTATGATACGGGTTTAACACAAGGGTGATCCTAATGCCTCTTATCATGTAGTAAATCCTACCACACGAATGTAGTCTCACTAGCGGTCTCGGGATGCATCACTAACGCAAGTTCTAGAATCTAAATGCTACCGGTACACTCATAAGCACCAATAATGAATGCTTTTCCTATCAAAACTAAAGGCGAACCTCACATTTTTGGGTGGAAAATTTTTCTGAATATACGGTTATGTGCTAGTCATACAACCTCCTATCCATGAGACGCTTGCTATGGCTAAAGTTTCACTCCTAAATGTTGTAAAAAAAATTTAATTTGGCGCTAAAATTACACTAACAAGTATTTCTCATAGTTTTATTACTCATCTACTATCAAACAAAACAAACTCAAGCGAAAGTGCATATGTAAGGTATCATCTTTTTACCCTCCCCTTACACTTAAGATGAACATTGTCCCCAATGTTCAAGTAAAGAATGTAAAAGTTAGAAAGTAAAGAGAATGAAATCAAATACTCCCCTGATTCGCTCGGTATGGATTATAGGTTGGCCAGGTTAAATCTTCCTCCAAGAAAACGAACAATCAAAGCTTCCCTTCCAGAATATAAATCATCTTCTTGTCATAAATAACCTGTAAATCCTGACAACAATAGACAAGGCAACCTCGCGTAAAATCGGCGGCATCCTATATAAGTTACTAAATCCTAGAAAACAAAGTAAGATATAATGCTTGTGGAATGAAGTTTGCAGATTTCCTGGAGATTATAAAACTTAATAATTCACAAAAACCATAAGACTCCGTTAGAAAAACAAAACCGGTAAAATTTCCAGATTTTAACTCCTGACGCCGTCAGAATGGACCTGCAGAAATTCTTATGTTAAGTTTCCGGAAAATTTCTGGAAAAACTTTGTCCTACTTCCTGGAAAATCCTACAAAACTTCATTATGACTCAATACAAGCATTTGACTCTAACAAATACGAATATACATGTTCATTAAATATTGTGGAGAATCATGATCGGTTTGTTTCTTAAAAACATATTTGGGGTTTCCCCTTACACTTATCTTTTGCAAAAATACCTTTAGGTTGAAGTTAAGACTAGGCCAAACAACATAATAAAGTATTTCCACATTTTAATTGAGAAACATGATCAACCAACAATAAAAATAAAACATGCATACGGAAGCAAATAACAATCAAACAAATAAAATCACACAAGACATGGGTTGCCTCCCAAGAAGCGCTTGTTTTTGTTCGAGTCACGAGCCTGACTCTACCCTTATTTCACGAATAAAGGTGAGGTTTTCCCTACACTTAGGATTAAGTGCGGGTGAAAGTAGCGATACACACCCTTAGGGTGTAAATATGCCTCGTGAGGAAAGAGTGGTGGATGAATTGTATGCTCAAAGGTGCGGGATCCTATCATCATAGCCTTACCTAATTCAATTGGGTTAGTGGGTGAATTAAGATTTTCTCTTAGAAAGGGATCATCTTCTATCAATTTCGAGAGACTACTAGTTGGAAATCCATCTTGATCTAATAAACCCGGTTTAAACCCATAATGTGTTTTGTGATCAATCATGAATGGGTGATGTAAGCATGTAAGGTTATGTTCCACTCCTATATTGGCTTCCTCTCTACAAGGCTTAGAGTCCACTACCTTTATCCTAAGACTACCCGGACTATATGGTTTGATGGGTGGATCGGAACCTATTTTAATTCCTAAATTTTCATCCAAGGACGGAAGATTAGGTAACGGTTTTGGTTGAGGCTCCGGTTCATCAAAACTAGGAACTTCCCTAAAACTAAGAGTAAGGTTATCATTATAAGTGTTCAAACCTATATCCTCTAGTTGTGTTTGGTTCAAAGGTTCTACCTCTATTGGGGTTCCTAAAGTCTCTTCTACTTCTTTCGGGTAAGTCACGGGCGGTGTGTGTACCTCAAATGATGGTTGAGTATTTTGTGGGCTTATGTTGTTCACCTCAACATTCCATTTGTCAGGATCTAGCCCTAACATTCTCCCAAGTATCTCACGTGCTTCTCTAGGCATCTCAACTTCTATGTCCGAATCATAAGGATCATCTTCAATATTCTGACTGCTATATACAAATTGCCCAAGAGATTCACCATTTGTTTCTTGAGATTCATCATCATCGATCATAAAACCTAGGTCTTTTTGATCAATGTGATCAAGTTCGACTACATCCTCCATCACATCAAGGTCACCTATGTGTTCATCCTGTATTATTGTAGGGCCTAACCATGACATGCAGCTAGGTGGCTCATACGAAACTATCCTAGGTGAAGGCTCATATGGTGCATAGGTGTCTCTAAATGATGTATTTTGAACTCTTTGGTGTGTTGGCGGCTCAACCTTTTCTAGCAATCTTAGAAGTCTAAGTGTAAAGTCCATTTGAAACAAATTACAAACAAAATCACAAAGAAAAGATAGACTACGAGAAAGCTACAAAATAAAAATCTTACTAGAAAGGAATCTAGCAAGTAGACCTAATAAAAAGAGATTCTAACCTAGACAATAACTATTCCCCGGGCTGCGGCGCCAAAAACTTGATGCGTGGGAATCGCACCTTGCTTTACCTCTCGAGGGATCTCGAGAAGCTTACAACCCCCACCAGGCAGTGTACCTGATCGTTGTAGTATAGTATAGTGACAAGTACCGGGGGATTGATCGTTCAGCTTAGGAATAGTGTCGCTAGGATTAGAAAACCTAATTAATAGTTCTAGAGGTGAGAGATGATTATTTTTGTATTTTTATATTTTTATTGAAAGCAAGTAAAATCTCGGGTTTTGAAGGAGTGGGCGGAATTAGTTGCTAATCAACTAACCCAAAGCTAAGATGCAATCAAAATATAATAATAAAAATGAAATTAAACTAAATTATACTAAAGTTGTGAGCAGTGGTTGGAGAAACTTCACTACTCCCTAGATATCTTTTACATGTTAATTACTTGTTACACTTGTATGAATGACGGATTGTATTCCTTAATACCATTCGTGGGGTGGCATACATAACTCCCCAACTCTATGAGCTCTTATCTCCTCCTACACCATGACCCAGCACAACTATAGGGATTGTAAACAGTGGCTCATGCATTAAATACAACCAATAAAGACCTAGTACGCCTCGGTTCATGTTTCTTAAGACGTTCAAGCATGTTACCATTTGGAGATCTGCCAGTTTTCTTAAGCCTAACATATAAATCATTCATTCAAAACAAGAATAGACAAGTAATCAACACATAATCAACATCTAGGTTTCATTAGATCTAAGCAAACACAAGAGAGATCTAGCCTAGCATAGTAGAATTGAGACAAGAACAAGAGATAAACAACCAACACATAGACATATTGATTGAATTGAAAGTACACTTATCTCAATTACAATGCAAGGTCTCAAGGGTTTGGAACCCTTGAAAAACCTGTAAAAGAGGCACCAAAATCGTCTTTAGGGTTTCACCAAAACTTCTCTCTCTTAATGAAAAAACTAGAAAACTATATATAGGAAAAATAGTCTGACAGCGTCAAGAGTAACTTCTGACGCCGTCACCTCGCCGCCATATACTTCCTCCGACGGCCTTGATCCACTTATGACGGCCTATGTGACGCCGTCACCACCCACGGTATATTAATTTTGCCACTTTGACGCCGTCACGAATCCTTCTGACGCCGTCACCACCTTCGGTGTTTAATTCCTCATGTCTGACGCCGTCAAAATGGTGGTCTTGACGCCGTCACCTTGTAGAAGTTGACTTGTGTCATCACCCATCTTCAGTAATTGATTTGGAACAACAAACGTGCAAGGAACAGTTTCTTCTTGATTACAACTTCTAGATCACAAGCTCTGATACCACTTGTTGATCCCAGTTGAGCAAACGATCTTATATAGAAGTTGACTTGAATTAAACACTTAAGCTAGAATGTGGAATATAAAAGCTTAACTTAAGAAGAACAATTAACTATCAACACTTCAATATATTATTAATACGAGCACTCGACAATGCTAAGGTTTTACAACCTTTAAGTGTAAATGAAACTAAAACAATACGCACTCAAAACTAACCCTAGGATCTTCCTTTTGTAGACAAAGGAATCCTACTAGGTTTACAATACCTTTCTACACAAGATAAGAATATTCTAGACGTATATAATATACACACAATCTATTCTATAATTATCTATTCCGTATACATGCTTATCTCTTTAGCAGTAGATTCCACTAGCAGTATTTTCCCATAGCAGCACTTTGAATGACAGCAGCAGAATCATTAACTTTAGCAGCATTTTCATCATAGCAGTAGTTTCACCAAGCAGCAGAATCCAAAACCCAACATTGGAAACTGCTTTCTGTCGACAATAAACCATGTAGAATCCCTAGGTAATGAGCTAACCTAGCTCTGATACCAATTGTGGAGTTTGTTAGACTCCTTGGATCATTTTAAACACTAGGGTTAACAATAATAATGATAAACATATGCACAACGGAATTAACAAAACATCATTATTATTGAACAAGGTTTCTTCATCATCATCTTCATAACAACTAATCTAGCTTACAAACCCTAGGCGTCCATTATAGGAACTTGACGCCTAGACACACACACCTTTAAGTCGACTACATATAAATCTTCTTTGTAAATCAAGTCCCTTGTATTTTGTATTGTCTTCATTCTTCACTTGTAGTTTTGTATTTATCAACTCAATTATAAAACCCAACAAATTTGAAATACAAAGTAAAACATATATATACAATTTTTAACATGGATTCCACGTATTAAAATATGGTAACGGAAAAAAATAAATGAACAAAGATGAACCAAAACAACTTAATTTGATACGAACATAGTAACGATAACCATGGCTTGCTAAAATTGCAAAAGCCAACTTATTACAAACACAACCGTAAGAAAAACTTCAAATGTACGAAACAAAACAACATTAAAAGAAAATTAAAAAAACATTGTGATAAGGAGAATTCCATAATCACAAAACTTGTCCAAGAGTTATCATTCTTCATCACTAACGTTGTGATCAACCATATACTCATTTCCTATCTTTTTTTCTTGCAGCACGTAGTTGTTGGATCATTTCATCAGCTTTCTTGACGCAATCCATCATGTTTTTCCAATCAGCATTAAGAACATGCCTCTTCTTAATCTTGTGCCACACTCCATTGTAGCAAACATACATGTCTGTTAAAGTTATAAAAAAATTTGTTCATTATAAATATAAGAATCAAAAAATTAATCTTTATAAAGTTTGGTCTTATATAACACGATAAGTATAGAATACCTTCAGGATCGTGCTTAGCATGGGTCGGAGTATGCGTAGCATTTTTTTGTGGACCTTGAAATAGAATTATTTTTCCATCTTTATCGTGTGGTTTTGTGATATAAGAACTGGATGGATTAGTATTGAATTGTTTTGGAGGTGAAGACATTTTTGCTAAGCAAAACTTGAGAATTGTATACTTTTGTGATGCGTGTTTCAAATGGTATATATATAGTTTTACTTTGTATACATTTGACTTATATATTTTAGGAGTTGATATGGTTTATAATTTAAATGGATATGAATATCACTAAAGATTTGATTTGTTAAAATTCAAAAATATTTTATGATCATAATGACATTACAATTTGAGACTCATAATTAGTTGGAGAAAATATGGATTTTATTTTATAGTAACATAAATATGTTTTACTTCCTAAAGTTTAATTATTTTGGAGATTTGTAGTGACTATATTAAAAAGAATAAAACTATTATAAGGTTTGTTAATATTGAATATGAAATGGTTTTAAAAGGAATATTTGTGTGTTATTGAATTAGCTTATACGAAATTATGAATTGTAAAAAATATGATTATATATATTTAGGATTTGTGTTTGCAAATAATATGGGATAACTGAATTGAAATTGGAATAAGAAATGACAAACATAATAAAGATAACATTTGCATTACAATTTTGGAAAATTTAAAATGCATGATAACATTATAAATTTTAACAATTTAGAAGTTAAACTTAGGATCCGGCTTGGAAGAAAAATGAAGATGTGCATTGTCATAATCATAACTTCCATCCTCTTCATCATCAGTAATGTATTCACCATCATCATGACTGTCATTTTCAAGTAAATTCATACGCGGCATTGAAGAAAGTTGTCTATCATGATCTTTAGCCAATACCAAACGCCTTTTCCTTTGTGCTTCTTTCTCATTTTCAGCTTCCAATTTTTTTCGTTCCTTCTCATCAGCAAGATCAGCTTTATAAATTTGGGATGTTGATATGTGTAGGAGAATGATCCTCAGTCACCATCTTCATTGAGCACTTCCTCCTCCTCATCATTCTTGAATTTCTTTGCACCTTTATCTTTCTGCATGCCATCATCCAAATCAATCACATCACGCTTCGCTTTTTCAGAACTGCTACCTAAACCACCATCCTTGTGCACTCCCTTTGTAACTTCTGGAGTTGTTTCAATGTTGAAAGGAATGTTATCAAGGGTATTTACTTTGGTTGTGGTAACAGCTAGGGTGACTGGTGTCTGGATTTCTCCTTCATGCTCCTGTGATGAAAAAATGCAATAATGTTTATAAATTTAAAAAGTTGAATAAATGAAACTAATACATTATATTCATAATGTTTTATTTGCATACCTCATTGATGAATCCATGTTTAAAGATCTTTATCATACTTTCATCAGCTGAGACCATCTTGACTTGGTAAACATGATTGTTGTTGTTAATATTATACGACGAATATAAAAAGCGAAACAACAATTTCCTCCCAACTATGGGAGCCAATTCATCAGGAAATATATCATCAGCCTACTCTCCATACTTAGCCTTGAGCTTATGACATGGGATATCAATCAGCTTAGTGATAATATCTTCATACAGCAAAAGAAATGCCGATCCGGTGTCATCAATGACACGTACAATTACTTTGTATCTATATTTCAACATACAATTGCAGGAGTATAAGTATGTAAATTAAATCTCAATGTGTATGTGTATTATGGTAATAATACAATATCAAATAAAAGTTACCTTGGGCCAACATTAGTAATTTCTTTGTGTTGTTTGCAGAACCACACCTTAGTTTTAGGTTTCTTTTTTGACGATAATTCACCATGTTCTTCTGGCTCTTTGGCAATACACCCATATTTCTTATAGGCTAGATACCACCAGCCATGTTCTTGATGTACTTTGTGAATCTTTGCGTACATAATGCACTCAAATTGTTGTATAATCATCAAATTGAAGAACATAAGCGCACAAAAAAAATAATAAAATAAAATAAAAAACTTAAACTATGAAAAATTATTATAAGCGCAAAAAAACAACAAAAAATAACTTACGTATTTAGATTCACGAATACATCCAACTATTTTCCTAACTGCATTTTCAAAAAACTCATCTGCAGTGATTTCCTTTTTGGATGGAGAAAAAATATTCAATACAATATTTTTCTCGACGTATCCATCCATTTCTTGGTACCTATACAACATATTATAGTAATTCAATGTTTTAAGTTATTTTGTAAATATTAGTTTAGTATATGAAGTACTTACATCTTTCTGAAAGTATTAATCTCTGGAATGTTATCATTTAAATAAAGCTTCGTTGCAAATGCCCCATTGCTTACAGATGGTTTACCTACATTAGTATAATAGCACAATTATTGAAGTATATTGAAAATAAATAAATTACGCATCCATACTTTAGAGACTATAATCTTACCATTAAAGTATTTCACTTTTCCAATTTGAAGAATCATTACCACACTTTTTATTGCATTCAATTGTTGTGCCAAACTGTTGAATCGATCTACCCAACCGTCAAAGAAACAGCAATCCAATGTCACCCCACTGTAGTATATATATATATATATATATATATATATATATATATATATATATATATATATATATATATATATATATATTTGATCTAGATTCTATATAGGGGAGGGTTAATGTGATATCATACATAAAGTTGTAAAAATAAGATCTAGTCTAAAGAACCACTAAAACCATTTTATAAATAACCATATTAGCAATAATACACAAAAAATAAAGTATTAATACGAATTAACATTTTAGCAAGTAATAATCAACTGATACATGAGTTTTGATTATTGATACACAACTATAAATTTACATGTCGAATCAAAGTGTATCACCTTAACCTGATACATTACATGTCGAATCAAAGTGTATCACCTTGGTTTCGTAAATTTAAAAAAGAAAACAATCGGAACTTTAACAATTTTAGGTGTACTCAATAAAAACTTTTATTTTATTTTAGCGAGAGTGTCACTTGTCAGTTATAGTTGGATCTTATTTTTACAACTCTAAGATTGATCTTATTTGATCTAGATTCTCTCTCTCTCTCTCTCTCTCTCTATATATATATATATATATATATATATATATATATATATATATATATATATATATATATATGTGTGTGTGTGTGTGTGTGTGTGTGTGTGTGTGTGTGTGTGTGTGTGTGTGTGTAACTTAATATAAGTAGATGTAAATAAAAGAGTATCAAAATGAATATTTCGTACTCAACATCTTCCAAGGTGACAATCCTTGTTGTTTTTTGAGCACCATAACTTTCATAGGGGATTGGTTCAGATATGGATATGATAGTCCCAATCACATCTGCGCGTTCATATTTATATGTAAGTAAAAGAGTATAAAAATGGATATAAGTATGTGATTATGTAGACTAGTGCAAGAAACTACTTATAACGAAAATCAACTAATATGTACATAAGAAAATTAAAGTATTTCAAAGAAATAACTATTATCAACAATATCAGTCTCCGTGAAATGCCTTCTCATAGAGTTCTGAAAGGGTTCAAATCGAAAACTACGGGTATTCTGGTCAAAGGGAGCCACTCTTGTCACGGAGGTATTCTTATAGAAACCAATCTTGTAACGGTGACTGAGCAGTGGGAACTTCCCTCCGTTTTCTCCCACACCAAAGCTTCCCACTTTGTAGCAAGACCCTTCATCTAGAATAGCTTGAAACTTGTTCATATCTGTCTTCTTAATAGAATCTTGCATACGGTTACCCTGAAAAACGACTTAAATTAGTTGTGAAAAGGATATGTTTAAAAATTAATAAACATAGTATGTTAATAACCTGTTCATCTTGGAATAGTACTTCTAAACTCCATACTTCATTCGGCCTAGTGATAGGATGAGCGTTCCATACACATACCACCCTCACCAAAATTTTGGCATCATCGAGCATAGGGTCTACGTCACACAAAGCAGTAATAGCTTGATCTTCCATCTTTTGCCTATATATGATAAACCATTAGTTTTAAACCATATAGACCATATTTGTAAGTAAAAACAGAGAAGAAACAAACTTATAAATGATAGATTAGGGGCAAGACACTTCATATACCTTTAGTTTGTTTCTTAAGAAGAAGTGATAAGAGATGAATAAGAAGTTGATTAGGATGCACATAAATATATAGTGGTAGAAATTAGGTTAAATGCATAAAATCTATGCATTCCAGTAAGGCAAATATTCAAGATTTAAATTTTGTAGCAAAAAATCAGGATGGTAGTTAAGAAAATCCGTTTTTGTTATTGACATTTAAATCATATAAATGCTATAATTCTGTTTTGCAACATTTCCTCAATTATGAAATTATTTTTCAAACTTTCCTAACACATAGGGAGAATATCAATTATTTAAAAGAAAATGATTGTCATGAATATTAAAGGGATAATCAAAACATAAAAAGTATAAAACTTTGTATTTATTTGAACTAACATGAATGAAAAAATGAATGTGATGGAAACAAATATCAAAAAGAGTTGCTAAATAGGGACAATTCCATGAAACCATATTATTTTTGTACAAATACAGATGAAATAAAATGACCAAATAAATATGTTTCATAAGCAACTTATACTAAACACAATATTTGGATGAACATAGACTTAAATTAATGTGAGTAAACTACATCTGAAACCTTGTAGCCAAATAACAGGAAGCTATGGTATATGGGGATGAACATCATAAGTTGAATTTTGGGAACAACATCAAAATATAATCCCCTGGTAAATTACAAATAACAGGAAGCTATTGTATAGACTATGAAATTAGTGACATGTAAATCATCTTAATATGGATTAGCGAAACATCAAATGATTTTATGCAATTTTAGGGATGAATCTCAAATTAATTTTAGGGATAAACATATCAAATGATTTTTATGGATGAACATCTTACAAACAACATGAAGCATCAAAAAAATAGTATGAATACCTTAACAAACTCATTTGAGACAACAATCCACCTCGTTAATACACATGGGAGTGATCCCAGTATAGCAATTAACCCGATTAGGTTTGGTTGTTATGAATAGTCGTATCTGTTATAGAATTGTAGATTGCAATCATATTTTCAATTAAATTGATGGAAACAAAGAAGATAATGGATACATATTCAAATTCCATCGTTATGAACTTTTGGTGGTTAGTGTTTGTGGAAGATGATATGAGAGGATTTAATTGTGTGCGTGTTTTTAATTTTCGATGGGAATAATGGAATGAGTAGTGAGTTAGGGTGTTCCGCCAAAAAACATATGAGGGAAATCAACGGCTGTTAAAAATCAGGGGTTTCCACATGTCAATTGATTAAGAATTTTGGGGGAGAAATAATAGGACAACCTTGTATTATATAGGAGGTAGATATATATATATATATATATATATATATATATATATATATATATATATATAGGGTCTCTTTCTTGCGAAAACCACCTTATCTGCGGGAACTGCGAGAACCACCCTTTTACAACTAATAATACACAATGTACACAATTTAATGCTCTATAGAATTTTGTAATTTTTATTTAATTCAAAAGGGTATAATAGTAAAAGATATTTTCATATTATTTTTCTTTTTTTATAATTCTCATTTTTTATAAATCTTAATTTTTTTTAATACTAACGTGTTTTCAAATAGTTATGGTGCATACATGTTTTTTATACTTAATCATTATTTTTTTAGAATCTCAAGGTGCATGCATGTTTTTTTTTTCTCGAATAGTTAAGGTACATAAATGTTTTGAATTAGTCAAAGTGCATACATGTTTTTTTCCCTTTCAAGGTGCATATTAGGTTTTTTAATATAATGAAATTTATAACAAACCAATAACATAAATGTTATATACAAACTTCGATATCGATTGAAATACAATTAAAATACAAATTTCTCCAATAAAAACATGAATATAATCGATCTATACACGTGAGCACTAATAATATTCAACACAAATAGACATATGCGCACGGGTAGCCGTCAATTTTTCAAAAGTCGGACATATATGCACCTGATATAAAGAAAAATACAAAAATTAGCAACAATAATAATATTAAAAATTATACATGTTCATGAGTACATGTATGTTTTACGAAACATACTTGTTTCGCAAACACGAAGTCTTTGAAAAAATCAATAATTATACTTACCAAAAAAAATGTTTTAACAACTTCAATGTTGCATAGAAAAATAACATTGACCATAGTTAATAACAACTTCACTGATCTATTTTTATTTGTTACTTAACGATGGTCAATCACCAATAGTTTTGTAGTTCCTAGGATAACAGAGTACATACAGTTTCTGCAAGGTATAACCATATAATCAATAAACAGATAAACAAGCTTTAGACGTTCGGTTTTCGGGAAGCCGTGAACATGATTTTCAATACCCAAAACCAAACCAAGAATCATTATAAACTTTCGGTTATAAACATAAACCAAATAACCCAAAACCACATCCAATAACATAAACTAAAGTAATAAAACCACATAGTCTTTAACCAACATTAATACAATGAACACCATCAAATACGTAAGACCACAAGAAACCCAGAAAATTCCCTTATAGTACCCACCCATATCAGATCCCTAAAACTCCAATTTAATACTAGTTTAATCCTTATATAGTTATATCCTATGTTTTAACGAAACTCAACATTGTACCCAAAACAAAATTACTACGTACTAAAAATCTATGTTATATTAGTGCGCACATAAAAAAACCAAACCCCATATTTAAAATAAAACTAACAATCAAACAACAATTTTAAGCAAAAGATAAACAATACCCGGATCAATCCTAACACCACTTGCACCCTCACCCAAACAATCGTCTTTCCTATCTTTCCCATCATTCTCAGCATCAATTTCATTTTTATTTACGGGTTTCGCGCCCTTCAATTTGTAAAATCCATCCAACATCGACTAACAAGACGAAAAGAGTTTAACAAGAATGACATATCGATTTGGCGAGAAACGGCCGCGATGATAGATCCGAAAAATCCACCCAACATCGATTGATTTTTGGTAGACAACAAGCACAAAAAAAAAAAAAAAAAAAAAAAAAAAAAAAAAAAAAAAAAAAAAGTCTAGGGTTCTTGAGAGGAGAGGAAGAGAGATAAAAAAAAATTGAAAAGAGTGTTAGATCTGAAAAGTTACGGTTTCTTTGGTATATAATCCTTTTTTTATGGAAGAATTAATTTCCCATTTTGCCCCTGATTTAATTTTTTTTGTTACATATATTTTCAAAAATGCCATTATGCATTCATATCATGTACATTATGTATTATTAGGAGTAAAAAAGGTGGTTCTCGCAGTTCTCGCACCTTAACATGGTTCTCGCAAGAAAGTCTCACTATATATATATATATATATATATATATATATATATATATATATATATATATATATATATATATATATATATACACACATATATATTTATAGATATATATATATCTATAACATATATATAACTGGATGGACACGTCAGCATTATCCAGTCATCGATGACTGTTCGATGACTAATCGATGACTCTCATCGATGACTAGGCACTACATAATAGGCAATACATATTTAATAAATTATTTAATGCTAGTTTGTGATTTATGAAATTTTTAATTTATTTTTATTCCAATTAATTTAATTTTCGTTTTGTTTGCCCAAAAAAACCTCTTACCATGGTTCGAACTATGGATCATCATTGTAATTACGAAGTATGATAACCACTACACCACTTAATTAGTTTGTGATTAAATTGAGACATTAAACAAAATAAAGCTATGTGTGTATATTATGCTTCATTTAAAATCGATATTTTTGATTTGCAACAAGATAAGTTTGGTAAACTATTCTGTGATATATGATGCATTTTTTGTGTTAGGATAAGTATAGACTTGATCCTCTAAACAAACTTATAACAATCCTAAATATTAGTAACCTAAAATTTCACTATATTCCTAAATATTAGTAACCTAAAATTTCACTATATATACATGGCCATCATTCATTCACATATTTTGATGAAACGGTGGAAACCTAGATGAAAATATACAGCCACAACGACATTCATTGAGTCTTTCTAATGGTATGAAAGGTAGAATCTTATACAGGATTTATAATAAGATGTTTACTTTATTCATGTTTTATATTTGTAATTTGATATATTATTATTAATGTTATATGTTTTTTTACTAACTGTCCAAGAGGTATATGATTAGCAAGTTCAACCAAGGTTGTACTATAGTTTCTATTGTATTTTTTTGATTATTCGTTAATGTTTGTGTTTTTGAAGCAATCAAACAACCAGGAGTAGCTAAAACACAAGATGGAAAAAGGTTCAGGAAAATTAAATCAGGTATGTCATTAGCTTTTTTTGATTAAGAGATTATATTATTTTGATTATTCGTTAATGTTTGTGCTTTTCAAGCAAACAAACAACGAGGAGTAGCTACAACACAAGAGGGGGAAAGGTTTAAAAAAACTACAACAGGTATGTCATTAGCTTCTTTGATATGCATTTTGATGTATTGTTTGGTGTATTATTATCTACTTGGATCTGTTGTTTGTCATATTGTTATTATGCATGCCCAAATTTACAAATTTAAACTATTTGTGTTTGGTTACATGTCTAATATGCATATGTCTATAATTATATGCTTTAATCTCCAGCTGTCAAATGCTTCACTAGCAGAACAGGCTTGGCACGTACCACTACGATCGGAAGTGATACAAAAGAAGGTCAGTTTAGATGTAATGTTGCGACACATTCAATCAGCATGTTGTTTATTATAAGCATGTTTGGTATAATATATTTTTAGATTTGATTGTTTACAGTGTGTATTATTATCAATTTAGATCTGTTGTTTGTTTTATTGTTATTACGCATGCCTGAATTTGTAAATTTCAATTATTTGTGTTTGGTTACATGTCTAATATGCATATCTCTATAATTATATGCTTTAATCTCCAGCTGTTAAAGGCTCGACTAGCAGAACAGGCTTGGCATGTACCACTACGATTGGAAGTGATACAACAGTAGGTCAATTTAGGTGTAATGCTGCAACACATTCAATCAGCATGTTGTTTATTATAAGCATGTTTGGTATAATATATTTTTAAATTTAATTGTTTATAGATCCTATAAATGATGTAGATGAAAACACTACATGTATGTTTGAAGATGGCACGCCAATGAAACAGACACAAGGTAGTTATGTTTTAATATAATCGTTGTAAATATATATATATTTTTTATTGGTATTGATTTATGTTTTTAACAAAAAATACATTCATTAAAGATCCAAAAAACAACCCAATCACATTTGATTCGTCTGTTTATGAAGGTGGTACTCCAACAGGTCGCACCAAAGGTGATTATTTTTTGTTTAGATTTGTTATAAACATACTTTGTTATTTATAAATATATGAGTATGTTTTATATGATAAATTATCTTACGTGTTGTTAAACACAGCTGGAGGTAGTGGATCATCAATGGGGGCAACAATACTGTTGATTTAAGCATCCGACGTAGAGGAAGACCATCTAATGAGAAGATAGGTATGATATTTAAAACTATAAGGGTAAACCATGTGTAAATTAAAGACTTTATTTTGAATTAAACATGGAATTAACATAAAATTAACTTTTCATTCTCATGGTAAGACAAGAGTAACATTACATTGTACATATCATGCAAAGCAAACAAGATGAGAATTATAAACAGTTACAAACTAAATTTAGGGGATTTCTCCGGATCAAATGACAAGTGTAGATTGTCATAATCGAAAAACTCATCGTCGGATGAGTCTTCCTTTTGATCTGTATCAAGTTTTCATTTTCTATTTGCCCACATTTGCTTCCATTTAGATGTAGATTTCCGCTTCGCAGCTTTATCTTTAAGAGCTTTTTCCCTTGCTGCTTTTGCTTTTGGCTTCTTTCTCTTCAAACTCTTTAAACCACTTCTTATGTATCCCTGACTTGTGCTCACAATACCTTCGGAGTTGTTCTTCAAAGGTTTCTTCTTGTGCATTTGCGTTCACGTTTCCTGCCATTGTTGCTAATGTAAATATAAAGTTCTGTGGAATGATTTTTTGACTGCAAGTATTACAATTTATATACAAAAACTGTTAGGCAATTGAAGGGTTTTTTTATTGGAAAAGACATAGTGTTTAGTGATATTATGACTAAAGTATTATAGGGAATGACAGTGTAATTTACTAGGAATGTATGTCAAACACATATTAATGCCATTGAGGTATTAAACATTGAATTCGCGTATGAAGTTGGTGAACATATTTACTTTACAATACATCTATAGCAACCTAACTACACTTTGGCAAATGATGCAGGAAAATGTGGATGAATTTGGTTGTAATCCTAACAAGGACAGTAGTGTGGCAAGTAAAAATGATCCGACAAGTGTGCAATCATCTGGAAACATTCGAAAGAGGCCACACTCGACGTTGGAATCATCATCTTATAAAACCGAATAATCTTTGAAAAAAGATGGTGATGGTGGGACTATAAAAGATTGAATGCTATGAATCAAAACTGAGTTTTTTTTTTATCTTTTTTTAAATTTTTATTTATTTGCCGTTGCACAATGTACTTGTTGGAAAGGGATGTGTTTGTTTACTATATTTTATTATGATTTTACTTTATTAATCGTGTTATATTATCATTATATTTGTAATATGAAGGATTTTACCTCAAAAATTTCTGTAACCTTGTATATGCATTAATTTGTAATAATTGGTGACAAATATTATGCATGTGTTACATGTTATCTTTAACAAAAATTACATATAACCGTTAAAAATAACCAATAACATTGTATTTTAATCATTGTGCAAACCAACAACGCATACAATGAATCATCTATCTAACCACGGTAGCTTAATCAAGATATAACTGTTATTTATTTAGTCTATTACATCCACATGGTCAATATGTTTATTGTGATCCAATGCAAGACAACCAAATGGTTCCACGACCAAAAAGACGTCAACCAATAGCTAAACAACCTATTTACGGTGGCGACATACAATCTGATATTCGCTCTTCTAAACGCAAGTTAGATAGGCTTAGGCAAAATACCTTAAATTATGGCATGCCTCTATAACATTGTAAATACAACATCAAATTATTTAAAATATCACGAGGAAAAGGAATATAAAAAACGACTGAAAAATATTATGATATCCAAATCAATGAAATGATAAAAGTTTAAAATGTAACACGAAATCATATAAATAAAATCAAAGTATACTAACATTGAATGTTTTTTAAAACAGTAATAAATAACACGGCATAGAAACGAAATCATAAGCTATTATAATAGTCCATTTGCTTTTTAACATCGACTATCGTCTCTTGATACTTTGTTATTTTCTTACTTCGTTGATTGATTGCCTCTTGAAGTTCCATCACTCTTTGTTCATCGCTAACATTTTCTGCTTGCAATAATCTTATTAGTCTATTGAGCTGACTAAGATAAGCCCCTGGCAAAAAATACCTCGCAACACTTGGGCTTCTGTTTGAATTTGTAGATGTATCTTCTGATGAACCACTTCTTGATCAAACACTTGTATGTTTTCGTGAAATCAAATAAGCATTTATAGGTATATACAAGATATGTAATTCGTGATGGATTTATATTAAATTTGAACAAAATTCCATATACCATATTTATCTACTTATATATAATATCAAATGTGTTATCAAAATGTTAATATTCTAATTTTAATGCATATATTTATATTTCCTAATAATAAATTATTTGAGTATAATATCTTTTTTTTAGGTTTTTAGAAATATTCTTGCGATTTAGAAGTCTATAAACCTTTATCATATATACTCTGATCGTATTTGTTATGTTAACATATCTTCAAATATTTTATGGTTATCATATAATTTTCTCGCGTTTTAGATGTCTATAAGCCTTTTATGTTAACATATCTTCTAATATTTTATAGTTATCATACAATTTTTTGACTTATATGTTAAGAAACGTATCTTAAGATTTTTGAAAATATTTTGGAAGTTTTAAACAATAAATTTTGTTCACTAAAATTCCATGGCTCCGAGATTTCCAAAGTGTCAAAAGATCGCACAACAAATTGGCGATGGACAAATTGATAAGATCCTAAAAGAAATTTATTCAAGAGAAAAGCAAGCCTATGAATATGATGAAAAAGAATATAATCAAAGGATTGAAGAGTTGGAAGCTAGGATTGATCACAGACGTGGTATTATTGTTGAGCTACAGGAGTATGGCTTTGATTCTGTTTTTAATTAGCCTTTGGCTATTTTAAAGGCGGCAGAGCAAGATGATTTGGCTGATATAGAACGGTTGATTCAGTTGAGCATTGTTGCTGCTGTACAGGCTACTCAGAAATCAAAGCTGATGAAGAGGATTAAAATAGTTAAATAAAGTGGTTCATATTAGTGTTGTTTCTATTGTTTTATCATTTTAACTTTAGCTTTATTTTGTGTCAATTTTTTGGATTAAATTACCAGCGTTGTTTTTCTTATTCAATCTTAAAATTTATGGTTATTTTATAATGTTTATGTGTTTAGTATTATTTGTCCATTGAAATACATAATGTATGTATAAAACTCATTAGATATTGGTTTAAAATATTCTTTAAATTAGGTATTCGTTAATACGTTTAAATTGAAACCGGAATCACATAAACTTAAATTTCATTAATAATAATCTGAAAACGTTACAAAAACATAAAATAGAAACGATATGAAATTGAAAAATTACAATACTGAATTTAAAACATAAACATAAATTAAACTTCAATCGAAGAATAAAATATCCCAGGTTTGAGAGTTGTTGGAGTCGTATCCATCATCATATAGATCGTAACTCGCAAACTGCTCTACTTCTAACTGGGCTTCTAACTTGCTCAGTTCCCGCTCCTTGTCAGAATTCCAGCCATCATCATTAACTCTTGGTGCATATGAACTTGATTCACCTGGTACTTGTTGTTGTTGTTGTTGTTGTTGTTGTTGTTGTTGTTGTTGTTGATGTTGTTGTTGTTGTTGTTGTTGTTGTTGTTGTTGTTATTGCTGCTACTCAATGGCAGCAGTTTCCACGTTTTCCTGAAAACTCCAACGTATTTTGTCGGAAATTTGATCTTGAATGTCAGTCACGCAAGACCACAAAGTCTCAGTAACTGCAGCATCTTTACGATATTCATCATAAATAAATTGATCAAGTACAACTTTGCGTTCTTTCGATATGGCGTTGCACTCAGCATATCGTTCTCTCAAACGTCTTTTAAGAGCTTTTGCTTCTTCAAACTTTTCAATCACTTTGATAATAGCCTCTTTGTGTTCCATGTCGTCCTTATCAGCTTGTTTTTGGAAATACTATTGGATTTCTTTGGCGGTGTGGGGAAGTTTACAAGACATTTATTGGTGTTTGAATTGTGTTTGAAAGTGTGTGTTTCAAAGTGGATTTGATATGCGTATTTATAGGATGAAAGTGGTAAAATTTAAAAAATCAACATTGGCCATCCAAGTAATATAATGTATTATGTACACTTTTTTTTAAAAAAAAACTATTGTATATTATATATTTTTTTTAAATTGTATAGTATAAAGGATAAATTAAAATTTATATATTTAGATAAGATACATGTATCCAAACAGAAAATAAAAAGAAGATAAACATCACAAAATTTAAACATCTATTGATAAATTTTTCGTATTTGTTATTATTTTTTATAAAGATGTTTATTTCCTAAATAAAGATTCTAACAAACTTATTATTTGATCTTGTATTTATCAATCCTAACTTATATATTTACAAATTTCAGTTTGAGAAGTTACCACACTTATCTTACACGTTCTAAACACAATTTTTTCGAAAATATACACAATTCCTTAATTAAATTTGCAATTAATATTAGACTCTTTGTATTCCAAACTTAATGTTAAATACATGTTAGGGTGCTTTTAATCCAAGTACCCATACACATTATCACATACTCTATTTTTTTCCCAGGCATCTCACTGTTATCAATAGCATTGAAATGGTTGAAAACAACAACAATGCTCAGGCACAACAGAACATAGGTGTGATAACAACATTTCATATTTCTAAAATATAACTAACAATAATTAACTATGAGTTTTATAATTTGATTTTCTCAGTTAATACAATTGCTGAGGAGGTTAACAATAATGTTGTTGCAGAAGAACCAATAGCTTTTATCTATGATTGGATGGTTGCAGAAGCAGCAGCCATGAAGAAGAGAAAATGGGAAGTGAAAGAAGAAAAACATGCAAAAAAAAAGGGTTGAAATAAAGGCTGGAAAAAAGAGACTAAAAGTGGTGTTGAAGGAGGTCAAAGAATATAGGAAATCCAAGAAAAGAAAAACCAAAATTGATATTGTTTTTGATGAAGCTGGCGAGAAAAATATAGAGGATCGAGAGTGTTATTCATATGATGAGATGCACTTGGCATTCTCATCAGAAGACAAATGAATGTTTTTTTTTTTATGTTTACTTTAATTGCAATATGAATCAAATTTATAAATGTTGCTGTGAGTAAATTAGTTTGTTTATTGTGACAATTTGAAACTTATTGTGTTTATGTTTATTATCGTGTTGAAAATTTATAATTATCTATTGACAATATTCCAAAATTACAATACAAAAACAATAAACAAGGTGTGGATTCCATTACAAACCTTTCTGGTAAAACGAATGCATACAAATAATAATTGAACATGTACACACAATGAGTATTTATAAATGATGGTAATTTTATATAAACTAGGATGAGTATATTCTAAATTTAAACAAAATATGGTATACCATATTTATATACTAATGTAGATTAGTATATAAGAATTTTTACCATAATAAGGAAGGAGATTGTAGGTTTATAAGTGCTTATAAGTCGAATAAATATTTATAGTTATCGAGAAGACGTGAAATTTATGATATATATATATATATATATATATATATATATATATATATATATATATATATATATATATATATATATATTAGATTCAAACAAAATAACTTATATCATATTTATGTTGTTATGTTAACGTAATATTCTAATTTTTTCGAGTATACTAAGAATATTTTTGCAATATTAAAACGTATAAACATCGTCATATATTATATTTGGAAGAAATATTATTAACCAACTTTGTGGTCTTTTAATGTGGATAATATATAAATAACTTTAAAACGTGCATATCTAATTAAAATTGATATCTGATTATCAATTTTGATAATTGAAATACATTTTACCAGGAAAAAAATACTGAACATGTTATTAGTTGAAAGATAAATAATATTAGTTGAATGGAAGGTGACAATACAATTGATTTAAGCATCTGACGTCCTGGCAGGCAACATAATCAAACAAAAGGTTATATTTAAACTCCTATGCTCGTCAAATTACATGTATAGATACTAAGAATATTGAATAAACACGTTAGTTATTGAGTAAACATGTTGTTGTTGCAGATGGTGGCAATATGATCGATTTAGCTATTCGACGTGGAGGAAGACGACCAGGGCAACGAATAGGTACGCTAAATGTTGCTTATTGTTTTTTAAAAACATTTGTTACATACGTTTCAACCAAAGTAGAAAAAAATTACAATGTAAACTCCTAAGCACGTTAAATTTTAGTTACTAACAATATTGAGTATACATGTTGTTGTTGCAGATGGTGGCATCACGATCGATTTAACTATTCGACATGGAGGAAGACGACTAGGGCAACGAATAGGTACGATAAATGTTGCTTATTGTTTTGTAAAAACATTAAACACGTTAAATTCTATGTATGGATAACTAATAAAATAGATGTGTTGAATTATATATATAGTTACTTAATAATAGTTAGTAAACATGTTCGTTGTTATAGATGGCCACGATATGACCGATTTATCTATTAGACAAGGAGATAGACGATCGATACGACAAATATGTACAATAAATAGGGCTTGTAATTTTTAAACCACGTTTGTTAAAAATGTTTAGTTTAAAACTATATTTATTATTTTCTTGGAACCTAGAGAACAACCAACAACGCATACAATGAATCAGCTATATAATCATAGTGGAATACTTCCAATACAAGGCATGTCAGTTGCCGTTCGACCATCGAGGCAAACTCCTGGGCACGTTAAATTACATATATAGATACTAACAATATTGAACAAACACATTGGTTGTTGCAGATAGTGACTCCTAGACACGTTAAATTTCATGTATAATTACTAACAATATTGAGTAAACATGTTGTTGTTGCAGATGGTGGCAATATGATCGATTTAACTATTCGACGTGGAGGCAAACAACCAGGGCAACTAATAGGTACGATAAATGTTGCTTATCGTTTTTTAAAAAATTTTGTTACACACATTTCAACCAAGATATAAAAAAATTACTATGTGAGCTCCTAGACACGTTAAATTATATATATATATATATATATATATATATATATATATATATATATATATATATATAACTAACAAAATAGATGCGTTGAATTATATATAGTTACCTAATAATAGTTAGTAAACATGTTCGTTGTTATAGATGGCGCCGATATGATCATAGATGGCGCCGATATGATCGCTTTATCTGTCAGACAATGAGGTAGACGACCGAAACAACAAATAGGTACAATAAATGAGAATTATAATTTTTATACCACATTTGTTAAAAATGTTTAATTTAAAAACACATTTGTTATTTTTTTGGAAAAATGAATGCAGGTGTTCAAACTATTGAACAATCTCAAAAAAGCAAACCTGGCGGACAACAAACAATGCATACAATGAATCAGCTATCTAACCATAGTAGGCTACTTCCAATACAAGACACGTCAGTTGCGGCTCGAACAGAGGGACAGACTATGGAAGAGGTGATTCCCACATGTAAAAATTTTATGGTAGCTTAATCGAAATATAATTGTTATTTATTTAGCCTATTACATCCACATGGTCAATATGTTTACTGTGATCCAGTGCAAGACAACCAAATGGCTCCACGACCAAGAAGAGGTCCTAGAAATGACCCAATTAAAAATTGTAAGATATTTATGGTAACTTAAGCAAACTATAATTGTTGTTTATTTATACTACTAACCACAAAATTCATTATTGAACCAATAGCTAAACAACCTATATAAGGAGGCGACATACAATATGATATTCACTCTTCTAAACGCAAGTCAAAGAGGCTTAGGCAAAAAACCAAACTGTCTAGGCTTAAGATATCCGAAGGTGGTTTTCTTAGACCAACATGGGTGAGAGATGAAAATGATCTACAAACAAATGCATTCGTTGGAATATCTAAAGGTACAAGTAAAATATACGTTGTTATAACCATTTACGTTCCTTTTTATTTATAAAGTGCAAGTGCTTTCATGATTTATTGATCATCAGATTACATCGACCATGGAAATCCAATTTTCAAATGTGGAGATTGCAACGCACTGGTATGGCATTCGGAGAGTTTGGTTGGAAGCACACATGCGGGTAATGGGTCGTATTCTATTTGTTGTGGAAGAGGGAAGGTCATGCTAACAAATGAAATTGTGAATCCACCACCGTTGTTACTGGATCTTATTAGTGGAAATAACCCAAAAAGCAATTCGTTCATTGAGAATATCCGGCGTTACAATGCAATGTTCGCTTTCACATCATTAGGTGCCAAGCAAGACAACACGGTAAATCAAGGGTATGGACCATATTGTTACAGAATACAAGGTGAAAATTACCATCAAATAGGTACTTTGTTACCAAAAGGAGGGAAACAACCAGTATTCGCCCAATTATATATTTATGATAAAGCGAGTGAGATACAAAATAGAATGAACTGTTTCAGGTACAATAAACATACAATTATTACATTAATTTGAATAACTAATATCATAGTATAATGTATAGCTTATTATTCTATGTGTTTACAATATAGATGCTACGACAACATCAAAAACTAATGTTTTAGACCACGAGCTAACTGTTGAGCAACGAGACATGCTTGATTCAATCAACCCATTGGTTGCTCAGTTTCGTATGGCGGGTGAACAATACGTGTCTGAAAAGAACCAGAAACAAGTTCAAATTACGTCTCATTGGTACAAGAGAACGCGATGGAAGGGAGTATAACCTACCAAAAGCCGATGTGGTGGTATATATATGTATATGTAAGTATATATATATATATATATATATATATATATATATATATATATATATATATATATATATATATATATATATATATATATATATATATAGGGAAGGGTTAATGTGAGATCAAACTTAAAGTTGTAAAAATAAGATCTAGTTTAAACAACTACTAAAACCACTTTATAAATAACCATATTAGCAATACTACACAAAAAATAAAGTATTAATACAAATTAACATTTTAGAAACTAATAACCAACTGATACATGAGTTTGGATTAGTGATACACAACTATAAATATACATGTCGAATCAAGTGTATCACCTTAATCTGATATATTACATGTCGAATCTAAGTGTATCACCTTGGTTTCGTCAATTTAAAAAAGAAAACCATTGAAACTTTCACAATTTTAGTTGTACTCAATAAAAAATTTAATTTTATTTTAACGAGAGTGTCACTTGTCAGATTTTAGTTGGATCTTATTTTTACAACTTTAAGATTGATCTTATTTGATCTATATATATATATATATATATATATATATATATATATATATATATATATATATATATATATATATATATATATATATATATATATATATATATATATATATATATATATTAACATATAATTTTTAAGTAGGATCAATTATTACACTATGTAATAAAAATACAATTCATTATTATATTATTTAAGATGGAAAGCTAATGATATCTATTTGGTGTCCTTGAATCTCCTTCTTATACATAAAACAGTATACAATGCAAAGAAAAACAACCAACAAAACCCTACGTTGATTATTTTGTATACACTAAACAAAGAAAAGAATAAAAAAAATATATATGAAATCAATCACGTTATTTGTTTACTTGTAGCACCTGTCACCATGAGTCAACCTCAAAATCACAAGGACAAAGTCAGTTTTTTCCATTCAACATCATAGAAATTTGGTAGATATGTGCATGTATCTTGATGCGGATACAGACCATGAACCCAACGATATAGGCTTACCTTACATTGATTCACTTGACGATTTTGGTGCCAAGTTGTAACCACGTTTTCATGATGGGATGTTATTATCTTTTATTTTATATTTAGCAACTGAATAATACCCAATTAGTGATTGATTGGGATTTGATTTCTTTCCTTAGTTTGTGGTGATGGAACTTTATTAATACGTTGTTTGTTTTGCAAAGAAAGGGAGAAGATTTTTTTTAATAATAGTTGAGATTTCTATCTCCAGTTTCTTTTCTCTCTATTGTTGCCTTCTTCCTCTTCAAGATCCACATCAAGTGGTATCAGATTCAGAACTGCAACGATCATGGTGGGCAGAGGTCAACCACGTAACACACCTCAAGGTGATGCTCCTGTCAAACCTGTTGCAAATCGTGACCCACGAGATGTTGAAGAAATAGAACGATTACAACAACGGATTAGAGAATTGGAAATTCAACAGCAGGATGACCGCGATGAGGAAACCGAGTCAGAGGCTGTCGTCTGGGACGATGGTTTTGACAGAGAGGAGAATCCTTTTGGTCGTCGTCCGCCACCCCAAGCCCATCCACAGAATTGCGCTAATGACCTCCGTTCATTGGGGGTACGTGTTGAGATTCCAGATTTTGCGGGTACAGCGCAACCGGATGAGTTCATCGACTGGATGTGTACGGTGGAACGTGTGTTCGATCTTAGAGATATCCCAGATCATCTCAAGGTTAAAGTTGTTGCTATTAAGTTACGCAAGTATGCATCCTTGTGGTGGGATCACGTCAAACAGAAGCGACGTCAGCAAGGTAAATCGCGAGTGGAAACATGGGATAAGATGAAGAAACTTTTACGCGCAAAATTCTTACCCATCAAATACAGGCAAGACGCATTCTTTGAATATCATAGTTTAATGCAAAACAATTCTTCCGTCGAACAGTTTATCACAGATTTTGATAGGTTACGCATGCGTTGCGGAGCAGACGAAGATGAGGAGCAGGTAATTGCAAGGTTTTTGGGCCAGTTACGACCGGACATTGTCGATGTTGTACAGTTACAACAATTTTGGACCCTTGATGATGTCTTCCGCCTTGCTCTTAAAGTGGAAAAGCAACTTGGTAATAAAACACGTTCAGCACCAACCCGCCCTCCACCACCCGTTTGCAATTCTGCACCAACGGGTTGCAATGCCCCTATGCAGTGATCAGAGGGTTCTTCCATGGGAAATGTAAATCAAACAGCAAGTAAACGGTGTTTTAAATGCCAAGGATTGGGTCATTATGCTCGTGAATGCCCAAACAAGCAACTCATTACTTTTGTTGATGACACAACGTGCGCGTATGACACCGATGGCGAGGATGAGGTAACACAACAAGACCAGCAAATTGTATATCCAGACCAAGGTGAATTGTTGGTAGTGCAACGGGTCCTCTCCGCCACTGTGGACAAAACCGTTGATGATACACTTTGGCTACGAAACAACATTTTTCGAACTAAATGCACAACCAAAGGCAAGGTATGTATGGTTATTATTGACGGGGGTAGTTGCGATAATATGGTGGCAAAAACTATGGTAGACAAGCTAGAGTTACCGGTACAAGATCATCCCGAACCATATCAGTTAACATGGTTGCAAAAAGGAAATATTGTACGTGTTACTCAACGTTGTTTGGTTCATTTTTCGATTGGCAACAAATATACTGATGAAGTAGGGTGTGAAGTCATCCTAATGGATGCGTGTCATCTTCTATTAGGACGTCCATGGCAATATGACCGTCGCACCAAACACGACGATTTCCGCAACACTTATAGTTTCAGCAAGGATGGCCTTAACATTGTGCTAGCCCCTCTGGATATTCGTGATTCCCCTTCCAACGGTTTGATAGTATCTAAATCCGAATTTTTGGAGTACTCCAAAGCTACTGCAAAAAAAGTGTTGTTAGCCTTGGTTGTGATAGAACCAAATCACAACAACACCGACACACCCCCATTAATTCAACCTTTACGTGTTGAATTCCATGATGTTTTTCCCGATGACATTCCTACCAGCCTTCCTCTTATGCGTGACATTCAACACTGTATCGACTTTTTACCAGGTGCGAGTCTCCCGAATAAACCTGCTTATCGAATGAACCCAAAAGAATATGAGGAGTTACACCGCCAAGTGACTGAGCTACTCGAAAAGGGCCTTATCCGTGAAAGTATGAGTCCTTGCTCCGTTCCAGCATTACTTGTTCCGAAACATGGGGGTGCATATCGTATGTGAATTGATAGTCGCGCGGTTAACAAAATTACCATTAAATATTGATTTACTATTCACCGACTCGATGATTTACTTGATCAGTTACATGGTGCTAAATTTTTTTCTAAAGTTGAACTCCGTAGTAGGTACCATCAAATTCGGTTGCGACCTGGTGACGAATGGAAAACGGCGTTTAAAACGCGTGATGGCTTATACGAATGGATGGTAATGCCGTTTGGTCTTTCAAATGCCCCAAGCACTTTCATGCGACTCATGAACCATATCTTTAGCGACCTTATTGGCCGTTTTGTGGTTGTCTACTTCGATGACATTTTGATATTTAGTAAGAATATACAACAATATCTAGACCATCTTTGTGCTGTCTTCACTATTCTCAGAGAACAACAATTTTTTGTTAACCATAGCAAATGCCATTTTCTCACCAATAAAGTGGTGTTTCTTGGTTATGTAATTTCGGGTGATGGTATTCAGATGGACGACACTAAATTCCATGCCATTACTTCGTGGCCTACTCCAAGAACGTTGCATGAGATTCGTAGTTTTCATGGCTTAGCTTCTTTCTACCGGCGGTTCATTTGCGAATTTAGTACTATTGTTGCACCAATTACAGAATGTTTGAATGGTCGTATTTTTGCATAGGATGATGCGGCTCAAAAGGCTTTTGATGAACTCAAATTACGTGTTACTAGTGAACCTGTACTCACCCTTCCTAATTTCAGTGAGGTTTTTCAAGTTGAATGTGATGCATCGGGTTTGGGAATCGGTGGCGTTCTTAGCCAGGGACAGGGCCCCATTGCTTTTTTTAGCGAAAAACTCAATGACACAAGGCGAAAGTATACTACGTACGATAAAGAATTCTATGCCATCATTCGGAGTCTCGAATATTGGCGTCACTACTTATTACCATCCGAATTCATTCTTTTTTCCGATCATCAAGCGTTGCGGTATATTCAAGGTCAGGCCAAGCTCAGCCCGCGCCATGCAAAATGGGTTGAATTTCTACAAGATTTCTCTTTTGTTATCCGACACAAAGCCGGATCGTCCAATACTGTCACGGATGCTTTAAGTCACCGTCACTCACTATTAACTTCTATCCGACTTCAGGTACGTGGGTTTGAAATGTTTCAACACCTATACCATGATGATCCTGATTTTGCTACTGCATGGAAAAATTGTCCAACTCGTCCCTTCCATGAGTTTACCAAACATGAAGGTTTTTTGTTTAAAAACAATCGTTTATGTGTACCGCGTTGTTCTTTCCGGGATGCTATATGTAGCACCCCCAACAAAAAATACGGCAGCCGACATGCTGGGGGCGCTACACGAACCGAAACAAGGCACCTTTATAGCTAACGACCACAACACAGGACGTTTAAAAGTACCTCAAAACACATCACTCGTTTTACAAACCATTTTAGAACACATAGGCTCTTTAGCAAATAGCAGCGGAATATAAATAAAAGTTTGCAGCGGAAAATGACAAAGTTTAGCAGCGGAAATATCAAGTTTAGTAGTAGAAATACAAAGTTTAGCAGTGGAAAGTAAATAAGTTTAGCAGCAGAAAATATTAATGACACACCAAGGTTTTACGAATGACATGAAAAATAAAGATAGTAAAAGTGATAAAGCTGCCTTGACAGAAAACTTCCTTCGTCCAGCCACTCCACCACGCCCAAGATCATGATATTCCTAAACTTAATTTGTAGCAGTACCTGAGAAACACATGCTTAAAAGTCAACGCAAAGATTGAGTGTAATCCATAGGTTTATATAATAAAGTTGAGCACAAGGGTTTATAATCATATGATATAAGCAACAAATGCAAGTACCAGGGTAATCAAGGTAACACCCAATATGTAGAGGCAACACGTGCATACATACGGTTGATGATGCTAAGCTCATGACACGCAAAACGTTAACCAATATATATAACCATAAGTCGACAATTAACCATGGAAATTTCAATATATAAAATGCCCCCAAGGCCGGGTACTTGCCATATACCCAGCAAAATCAAATACCCAAATTGCCTATCCAGCAAAAGGGATGGGAGGGTCAATTCCTATAGGCCTATATCCCTATATTCGCGCTCACTCGCATGTGATTAATGGCTCATGATCGGAGGGTCTTGTCACATAAGATAAGCTACTTAGCACATCGTCAGGAAAGTATATCAATCAGGAAAAGCATACCAAAAATACTTGTGCTCAGAAAACATTTAAAGCATGTGTCTCACCCCAAGGGTTTGAAAACAATTAAAATGTAAAAGCGGGGCTATGAATCACACCTTAACAATAGCTGCAGGAAACGAGATATAGTAATCAATCAATAATGCGTCACAGCAAAATGGGCCTCAGCACAACCTAATCAATATAAATGGCATAACTCAGAACTACACTCGAATATCTCAATAAACAATGCTTGAATAAAAGATTTTGTAAAAATACAATGGCATTTGAAAAGAAAAATAGATTTTAAAAGTCTCGTGTGGGTGACGAGAAAGAAAGATAGAGAGAATAAGTCGTCGAGAGCGTACGTCAATTCGAGAACGTCAAAAGTAGACGAAAGAATAACTCGAAGAAAAGAAATCAAAATGAAAATAAATACTTAATAAAATAAACAATTAATATGCTACAAGAAACTAGTTTCGGCTATTTTACCTAATTTCCCAAAACAAAACGTTGAAAACAATATAGTTTGGAAAGGTTTTCAAAATATAATGTAATTCTTGAATATTAAAAGTTTATAAAAGATTTTTACAAAATTTCGGCATGACCTGCCCGTTTATACAACATTTCCCGAGTCAACGACTCTTTATTTTTAAACAATATTACTATATATATAAGTAAATATGATTGGATATATCATTCGCGTAGTCCGTTAGTTGTTTAGGTTTATCGACCATTTTGTATTGTTCAGGTTCCAGGTACGTTAAGATCTTTATGGGCCTAACGTATCCTACCTTCTCATGTACCAAAGGGTCCATAACATCCAAATAACCAAGGCCGTAATTCCAATAGTGAGTAGGTTTTGATGGGAGTTGGCTTTGTTGTGGTGACATTGGATATGATTGTTGCATTGGAACCATCTGATGTTGTTGCATGAGAAGATGTTGTTGTGAGTAAACCGGTTGTTGATAATATTGTGGTGATTGTTGATACTGTTGTTGTTGCTGATGATACTGCTGATTCTGATGTTGCTGAGGATGGTTAAAGTTGTAGTACGGTGGTTGAGACATATTGAAACACTTGTGTGAAAAGATGGATCTTGTAGAAGGTATAGGCCTAATCTCGAAAACTTGCACAAGTAATGATTGTGAAAACTGAGACTTGAGTGATTGCGAAAATTCTGACTTGAGTGATTGCGAAATGAGGGATCTCAAAATTGTGAGATTGCGAAACCTTGTTGCTTCAATATTTTAGCGAAACTTAGTGAATGTTAGGTTTCTTTTCGAAAATACAAGTTAAGACTGATTTTGAAAAGAAATGTGATTTCGAAAAAAAAATGACTTTTTCGAGAACACAGATTCACTAACCAACTTTCGAAATTATACAATTTCAAAAGTTATCCAAAGGTCGAAGCACTTTTCTTTCTTATACAAGAGAGAAAAGACTGATTCCACAAAACGGAAGTCGTTATGAGGCAAAGTCAGGAGATTTCGAAACTTGGGCAATTGGAGATTTGCGAAACTGGGACAGTTTTTTGTTTCCAAAGAAAGTTAACCAAGAACGCGTTTTTATATAAAGATTCTTGTACTTTTAGGTATAAAATGATGAAATCTTAAAGAAAGTTGAAAACTTGAGAAACTTTTTCAAAAAATGAAAAATTTTCGAAAAATAGTACAAAATCCAATCGTATATTTTGATTGAAATGTTGAAACTTTTTGTTTGTTATGTTTTGTACCACGAGTTTGTAAGCAAAGATGTGATATAAAACAAGAAACAAACAAGAAATTGCAAAAAATTCAATAAAATAACGAGATAAAAATAATTGTTGGATCGATTTCTAAGAGAAAACAATAACTATACCTTCATATGGCGAATGATACCACTTGTTAGGTCACCATATTGATTTCACACAAACAAGAATGAGATAGATATAAGGATTTGGGTGATTATATGAATAAGAGAATAATGAGAGCATGAGTTTCCTTAAGATATCAAATAAACAACCAAGTTTACAAGTGACCTAAGGTTTCTATTTATAGGGAAGGAGCTAGGGCAACACTCCCTTTCCTTCCATACATTAAAACGTATGGGCTTTAAAGCCCATGGACCATATGACTTAAGTCTCGTAAACGTGTAACATTACATAAGTGTAAGTAAATAATAACTACGCAACCTAATATTATTACAAATGACCGAGACTTGATAAAATAGTAAAACTTTGTTCCCAACAATAAGCACAACACTTGTAAGTATTGGATTAACGTGTCAGAATTATAGCACAAGATAAAGCATCATCACATGAATAAAATCATAATATAGCATAAGTCAACATCAATAATAGTACATCACCATAATACATCATAGATTTCATACTTGACATTGGTCTTACAAGATATGCAAAACAAGTACAAGTTTTGAATAAAATCTACCAACTGAAGAATTCAGTTTAGCATATACTAGGTAAACTACCATTAAGATACCAACTACTATAAATGATCCAATCACTGATCTCCTGAACGATCTCCATACATAGCCATCACATCAATGATGTCGTAAGACCTAAGGCGGGTCATCCTCTCTGCATAGGCCTGTCTCTGTATCTCATGCAACTCACTCCATAACTTGCTGATACTAGTACGATAGTGTCGACTATCAATGTCCAAGAACACCTCCTTCATGGTCAACTTGTCAACCATCTTCTCCAACTCGACCATCTTCCTATCTAGTGAATCCATAGGCTCCTGAAATGTAACACTCATCCGCTCCAATCAACTCGACCTCTCCACCTGCCTCTGAAGCTCCATATACATCTCCCCTGCAGCTCTCCTATCATCCTGAACCTATCTCCTCAATCCTGCAACCTCAGACTGCCTATCACTTATACGCCTAGTGATACTCTTGTGACTATTAACCAGCTGCCTTAGGGCAGTTGGCCACCAACTACCGCAAAAGCGTACAGTTGACCAAGTCAATGCTTAAAGGCGGGGCTTCGAATCTGGACTCCAACTTGGTCAGCCAGTGTTGCCTAGGTAATTTACCGGGATATGCCTTCCTTGTTGGGTGGGGGGCTCGGTACCAAAAAGGTACACGGACTTGAGATGGTTCCGCCAAATACCATTTTTTTTTTACTCTTATGACTATTCCTAAACCACTCTACATCCTGCCTCAAACGACTCATAGCAGCTCTAAGCTCTGACGGAGTAACACGGGCTGCTGCCGATGACTCACCAATCTCGTGCGTAGAAGTAACCTCAGCCTCAAGCGCGTATCCTAATGCCTCAGACGTATCCGACTCATACGTCACATCCGACACAACAGGTGAAGGCGGCGGGGGAACATCCTGATCCTCCTCCATAAACTCCTCATCACTATCCTCCTCGTCATCATCATCGTCATCCATCTCATCTCCATCATCCTCAATATCAACATCATCCTCTAAACCTAACTCATCATCTACACCAACGTCAACATCCAACTCAACATCAACATCTAACTCAACATCATCTCCTAAAGGCAATGGGTCAACAACGGGTGGGACTGGAACCTGATCACGGGGAACTGGGACAGACATGACACTCTACAAGAGTATAAGAAAACATAAAAATACTAGCCAAATATTCGCGGAAAACCATTTTATAAGCCAAAGCATGATAGTGGGAAAAGTCCAAACCAATCTCAATATAAAACATATATATATATATATATATATATATATATATATATATATATATATATATATATATATATATATATATATATATATATATATATATATATATATATATATATATATATAAAGTTTAAAAGAAATACCTGGGCGCGAAGTGGCATGGAAGGCTGTCGGGTTTCTGTCTCAAAACATTTTGACTCGAGGAAAAAGTTTATAGTCGAGTGCAAGCTCGTTCTCTATAAACGATGGCTCTGATACCATTCTGTAGCACCCCGAACTCAAAATACGGCAGCTGACATGCTGGGGGCGCTACGCGAACCGAAACCAGGCACCTTTATAGCTAACGACCACAACACGGGACGTTTAAAAGTACCTCAAAACACATCATTCGTTTTACAAACCATTTTAGAGCACATAGGCTCTTTAACAAATAGCAGCGGAATATAAATAAAAGTTTGCAGCGGAAAATGACAAAGTTTAGCTGCGGAAATATCAAGTTTAGTAGTAGAAATACAAAGTTTAGCAGCGGAAAGTAAATAAGTTTAGCAGCGGAAAATATTAATGACACACCAAGGTTTTACGAATGACATGAAAAATAAAGATAGTAAAAGTGATAAAGCCACATGATATTCCAAAACTTAATTTGTAGCAGTACCTGAGAAACACATGCTTAAAAGTCAACGCAAAGGTTGAGTGTAATCCACAGGTTTAAAATAATAAAGTTGAGCACAAGGGTTTATAATAATATGATATAAGCAACAAATGCAAATACCAGGGTAATCAAGGTAACACCCAATATGTAGAGGCAACATGTGCATACATACGGTTGATGATGCTAAGCTCAAGACACGCAAAACGTTAACCAATATATATAACTATAAGTCGACAATTAACCGCGGAAAATTCAATATATAAAGTGCACCCAAGGCCGGGTACTTGCCATATACCCAGCAAAATCGAATACCCAAATTGCCTATCCAGCAAAAGGGATGGGAGGTTCAATTCCTATAGGCCTATATCCCTATATTCGCGCTCACTCGCAAGTGATTAATGGCTCATGATCGGAGGGTCTTGTCAGGCAAGATAAGCTACTTAGCACATCGTCAGGAAAGTATATCAATCAGAAAAAGCATACCAAAAATACTTGTGCTCAGAAAACATTTAAAGCATGTGTCTCACCCCAAGGGTTTGAAAACAATTAAAATGTAAAAGCGGGGCTATGAATCACACCTTAACAATAGCTGCAGGAAACGAGATATAGCAATCAATCAATAATGCGTCACAGCAAAATGGGCCTCAGCACAACCTAATCAATATAAATGGCATAACTCAGAACTATACTCGAATATCTCAATAAACAATGCTTGAATAAAAGATTTTGTAAAAATACAATGGCATTTGAAAAGAAAAATAGATTTTAAAAGTCTCGTGTGGGTGACGAGAAAGAAAGATAGAGAGAATAAGTCGTCGAGAGCGTACGTCAATTCGAGAACGTCAAGAGTAAACGAAAGAATAACTCGAAGAAAAGAAATCAAAATGAAAATAAATACTTATATAAATAAACAATTAATATGCTACAAGAAACTAGTTTCGGCTATTTTACCCAATTTCCCGAAATAAAACGTTGAAAACAATATAGTTTGGAAAGGTTTTCAAAATATAATGCAATCCTTGAATATTAAAAGTTTATAAAAGATTTTTACAAAATTTCGGCATGACCTGCCCGTTTATACAACATTTCCCGAGTCAACGACTCTTTATTTTTAAACAATATTACTATATATATAAGTAAATATGATTGGATATATCATTTGCGTAGTCCGTTAGTTGTTTAGGTTTATCGACCATTTTGTATTGTTCGGGTTCCAGGTATGTTAAGATCTTTACGGGCCTAACGTACCCTATCTTCTCATGTACCAAAGGGTCCATAACATCCAAATAACCAAGGCCGTAAATCCAATATGTCCAATTCAAGCTCACAAGACAACCATACGAAAACATGTCCGGTATCCAAATCCTCTTAACTATAACCAACTCATTTTATAGTTTCATATTTATTAATCCGTTTTATTTAAATTTAGCCGAAAAAAGTTCCAAAATATATAATCATAACGAATAACCACGAAAATCAACGAATAATACAAAGTTAACCGGGTCAACTGTCGGTCAAAGGGGGCCCACACGAGTCAATAAATATCATTTACACTTATAAATATATAAAATAAAATTGAAAATATATAATTACATATATATATATATATATATATATATATATATATATATATCCATATACATAAAAAAATAAATAAAAGTATGAAAATTTTATAAAAAATATTTTTGGATGAAAATTAAAAATATATATTTTATTTTTAAAGTGATTTTCGGAATATTTAATAAATAAATAAAATTTATAAAATAACTTTTTATAAAAAGTATTTTCGGTAAATAAATAAAAATATATAAAAATTTATAAAATTTTCGGATTAAATAAATTATTTTCGGAAAAATATTATTTTTAATATAAAAATACGAAAAATTATATTATTAATATTTTTAATGTTTTTAAATAAATAAAAACGAAATAAACTCAAAATAAGTAAAAATAAATAAATAAGGGTGCGTTTGGGTTGTTACCGAGCAAGAAAACAATGGCAAAAAGAGTGGGAAATTGGTGGTGGCTCGTGGTGGTGTTGATGGTGGTGAGGGGGTGCGGTGGTGGTAAGGGTTTGGGGTGTTCGGGATGGTTTTGAATTAAACGACTTGTACTTTTGGAACGAGCACGTCCCGATCTACAAAATATAAAAAGTTTGTTTTTTGGGTTGGCCGGAAAATTTTCCGGTGACCGGAATAGTACGCCGGCGGCGGACGGCGGTGGTGGTGATGGCCGGCCGGAAAAAAAAGGAGAAAGGAGAGAAGAGAGAGAAATTTTTTTAGAGAGAGAGAGTGTGTGTGTGTGTGTGTGTGTGTGTGTGTGTGTGTGTGTGTGTGTGTGTGTGTGTGTGTTTTATTTGTGAGAAATGAGGTAGTGGGGGTGTTTGGTGGGTATATATATGATTAAAATAGTATAGGGTATATTTTGTAATTAGTGAAAGTGTAAGGATAGGTGGAGGGTGATACTCCAAGGGCGAAAGTTGCCAACGCAATAAACTTCTTATGATAAAAGCTTCGGGGTCGAACGACATAGCAAACGGACTCGAAAAATTACGAAACTTGCGCCATTGTTCACGAAATAATTTTTCCAATAAAATCAAGCATAAACTTAAGAGTTTTTCCAAAACTCAAAATAATTCAAAAATTTTTGGCAAATGCAATACAATTCGAGAGTTCTAAGTTGTGCTGAGCCAATCAAGGAATAAAGTTCTCGATTCCAACATATCTCACGTTTCTCAAGTCCAAATAATCACAAAATAAAAGTTTTAGTGTGTCTCACGTACGAAAATAAATATTTTGGCTAGAAATAAGTTTAGAAGAAGTACCGGGGGTTAAACTATAGTCTTGGTGTAATACTCCGTAAAATCCCAGGGTCATTTATTAATGCTAATTTCAACACTATTCTAAACTAAGCCATTTTTGCGGGCTAATTTGAAATTTTATATGAGACACCGATTGTTTGACACCCGATTACTATGAGACACCATTTGTTTGACACCCAATTATTTCAGTCACCGTTTGTTCTGCACCCGATTATGTTTTGTCACCTGATTTCACCTGATTGTCACTCTTGGATGTCACCCAATGAGGTTAACACCGGTAACTCCACTTGCGTCCTGGCACCCTAATTGGACACCGATATATTATTAATATATATAATGATATATATATATATATTAATATATATTAATTATTACAAATTATTATCACTATGTATATATAAGTATATGTATACGTATGACGACACCGTTTATATTTTCATGGTTTTCACGAACCGACACCGACACCGAAGCTAAAGTACGAAAGCACTAGTCACCGACACCCTATGTTTGTTTGGGCCGCATGTCACCTAAGCCCAAGTTTCCTTTCTTTTCTTTTCGCTTTGCTGCTGGGCCGAGCACAACCACAGCCCACCCCACCTTATTTTTTTCACTTGTATCTTGTTTGGGCCTTGTGTCCTCTAGCCCAATGGCTGTGGCTTATATTTTTGCGCAGCATGTCACACAAAGCAAAAACCAACTCTTTGTAACATGAAATAATACACACGTTTTTCCTCTTTGGTTCCCTACTCACACAACATGCAATCTCCATTGACTTTGTATCATGCGACAAAGGGTCACCTTTTGGAGCCGTCAAACCATTGGGTATTTACAATACACACCTAGTAATCTTAATCGACTAATACCCCATGGGTTGAGTGTCTCATGTTCCCCAACATATATACCACATGTGCTCTAATCCTAATTGTATAATACTCTACTCACCCTAGCCATGCTTAAACAAATCAAAGTCAACTCTCATTGCTCCTCACCACCTCAACGCGACAAGACTAGAGAGCAAGGTTAAGAGACAAGTTTGTCTACCCTCGAATGACAACAAAGAGACATGTTTCACATGAACAAACACCCAACTACTCATGCCACCCCTATAAAAGCCACATTTAATGATCCTTCCTCACAAACTCACAAACTCTCAAACAAAGAAAATCACTACACTCTCTTGTTGCTGCTGTCGAACTCTAGAGGGAGAACGAGAAGGAATTGGGAACGGAAAAGGAAAGTGTTAGGTTATAACAAGCTTGAATAAGGTATTGGGTTAAGGAGGAGCTCACGGATCTAGTTGTTTTCTTGCTATCACCTTGTACGCACGAACTCTTCACCACCACTTTGGTGTTGTAAGTTAATTATCACCCTTTTCAATTCGTACATCATTCCATTCATGCATATCACATTGATTTATCACACGATACACGTTACTTTCTGAGTAAATCACATTCATAACACTTGTGACTATGTTTACACACCTCGACACCCTTGAGGAAAGGCCTCGCCATTTCGTTTTTACGCGTACAATACATATATTTTCTTCGACACTCTAAATCACCGACTCACACTTAATCAAACTAACAAAACATGTAAACCCTACACGATCTTATACTACGTAAACGAAGCCAAAACAAAATCCTAGTCGAGTATTATTTTTAGACAAGTGAAACCCACTTTGGGCCTTAACCGGGCTAACGAGCCCAACCGATTTTCCTTATGAATTTTCGATTAGAAAACTTAAGATTTTCGAATGATATTAAATTTATAAAAACTGATTTTTATAAATTTAGAAGATAAAAATGGTAACTTTTATAAAAATAAAAGTTAACTTTCAAAAACTAGATTTTGGACTATTTTTACAAAAGTCCCACGTTAAGGGACTAAAAGTGATAAAAATCACCAAACTTTCGGACCACTATGGAAACTGTCGATTTTGAATAAAACAAAGGGTAGAAACTGTAAATTTCAAAAGATCAAGGTAAAAGTGTAAAAAGTTATAACAAGGACTAAAATGTAATTATTTTCAACCAAAGGGTAAAAAGTATAACTTTATTAAAGTTAAGGGTCAAATATGACAAAGGTACTTTATTAATTAATTATTTTGTATAATTTGATTTTTATAAATATGTATATACTTTGTAACTTAAAAATAAATATATAACTTTACTAAAAATAATTAATTATAAATATTTTTTTACGATATTATTTTCACAAAAGAATTAACATTTATTGAACACCGGTTCGTAAAAACGTTACAAATAACTACGTAAAGTTATTTTGGAATATATTAAGACACCCGAATGATTATCACCGTACACGAGACATGTCAATTACGAAACGAATCTAAAACACCGATGACTATATATTTATAGGTCGCAAGTCGGAGGAATTTCATTGCTAGTCGTAGCAGTACACCATCACTTTTGAGCACCGTTGTGATTCACACACACCTGTCAGGTGAGTTCATGGTCCCATATTTTTTTAATTGTTTTTAAAACCCGTGGGGAGATACATGCTATAAATCGAACACAAGTATTTTTCTGTATGCTATTACAACTTGATATTGCCTAAGTTAACACCCGTGCTACAAGTCCCTCATATCACGAACCTTAATCACTTGCGAGTGAGCGCGAATATAGTTGATAGATCTATCAGAACGGCAGCCCACCTCTGTCAAGGTGATCACTTGGCAGGAGGTGTGCTATATTCGAGGTACCATGGAAATTTGGCACATTTCCTGTCACCGAGGGCCCCTTGTCATTTACATCCTCTGTGGTGTAGGTGATTGTTATTATCTTTATGATATGTCGAATCAATGTTAAGGCTTGTGTTTCATGAGGCTTAGGAGCAATATTTCACCAGTTTAGTCAAGACATGTCTATCTTGGCTTGTTTATTTCAAATGCTTGACTTGTGTTCACACTATTACTATTTAAACTACTATGGATTCACTCAACCTTTGTGTTGACTTTTTAAGCATGTTTATCTCAGGAAATTAGCAAGCATGGTGGCACGGAGCTGGCAAAAGGGCACACAGGACCTCCCTTTTTATTTCAATAATAATATCATTCTTTTCAAACTCATCACTTCTTTTGCGAAACAATTAACATTTGGAAAATCTTTGTAACTCTGGCTATTTGAGTTTTCATGGAATGATATTGACTATCTTTTGAATTGCTTTCTATGAGTATGACTGTGTACTAAACCGTAATGACCCCGATTAGACTTCTGCTGCTTATCAAAAATTTCGGGGTGTTACAGATTGGCATCAGAGCCATGGTTATAGAGAACCAAATGATTTTTCAAAACATTGGACTATAACCTCACCAGATTTCTAAACAAACTATTTATTACCAAAGTGCCCTCCGTGCCAGCGCTTGCCAACGTCATGTTTTAAGGTTTGATTTTTAGCACCCATTGCATTTAGTTCACTATGACACTATGATCACTGTGCATGTAGCATTATGTAGACTAAATGACTTATATTACTAATATTTTTGGGATATTACAGTACCATGTCGCCCCGGTTATTATTTTGTCCGACAGTGACGACGTCGTGCCGGCATCATCCACCTACCCTACTATTGACCTATCAGACTATGACACCCATGACACCCGAGACACCCATGATTCTGACCATGACACCCAACCTGTATCACCTGCCATACCATCTCCTGTTCCATCTGGAGACCCATCTGCTGATACTGAGCCCTTCGAGGAGGGTGAGGTTGCTTCTACACCCATTGATTCTTTTACTATTCAGCCTCTTTTTCATCCTGTCTGTGGACCTATGACACAGGGGCAGTACCTTTATGATCAGTACCTTACGTCTCAGCAGTTTCTTGCGGCTGATGACCGTCCTACACCACCTGCTAGTCACCACACCGGTTCAGATGCTGATAACGAGTCTTCTGACTCCGATGCTTCGGACACTGCTGCTTCTATTCCACCACCATCCCCGCCTGCACCGATTTGTCGGCGCAAGCAAGTGAGGATTCTTGAGCCCTATGAGCCTGAGCCTTTCGGAGAGTTGTTTCGATATCATGAGGGAGACTTTACCCGCAAATTCACGGCTCGGAAACGAGTCTGTATTTTGCCTTCTTCTACTGTTACACCACCTGTACCTACATCTGTACCATCACCCACATCTGTACTACCACCTGTTTCTATACCAGAGCTGACACCTGTGGCATCACCAGCACCTCCACCATCACCCGTATCACCCCCACCTGAGTCACATCCTTACATGCTACCTACTTACATCGTACCCCACACCTCTGAGGTTTTGCCACCCATGCCACCACCTACAATTTTCTACTCTCAGACTACTACCGTACCGATACCATCACCTACTTCATCACATGTTCCATCACCATCACCTGTTCCCACTGAGACCCCCACCTCACTCGGCATTCATAGATTGGTTGATGCTCGCCGATGGTCATTTTTGTTAGACTACATTCGTAGATGGAGGTTGGTTGAGGGATCGCCTAGGGCTGCTGAGCTTGTAGATGGCTCTTCAGCGGTGTTAACGGTTACTGGGGAGCCGATACACCATATTATCCCTCTTTTGGCTGCTAGATTAGTTAGACATGAGGATCGTCTTGATGAGCTGTTGGGCGTTATTGAGGATATATCCTTGGAGAGGATTGAGGGTATGCAGGAGGAGGTCGAGAACCTCGTGGTACATAGGATAGCTTTAGAGATGGTATTTGAGATGATGGGGACAGAGATCGAGGAGGCACAGGCTACCATCACTGAGTTTGGTCATCGACTAGATGTTCAGAGGCATGAGTTGGAGGATTTGAGAGCGATAGCGATCATCACGCAGCAGATGCTCGAGCATCAGACACAGGAGTTAGCCGCATCTAGTGCTACCATCCACACTCTTTCAGCCACTATTGAGAAGATGAGATCCAGGGATTTGGAGATGTTGGAGATGATCAGAGCTGGAGAGGAGATCAGGAGGTGCACCTGGACCTTCATAGATCTATGACATATCATTACATTCAGAGACATCTTAACTTGCCACCTGTGGCATTAATAATGTTGTATCTTATTGTTTTGTAACAATGAATTCAAAATTATTAAAACTTTATGTTGGTTATGATAGTACTGTATTGATATTGATTTATGATGTTCTAGTTGTCTGATCTTTTATTATGCTCCCATATTGAGATTCATATTATAAATTCCATGTGTGTTGTTACATGTCGTGATGATTATTTATGAATGATATGGTTTATGTTGATGTATGTATTCATGGTGTGGTTGTGATATGTACTTTGTGATGATCTCGACTATTATGAGTTTGGTTGCATTATTTCTCTTATTATTGATCGATGTTTGGGATTTGTACTTATACACTTGCGATTTTATAGAGTTATGGCCCCAAGGAAAACCGCTACTGCTACCTCGTCACCCGCTATGACCCAGGCTGCTATCAGAAAGTTGGATGCCGATAGTGTTGCTGCAGCTTTGGAAGAGCAGGCTGCCGCAATGGCACGAACTAGTAGCAATAACCGAGCCACTGCAGAAAGCGAGTCTGCTGCGACTCGAAAGTGTACCTATAAGGACTTCATAGCTTGTAAACCATCTCACTTCAAAGGGACTGAAGGAGTGACAGAGCCTGCTCGATGGTTTGAGCGAACTGAGACTGTGTTTGTGAGGAGCGGTTGTGCCGCTGAAAGTAGAGTCTCGTTTGCTACTGGAACATTGTTGGAATACGCGTTGTCTTGGTGGAACGCAACTGCTCAGAAGATAGGTGTGGAAGAGGCCTATCAGATCACCAGGGCTGACTTTAAGGAGAAGATGTTGAAGAAATTCTGCCCTAGAGGAGAGATCAAGAAGTTAGAAGATGAGTTTCACACGTTGGTTGTGAAAGGAAATGATCTCAGGGCTTATGATAGGAGATTTCAGGAGCTTGCCACACTTTGCCCTTCAAAGGTTCCCGATTTGGAAAAGTTGTTGGAAAGATACATTGAGGGATTACCCAGGAGCATTGAGGGAAATGTCACCTCGTCAAATCCTCAATCTTTGGAAGAAGCAATGACTATTGCCCAAAGACTGCTAGACCGGGAGATTAAACGTAACTCTGCTCAAGGGAACAACGATCACAAAATGCAGTTTGATGATCGAAGGACAAACAACAAGAACAACAACAACAACAACAACAACAACAACAACCGTAACCCCAACCGTAACTATCACCATGACAGAAACACCCACCACAATCAACAGAACCGACGACAGGAAGCTGTCAGAGCTTATGTCACCGCACCAGTTAAGGATGCTAGGTATGTTGGACCTCTTTCATTCTGTGACAAGTGTAAGATGCATCACATTGGACCCTGCTATGCTAAGTGTGGGAAATGTTCAAGGATTGGACATAAGACACAAGATTGCAAGGCTACAGGAGCTAACTTGCAACCCGTGGCTGTAGTATGCCATGCTTGTGGAGAGAAAGGACACTACAGGCGTCAGTGCCCGAATAAGGACAACAATGCACGTGGGAGAGCATACGTGCTGGGAGATGGAAATGTCCAGCAGGATCCAAACGTAGTCACGGGTACGTTCTTTCTAAACAACCGTCTCGTTAAAGTTTTATTTGATTCCGAAGCCGATCAAAGTTTTGTATCTATTTCCCTTGCACCCCTACTTAATATTACACCGACCAAACTAGACACCTGATGAGTGCTCAAACACTCATCATTTTTGGTCAAATCTAAACTGCAAAACATACAAAAACACTCAGAAATGCATCAAAATACTGAAAATATTTCAAAATTGTGTTTTATATGTTTTAGATGCAAAAATAGTAAAAACAGATGAAAAACGTACAAAGTTTGCAAAATTGGCAGTTTCAGTCCCCCAACTTTCATAAAATGTCAAAACTAGTCCCTGGTCATTCAAAATATGGAAAATTATCACCAAAGGTCCTTTTGAAATCATAAGTTGTCATATTTAGTCCTTTGGTGAAAAATCTCAAAAGTTTTGGAAATTTACAAGTTTAGTCCCTGGAGTTTCATATTTTGGCAGATTTGGTCCCTGGTGGGATATTTTTGAAAGAAAAATCATTTTGGGTCCTTGGGAAGTTACAAAAGTCATTTTTAGTCCTTGGTGTGAAGTTTGGAGAAATTTACATTTTGGTCCCTCATGTTTGGAAAATTACATAATTGGTCCCCGGGTGTATTATTTTGGAAAATATTAATATCGGTCCTTGTATTATTCTTACATGGCAAGATTGGTCCCTTGAGGATACTTTGGAAGAGTTACAATTCAGGTCCTCAACTTTTTAGAAATTACACATTAGGTCCTTGTGATTTACAACTACAAAGCCAAACGGATCCTTGTGTTATTTACCCAAAATAAACAACCCTTTTTATTAATCCAAACCCAAAAACAAAAACCCACACCTGATCCACCCAAAACCCCCAAGCCCAAACAAAACCGGCCCATTCCCATTTTAATAAAAACACCTCGTTGACCCAAGTCAAACCCCACACCCCGACCACTGTTCACCCCCCACCTTCATCCCCTGATTATCAGCTCCATGTCCCCCCTCCTCCATGATACCTTCACCAAACCTCACCAAACTTCAATTAATACATCTCACCAATTCAAACCAACCCCCTCCTCTTTAATGACCCAACCTACACCACTCAAACCTGCCAAAAATATTTTTCCCGCCAAATAGTGTTTGAACGGCCAGGATTAAATGAAGCAATCCTAGGGCTCACAGAGGTGTGGGAAAGTCAAGGGATACCTCCAGGTTCTATTTATATCAAGAAAAAGCAGAGGAGAGAGGACAAGTAGTGTAGTGTAGATATAGTTTAGTTTTTATTGTCGTTTTATTGTACTTTCCTTTCCCAGTTGTTCAGTTTGGTTTTAAAGAGTTGTAATTTACATTTTCAGTGTATTCCAAGCTAGTTTTAACTATCAATTTCAGTTTCTAGGCCAATACTCAGTTTATGCAATTTTAACTTAAAATTCTCATGTTACTTCAAAGTGATTAAAAGTTGTGTGCAATGATCCAATAAGCTTCCTTAAGCTCAGATATAAGTTACTGAAAGCTTTCAAGGCATGAAAATTAGTTTTACTTCAGAAACTAAAAAATACAAAAAAATTTGATTTAAATAAGTGAAAATTCAAAAATCAAGGAAGAAGAAGATGTGAAGCAAGGATTATGGCTGATTATGGATTCTCATGGGTTTAGAACCTTAGGGGAGGTAGTAGGATAAGTGTTATTCCTTGTTTCTCAGTTTGTACCATTGGATGCAAAAGTTTGTAAGCAAATTTCCATTTTGGCAGTCTACTGTTCCTAAGCTTATTTACTGCTTATATTTGATTCTATATGCTTAGTTGGTGTATGCTAGTCCATTAGTTACTTAGTTTAGCTTAGTTGTTCATTAGAATTCAAGTTTGCTCAATGTCTCATGTTCACTGCCACAATTAGTATCTTAGTAAGTTTCATGTTAGAGTTGTTAGTTTTGATGTTTAATTGCTCATTTAAGTTTATTTTATCATCACAGATGGTTATAAATCAGTTTCATGGTTTGAATTCACCATATGCCTTGAAAATCAAAATTTCATATCATTAAAGGGGTGTTTGGATTAAGCCTATTCTAGGAGTGGTGTCTTGTTAATGTAATTGTTTTTGGTTGTATCAAGTTACCTTAGGTTATGATAAGTTAAATTGACCATAATATTGGTATCTCATTTACAAAAAAAAAAAAAAAAAAAAAAAAAAAAAAAAAAAAAAAAAAAAAAAATCAAAATCACCATAGAAGCCTCTTAATTGTGCACTATTGGGGATTTGAGACCCACAACCCACCGTATCAGTGCATAAACTTGTGATTTAGTCTAATTTGTCTTAAATTTAGTCTAATTTTCCTTGTTTTTGCAAAAAGTCAAATGTGCACTTTCTCAGTTTTTCTCAAAATGGCATGAATTTTCATGAATTGTGTATTTGGTTTCAGACCTTTTGATTCTTAGGATTGGTAGTCTACCAGCTTAATTTTAAGATCCTACTCTCATTTGATTTTTGTGAATTTTTTACTGGGCCCCACTGAGCTTCAAACTCACTTGCAGGGGGAGTATCCTCCCATGCATCAGATAACCACCACACAACCACCACCTTTGGTGGTGGCTGCTGCCCTCCACAGTGGTCCACAAGCCCCCTCCTTGGTTCTCCCAACCCCCCTCCTAGCACTCTTCATGTTTTGACCAAAGGTTTGACCTTAAGACCCCTGGGACCCACCTGAATTAACCCCTCAATTCTGTCCCATTTTCAATTAAGTTTCAAGATAATTAAGTGCTTATTTTGATTCAATTGCTTATCCTGTGGTCACCTTTGGCTTTTTCCAGCTTTAACATGTCCAAACAAGTTAAGTGAACCAAGTTCCACCCTTGTGGACCCCGCACAAGTCCATTTGAGCTTAATTGCTTATTTCGTCAACATAAGACAACTGTTCGGCTTATTGCTTCATAATCAGCTTATTTTCAAGTTACATAAAAGTTGTTTTTACAAAAGTTCTTTGTTTTTAGGTATAAAATAGGTTTGTAAAAGAAAAATCAAGAAAAACCAATTTAATAATAAGTGATAGTTTCTATTTAATGTAATTTAAATTATAATTTTCATTTTTAGATTTTTATTAAGTACTTGGTATTTTTATATTTTTATTAATTACCTTTTACCTTAAAGTATTTTCAGAAATTTTTCCAAATTTTTATTTTGTAATTTAGTATTTATTAGATTTAATATTAGTTTTTTTAATTATTAATTAATAATTAAGTGTTAAATAGCATAATTAGTTTTTATTAAGTAATACCTAGTTTTTATATTTTTCCTAGATTTTAGATACTATAATATAATTTTAGAATTTTATTTTTGGTTTTTTACTGTTCATGTTCTATTTTTTATAATTTAAATAGTTTAACTAGTAATTAATTAATATTAAATATAATAATTAGAAAAATAGTGTAAAAATATATAAAACAAACTTTTTATAATTTTTAGGATTCCTGTGATGGTTAATTAGTTTTATAAAAATGTTCATAATTATCTAAGTATTTTTAGTATTTTTAATAATTCTAATTAGTTTAATTAGGTAATTAATATTAAATTAGTAATTAATTAATATAAAAATCACAAAAAGACAAAAATACATATTTTTAGTTTTAAAACTTGTTTTTAGTTATTTTATAATTTTAGGAATTTAATTTTCATTTTTCTAGTGTTTAAATAATATTATATTGTATTTAAGTTATTTAAATATTAATAATTAATATTAAATAGTATTTAATTAATAATAAATAATTAAATAGTGTAAAATTTTATTTTCTTTTTCCAAAAAATTTCTTTCATCCTTAGATTTGTAAAAAGTCATTTTCACCCCCTGTGGGTTTTCAGATTTCAGTTTTCACTTTTTATTTTGTACATTCGCGTAAATTTAAACTGAACGTACACGTTTTTAAGTTTTAAACGTTTCTGGTTTTCCAACTTTTACTGTCTTGTTCAAATAGCTTATTTAAGCTATTCCCTTGTAGATTCCTTAGTTAAATCAATCACAAAACCCTTTTCTGTCCAAATTCACCCGATCACAAACCCGTTTGAATACAAGCCACACCTCGTCGGGACATAACGACCCGGGGAAACACTATATTCCGCGGAGCATTGAGCCTAAGGAGTTTGACTATATTGACCACATCCGTGGTTGACTTAAGTTGACTGTTCTGAGCCAATCAACACGACATATGAGATTGAACTAGCCGATGGAAAGCTAGTGAGCACTAACACTATACTCCGAGGTTGCACCCTACGACTACTAGACACCCCGTTTGACATTGAACTTATGCCTATTAGACTTGGTAGTTTCGACGTCGTTGTAGGAATGGATTGGTTATCCGAGAACTACGCTAAGATCATTTGTGACGAAAAGGTCGTTCACATCCCTCTGAATGACGAAACCCTGATTGTTCGCGGAGAGCGAAGTAAGACACGTCTAAGCATCGTTTCTTGCGTCAAAGTTGTAAAGTACATCGAACGAGGATGTCAAGTCTTTTTGGCTCAAGTCACCGAGAAAAAGTCGGAAGAGAAGCGACTCGAGGATGTGCCAGTAGTCGGAAACTTTCCAGAAGTTTTTCCTGAGGACTTGCCTGGCCTTCTGTCGACTCGCCAAGTGGAATCTCAAATTGACTTGATGCCAGGAGCAGCACCCGTAGCACGAGCACCCTATAGGCTAGCACCGTCGGAAATGAAGGAGTTATCTGGGCAATTGCAGGAATTGTCAGATAAAGGATTTATTCGCCCAAGTTCATCACCGTGGGGAGCCCCGGTGTTGTTTGTAAAAAAGAAGGATGGAACCTTCAGGATGTGTATCGATTATCGTGAGTTGAACAAACTTACGGTGAAGAATCGATATCCGTTGCCAAGGATTGACGATTTGTTTGATCAACTGCAAGGATCGAGTGTCTACTCGAAGATTGATTTGAGATCGGGTTATCACCAACTGAGAGTTAGGGAAGAAGACATCCCTAAGACGGCTTTCAGGACAAGATACGGTCACTACGAATTCCAAGTAATGCCATTCGGTCTAACAAATGCACCCGCTGTATTTATGGACTTAATGAACCGAGTGTGCAAACCCTATTTAGATAAGTTTGCGATTGTATTCATCGATGATATCCTTATTTATTCACATAGTAAGGAAGAGCACACAGAACACTTAAAGGCTATACTAACACTGCTCAGAGAAGAGAAATTATACGCCAAATTTTCAAAGTGTGATTTTTGGATTGAGAAGGTACTATTTCTTGGGTCATGTTATCGACAGTAAAGGTATTCATGTTGATCCCGCCAAGATCGAAGCTGTTAAAAATTGGGCGTCACCTACGAGTCCTACTGAGATACACCAATTTTTAGGTCTTGCCGGATACTATCGGAGATTTATTGAAGGTTTTTCAAGGATTGCTAAACCTTTGACTGAGTTAACACAGAAGAAGAAGAAGAAGTTTGACTGGGGAGAGGAACAAGAATCGGCATTTCAGTTTTTGAAGCAGAAGCTTTGTGAAGCACCGATATTGGCATTACCCGAAGGAAGTGAGGACTTCGTGGTATATTGTGAAGCATCAATCCAAGGTTTGGGTGCCGTATTGATGCAAAGACTTAAAGTAATCATTTACGATTCTAGACAACTTAAACCCCACGAGGAAAACTATACTACTCATGATCTAGAATTAGGAGCGGTGGTATTCGCTCTTAAGATCTGGAGACACTACCTATATGGAACCAAGTGTACGGTTTTCACCGATCACAAGAGTCTTCAGCACATTTTAGATCAAAAAGAGTTGAACATGAGACAACGTCGATGGCTAGAGTTACTAAGTGACTATGATTGTGAGATTCCTTATCACCCGGGGAAGGCAAACGTTGTAGCAGATGCCTTGAGTCAAAAGAAACGACTTAGACCCCTCAGAGTTAGATCATTGGGTATGACAATTAGATCACCACTTCCGTCTCAAATTCTTGAAGTTCAAGCTGAGGCCCTTAAGGAAGAGAATAGACCACACGAGAAGATTTACGACATGCCAGAAAGCACGAATGGATTTGTCAAGAAACCAGATGGAAGGCTGTGTTTCAAGGACAGAAGTTGGATCCCATTGTATGGAGGAATACGAGACCTCATCATGCATGAGTCTCATAAGTCTAGATATTCCATTCATCCTGGTTCGGACAAGATGTATCACGATCTAAAGAAGTTGTATTGGTGGCCAAACATGAAAGCTAACATTACAGAGTATGTCGGTAAGTGTTTGACCTGCTCAAGAGTAAAGGCTGAACATCAAAAACCGACCGGTCTTTTGATTCAACCCGAGCTACCAATGTGGAAATGGGAAAGGATTACAATGGACTTCATTACGAAATTACCTAAGACATCGAGTGGGTTGGACACTATTTGGGTTATTGTCGATCGTCTCACGAAGTCAGCGCACTTCTTGCCAATCAAAGAGACTGATGATATGGACGTTCTTGCACGTTTGTACCTAAAGGAGATAGTTTCCCGGCATGGAGTGCCGATTTCGATTATCTCCGACCAAGACAGCCGTTTCACGTCTAACTTTTGGCGATCTTTACAGAAAGCCTTGGGAACTAAGTTAGATATGAGTACCGCTTACCATCCACAGACTGATGGTCAAAGTGAAAGGACTATACAGACCCTAGAGGACATGCTTAGGGCATGTGTGATCGATTTTTGAAAAGGTTGGGATAAACACCTACCGTTAGCAGAATTCTCATATAACAACAGTTATCACGCTAGCATTAAGGCTGCACCGTTTGAAGCACTTTATGGAAGAAAGTGTAGATCACCAGTTTGTTGGGCTGAGATTGGAGATGTACAACTCTCAGGTCCCAAATTGATTCTTGAAACCACCGAGAAAATTGTAAAGATTAGGCAACGATTACAAGCCGCTAGGGATCGGCAAAAGAGTTATGCCAATGTGCAAAGGAAACCAATGGAGTTTCAAGTTGGAGACAAGGTCATGCTTAAGGTATCACCTTGGAAAGGGATGATTAGGTTTGGAAAACGTGGAAAGCTAAACCCAAGATACATTGGACCCTTCGAGATCATTGAAAGGATTGGTTCGGTGGCATACAAACTTGAACTACCTAAGGAACTCAGTAGAGTGCACAACACCTTCCACGTGTCAAATTTGAAAAAGTGTTTATCGGATGAAACCCTTGTGATTCCGTTGAAGGAGATCAGAATCGACGATAAGTTGAACTTTATTGAGGAACCCGTTGAGATTATGGATAGGGAGGTCAAACGACTTAAGCATAGTCGCATTCCCATTGTTAAGGTCAGATGGAACTCTAAGAGAGGACCCGAGTTCACTTAGGAGCGCGAGGATCAAATTTGTGCCAAATACCCACAACTGTTCGATAAGACAACCCCGAGCACCGATTCAACTTTGGATTTCGGGACGAATCCAATCTAACGGGTGGGTACTGTAATACTCCGTAAAATCTCAGGTCATTTATTAATGCTAATTTCGACACTATTCTAAACTAAGCCATTTTTGCGGGCTAATTTGAAATTTTATATGAGACACCGATTGTTTGACACCTGATTACTATGAGACACCATTTGTTTGACACCCAATTATTTCAGTCACCGTTTGTTTAGCACCCGATTATGTTTTGTCACCTGATTTCACCCGATTGTCACTCTTGGATGTCACCCAATGAGGTTAACACCGGTAACTCCCACTTGCGACCTGGCACCCTAATTGGACACCGATATATTATTAATATATATAACGATATATATATATATATATATATATATATATATATATATATATATATATATATATATATATATATATATATATATATATATATATATATATATATATATATATATATATATTATTACAAATTATTATCACTATGTATATATAAGTATATGTATACGTATGACGACACCATTTATATTTTCATGGTTTTCACGAACCGACACCGACACCGAAGCTAAAGTACGAAAGCACTAGTCACCGACACCCTATGTTTGTTTGGGCCGCATGTCACCTAAGCCCAAGTTTCCTTTCTTTTCTTTTCGCTTTGCTGTTGGGCCGAGCACAACCACAGCCCACCCCACCTTATTTTTTTCACTTGTATCTTGTTTGGGCCTTGTGTCCTCTAGCCCAATGGATGTGGCTTATATTTTTGCGCAGCATGTCACACAAAGCAAAAACCAACTCTTTGTAACATGAAATAATACACACGTTTTTCCTCTTTGGTTCCCTACTCACACAACATGCAATCTCCATTGACTTTGAATCATGCGACAAAGGGTCACCTTTTGGAGCCGTCAAACCATTGGGTATTTACCTAGTAATCTTAATCGACTAATACTGTTGGAATATATGAATAATAATAAACTATAAACATCTAAACATCAAAGAGTACGCAGCGGAATAGATCAAATACAAATAATAAATTAACCGAATATAAATGGAAGCGTACCTCTTATTCACTAGCATGAACAAGAACTTATAAACCCTAGGAGAGGGCTTATATGGATCGACTAGGGCAAGTCACAAGGCAAGATCACCGTTAGCAAAAGTATGCTAACACTTCGTTCTCACACACACGTACTAATAGCGTTTCAACGGAAATGCTAGATTCGCTTTTACACGAAAAGATTAAACTATTGGTCCTATCAATCAAAGATCGATTAGACACAAAGAAAGAGAAGGAAGTAATTTGGTTGCTCTGGAACCAAGGGATGAATGAATGAATGAGAGGAGGTCTCATTATATAGTATTCAAGCAACTTGGAGCAAAAGCCATCCCAAACCCTAAGGGGAGAGGGGTGTGGCCGGCCATGGGTTCACAAGGCCCAACCCGAATCCAACTTTCACTCTTTTCCAAATCAAGTCCTTCATGTTTCGTCCAACGGTCGTTAGTTACCGTTAAGTTTATATTTCGTGTATTTAATAATTATTCGTCACTAAAACAATAATTATTAATTCATTGAAACTCATACGTAAAGTGTGCAATCCCGAAGTCTCGAGTTCGAATCCGGTCATGATATATTAATTTATTATCCGTCAAACTAACAGCTCCCACTCGGATATAGATTAATGTAACAATGACAATGGTTAGTCTAGCATAACATGCCAATGTCCCCAGAACGATCACGAGTATGGTTTTCCTGGAAAAAACCACCTTTGATGATTCATCATCATACTTATCCTTTTGATTACTAATACTATGTTAATATGGATATGGATCGAAGTCATTCCATAATTAACTAATGTTTCTCGTTATTTATGATGAAGCAAGATTACCAATTCTTCTGAACGCATTCCAGATAGACCTTGGGCATGGCCATGCAAACATCTTGTTAATCCTACGAGTGGCCGAACAATATTAAACTTCAAAACAAATTTGAAGGAACCAAATCCCGTATTGACTACAAGCGTAAGCTATGAACTTCGCATCACCTTTGAAAATAATCCTTATAACTACCAGTTACGGATAGCGTTAGATTATCTCACAGAAAATGAGCTACATCCACAGTTGTTACCTGGTATCTCAAGTCTGAGGATAAATATTCATGATTTACTCTAATGACAACATCCATAAGTACAATCATGTAATTGGGATTTTGTCCTATATCCAATTTATCCAGTATTGAATATCATGTGAAATTGGCATGTCTACGCATCAATATATTTAATATATTATACCAAAACTCAGATTTGTCTTAGTTCAATGATACTCCCATATCATTAATTGACAACGGACTATTTAGAATAACATTAAAGTTATTCATGGATTAAACATGCAAATATAGGATACAATATTTATGAATAGAAATAATCATAACACAATACTTTATTTCATTCGAATAATTATTGCTTACAATATCCTTTATCCAAATACTAACCACAGATTTACATGAAACTACTAGCTAAACGAAGTCCAATGCCATTAGCATGATGAGTAAACTTTTCCTTAGATAAAGCCTTCGTAAATGGATCAGCTAGATTGTTATCTGTGTGAATTTTGAGTAAATTGATTTCACCTACATCGACTTGTTCTCGAACATAGTGATATCTTCTAGGAAAATGTCTGGCGCCCTTCATAACTCCAGGTTCATTGGCGAATGTAACTGCGGCAGAGTTGTCACAATACATATTAATAGGTAATTCAATTAACGGCATAATACCAAGCCCCGAAATGAATTTCCTAATCCAAACAGCTTCCATCGCAGCTTCCGATGCAGCAATATACTCAGCTTCTGTAACAGACATCGCAATAGTTGTCTGCTTCTTGCTCTTCCAGTCAACTGCTCCTCTATTAATAACAAAGACATAACCCGTCTGAGACTTCGTATCATCTTTATCAGTTTCAAAGGACGCATCACAGTAACCTGTAACATCAAGTTCTGCTTCTGGATTTCCCCCATACACTAGAAACATATCTTTAGTATTCCTTAAATACTTAAGAATGCTTTTAACGGCGTGCCAGTGCTTTCCACCTGGATTCTGTTGATAACGACTGGTCATATTTTGTGCAAACGCCACATCAGGTCTTGTGCATCTAACTGCATACATGATAGATCCTACTGCTGAAGCATATGGAACTTTCTTCATGAGTGCAACCTCTTCAGGTGTTGAAGCACACAGTTTGCTACTTAAGCCATGTTCTACTTGCATTGGCAAATATCCTTTCTTGGAATTTTGCATATTAAATCTCTTCAATACTTTATCAATGTAAGTACTTTGACTTAATCCAATCAACCGCTTTGATCTATCTCTGTAGATCTTGATTCCAAGGATGAATGTTGCTTCTCCTAAATCCTTCATAGAAAAACATCTACCAAGATAAGCTTTAACTTCGTTTAAACTTGGTATATGATTTCCTAATATTAATATGTCATCGACATATAGGATAAGGAAAGTAACATTACTCCCACTAGCTTTCTGGTATACACATGGCTCATCAAGATTCTGACTAAATCCAAAACTTTTGATTTCTGCGTCAAATCTCTTATTCCATTGACGTGATGCTTGCTTTAATCCATAAATGGATCTCTTAAGTTTGCATACACAGTTTGGAAATTCTGGATTCACAAACCCCTCAGGCTGCACCATATAGATGTCTTCATCTAGGCGACCATTCAAGAAGGCGGTTTTGACATCCATTTGCCATATCTCATAGTCATAGTAGGCAGCTATGGCTAAGAGAATCCTAATAGCTCTAATGTCAGCTACAGGAGAAAAGGTCTCCTCGTAGTCAACACCAAATGTTTGAGTGTAGCCTTTAGCTACCAAACGAGCTTTATAGATGTGTACAATGCCATCCATGTCTGTTTTCATTTTGTAGAGCCATTTACTTCCAACTACCTTAGCATTTGGAGGTAAGTCTACTTCTTCCCAGACTTCATTGTCTTTCATGGACTGCATTTCCCCATTCATAGCACTCTGCCATTTCTCCTTTTCAGGACCATTTATGGCAGCCTTTTAACTAGTAGGTTCATTAAGATCCCTTGTTATCGTTTCCTCACATACTACGTTAAGACATAGACGTTCGGGTGCTTTCACAGTTCTTGAAGATCTGCGAATGGGTACCACTTCCACTTCAGGTGGAGGACCTAAACTTTCAGGTTCCACAGGAAGTGTGCTAGTGTTTTCAGAAGGTAATGTATCTTCATCCTCTAGATCATAAACTCTCCCACTGAATTCTTGAGATATGAGATTCTTTTCAAAGAAATCTCCATACCTAGCCACAATGACTTTATTCTCTGGTGGAAAGTAAAAGTAGTAACCCATCGTTTCCTTTGGGTATCCTACGAAGATACACTTAACAGATCTCTGTTGGAGTTTATCTGGTGAATCACATTTAACAAACGCGTCACAACCCCAGACCTTTAAGTAAGAAAAGTTGGGAGTTTTTCCTGTCTATAATTCATATGGAGTCTTATCAACCTTCTTTGTTGGAACCATAGTCAACATGCGAATAGCAGTTTCAAGGGCATAATCCCAAAAGGATAAGGGTAGAGAAGTAAGATTAAACATTGATTGTACCATGTCTAGCAAAGTACGATTTCTCCTTTCAGATACACCATTTTGCTATGGAGTATAAGGAGCCGTGAGATGCTGGACTATGCCACACTCAGTTAGATAATCTTTAAACTCTTGGCTTAAATATTCACCGCCTCTATCGGATCGAAGTGCCTTAATCTTCTTACCGAGTTGTAATTCTACTTCACTTTTAAATGCCTTGAAGGTATTAAAGACCTCATGTTTATGTTTAAGTAAATAAACATAACCATAACGACTATAATCATCCGTGAAGGTTATGAAGTAGGTAGCACCACGTCTTGACACATGTCTAAGTGGACCACACACCATAACGACTATAATCATTCGTGAAGGTTATGAAGTAGGTAGCACCACGTCTTGACACATGTCTAAGTGAACCACACACATCAGTGTGTATTAATCCAAGTAGATCTGTAGCCCTTTCCACTTGAGGTGAAAAAGGTTTCCTTGTCATCATCCCAGATATGCAGGATTCGCATTTATCAAATGAATCATCATTGATCTTATACAAAAGCCCATCATGTTGCAGCTTTTCCATGCGATCCTTGCCTATATGAGCAAGACGACAGTGCCAAAGATAAGACGAATCCAAGTTAGACTTGATTCTCTTATTGCTAATGCTATACACAGAATTATTTCTCTTGGACATGGAATCTTCTATATCAATTTCAAACACGCCATTTATTGGAATTGCATTAAAGTAAAAAACATTATTTAAAGAAACAGAAATTCCATTATTAATAAATGTGTGAACAAAACCATTATCCAATAACAAGGAAACTAAAATGACACCCCTAACAATAGAGGGTGCAAAATGACAATTATTCAATACTAGTATCATTCCCGAAGGTAAAACTAAATCGAAAGTCCCTATGGCTTCAACTGCTGCACGTACACCATTCCCTACGTACAAGTATCTTTCTCCATAGGCCAGCTTCCTTTCTCCTCTAAGTCCCTGCGACGTATTACAGATGTGAGTACCACATCCTGTATCATAGATCCAGGAATTATTCTTACGAGGAAAAGAAAATAACTCAATCATAAACATACATGAAGTGCTTGCGACGTTACCAAGCATTTTACCTTTGTTGAGGCGCAACTCCTCTAGTAACAATGGACAGCTCCGCTTCCAATGACCAGGGGTGTTGCAGTAGTGACAAGTAGCCAAATCCTTATTGAAATTTTCCTTCTTCTTAGCAGGAGGAGGATTTTGCTTCTTAGGCTTCTGTTGGTGAGTCGCAATTTGTTTGCCTTTACCATTACCATTGCCTTTACCCTTGAAGTTCGCATTTTGCGATTTGTTGGGTTTCTTCTTGGTGATCCTACCACCCTGTATTGCCATTACAGCTGGTGTAGGTGCCTTCTTATTCAGGCCTTTCTCATACTCAATAAGCATTGCATGAACTTCACTAACTGTCTTCCCCTTGCAATGCATATTATAGTTGCGTACAAAATCACTATACAAATCCTGATTAAGGGATCGCAAGATGAGACCAATACATACGCTTTCCTGATATCCGCATCCAAGTCGCTCCAATTGATCCATATAGTGTTTCATGGACAATACGTGGGCACTCACGGATTTACCTGCTTCCTGCTTACAATTATGCACAGATTCTATTAAATCATATAATTCTGCAGCAGGTGGTTTCTCAAGCATTCGTCTGAGTTCATTTATCATGTCCATGGGTCCAAATTGCTCAAACTATTTCTGCAATTGAGTATCCATCCCAGCTAACATGAGACAAGCCACATCATTGTGCTTTTCATATTCAACATTATACACATCCTTCTGTGCTTGTGTTGCATCCTCAGCAGGTTTTGCAGGAAGTGGTTCACCAAGATAATCATATCTTTTGGCCATCCTCAAGGTGATTCTTAAGGATCGATACCAATCATTGAAATTTTCACCAGTCAACTTGTCTCGATCAATCATTTACTTGAACGCAGAACTCATGTTGCTCATATTAGTGTTTTCGGGTGTAGCCATTTCTACAGAAAAAATTCAAAAGTTAGTACTTTCGATAATAAAATTTCAAGAAAATTAAATACCCTTGGTTCATAATCATATAACCATTTAATTTTACAATGAAAAACTAGGATCCAAATTGACATAGGTTCATCACATCAGTTGATCTGCTAGTGATGACGGTATTCAACAAGGTACGAGACGTGTCCCAATTGCCAATATTCAATTGCAATTCCTAGAATCGATGGGATTTACATATTTGCCAACCGCAGTTGCAATGTAAGCATGTTTTATCCCCATCTTCTTATGCCTTGAGTGATCAGAACCCGCTATCAACTCATTTAAGTTAACCAACTTAAGAAACAGCAAACTTACATAATTACACCACACCAGTTGATCTGCTAGTGATGAAATCATGTAATTTGCCCTTCCATTGGAATCTAGCCAGGTTACGCCCTGACGTAGACCCAATTTTAGGTGTTTCCGTTTCATTGGATGGCATATAACTTAAATTTAAGGGTAGTAAATTTTGATGTGTGTAATCAAAATATATGTACAAAGATGTCATGCATTCATCTTGTAGCATATGTTTCATGTAAAAAACTTTTACTCATTTAGTTTCTTTACGAGCTTAAATCTCCAAAGTTTTGATTGAGGCGTTGAGAAACTTACAACTTTGCCTTAAGTGCTTCGTAGTTATCATGGATGTTAGGTAAAACTAAATTTGACTCACAGGCGAGCGGTAAGCCAGAATGGAGGCTCACTAAGGCCGCAATTTAATGCTAAGCCATCCTTATACCCACTTTTTAGTTTGTCAAAATAGTTTCACCTTACAACCACTTAATACAGTCGCGATCAATCAACCAAAAGTCCAAGATTTATAAATAAGCTCAAAGCAAGATTTCACCATTATTAAGTCCATTTAATATTTTATTTATGAAATTACCCTTTGTTACTATCATGTCACAATAACATATAAAACAAAAGTAATAAATAAAATAAACAAACAACAACAATAATGGACATGCAAATCAAAATCAATTTAAAACACACAATTGATTTAATATACGATTAATAGGGTCTTCCCTAATTTTATAATTAATTAAATTTTAGTAATCTTTAATCATAATATTTACTAAATCATCACATCAATTATAACCAAATCGTATAAATAAGCATAAAATCATAACAATCATAAATCCATAACAACACATGCATGGTTTGTCATGGATGCCCATATTGCACATATTATAACAAATAATCATGTCAATCAAGGAACGCAACCAAACGGCATATCTCAAATATCCATTTATATACACATAAATTACATGCAACCTAGGGTTTCTACAAGTTTTTATCACATAATTCATCAAACCCTAATTTCTTTTAAATAAAAATAAATAAATTCGACATTTATAAAAAAAAAAATTCGAAAATTAAAAAAATAAAATCTAGGGTTTATGAAAAATATAAAAACATAAGAACACCAAGCATGTGATTAATCAAACGATTCAATTTTTATGTGTTTCGGTAATTCATTATAATGTATTAACGGCTCTTGATGCCACTGTTGGAATATATGAATAATAATAAACTATAAACATATAAACATCAAAGAGTACGCAGCGGAATAGATCAAATACAAATAATAAATTAACCGAATATAAATGGAAGCGTACCTCTTATTCACTAGCAAGAACAAGAACTTATAAACCCTAGGAGAGGGCTTATATGGATCGACTAGGGCAAGTCACAAGGCAAGATCACCGTTAGCAAAAGTATGCTAACACTTCGTTCTCACACACACGTACTAATAGCGTTTCAACGGAAATGCTAGATTCGCTTTTATACGAAAAGATTAAACTATTGGTCCTATCAATCAAAGATCGATTAGACACAAAGAAAGAGAAGGAAGTAATTTGGTTGCTCTGGAACCAAGGGATGAATGAATGAATGAGAGGAGGTCTCATTATATAGTATTCAAGCAACTTGGAGCAAAAGCCATCCCAAACCCTAAGGGGAGAGGGGTGTGGCCGGCCATGGGTTCACAAGGCCCAACCCGAATCGAACTTTCACTCTTTTCCAAATCAAGTCCTTCATGTTTCATCCAACGGTCGTTAGTTACCGTTAAGTTTATATTTCGTGTATTTAATAATTATTCGTCACTAAAGCAATAATTATTAATTCAATGAAACTCATACGTAAAGTGTGCAATCCCGAAGTCTCGAGTTCGAATCCGGTCATGATATATTAATTTATTTTACGTCAAACTAACAAATACACCATGGGTTGAGTGTCTCATGTTCCCCAACATATATACCACATGTGCTCTAATCCTAATTGTATAATACTCTACTCACCCTAGCCATGCTTAAACAAATCAAAGTCAACTCTCATTGCTCCTCACCACCTCAACGCGACAAGACTAGAGAGCAAGGTTAAGAGACAAGTTTGTCTACCCTCGAATGACAACAAAGAGACATGTTTCACATGAACAAACACCCGACTACTCATGCCACCCCTATAAAAGCCACATTTAATGATCCTTCCTCACAAACTCACAAACTCTCAAACAAAGAAAATCACTACACTCTCTTGTTGCTGCTGTCGAACTCTAGAGGGAGAACGAGAAGGAATTGGGAACGGAAAAGGAAAGTGTTGGGTTATAACAAGCTTGAATAAGGTATTGGGTTAAGGAGGAGCCTCAGAAATCTAGTTGTTTTCTTGCTATCACCTCGTACGCATGAACTCTTCACCACCACTTTGGTGTTGTAAGTTAATTATCACCCTTTTCAATTCGTACATCATTCCATTCATGCATATCACATTGATTTATCACACGGTACACGTTACTTTCTTAGTATATCACATTCATAACACTTGTGACTATGTTTACACACCTCGACACCCTTGAGGAAAGGCCTCGCCATTTCGTTTTTACGCGTACAATACATATATTTTCTTAGACACTCTAAATCACCGACTCACACTTAATCAAACTAACAAAACATGCAAACCCTACACGATCTTATACTACGTAAACGAAGCCAAAACCAAATCCTAGTCGAGTATTATTTTTAGACAAGTGAAACCCACTTTGGGCCTTAACCAGGCTAACGAGCCCAACCGATTTTCCTTATGAATTTTCGATTAGAAAACTTAAGATTTTCAAATGATATTAAATTTATAAAAACTGATTTTTATAAATTTAGAAGATAAAAATGGTAACTTTTATAAAAATAAAAGTTAACTTTTCAAAAACTAGATTTTGGACTACTTTTGCAAAAGTCCCACGTTAAGGGACTAAAAGAGATAAAAATCACCAAACTTTTGGACCACTATGGAAACTGTCGATTTTGAATAAAACGAAGGGTAGAAACTGTAAATTTCAAAAGATCAAGGTAAAAGTGTAAAAAGTTATAACAAGGACTAAAATGTAATTATTTTCGACCAAAGGGTAAAAGGTGTAACTTTATTAAAGTTAAGGGTCAAATATGACAAAGGTACTTTATTAATTAATTATTTTGTATAATTTGATTTTTATAAATATGTATATACTTTGTAACTTAAAAATAAATATGTAACTTTACTAAAAATATTTAATTATAAATATTTTTTTTACGATATTATTTTCACAAAAGAATTAACATTTAATGAACACCGGTTCGTAACAACGTTACAAATAACTACGTAAAGTTATTTTGGAATATATTAAGACACCCGAATGATTATCACCGTACACGAGACATGTCAATTACGAAACGAATCTAAAACACCGATGACTATATATTTATAGGTCACAAGTCGGAGGAATTTCATTGCTAGTCGTAGCAGTACACCATCACTTTTGAGCACCGTTGTGATTCACACACACCTGTCAGGTGAGTTCATGGTCCCACATTTTTTTTAATTGTTTTTAAACCCCGTAAGGAGATACATGCTATAAATCGAACACAAGTATTTTTCTGTATGCTGTTACAACTTGATATTGCCTAAGTTGACACCCGTGCTACAAGTCGAGATCACGAACCTTAATCACTTGCGAGTGAGCGCGAATATAGTTGATAGATCTATCGGAATGGAAGCCCACCTCTGTCAAGGTGATCACTTGGCAGGAGGTGTGCTATATTCGAGGTACCATGGAAATTTGGCACATTTCCTGTCACCGAGGGCCCCTTGTCATTTACATCCTCTGTGGTGTAGGTGATTGTTATTATCTTTATGATATGTCAAATCAATGTTAAGGCTTGCATTTCGTGAGGCTTAGGAGCAATATTTTACCAGTTTAGTCAAGACCTGTCTATCTTGGCTTGTTTATTTCAAATGCTTGACTTGTGTTCACACTATTAGTATTTAAACTACTATGGATTCACTCAACCTTTGTGTTGACTTTTTAAGCATGTTTATCTCAGGAAATTAGCAAGCATGGTGGCACGGAGCTGGCAAAAGGGCACACAGGACCTCCCTTTTTATTTCAATAATAATATCATTCTTTTCAAACTCATCACTTCTTTTGCGAAACAATTAACATTTGGAAAATGTTTGTAACTCTGACTATTTGAGTTTTCATGGAATGATATTGACTATCTTTTGAATTGTTTTCTATGAGTATGACTGTGTACTAAACTGTAATGACCCCGATTAGACTTCTGCTGCTTATCAAAAATTTCGGGGTGTTACAGATTGGCATCAGAGCCATGGTTATAGAGAACCAAATGATTTTTCAAAACATTGGACTATAACCTCACCGGATTTCTAAACAAACTATTTATCACCAAAGTGCCCTCCGTGCCAGCGCTTGCCAACGTCATGTTTTAAGGTTTGATTTTTAGCACCAATTGCATTTAGTTCACTATGACACTATTATCACTGTGCATGTAGCATTATGTAGACTAAATGACTTATATTACTGCTATTTTTGGGATGTTACAGTACCATGTCGCCCCCGGTTATTATTTTGTCCGACAGTGACGACGTCGTGCCAGCATCATCCACCTACCCTACTATTGACCTATCTGAGTATGACACCCATGACACCCGAGACACCCATGATTCTGACCATGACACCCAACCTGTATCACCTACCATACCATCTCCTGTTCCATCTGGAGACCCATCTGCTGATACTGAGCCCTTCGAGGAAGGTGAGGTTGCTTCTACACCCATTGATTCTTTTACTATTCAGCCTCTTTTTCGTCCTGTCTGTGGACCTATGACACAGGGGCAGTACCTTTATGATCAGTACCTTACGTCTCAGCAGTTTCTTGCGGCTGATGACCGTCCTATACCACCTGCTAGTCACCACACCGGTTCAGATGCTGATGACGAGTCTTCTGACTCCGATACTTCTGACACTTCTGCTTCTATTCCACCACCATCCCCGCCTGCACCGATTCGTCGGCGCAAGCGAATGAGGATTCTTGAGCCCTATGAGCCTGAGCCTTTCGGAGAGTTGTTTCGATATCATGAGGGAGACTTTACCCGCAAATTCACAGCTCGAAAACGAGTCTGTATTTTGCCTGCTTCTACTGCTACACCACCTGTACCTACATCTGTACCATCACCCACATCTGTACTACCACCTGTTTCTATACCAGAGCTGACACCTGTGGCATCACCAGCACCTCCACCATCACCCGTATCACCCCCACCTGAGCCACATCCTTACATGCTACCTACTTACACCGCACCTCACACCTCTGAGGTTTTGCCACCCATGCCACCACCTACAATTTTCTACTCTCAGACTACTACCGTACCGATACCATCACCTACTTCATCACCTGTTCCATCACCATCACCTGTTCCCACTGAGACCCCCACCTCACCCGGCATTCATAGATTGGTTGATGCTCGCCGATGGTCATTTTTGTTAGACTACATTCGTAGATGGAGATTGGTTGAGGGATCGCCTAGGGCTGCTGAGCTTGGAGATGGCTCTTCAGCGGTGTTACCGGTTACTGGGGAGCCGATACACCATATTATCCCTCTTTTGGCTGCTAGATTAGTTAGACATGAGGATCGTCTTGATGAGCTGTTGGGCGTTATTGAGGATATATCCTTGGAGAGGATTGAGGGTATGCAGGAGGAGGTCGAGAACCTCGTGGTACATAGGACAGCTTTAGAGATGGTATTTGAGATGATGGGGACAGAGATCGAGGAGGCACAGGCTACCAATACTGAGTTTGGTCATCGACTAGATGTTCAGAGGCATGAGTTGGAGGATTTGAGAGCGATAGCGATCATCACGCAGCAGATGCTCGAGCATCAGACACAGGAGTTAGCCGCATCTAGTGCTACCATCCACACTCTTTCAGCCACTATTGAGGAGATGAGATCCAGGGATTTGGAGATGTTGGAGATGATCAGGATCATCAGAGAGCTGGAGAGGAGATCAGGAGGCGCACCTGGACCTTCATAGATCTATGACATATCATTACATTCAGAGACATCTTAACTTGCCGCCTGTGGCATTAATAATGTTGTATCTTATTGTTTTGTAACAATGAATTCAAAATTGTTAAAACTTTATATTGGTTATGATTGTACTGTATTGATATTGATTTATGATGTTCTAGTTGTCTGATATTTTATTATGCTCCCATATTGAGATTCATATTATAAATTCCATGTGTGTTGTTACATGTCGTGATGATTATTTATGAATGATATGGTTTATGTTGATGTATGTATTCATGGTGTGGTTGTGATATGTACTTCGTGATGATCTCGACTATTATGAGTTTGGTTGCATTATTTCTCTTATTATTGATCGATGTTTGGGATTTGTACTTATACACTTGCGATTTTATAGAGTTATGGCCCCAAGGAAAACCGCTACTGCTACCTCGTCACCCGCTATGACCCAGGCTGCTATTAGAAAGTTGGATGCCGACAGTGTTGCTGCAGCTTGGGAAGAGCAGGCTGCCGCAATGGCACGGACTAGTAGCAATAACCGAGCCACTGCAGAAAGCGAGTCTGCTGCGACTCGAAAGTGTACCTATAAGGACTTCATAGCTTGTAAACCATCTCACTTCAAAGGGACTGAAGGAGTGACAGAGCTTGCTCGATGGTTTGAGCGAACTGAGACTGTGTTTGTGAGGAGCGGTTGTGCCGCTGAAAGCAGAGTCTCGTTTGCTACTGGAACATTGTTGGAAGACGCGTTGTCTTGGTGGAACGCAACTGCTCAGAAGATAGGTGTGGAAGAGGCCTATCAGATCACCAGGGCTGACTTTAAGGAGAAGATGTTGAACAAATTTGCCCTAGAGGAGAGATCAAGAAGTTAGAAGATGAGTTTCACATGTTGGTTGTGAAAGGAAATGATCTCAGGGCTTATGATAGGAGATTTCAGGAGCTTGCCACACTTTGCCCTTCAAAGGTTCCCGATTTGGAAAAGTTGTTGGAAAGATACATTGAGGGATTACCCAGGAGCATTGAGGGAAACGTCACCTCGTCAAAGCCTCAATCTTTGGAAGAAGCAATGACTATTGCCCAAAGACTGCTAGACCGGGAGATTAAACGTAACTCTGCTCAGGGGAACAACGATCACAAAATGGAGTTTGATGATCGAAGGACAAACAACAACAACAACAACAACAACAACAACAACAACAACAACAACAACAACAACAACAACAACAACAACAACAACAACAACAACAACAACAACAACAACAATAACAGCAACAACAACCGTAACCCCAACCGTAACTGTCACCATGACAGAAACACCCACCACAATCAACAGAACCGACGACAGTAAGCTGTCAGAGCTTATGTCACCGCACCAGTTAAGGATGCTAGGTATGCTGGACCTCTTCCATTCTGTGACAAGTGTAAGATGCATCACACTGGACCCTGCTATGCTAAGTGTGGGAAATGTTCAAGGACAGGACATAAGACACAAGATTGCAAGGCTACAGGAGCTAACTTGCAACCCGTGGCTGTAGTATGCCATGCTTATGGAGAGAAAGGACACTACAGGCGTCAGTGCCCGAATAAGGACAACAATGCACATGGGAGAGCATACGTGCTGGGAGATGGAAATGTCCAGCAGGATCCGAACGTAGTCACGGGTACGTTCTTTCTAAACAACTGCCTCGTTAAAGTTTTATTTGATTCCAGAGCCGATCAAAGTTTCATATCTATTTCCCTTGCACCCCTACTTAATATTACACGGACCAAACTAGACACCTGATGAGTGCTCAAACACTCATCATTTTTGGTCAAATCTAAACTGCAAAACATACAAAAACACTCAGAAACGCATCAAAATACTGAAAATATTTCAAAATTGTGTTTTATATGTTTTAGATGCAAAAATAGTAAAAACAGATGAAAAACGTACAAAGTTTGCAAAATTGGCAGTTTCAGTCCCCCAACTTTCATAAAATGTCAAAACTAGTCCCTGGTCATTCAAAATATGGAAAATTATCACCAAAGGTCCTTTTGAAATCATAAGTTGTCATATTTAGTCCTTTGGTGAAAAATCTCAAAAGTTTTGGAAATTTACAAGTTTAGTCCCTGGAGATTCAGATTTTGGCAGATTTGGTCCCTGGTGGGATATTTTTGAAAGAAAAATCATTTTGGGTCCTTGGGAAGTTACAAAAGTCATTTTCAGTCCTTGGTGTGAAGTTTGGAGAAATTTACATTTTGGTCCCTCATGTTTGGAAAATTACATAATTGGTCCCCGGGTGTGTTATTTTGGAAGATATTAATATCGGTCCTTGTATTATTATTATATGGCAAGATTGGTCCCTTGAGGATACTTTGGAAGATTTACAATTCAGGTGCTCAACTTTTCAAAAATTACACATTAGGTCCTTGTGATTTACAACTACAAAGCCAAACGGATCCTTGTGTTATTTACCCAAAATAAACAACCCTTTTTATTAATCCAAACCCAAAAACAAAAACCCACACCTGATCCACCCAAAACCCCCAAGCCCAAACAAAACCGGCCCATTCCCATTTTAATAAAAACACCTCGTTGACCCAAGTCAAACCCCACACCCCGACCACTGTTCACCCCCCACCTTCATCCTCTGATTATCAGCTCCATGTCCTCCTCCTCCATGATACCTTCACCAAACCTCACCAAACTTCAATTAATACTTCTCACCAATTCAAACCAACCCCCTCCTCTTTAATGACCCAACCTACCCCACTCAAACCTGCCAAAAATATTTTTCCCGCCAAATGGTGTTTGAACGGCCAGGATTAAATAAAGCAATCCTAGGGCTCACATAGGTGTGGGAAAGTCAAGGGATACCTCCAGGTTCTATTTATATCAAGAAAAAGCAGAGGAAAGAGGACAAGTAGTGTAGTGTAGATATAGTTTAGTTTTGATTGTCGTTTTATTGTACTTTCCTTTCCCAGTTGTTCAATTTGGTTTTAAAGAGTTGTAATTTACATTTTCAGTGTATTCCAAGCTTGTTTTAACTATCAATTTCAGTTTCTAGGCCAATACTCAATTTATGCAATTTTAACTTAAAATTCTCATGTTACTTCAAAGTGATTAAAAGTTGTGTGCAATGATCCAATAAGCTTCCTTAAGCTCAGATATAAGTTATTGAAAGCTTTCCAGGAATGAAAATCAGTTTTACTTCAGAAACTAAAAAATACAAAAAAAATTGATTTAAATAAGTGAAAATTCAAAAATCAAGGAAGAAGAAGATGTGAAGCAAGGATTATGGCTGATTATGGATTCTCATGGGTTTAGAACCTCAGGGGAGGTAGTAGGATAAGTGTTGTTCCTTGTTTCTCAGTTTGTACCATTGGATGCAAAAGTTTGTAAGCAAATCTCCATTTTGGCATTCTACTGTTCCTAGGCTTATTTACTACTTATATTTGATTCTATATGCTTAGTTGGTGTATGCTAGTCCATTAGTTACTTAGTTTAGCTTAGTTCTTCATTAGAATTCAAGTTTGCTCAATGTCTCATGTTCACTGCCACAATTAGTATCTTAGTAAGTTTCATGTTAGAGTTGTTAGTTTTGATGTTTAATTGCTCATTTAAGTTTATTTTATTATCACAGATGGTTATAAATCAGTTTCATGGTTTGAATTCACCATATGCCTTGAAAATCAAAATTTCATATCATTAAAGGGGTGTTTGGATTAAGCCTGTTCTAGGAGTGGTGTCTTGTTAATGTAATTGTTTTTGGTTGTATCAAGTTACCTTAGGTTATGATAAGTTAAATTGACCATAATCTTGGTACCTCATTTACAAAAAAAAAGTCAAAATCACCATAGAAGCCTCTTAACTATGCACTGTTGGGGATTTGAGACCCACAACCCACCATATCAGTGCATAAACTTGTGCTTTAGTCTAATTTGTCTTTAATTTAGCTTATCTTAGCTTAATCAGTCCATTAGAATCATCAAAAGCTCATAGAAGTCAAAGTTCCTTGTTTTTGCAAAAAGTCAAATGTGCACTTTCTCAGTTTTTCTCAAATTGGCATGAATTTTCATGAATTGTGTATTTGGTTTCAGACCTTGTGATTCTTAGGATTGGTAGTCTACCAGCTTAATTTTAAGATCCCACTCTCATTTGATTTTTGTGAGTTTTTTACTGGGCCCCACTGAGCTTCAAATTCACTTGCAGGGGGAGTATCCTCCCCTACATCAGATAACCACCACACAACCACCACCTTTGGTGGTGGCTGCTGCCCTCCACAGTGGTCCACAAGCCCCCTCCTTGGTTCTCCCAACCCCCCCCTCCTAGCACTCTTCATGTTTTGACCAAAGGTTTGACCTTAAGACCCCTGGGACCCACCTGAATTAACCCCTCAATTCTGTCCCATTTTCAGTTAAGTTTCAAGATAATTAAGTGCTTATTTTGATTCAATTGCTTATTCTGTGGCACCTTTGGCTTTTTACAGCTTTAACATGTCCAAACAAGTTAAGTGAACCAAGTTCCACCCTTGTGGACCCCACACAAGTCCATTTTAGCTTAATTGCTTATTTGGTCAACATAAGTCAACTGTTTGGCTTATTGCTTCATAATCAGCTTATTTTCAAGTTACATAAAAGTTGTTTTTACAAAAGTTGTTTGTTTTTAGGTATAAAATAGGTTTGTAAAAGAAAAATCAAGAAAAACCAATTTAATAATAAGTGATAGTTTCTATTTAATGTAATTTAAATTTTAATTTTCATTTATAGATTTTTATTAAGTACTCGGTATTTTTATATTTTTATTAATTACCTTTTACCTTAAAGTATTTTTAGTAATTTTTCCAAATTTTTATTTTGTCATTTAGTATTTATTAGATTTAATATTAGTTTTATTAATTATTAATTAATAATTAAGTGTTAAATAGCATAATTAGTTTTTATTAAGTAAGACCTAGTTTTTATATTTTTCCTAGCTTTTATATACTATAATATAATTTTAGATTTTTTTTTTAGGATTTTTACTGTTCATTTTCTATTTTTTATAATTTAAATAGTTTAACTAGTAATTAATTAATATTAAATATAATAATTAGTAAAATAGTGTAAAAATATATAAAACAAACTTTTTTGTAATTTTTTAGGATTCCTGTGATTGTTAATTTGTTTTATAAAAATTTTCATAATTATGTAAGTATTTTTAGTATTTTTAATAATTCTAATTAGTTTAATTAGGTAATTAATATTAAATTAGTAATTAATTAATATAAAAATTACAAAAAGACAAAAATACATATTTTTAGTTTTAAAACTTATTTGTAGTAATTTTATAATTTTAGGAATTTAATTTTCATTTTTCTAGTGTTTAAATAATATTATATTGTATTTAAGTTATTTAAATATTAATAATTAATATTGAATAGTATTTAATTAATAATAAATAATTAAATAGTGTAAAAATTTATTTTCTTTTTCCAAAAATTTTCTTTCATCCTTAGGTTTGTAAAAAAATTCATTTTCACCCCCTGTGGGTTTTCAGATTTCAGTTTTCACTTTTTATTTTGTACGTTCGCGTAAATTTAAACTAAACGTACACGTTTTTAAGTTTTAAACGTTTCTGGCTTTCCAACTTTTACAGTCTTGTTCAAATAGCTTATTTAAGCTATTCCCTTGTAGATTCCTTAGTTAAATCAATCACAAAACCCCTTTTTGTCCAAATTCACCCGATCACAAACCCGTTTGAATACAATCCACACCTCGTCGGGACATAACGACCCGGGGAAACACTATATTCCGTGGAGCATTGAGCCTAAGGAGTTTGACTATATTGACCACATCCGTGGTTGACTTAAGTTGACTGTTCTGAGCCAATCAAATTTTGGCGCCGCTGCCGGGGAGGTGTGCGCGCTATTCTAAACGGTTTTGCGTATTAGTGAATCGGGATATACATCCATTGTATATTTACCCATCCTTGTCCATATTATCTTCTTATTTCTTATAAAAAACAAAACTGTTCCCGAAAACATTTTAAACTCAGTTTTCAACGAACACAAAAAAACCTAAAAGCATTTTTCTTTATCATTTGTACAAAATGTTTATCCAAAAATCCAAAAACATTCTCCTTTACCCTCTCACATCTTTGATTCTTCATCCCTACCATTCCCAAACCTTTTGATTCTTTCTATGTCTCATCCACACCTTCTTATTTTCCATTGGTGTGGTAATCCTTATAATGTTGGCAATTGCCCCAGCTGTGGCATGGTAGAGTCAGGAAATGGGTCTGTCTATAACCAGAATCCCTATTCCTACCATGACACGACTGATTCATTCCATCAGTTACCACACCATGAGACTCAGCAATTTTACTGTTGTGAGTACTGTGGTGGTTCACATTACAATTCTGATTGTCAATCGGGAAACACGTTTGTCTATGAGCAGTTTCCTGATAACAATTATAACTCAATCACATACAACCTACAGCCACATCAGTTTCACTGTTGTGATTACTGTGGAGTTCCACACTCTACCTCGGATTTTCAAACAAAGAATCCATTTCCTTGTAACAATTACGACTATTCGTTTTCAGACCCACCTCCACAGTATCAAATGATTCACACAACTCCTCATGATGCTGAGCAAGACCTTTTACTAAAGGCTCTTGATATATTGAAAGAACTTAAGGAGGAGTTGGTTACTACATCATTTCGAGACTCTCGTGAGAAATCTATGGCAGAATTACTTGCTGAAGAACGAGATGCTAGAAACGAATTAAGCATGGAAGAATTGCTAGTCTTAGAACAAGCAGCTATAACACGTGCCAAATTTCGTAAAGCTGCTCTTCTAGACTGTGATGATGATAGTGATAATGAAGATACCCTTGATATCCTTCAATTTTATAAGGGTTCGTCAGATTCATCATTTGTGATTCCTCCCATTGAAAATCAGGGAGAAAATAATGAGACGGGGAAATTACTAGCAGAAGATCAAATGGAACTTGTACAATCCATGAATGCTAGCTCCTCTCATCTCCCTCAGTCTGTTGTTATCACACCCGAAGTTCACACTCACTCTCTAAACATGGGGGATGAGCATCTTAGCACTATTCCTAATAAGGAATCGGACGAATTAATAAAGTCTAGTGTTGAGATCTTTGTCCCAATCCCGAGAGAGTCACAGGGAACTTTTGATCAAGTGTGTGATATTCCTTCACCCCCTGATAATCCAAATGATCAAATTAAGATTGTCTCTGATTCCAGTGATGATTGTTTATCTTATGGAGACATTGAGTATGTTGATGCATCCCTTCCCCGCTCTAATGTTGACTTTCTTCTCGAGGAGTTCGCCGATGAACTCACTCACACCAATCCACTTCCATCGGGAAGTGATGATGATCTCTTTGATTTCAAAGATGATCTAGAAGAAGTCGAAGCATTCCTTGCCCTAGATAATTCAACTTCGTATGAAGTTGATGATAACTATCTTGATTCTGAGGGGGATATTCTTTTCCTTGAAAGCTTGTTGAATGATGATCCATCACTCAATTCCTATCTCAACACTGGGCTTAGAGATTCAAACACTGATGAAAATTCTTTATCTTATGGAGACATCAGTGATGTTGATGAAATATCTTTTGAGCCCACCATTGATCATCTTATCATGACTCCTCCGGAGTATGATAGCCCGGGGGGAGATACACTCAATCATGAGGATTTGCAAATTCCCACCCACCCTCCCGGGATGTTTTTGAGCTTAACCCTTAAAATCCAAACTCAGGCTAATGAGCCTGCTCTCGAGGTGCCTTCCTCTCTTCTTCACTCCTTCGGGAATGAAGATACCATCTTTGATCCCGGCATTTTCATGTATCATTATCTTGAGCCGGATACTTATCTCATTGGTGTGGAACTTTCACGTGCTTCAAATGTTTGTCCAAACATCTTGAATGAAAGTCCGATTGAGATTGTTTCTTCCACATCATGCTTCCCCAAGGACAAATGAATTCGGGGTCGAGTCAAGCTAGCGACTTGGTAAACAAAAACAATAGCATGCTTATAGGGTTTTCACCCTAAGTGTGGGGGAGTTACCCATGCTATGGTTACAAATAAAGTGAAAATACAAAATGGTGTTTCCACATTTAGATTGTAATGTTGCCCTTTTACGTTCAAAGAGTCGGCATAACAGCCAGGACTTTGAATATTGAGGACAATATTCATTCTAAGTGTGGGGGTATTCTAGCGAATTTTATCACATTTTACTATCCAGTACCCCCGTTTTTAGCCAAAATTTTAAAAAAAAAATCACTAAAGTTCAAAATTTCTGTGGTTATCAGTCCGCCATGTCTAAACGACAAAAGGATTAGCTAATCCAGGAGCAAACGGCTCTTGGTAAAGATATATCAAATCCGTTTATGGCTTGCAATTTGCCCAAAATTGTATGGTATATCAACTCGCCATATCCAAAAAAGTGAATGAGTTGGCTAGCCCGCAAGATTATGGCTTGTGGTAAAGGCAGTGGAAAAACCATAATTGGTAATCAGCTCACCAAGATGTTGACTTTGTCCATCAAGAGTTGGCTAGTCTAGAAGCAAACGGCTTTTGGTAAAGACTAATCAAATCCGTTGACAGCTGGTGGTTTGCTCAAAATCACATGGTTATCAGGTGGACCATAGTTCTTACTTGAATCAATACATCTGGCTACTCCAGAAGTGATGGCTTTTGGTAAAGAGTTTAAAATCCTTTAAATTTTCAAAACAGTTTATTGCTAGGAACTAGCAATAGTTTAGTGTGGGGGATTGATGAGTGCTCAAACACTCATCATTTTTGGTCAAATCTAAACTGCAAAACATACAAAAACACTCAGAAATGCATCAAAATACTGAAAATATTTCAAAATTGTGTTTTATATGTTTTAGATGCAAAAATAGTAAAAACAGATGAAAAACGTACAAAGTTTGCAAAATTGGCAGTTTCAGTCCCCCAACTTTCATAAAATGTCAAAACTAGACCCTAGTCATTCAAAATATGGAAAACTATCACCAAAGGTCCTTTTGAAATCATAAGTTGTCATATTTAGTCCTTTGGTGAAAAATCTCAAAAGTTTTGGAAATTTACAAGTTTAGTCCCTGGAGTTTCAGATTTTGGCAGATTTGGTCCCTGGTGGGATATTTTTGAAAGAAAAATCATTTTGGGTCCTTGGGAAGTTACAAAAGTCATTTTTAGTCCTTGGTGTGAAGTTTGGAGAAATTTACATTTTGGTCCCTCATGTTTGGAAAATTACATAATTGGTCCCCGGGTGTGTTATTTTGGAAAATATTAATATTGGTCCTTGTATTATTCTTATATGGCAAGATTGCTCCCTTGAGGATACTTTGGAAGAGTTACAATTCAGGTCCTCAACTTTTCAGAAATTACACATTAGGTCCTTGTGATTTACAACTACAAAGCCAAACGGATCCTTGTGTTATTTACCCAAAATAAACAACCCTTTTTATTAATCCAAACCCAAAAACAAAAACCCATACCTGATCCACCCAAAACCCCCAAGCCCAAACAAAACCGGCCCATTCCCATTTTAATAAAAACACCTCGTTGACCCAAGTCAAACCCCACACCCCTACCACTGTTCACCCCCCACCTTCATCCCCTGATTATCAGCTCCATGTCCCCCCTCCTCCATGATACCTTCACCAAACCTCACCAAACTTCAATTAATACTTCTCACCAATTCAAACCAACCTCCCTCCTCTTTAATGACCCAACCTACCCCACTCAAACCTGCCAAAAATATTTTTCCCGCCAAATGGTGTTTGAATGGCCAGGATTAAATGAAGCAATCCTAGGGCTCACAGAGGTGTGGGAAAGTCAAGGGATACCTCCAGGTTCTATTTATATCAAGAAAAAGCAGAGGAGAGAGGACAAGTAGTGTAGTGTAGATATAGTTTAGTTTTTATTGTCGTTTTATTGTACTTTCCTTTCCCAGTTGTTCAGTTTGGTTTTAAAGAGTTGTAATTTACATTTTCAGTGTATTCCAAGCTTGTTTTAACTATCAATTTCAGTTTCTAGGCCAATACTCAGTTTATGCAATTTTAACTTAAAATTCTCATGTTACTTCAAAGTGATTAAAAGTTGTGTGCAATGATCCAATAAGCTTCCTTAAGCTCAGATATAAGTTACTGAAAGCTTTCAAGGCATGAAAATCAGTTTTACTTCAGAAACTAAAAAATACAAAAAAATTTGATTTAAATAAGTGAAAATTCAAAAATCAAGGAAGAAGAAGATGTGAAGCAAGGATTATGGCTGATTATGGATTCTCATGGGTTTAGAACCTTAGGGGAGGTAGTAGGATAAGTGTTATTCCTTGTTTCTCAGTTTGTACCATTGGATGCAAAAGTTTGTAAGCAAATTTCCATTTTGGCAGTCTACTGTTCCTAAGCTTATTTACTGCTTATATTTGATTCTATATGCTTAGTTGATGTATGCTAGTCCATTAGTTACTTAGTTTAGCTTAGTTGTTCATTAGAATTCAAGTTTGCTCAATGTCTCATGTTCACTGCCACAATTAGTATCTTAGTAAATTTCATGTTAGAGTTGTTAGTTTTGATGTTTAATTGCTCATTTAAGTTTATTTTATCATCACAGATGGTTATAAATCAGTTTCATGGTTTGAATTCACCATATGCCTTGAAAATCAAAATTTCATATCATTAAAGGGGAGTTTGGATTAAGCCTGTTCTAGGAGTGGTGTCTTGTTAATGTAATTGTTTTTGGTTGTATCAAGTTACCTTAGGTTATGATAAGTTAAATTGACCATAATATTGGTACCTCATTTACAAAAAAAAGTCAAAATCACCATAGAAGCCTCTTAACTATGCACTGTTGGGGATTTGAGACCCACAACCCACCATATCAGTGCATAAACTTGTGCTTTAGTCTAATTTGTCTTTAATTTAACTTATCTTAGCTTAATCAGTCCATTAGAATCATCAAAAGCTCATAGAAGTCAAAGTTCCTTGTTTTTGCAAAAAGTCAAATGTGCACTTTCTCAGTTTTTCTCAAAATGGCATGAATTTTCTTGAATTGTGTATTTGGTTTCAGACCTTGTGATTCTTAGGATTGGTAGTCTACCAGCTTAATTTTAAGATCCCACTCTCATTTGATTTTTGTGAATTTTTTACTGGGCCCCACTGAGCTTCAAACTCACTTGCAGGGGGAGTATCCTCCCCTGCATTAGATAACCACCACACAACCACCACCTTTGGTGGTGGCTGCTGCCCTTCACAGTGGTCCACAAGCCCCCTCCTTGGTTCTCCCAACCCCCCTCCTAGCACTCTTCATGTTTTGACCAAAGGTTTGACCTTAAGACCCCTGGGACCCACCTGAATTAACCCCTCAATTCTGTCCCGTTTTCAGTTAAGTTTCAAGATAATTAAGTGCTTATTTTGATTCAATTGCTTATTCTGTGGTCACCTTTTGCTTTTTCCAGCTTTAACATGTCCAAACAAGTTAAGTGAACCAAGTTCCACCCTTGTGGACCCCACACAAGTCCATTTGAGCTTAATTGCTTATTTGGTCAACATAAGTCAACTGTTTGGCTTATTGCTTCATAATCAGCTTATTTTCAAGTTACATAAAAGTTGTTTTTACAAAAGTTGTTTATTTTTAGGTATAAAATAGGTTTGTAAAAGAAAAATCAAGAAAAACCAATTTAATAATAAGTGATAGTTTCTATTTAATGTAATTTAAATTTTAATTTTCATTTTTAGATTTTTATTAAGTACTTGGTATTTTTATATTTTTATTAATTACCTTTTACCTTAAAGTATTTTTAGTAATTTTTCCAAATTTTTATTTTGTCATTTGATATTTATTAGATTTAATATTAGTTTTATTAATTATTAATTAATAATTAAGTGTTAAATAGCATAATTAATTTTTATCAAGTAAGACCTAGTTTTTATATTTTTCCTAGCTTTTATATACTATAATATAATTTTAAATTTATTTTTAGGATTTTTACTATTCATTTTCTATTTTTTATAATTTAAATAATTTAACTAGTAATTAATTAATATTAAATATAATAATTAGTAAAATAGTGTAAAAATATATAAAACAAACTTTTTATAATTTTTTAGGATTCCTGTGATGGTTAATTAGTTTTATAAAATTTTTCATAATTATCTAAGTATCTTTAGTATTTTTAATAATTCTAATTATTTTAATTAGGTAATTAATATTAAATTAGTAATTAATTAATATAAAAATCACAAAAAGACAAAAATACATATTTTTAGTTTTAAAACTTATTTTTAGTAGTTTTATAATTTTAGGAATTTAATTTTCATTTTTCTAGTGTTTAAATAATATTATATTGTATTTAAGTTATTTAAATATTATTAATTAATATTAAATAGTATTTAATTAATAATAAATAATTAAATAGTGTAAAAATTTATTTTCTTTTTCCAAAAAATTTCTTTCATCCTTAGGTTTGTAAAAAAGTCATTTTCACCCCCTGTGGGTTTTCAGATTTCAGTTTTCACTTTTTATTTTGTACGTTCGCGTAAATTTAAACTGAACATACACGTTTTTAAGTTTTAAACGTTTCTGGTTTTCTAGCTTTTACTGTCTTGTTCAAATAGCTTATTTAAGCTATTCCCTTGTAGATTCCTTAGTTAAATCAATCACAAAACCCCTTTCTGTCCAAATTCACCTTATCACAAACCCGTTTGAATATAATCCACACATCGTCGGGACATAACGACCCGGGGAAACACTATATTCCGCGGAGCATTGAGCCTAAGGAGTTTGACTTTATTGACCACATCCATGGTTGACTTAAGTTGACTGTTCTGAGCCAATCAACACCACATATGAGATTGAACTAGCCGATGGAAAGCTAGTGAGCACTAACACTATACTCCGAGGTTGCACCCTACGACTACTAGACACCCCATTTGACATTGAACTTATGCCTATTAGACTTGGTAGTTTCGACGTCATTGTAGGAATGGATTGGTTATCCGAGAACCGCGCTAAGATCATTTGTGACGAAAAGGTCGTTCACATCCCTCTGAATGACGAAACCCTGATTGTTCGCGGAGAGCGAAGTAAGACACGTCTAAGCATCGTTTCTTGCGTCAAAGTTGTAAAGTACATCAAACGAGGATTTCAAGTCTTTTTGGCTCAAGTCACCGAGAAAAAGTCAGAAGAGACGCGACTCGAGGATGTGCCAGTAGTCGGAAACTTTCCAGAAGTTTTTCCCGAGGACTTGCCTGGCCTTCTGTCGACTCGCCAAGTGGAATTTCAAATTGACTTGATGCCAGGAGCAGCACCCGTAGCACGAGCACCCTATAGGCTAGCACCGTCGGAAATGAAGGAGTTATCTGGGCAATTGCAGGAATTGTCAGATAAAGGATTTATTCGCCCAAGTTCATCACCGTGGGGAGCCCCGGTGTTGTTTGTAAAAAAGAAGGATGGAACCTTCAGGATGTGTATCGATTATCGTGAGTTGAACAAACTTACGGTGAAGAATCGATATCCATTGCCAAGGATTGACGATTTGTTTGATCAACTGCAAGGATCGAGTTTCTACTCGAAGATTGATTTGAGATCGGGTTATCACCAACTGAGAGTTAGGGAAGAAGACATCCCTAAGACGGCTTTCAGGACAAGATACGGTCACTACGAATTCCAAGTAATGCCATTCGGTCTAACAAATGCACCCGCTGTATTTATGGACTTAATGAACCGAGTGTGCAAACCCTATTTGGATAAGTTTGTGATTGTATTCATCGATGATATCCTTATTTATTCACATAGTAAGGAAGAGCACGCAGAACACTTAAAGGCTATACTAACACTGCTCAGAGAAGAGAAATTATATGCCAAATTTTCAAAGTGTGATTTTTGGATTGAGAAGGTACAATTTCTTGGGCATGTTATCGACAGTAAAGGTATTCATGTTGATCCCGCCAAGATCGAAGCTGTTAAAAATTGGGCGTCACCTACGAGTCCTACTGAGATACGCCAATTTTTAGGTCTTGCCGGATACTATCGGAGATTTATTGAAGGTTTTTCAAGGATTGCTAAACCTTTGACTGAGTTAACACAGAAGAAGAAGAAGAAGTTTGACTGGGGAGAGGAACAAGAATCGGCATTTCAGTTTTTGAAGTAGAAGCTTTGTGAAGCACCGATATTGGCATTACCCGAAGGAAGTGAGGACTTCGTGGTATATTGTGAAGCATCAATCCAAGGTTTGGGTGCCGTATTGATGCAAAGACTTAAAGTAATCGCTTACGCTTCTAGACAACTTAAACCCCATGAGGAAAACTATACTACTCATGATCTAGAATTAGGAGCGGTGGTATTCGCTTTTAAGATCTGGAGACACTACCTATATGGAACCAAGTGTACGGTTTTCACCGATCACAAGAGTCTTCAGTACATTTTAGATCAAAAGGAGTTGAAAATGAGACAACGTCGATGGCTAGAGTTACTAAGTGACTATGATTGTGAGATTCGTTATCACCCGGGGAAGGTAAACGTTGTAACAGATGCCTTGAGTCGAAAGGAATGACTTAGACCCCTCAGAGTTAGATCATTGGGTATGACAATTAGATCACCACTTCCGTCTCAAATTCTTGAAGTTCAAGCTGAGGCCCTTAAGGAAGAGAATAGACCACACGAGAAGATTTACGGCATGCCAGAAAGCATGAATGGATTTGTCAAGAAACCAGATGGAAGGGTGTGTTTCAAGGACAGAAGTTGGATCCCATTGTATGGAGGAATACGAGACCTCATCATGCATGAGTCTCATAAGTCTAGATATTCCATTCATCCTGGTTCGGACAAGATGTATCACGATCTAAAGAAGTTGTATTGGTGGCCAAACATGAAAGCTGACATTGCAGAGTATGTCGGTAAGTGTTTGACCTGCTCAAGAGTAAAGGCTGAACATCAAAAACCGTCCGGTCTTTTGATTCAACCCGAGCTACCAATGTGGAAATGGGAAAGGATTCCAATGGACTTCATTACGAAATTACCCAAGACATCGAGTGGGTTGGACACTATTTGGGTTATTGTCGATCGTCTCACGAAGTCAGCGCACTTCTTTCCAATCAAAGAGACTGATGATATGGACATTCTTGCACATTTGTACCTAAGGGAGATAGTTTCCCGGCATGGAGTGCCGATTCGATTATCTCAGACCGAGACAGCCGTTTCACGTCTAACTTTTGGCGATCTTTACAGAAAGCCTTGGGAACTAAGTTAGATATGAGTACCGCTTACCATCCACAAACTGATGGTCAAAGTGAAAGGACTATACAGACCCTAGAGGACATGCTTAGGGCATGTGTGATCGATTTTGGAAAAGGCTGGGATAAACACCTATCGTTAGCAGAATTCTCATATAACAACAGTTATCACGCTAGCATTAAGGCTGCACCGTTTGAAGCACTTTATGGAAGAAAGTGTAGATCACCAGTTTGTTGGGCTGAGATTGGAGATGTACAACTCTCAGGTCCCGAATTGATTCTTGAAACCACCGAGAAAATTGTAAAGATTAGGCAACGATTACAAGCCGCTAGGGATCGGCAAAAGAGTTATGCCAATGTGCAAAGGAAACCAATGGAGTTTCAAGTTGGAGACAAGGTCATGCTTAAGGTATCACCTTGGAAAGGGATGATTAGGTTTGGAAAACGTGGAAAGCTAAACCCAAGATACGTTGGACCCTTCGAGATCATTGAAAGCATTGGTCCGGTGGCATACAAACTTGAACTACCCGAGGAACTCAGTAGAGTGCACAACACCTTCCACGTGTCAAATTTGAAAAAGTGTTTATCGGATGAAACCCTTGTGATTCCGTTGAAGGAGATCAGAATCGACGATAAGTTGAACTTTATTGAGGAACCCATTGAGATTATGGATAGAGAGGTCAAACGACTTAAGCATAGTCGCATTCCCATTGTTAAGGTCAGATGGAACTCTAAGAGAGGACCCGAGTTCACTTGGGAGCGCGAGGATCAAATTCGTGCCAAATACCCACAACTGTTCGATAAGACATCCCCGAGCACCGATTCAACTTTGGATTCCGGGACGAATCCAATCTAACGGGTGGGTACTGTAATACTCCGTAAAATCCCAGGTCATTTATTAATGCTAATTTCGACACTATTCTAAACTAAGCCATTTTTGCGGGCTAATTTGAAATTTTATATGAGACACCGATTGTTTGACACCCGATTACTATGAGACACCATTTGTTTGACACCCAATTATTTCAGTCACCGTTTGTTTAGCACCCGATTATGTTTTGTCACCTGATTTCACCCGATTGTCACTCTTGGATGTCACCCAATGAGGTTAACACCGGTAACTCCCACTTGCGACCTGGCACCCTAATTGGACACCGATATATTATTAATATATATATAACAATATATATATATATATATATATATATATATATATATATATACGTGTAACGCCTCATGTTATATATAATGTAGTGATATATATATATATATATATATATATATATATATATATATATATATATATATATATATATATATTATTACAAATTATTATCACTATGTATATATAAGTATATGTATACGTATGACGACACCGTTTATATTTTCATGGTTTTCACGAACCGACACCGACACCGAAGCTAAAGTACGAAAGCACTAGTCACCGACACCCTATGTTTGTTTGGGCCGCATGTCACCTAAGCCCAAGTTTCCTTTCTTTTCTTTTCGCTTTGCTGCTGGGCCGAGCACAACCAAAGCCCACCCCACCTTATTTTTTTCACTTGTATCTTGTTTGAGCCTTGTGTCCTCTAGCCCAATGGCTGTGGCTTATATTTTTGCGCAACATGTCACACAAAGCAAAAACCAACTCTTTGTAACATGAAATAATACACACGTTTTTCCTCTTTGGTTCCCTACTCACACGACATGCAATCTCCATTGACTTTGTATCATGCGACAAAGGGTCACCTTTTGGAGCCGTCAAACCATTGGGTATTTACAATACACACCTAGTAATCTTAATCGACTAATACCCCATGGGTCGAGTGTCTCATGTTCCCCAACATATATACCACATGTGCTCTAATCCTAATTGTATAATACTCTACTCACCCTAGCCATGCTTAAACAAATCAAAGTCAACTCTCATTGCTCCTCACCACCTCAACGCGACAAGACTAGAGAGCAAGGTTAAGAGACAAGTTTGTCTACCCTCGAATGACAACAAAGAGACATGTTTCACATGAACAAACACCCAACTACTCATGCCACCCCTATAAAAGCCACATTTAATGATCGTTCCTCACAAACTCACAAACTCTCAAACAAAGAAAATCACTACACTCTCTTGTTGCTGCTGTTGAACTCTAGAGGGAGAACGAGAAGGAATTGGGAACGGAAAAGGAAAGTGTTGGGTTATAACAAGCTTGAATAAGGTATTGGGGTAAGGAGGAGCTCACGGATCTAGTTGTTTTCTTGCTATCACCTCGTACGCATGAACTCTTCACCACCACTTTGGTGTTGTAAGTTAATTATCACCCTTTTCAATTCGTACATCATTCCATTCATGCATATCACATTGATTTATCACACGATACACGTTACTTTCTTAGTATATCACATTCATAACACTTGTGACTATGTTTACACACTTCGACACCCTTGAGGAAAGGCCTCGCCATTTCGTTTTTACGCGTACAATACATATATTTTCCTCGACACTCTAAATCACCGACTCACACTTAATCAAACTAACAAAACATGCAAACCCTACACGATCTTATACTACGTAAACGAAGCCAAAACCAAATCCTAGTCGAGTATTATTTTTAGACAAGTGAAACCCACTTTGGGCCTTAACTAGGCTAACGAGCCCAACCGATTTTCCTTATGAATTTTCGATTAGAAAACTTGAGATTTTTGAATGATATTAAATTTATAAAATTTGATTTTTATAAATTTAGAAGATAAAAATGGTAACTTTTATAAAAATAAAAGTTAACTTTTCAAAAACTAGATTTTGGACTATTTTTGCAAAAGTCCCACGTTAAGGGACTAAAAGTGATAAAAATCACCAAACTTTCGGACCACTATGGAAACTGTCGATTTTGAATAAAACGAAGGGTAGAAACTGTAAATTTCGAAAGATCAAGGTAAAAGTGTAAAAAGTTATAACAAGGACTAAAATGTAATTATTTTCGACCAAAGGGTAAAAAGTGTAACTTTATTAAAGTTAAGGGTCAAATATGACAAAGGTACTTTATTAATTAATTATTTTGTATAATTTGATTTTTATAAATATGTATATACTTTGTAACTTAAAAATAAATATATAACTTTACTAAAAATATTTAATTATAAATATTTTTTTACGATATTATTTTCACAAAAGAATTAACATTTATTGAACTCCGGTTCGTAACAACGTTACAAATAACTACGCAAAATTATTTTGGAATATATTAAGACACCCGAATGATTATCACTGTACACGAGACATGTCAATTACGAAACGAATCTAAAACACCGATGACTATATATTTATAGGTCGCAAGTCGGAGGAATTTCATTGCTAGTCGTAGCAGTACACCATCACTTTTGAGCACCGTTGTGATTCACACACACCTGTCAGGTGAGTTCATGGTCCCACATTTTTTTAATTGTTTTTAAACCCCGTGGGGAGATACATGCTATAAATCGAACACAAGTATTTTTCTGTATGTTGTTACAACCTGATATTGCCTAAGTTGACACCCGTGCTACAAGTCCCTCATATCACGAACCTTAATCACTTGCGAGTGAGCGCGAATATAGTTGATAGATCTATCGGAACGGCAGCCCACCTCTGTCAAGGTGATCACTTGGCAGGAGGTGTACTATATTCGAGGTACCATGGAAATTTGGCACATTTCCTGTCACCGAGGGCCCCTTGTCATTTACATCCTCTGTGGTGTAGGTGATTGTTATTATCTTTATGATATGTCGAATCAATATTAAGGCTTGCGTTTCGTGAGGCTTAGGAGCAATATTTCACCAGTTTAGTCAAGACCTGTCTATCTTGGCTTATTTATTTCAAATGCTTGACTTGTGTTCACACTATTACTATTTAAACTACTATGGATTCACTCAACCTTTGTGTTGACTTTTTAAGCATGTTTATCTCAGGAAATTAGCAAGCATGGTGGCACGGAGCTGGCAAAAGGGCACACAGGACCTCCCTTTTTATTTCAATAATAATAATATCATTCTTTTCAAACTCATCACTTCTTTTGTGAAACAATTAACATTTGGAAAATATTTGTAACTCTGAGTATTTGAGTTTTCATGGAATGATATTGACTATCTTTTGAATTGTTTTCTATGAGTATGACTGTGTACTAAACTGTAATGACCCCGATTAGACTTCCGCTGCTTATCAAAAATTTCGGGGTGTTACATTTGGAATATCACCATGGAGGGTTAGGAGGACATTTTGGTAGAGACAAAACAGCGGGTCTTGTCCGTGATAGATTTTATTGGCCTAATATGGTCAAAGATGTTTCGCGAATTGTCGAACGCTGCCGTGTATGTCATCTGGCAAAAACACATCACACTAATGCGGGTCTTTATACTCCACTTCCAGTTCCGGATGGACCTTGGGAGGATGTCAGTCTTGATTTTGTCTTGGGCCTCCCACGTACACAACGCCAGAAAGACTCGGTTATGGTAGTTGTTGATCGATTCTCCAAGATGGCTCATTTTGTTCCATGTGCAAAGACATACGACGCGAGTCAAGTGGCACGTCTATACTTCAGCGAAATTGTTCGCTTACATGGCATTCCTAAGAGCATTACCTCTGACAGAGACGTTAAGTTTGTGAGCCACTTTTGGCGTACATTATGGAAACGTTTGGGTTCGCGGTTACAATTTAGTAGTTCACACCATCCCCAAACGGACGGTCAAACTGAGGTTACTAATCATAGCTTGGGTAATCTCCTCCGCAGTCTTATTGGTGACAACCCGAAGCAGTGGGATCTTGTGCTACCTCAAGCCGAATTTGCTTATAATCGGTCAACTCATGGGTCAACGGGTAAGAGTCCATTTTTTGTTGTTTATGGTCGTAATCCTTTTACGCCTCTTGACCTTACCCCTTGCCCGAGAGCTGATCATTTTAATGCCGAGGGGGAAACCCGAGCAAAACAGATTCAAGACCTCTACATGCAGGTACGTGAACAGATTATCAAACATAATATGCAATATCAACATCAACATCGGGCGAATCAACATCGTAAGCGTGTGGTATTTAACGAGGGTGATCTGGTATGGATACACTTAAGCAAAGAGCGGTTTCCGGGGGGTCGCTTTGGGAAGCTTAAGCCACGTGCGGATGGGCCATTTAAAGTGCTTAAACGTATTAATGATAATGCGTATAAACTCGAGTTACCCGAACACTATAACATCTCAGCTACTTTTAATGTTGGTGATTTACGTCCATATGTTCCTACTGATGATGATGTTGTGACGGACTCGAGGTCGAGTCCTTTTGATGTCGGGGAGGATGATGCGGATACAGACCATGAACCCAATGATATGGGCTTACCTCACATTGATTCACTTGACGATTCTGGTGCCAAGCTGTAACCACGTTTGCATGATGGGATGTTATTATCTTTTATTTAATATTTAGCAACTGAATAATACCCAATTAGTGATTGATTGTGATTTGATTTCTTTCCTTAGTTTGTGGTGATGAAACTTTATTAATACGTTGTTTGTTTTGCAAAGAAAGGGAGAAGATTTTTTTTTTTTTTTTTTTTAATAATAGTTGAGATTTCTATCTCTAGTTTCTTTTCTCTCTATTGTTGCCTTCTTCCTCTTCAAGATCCACATCATATCTTCTTTTCTAATGCATGATTAACGTGATACTTTTTCCTCTGTAAATCTTAACGGGCTGGGCTCACATAATGCTCACGTGATCATGTCAACTGTGTGTAGGGTACTAAAAATTCCACTTAGACAAATTGAGGGTATCATGCTTCACCTCTAATCCAGGGTAGTAGAAATTCCATTTAGCCAAGTTCGAGGTACTAAACTGCGTTTTGGCCAAAAGTTTATGACATGGATGATGATTAGTGTGAAAATCAATAAACTAGATGGGGTGATTTTAGAAAGATGAAATGTAAAATTTAACGGGCGTCAGAGATAAGGACTTCAAGTTTTGTATATCACACAAAATCAGTCCTAAGATTTGCATTTGCGCGCTTGAATTGAATTAGGGCTTGATATTCAAATTCCATTGATCTCGTAAGCCTTCATTCATTTTGTTACAACTTATCTCATTGTTTAATCAAATTATTTATAGCTTTAGACTCTGATTGTGGTATATATATATATATATATATATATATATATATATATATATATATATATATATATATATATATATATATATATTGTTATTCCAGATTATACTGCATACGTTTTTTTAATGATTTTAAGTAATTTTACGGAATAAAATTCACAAGAGTGTAGTTATCGGTGATTGTATTTATAGGTTCACAGCTTTTAATTGTTTTAGAATCAAAAAAATTAAGGCACACTTTGGAATTGTGTTTTGTGCTTTTCAAGTGTTTGGCTCAGCACTTTTACATTGGCTTACATTTTCGGAGATGCAGTTACTGTGTGAGCAATGGACGGGGGCAATTTAGATTCAGACCTAGTCATTGCGGAACTGCTAGGCATGGGATTTGAGATATCTCAGGCGACACAAGCCATCAAACAAGTGGGTCCTTTTTTAAACAACGCGATTGATTTTATATTAAACCATGGTCAAGGTGGAACATCAAAAGCCTCACTTGGATCTAGTATAGCTACTAAAAAAACCAACACTGGAAAACAAATGCGACAATCAAGTATTATGCAATTTGCTATGATGAACAAAACCGATACATCATGCTCTACAGAAGAAGATATTGGACCTGATTGGGAAAATAGAGCTAACACGTTGCTGCAGCAGCATTTCGGTTATCCATCATTGAAGAGATTCCAAATGGAAGCTTTGGCGGCTTGGTTATCTCATAAAGACTCCCTTGTTCTTGCTGCGACAGGATCAGGTAAACAAATTTTTTTCGAGAAAGACCATTGTAGTTTCGATAACTTTACTTGTGGGGAATTACTATCTCAGCTTTAGTTGTTTTGCAGGGAAATCATTATGTTTTCAAATTCCAGCGTTATTAACGGGGAAAGTTGTGGTGGTGATTTCGCCATTGATTAGTTTGATGCATGATCAGTGCTTGAAATTAGTAAGGCATGGTGTATCGGCCTGTTTTCTCGGATCTGAACAAGTTGATCAAAGTGTTGAGCATAAAGCATTAAGAGGGATGTATGAAATCATATATGTATGTCCCGAGACGATCTTGAGGTTAATGTTTTTGTTTAATTACTGGTGTATATTCTAATATATCAAATATTTTCATTCAAATAATTGTCTTAAAAATCCGTCTGCAGGTTGATAAAACCACTTCAAAGCCTTGCAGAAAGTCGTGGAATTGCTTTATTTGCAATTGATGAAGTTCACTGTGTTTCCAAGTGGGGTCATGATTTTCGCCCTAGCTACAGGTTTGCATTTTTGTACAATTCTACTGGGTCGTTATGTTGGCTGTTTTCCTGCTCCTAGAATTTGTGTTCTTGCGACTTCAGATGCACTTTTATCATTAAATGTGCTCGAGTGGATGTGCCCAACTTGCTAAGATATCCTACTTCTAACATGTCATACCCATATAATTATCTGGGTTGGTTATATATTTATCGCTTCTATGCCAGTACATATTAAATTATTCATAGAAGCTTACAGTATTTTGTTACATGAAAGCAGTACATCAATTTTGCATTAAAAACAGCAGGACATCAGTTTCGACCATTTGCATTGCTGAACTAGTTTCTACTAGCCGGGGCACCCGCGCGTTGCGGCGATGGGTACCCGTGTAATTAAATATACTCCCTCCGTCCCATTTAAAGTGTCCACAATGGAATCTTTGCATGTCCCATTTAAAGTGTTCACTTGTACCTTCCAACCAATAAGATGAGAGTTTAGTGGGTAAAAGTAATATTTGATTGGTGGAGAGTTTAGTTAGTGGAATCTCCTAAAACTTTGTGCATTATGAAAGTGGACACTTTAAAGGGGACGGAGGTAGTACCATATACCGGCGAGCAAATGCATTTATGTTATATGTTTTTCGTGAGAATACTTGATGATGACATTACTAAAATATTTCATAGTGATGAATAGATGTAGACTTTGTATCTGTAATTGGTAATTGCATTATGTGTATTTGACATTGGCCTCAAATAAATTCTATGTAGTATATATTCTGTTGTGTGCTGAAATTGGGAAACTACTGTTGTGTGCTGAAATTGGGAAATTATAGATAAATATGGTAGGTTAGCTGAAAAATATGAATGAAAATCGAAGGTAGTTTGGCAGGAAATATTGAATGATAATCAAGGGTAGTATAGTCATTTTGCTATGCTGAATTTTCAACTTTCAACAATGTGGTTTGCTGTTTATATGTAGTATATATACCCGTTAGTTTGTCCAATTTTATGGATAGTACTCATACAGAGTCTATATACTTGCATGAAGTGTAAATCAAAATAAGCTGTTGACACATGATGTATATATAATTATATATAAATGCGATATTTCAGGCGATTGTCTGCACTGAGAGAGAACTTCAATGCTGAAAAATTGGCATTCTTGAAGTTTGATATACCCATAATGGCATTGACTGCTACTGCCACCACTCGAGTTCGGGACGATATTCTCAAGTCATTGCAAATGTCAGAGGATCCAAAGATTGTTCTGACCTCCTTTTTCCGTCCAAATCTTCGGTTTTCAGTGAGTTCCTTATCCTTTCTTGGCTTTTGCTTGATATGCTTATTTCTTTTAAAAGAGATCTGTTTACGGATAATCCTTATAGGAAATTTGTTAAGTGTTTCGTTTATGCAAGATACTTGTAAAAGTGTTTTACCCTGTTAACCTCAGCTCGTTATGATTTTTAAAGGGTGGAACACATTCTACAAGTAGAATGACCAGGTGCACAAAAAAAAAAAAAATATAAGTCGATACGTTTGTGAAAGTATGCCGCCATTCTGTCATTTGTATTTATTATCCTACTAATTGTTTTGCCATTTATTTGTATACCACAATAATATGACTATAACCTTAATATTGTCTTCTTTATTTCATATGCGATATTGTAGGTGAAGCATAGTAGAACATCTTCATCATACTCGTATGAGAGGGACTTCCGTGAGCTAATTGAAACATACACTAGTAACCAAAAGAATAGTAAAAAGACTCATCTGCCACAGGAAAATGTTTCAGTTGGCACATGCAGTAAAGAAGAAAAAAATAAGAGCTGGTTGGATGGTGTAGAAGAAAGGGCTTCTTCTGAAAGTGATGATGATATAACTTTGCCAAACAAAAGTTTTGCACCAGCTTCAATGCAAAAAGAACTTTCAGTTGAATATCTCGAAGATGAGTGTGACCAATACCTGGATGTGGATGACTTGGATGGTACGTTTTAAAAACTTATGCCTTTATCCTTTAATTATCTACGACACTATGCAATTGTTATACAAGTGGAGATGCAATATGAAAGTCATATTGCACTCACATGAGTTATCGGATACTGTGCAAAGTTGATCAGAAGTTATAGCAACTATATGCCTGTTTTTTTAAGACTCAAATTCATAGACATAATTTTATGAAATATTATTTTTATTTGTCTTTGTATGAGGACATTCTCATGGAAATTACTCCCACATTATTCTTACTATATGGCAGTCTCCCGACATACCTCGTTTTCTAAAATGCTAAAAAAAATAAAATAAATTTTTGGGTAAAGGGATTTACCCTGGTAAAGTATATACATCACAGAAAATTAAGAGTACAATGGAATGTGGCTGAAAAACCACATTAATCTCAAGACAACGCTTGAACTACCACTAATCCGTTTGTGACATGCCACTAAATGAATAAACACAAGCAAACTAGATAAACCTATCTTGCCACATAGTTACTTTAAAAAAGGTTTTAATTTTCTAAAATGCTGGTGGCTTCAAATGTATATATCAGAAACAGAAACATAGTTACTTTAAAAAAGGTTTAAATTTTCTAAAATGCTGGTGGTTTCATTCTATGTCAAAAGTATTTTTTTCTTATGATTACATCTATTCATTTCATAACCAGCATTCCTGCAGTTACATGTGGAGGATTTGATGGACGGTCATACACAAAGGCAAGTATACCCAGTGTCGCAGTAGGGAAGACCGAAGTTGAGCTAGGGTCCACAATTATATATGTCCCAACCAGGAAAGAAACATTAAGCATAGCAAAGTATCTCTGTAGATGTGGTGTCAAAGCTGCTGCTTACAATGCAAAGGTATATTTTTGCTGTTCTTTGTCATAGCAGTTCTCAAAATATGCTGTTGTGAGTTAATTAAATAAAAATGAGTACAAACTTTGTTCTATTTTTAATAGGGGTAGTCAACTACCTATATTCTATAAAAAAAACCCAAAGCTTTCAAAATTGATTTAGAATAATCTTCAACTGAAAGCAACTATCTATACTATTTATCGAAAATTTTGAAAATTGATTGGTAATTATTTTCTGAAAAGATGGTTACCTGAATTAGAAAAGATGGTATACTCCCTCTGTGCCAAAGTTATTGTCCACCTAACTACTTTTATATGTCCCCAAATAAGTGTCGACCTCTAAAAAGAATAGGTATAATTGATAAGTTCCTCTTATTACCCCTAATTTAAAAAGTGTATTAGAAAACTTAATGAATGCATTTAATTATTAGTCCGAGTGGTATTAAGCTGTAATGATTACTGTTTTCTCAAACTGTTGTTGGAAAGACTGCTCACTTCTTGAGCATCCATGTCTAGTCTGATGGATGCTCCTACTTGTTTTGATTTGTTCTTTTCTACTTGTTGTGACATAATTTTGTATGTTTTCCACATATCAGCTGCCAAAATCACAACTGAGGCAGGTGCACAGTGAATTTCATGAAAACATTGTACAGGTATGGATCATATACCTTAATGAACTAAATTGAGGTTTTGTGGGCTGGTGTTACTTTCATTTATTGTCTATATATGAATATCTGAAAAACTGCTGTGCTACTACATCTTATCAACGTGAATATAAGATTTTTGTTTGTTACACTAAGGTCACCAGGACAATAGTTTAGAAATAGCAGAATAATGTGGTATTGATGTGGCCAAAACCATCCCAAAGTACATACTTTTTAAAGTTACGTTTGTAAACTCCAAAACTGACTTTTAATAATATTATCAGCAATTGTCTTCTCATAGCCAAGCACCTTTGAAGCTGATTTTTAGATGAATTTGGTTGCACATATAATATTTTATTTTTTAATTTCAATTTCAGTAAGAACACTCGTTTACATGGCATTGAAAGACTTTAACGCGAGAGCGTTTAAAATCGCAGTTGGGATGTTAGTGTTGCTTTAAAAGTTAAAAGGAACCTTAACTCACATGTAATTTGGGATGAAGGGAGTACTTATTGCATTCCTCTTTTTTACACACCCGTGACTTTGAGAAAAGGGGAATTAGATCCTTGCAAGCTCACAACCAGAAGCTGTGTTATATTGTAAGAGAATAGAAAAAATCATGCTCAAACATACCAGCTTCAGAGATACATTAAGAAAATAGACATGCAGGTCTCTCTAAACGCCTCTTTTGGCGAGCTTTTAGCACTGTTATAGTGCTTCAGAAGGTTGTATGTTTTGATTCATCGTGACATCTTTTACCCGTATAGTTTGTATTGTCACATGCTTGAGGTAGCTTGTATGTTGTTAATAATCAAATTGTCTGGTCACTCAGATAGCATACAACTTATTATCTTATATATATGCACACACCATATTTATTCTGCATCTCACCTGAAGGTTTGGATTGTCATTGTTTTTACAGTGTTTTCAAGGGATTTTAAAGTAGATCCCCTACCCATTATTTGTGATTCCAAATCTTACAGATGCTTTAGTTTTTATTATCACATGATATGCTTCTTAGCGTTTCTTTCTTTTGAGAATCCTCAGATATCTGCTATGCTTTCTAGTGTTTCATTGTCAAGGACAATTATGGTATCCCCTTTTGTTCGACCAAATTAAAAGAGAAGACATTTCCTAAACTGTTTCCTTATGACAAATTAAAGTTGCAACATTATAATGAATTTGATTAAAGAACAGTTGAGCCACACTCTAATGTCAATATTCACCAGCGAATACTTTGTTACTTACTATCAGTGTACTTATTCCTATTTTCAGGTTGTTGTTGCAACAATTGCTTTTGGTATGGGTATTGACAAATTAAATGTTCGAAGGATCATTCACTATGGATGGCCACAAGTATGTTCTTACTTTTACTTATTTATCAGTATCACCAAATTTTCCTATGCTATAATTGACATTATATAGCTACTTTTTGTGCACAGAGTTTGGAAGCATATTACCAAGAAGCAGGTAGAGCAGGAAGGGATGGAAAACTGGCAGATTGCGGTGAGGGACTTTATACTTTCATGTCACTTTCTTCTTGGTTACGTGCAAAATGGGTTGGCTGGAAATGGGCCTAAACGGATTCAAGTTGGAACTAGTAATTTTGCATAGTTGAGATGGTTGGGCTGACCTAGAAACCCTTTTTCTTGTCCAAAGTTTTATAACTTTTAGAGATTATTGTATCAAATTTTTTCTATAGAACCACTTAAGAAGTGGAATCAATTTAATTTGACCCAATAGACATTGAATGGTTAACCACAGACACTGAATTCCCTGAAAATTTTGATTTGCATTTCAAATGTTTGCCAATCCACTTCTTAAGTGATGGCCACAATCTCCAGAAACACAACATTGTGCAGAATGGATCTCACTGCTTTATATCGCTCTATAGTGATACCGGTCATTTTACTCATTACTAGATAGCATTAGAAGTTGTACTTTATGTAAGTACATCACGCATAAGAAGTTGTGATTTTCTGTTTGGAAGGTATTCAAAATTGGCTTTTGTTTTGTAAGTATGTTATGTATTAGAACTTGTGCTTTTTCTGTTTGGAGGGTATAAGTTTCTCTCCCTCATAAGTAACGGGCTGATCAATTTAGTGAAAGTTTTCTCTCAAGTTGAATTGATTCCATAAGATGTTCTTGTGAGAATTATTTACTAATTTCAATCGAGTTTTATCAAAGATTGGGGAAGGGTAGCAACTAGCAACCACTAGAAACAATGCTTCAGTAACTTCACAGACTGACAAATTACATAATCGGGATAGGCCTATACCCTCACACCCTGACACTGTAACCATGGGTTCTCTAAAACCAACATCTTCTGTCATCATCTTTGCAGTGGCGGTAAAAAGAATTCTTTTTTACTAATATATATATATATATATATATATATATATATATATATATATACATATATATATATATATATATATATATTTCTTTTCTATTATTGCCAGTTCTTTACGTTTTGAGTTCATCATTCCACTGGGCTTGAAATTACATATCAAGTTGGGATATGTTTGTGCGTTTGAATTCAACTAATTTAGATGTTTACATTCTGGTTTTTTGAACCATTTTTGTATTTTTTATTTTATTTATTTTTTCTTCTGTAAATCTGCATATCATCTAACTTTCTGGTGCTTTATTGGATAGTTCTATATGTAAATTTATCAAGAATGCCATCACTACTTCCAAGCCGAAGAAGTGAAGAACAGACTAGACAAGCATATACAATGTTATCTGATTGTTTCAGGTTTGTATTTGGCTATATATTTTTAGATCTCCAACGTAAGCTCTTTTGTCATGATACCATCTTTTTGCTTTGCAGATACGCTATGCGTACTTCTAAATGTCGAGCCCAAACGCTAGTACAATATTTCGGGGAAGATTTTAGCCATGATAGTTGTCATTTGTAAGTCACCTTATTTCCTTCCAAGTTGTGTTGGTTTGGGTTTTAATATGCATATTTGTTCTAAAAGTGCTTATACCTGGCACTGTGGCAAACATGATGTTGCTCAATTCATAAGGTATAATTCTTTGTTATTATCTCTTAAATACCTAAATATTTTCAATCAATTAAGTGACATAGTTTTCATGTTCATTGTTTCCTATTTATTTTTTTAGCCCTGCCAATACATGAATAGATCTAGATGAACCGAAATAGGGTATAAAACTATAAATAACATTAAACAAGAAATAGTGAAATGAAGTGGACCCTATTTGGTTGGTACTTAACCATGAAGATAAAATAGACGAGAACGAATGCGAAGGTTATTGAACCTGCTGCTAAATTTATGTTTGACTCAATGTATGTATACATGTTTATAGATTATGTTTCTGCATAGTTCCGAGTATCAACAAAATATGGCACCAACCTTCTGCATCTGACTCATGCATATTGGAACTCAATATATTCATACAATTTTGTCAAATGTGCCAAGTGGGGGTACTAATTTCACAATACCAACCATCTTGCATCCATTTAAACATTTTCCAGGTTTCCATGATATTTTATGCACATAATTCTTTATCGTTTGCATTTACTGAGGAACTTTTGTTATTCCTAACTCATTAAATATGGTAGATATCTCTTAATTTTTGTGGCTTATATGCTCCAACATTTCCAAAAGAAGGGAAATTTTCATTTTTTAAGTATGTTATATTTTCTAACGTACCAGTCGGTAATGCCAAATTACATTTGGTTGAGTTCATGCATGATCTGTATTGGTTGTTGAAAGTGAATCTTTGGATTTGAGATAGTAATTGGAACATCATGTTGTTATTTTCTCTATATGTGCCACCCACTTATGTTAGTTTCATAAAATTTTCTTAATGGTATTTCTCAGGTGTGATGTTTGTGTTAAGGGACCTCCTGAAAAAGAAGATCTGAAGGATGAAACTAGAATTCTCATGGAGATCATCGCTGCTAATTATGTGAGTACTATTCACTTTTTTTTTTTTCCCTCTGTAAATGTGTTATCCTTATGTAACATAATGGTGGGAATGTGGGATATGAGTCGCCATAGAATGGCTGGGTGTGTTACCGGTGTTATGTTTTATGCATGTATATGTGAGTTTAGATGTGCGGGGTAATTATATAAAACATAAAACCATTGTGTTTAATCAGTAATTTAAAAACATAAATGAGAAAAATGCTTTTATTATTGCCCTTACACAGATTAGTTTACAGTGTGTAAGAAAAAAAAATCATATTTACTACTAGTTCAATTTGCAATCCTAAAGCGAGGCAAAATATCACCAATGTAAACTATTTTTAGGCAAATATAGGAATAGAAACTATTCAAGTGAGAGAATGAATATGAAACTATAGGTGAAACCACGTACCCAACTTCTATCCTGGAAGCAATTCAACCGTTAGGTCAAATTGAGTTTCTAGTGCAATACACTCACCAACAACGGATTAAGAACTTCAAACTTGAGGAACACTGTTGGTAACAACCCTGCAAGGTTTACCCCACCTACACGTTAGAATGTTGGGAATAATGGGAATGTTGGTAATACATGGATAGTTGGGAATGCTGGAGTTGTGGGAAATTCCTCTACACGGCATGAAACGCTACTCCCTCAGGCTTTCAACACAATGATGCTTCAAGGTCCTGCCAATGCTAGTTGGAACATGGATCTGCTAAAAATCTTAGTACTACTGAAATTATTTCATTTCTTTTGTTTGGTAATTTGAGATATGACAAACAAGGAGAATAGAAGTTTTTCAGAGAAATCAGATTTGCTGTATTTGATCCCACTACCACACAGACTCAAACCGGGTAAAGCCCTCCCATTTTAGGGAAGGTTGGTGTGGCCACTTCAGAGTAGCACCTAGCAGGAATTGAGCTTGAGACCTCTCACATTTTAGTGATGATAGTCACAAGCTTTTTACCGCTAGGCCACTCTGAGTGGTTAATTTGCTTTCTTCAGAAAATATCTCCGCTCTCTTTCTTTTTTTTTTTTTTTTTTTTTTTTGTTGCTGAGGAATTGGTTGGGCCTAAATAGGGGTGAGCAAAACAGCCCGAGTCCCGACAACCGACCCGATCCCGACATAAACCGATAGTCCCAAAACCGAATAATAGCTTCTCGAGTCGGTAGTCGGGATGGATTTGTAGCATTTTCGGGATTCTGGACGGGTCGGGACGGGCCAAAAACCGACTACTTTCGGGACGGGACGGAACGGGACGGGACAATATTCGGTTTACGATTTAGGTGACTTTCGGGATCGGGATTAGTCGGGTCGGGTCGGGATCCGGCCCGATGCTCAGCCCTAGGCCTAAATATGGAGGTTATAAAAACAATACTCGTTATTCCACATGACCCAAACAAATTTAATATTTTTCCAAATCCTAGCCGTCTTTCTTCCCTGGTAGTTGTGGTTATTTGACTTCCATTGCCGCTTCTATTTTTTCTTGTAACCAAAATATGCTGTTGTTTTCTGTTGTCACCGCTCCTCATCCGCCACTGCTCCTCCTCACACTGCTTTTCTCTATTGTTGTCAAAGCATAGGTCTGGTTCTTGTTCATTCACCTAATCACCTGTTAATTGAGATCCTTGTATGTCAATATCATTTTCTTGCACAACTCAACGAAATCAAGTGTTTGTCCCACAACATACTACGTTGTACATTTAATTTTCTTGCACAACTCACCGAGATCAAGTGTTTGTTTTACAACATACTTGTATATTTAATTTGTTCTTAATAGCGCGTGATATATTGAGTTTCTTATCCATTATTAGTAATGAGTGAATGACCTCTTTCAATGTTGATAATATCCAAAAGTATTGTTTCGTAAACAGGAGAATAAAATACACATTGTTGATTAACCAAGTGCTGAAATATCTTTTATTGATGGTGGCAGAGGACTAGAACTGATACATTATTTTACTGCTGTTATGAATTGATCAAGTTTAAGCTTAGCAAATTGAGTTTGAGATGCCAAAAGGAAGTTCATATTACTTGCATAAGGTTGCAGGCCTTTATAAATGCACATAATTAGGTGTGCTTTAAAAGATTTGGTTTTGCTATTTATAAATGACAGCAGAGACGCGATCTTTATTAATAAATCTACCTGATTAGAGTCAAATTTGAGTTAATGTCCACTATGGTTTCTTCACCATTTAATATGATTTAATTCCTACTACGGACTCGTTGCATACTTGTATTAAGTGTGTTTATAGTAGGACGGAACGGATATAAAGTCATAGGTAAGGGAAAAATGATAGTTGTGATATGTGTGGACTGGGTGCTTTCTGGATAAATTAAAGGCACCTCAGATATTTAAGGAAGCTTTTGAAGTGCCAGCTATTGTTGGAAACTGTCCTTTAAAGGCCAAAATGTTTTTGTGTTAATATTTAACATTTGTTTCGTGAAAGCTATAATTATTTTGTTGGTTTAAATGTTTGATGTAGTTGGTCTGTTTTTGTTTAAACTGTTTGTTCGAATAAAAGTACTTGGGTCTATGATGTTTCATCACTTACTAGAATAAAAACCTTGAAGTTTAAAAAATATAGGCCATTTGTTGGTCAATTGCATCATAGTATGTCCTTGTGTTATTTTGGCGCAGGTCGAATTATATGCATACGTCCGAATTGGTTTGCTTATATAAAGTGTTTGAAATGACGATAAAAAAAAATAGCCCATTGATACTAGTTCTTATTATTTAACTCAGTTGCTACAAATGTTTCAACTCTTATGCTTATATTAGGATTATGTCTTCAATGCGCGATGCTAATAATGTCTAAACCGCATTGAAAAGTATAGTTCCCAAAGGTAATAAAATTGAGATCTGATTAACTAAAAGCATCAAATCAGCCTCAAGTCTGAAGGAATAGCGCAGGGGAGTACCCGAGGTATCATAGGCAGTGAATAAACAAAAACAATCAGTTAAATTGACCAGCATCAGATAAGTAGTAAGGGAAAACTAGATTTGCTGGAATGTGTCTCTCTTATAATAGTATGAGAGTATTTACAGATTATAGTGATGGATAATTGGCCAATATAATACAACTCTACATAAATAGTATAACTGAAATAACCCCCATTTTACAGTTTCCATGCACCTTCTGCAGAGTGCAGACTGACGTATGGGGCTTGTTAATTTGGGATAGAGATTGTCTCAAGTTGGAAAACCAACTTGACTCAAGTTGGGGAAGTGTGAGCCATTGGATTTGATCCAATGGCTCAAATCAAAAGAAGTTCTTTTGATTTGAGTCATTGGATCAAATCCAATGGCTCACAAATGCCCAACTTGAGTCAAGTAATGGGAGAGGATCCTCACCCGTTAATTTGGTATGGGTATCATGCTTTTATGAATATGGTGAGAATGGAGAATTGATTCCAAAAAGTTGTATAATAATAGCAATTACTCTCACGTGCAAGTGATACAACTTGTCATCAACGATACCGTCATAGTTCTTCCCTTCTTTTTCCCCTCGCTCATAAGTAACAAGTTTCTACATATTATTCAAAATCTCTAAATTTGGTTGAAGCATATCAGAAGTAACCAACTGTTCTTGTTAAGCATATTCTAGTCACATGCATTGCTAAGTCGTTTGTTGAATTGACCATGGAACACAGAAGCAGTCTTTCATCTGTCTACAGGATTGATATCTAACAGCCAAAAGCCTGACTTAAGATCAAACTTAGAAGGGACCTTAGTCTCTACCAGGGATTGGAACTATGTGGAAGTGGGAATTATCATGTTGAGTGCTTTCATACTCTTCATTTATGCACAAAGCTTTGCTAGAAAAGTAAAACCAATTCATAGGGTAGATTGCCCTAACCATAGTTGTTGCTTGTTTATTCTCAACATCGTAAATTTGTTTTTTTACAAGTAATAATTCACACATGTTAACATCCAGGAAACTGGAAGTTATGCGGAGGTGTCTTATGAAGATGATGATTATAATCATAACAGAAAGAATATATGTATGGAGAAACCAAATGTCAAGACGCTTGTTAGTAGAATTCAGGAACTGGTAATTGTATTTCGTAACTTGATCTTGGTCATATCCGGGTTTATATATATATATATATATATATATATATATATATATATATATATATTTTTTTTTTTTTTTTTTTTTCTTCTCTCTCTCTAGTGTCCTATATGGCTATATCAATTCTGAATGTTTTTATAGTTATGTTGAGGTCATACTATTTGCACTTCCTCCATTAGACATTTGCATCCCGAAGATTAGATGTTGTAAACAGATTTTGAGGGAATATTTCGTGTTACATTATAGATAGATACATCGAACAATGGATTTAAAAAAATGGACATAGCATAAACCAGGAAAGTAGCTAAGACAATTAACAACTAATTACAGCATATTCTGAATTACAGCATAGTTACAACTGTTATATATTTCTAACATGTGTAAGATGGATTTGAAGCAAGGCTTTTAGCTTATTAGTGAATCAAAATAAATAAATGCTTAAATGTAAGGATATGCTGATAAAATGTCTCTTTTGGAGCCTAGGGTCAATATCTTGCATTTTTTTCTAAACAATGTCCATTTGTTTTTTATTTCACTTACCACAGACAATCTTTTAATCATAATATGAAATAGATTTGCATTGTACAAATCCCCTTCAATCTTGTCACATATTTAACCAGCTTTAATCTGTTGGTTTGCGAAATCGGTAATCCTTTTGTAGCTTAGTCTTAGGTATTGCATTGCACTGGTGTATCATGATATGTGCAAAATGTTCTTTTCTAGATGCCAGAGAGAACAGATTCATAAAGCTGGTAAGGGATAGGTAGGGCAAAGTACTTAGTTTAAGTAAGAGCAGGGTCTTCCAGATGACATTATAAGCTACACATAATCTAAGTTGACATTGGTATTTACTATGTAGAATTAATTACTCAGCTTGCTTGTGGCTGATACTTGCAATATGCAAAATTAGCTAAGAAAATGTAAGTTGACATTAGTATTTGCTTGAGCACCATATGTTGTTGGATATAACAGTGGACTAAATGATACTAGCTTAAGCCTTGACAATGTGATTTAGCTTGCAAGATTTGGTATGAGCTTACATTGATTTTTTATTATTTATTTATTTTATTTTATTTTATTTTTTATTTTTTTTACTGTAAATCTACTATGATGTACTAGCCTATAAACCCGTGATAAATCATGGGTGGCTTATAAAAAGTAGAAACGGAAGTGAAACATCTGGAAAAACAAATGCCAATTTCTAAAAAATTAGTGACTATTTGCGTAGCAACTTAAAGGATATGCAAAACATGTGAAAAGATTAAACAAAAATTGGAAAATGACCTTACATACAAAACTTCAATAACATGAAACAAATAGTTTGTGTTAGACGGTTGGATCAAATTTTCAGTAACATTTAGTGTTGAACATCATTCAAAAAGTATTAACCAACTCGTAGCATATTCAAAACGTATTTCTGTTGACTGTTAATAATATAGCATGAAGCCAGAATTATGAAATTTTTTAACTTGCCATACGAAGTTACAAAGACATTCAACTTTTAAATATACACCATATATACACGCTGCAATGATGAATTTGAAATATGCTAAAATACCATGATTCTATAATAAAAAGATATAAAGAAATCATACCATCTATCCAAACTTCTTTTAAGACATTTCATCGAACATGGTCATGCACTCGTTAAATTCATTCGATATACTAACTGTCATAAAATGTCTGAATTGAGACATTTCAAACACACCATTGCGACTAAAATGAAGAACTAACTAACCATTCTCTGTATTTAACGTTAAAGATAGAGTGTGTACAATATGGTGTAAAATCAAATCAATAATCAAAAAATGCTTATCGAAAGGACCAACAGTACAAAAACCACAGAAACATTAGTTTTATGATCTTAAAGTAGTCTACTAACCTTTAAGATCGACGAAAAATTATTACCGGTTGTGCAACACTCGATCCAAAACATTATAAATAATGTTATAATTTGGATGAAAAATGATTATTATGCCTTAAATAGTATTAAATGGGAGAGAAAAGAGGAAACAAATTAATTAATAGGCATGGAGAATTGAGAGAAATTCGGTTAAGAAACTTTGAAATTCAAAAATATCTTGTGAACCATTTATGGAGAAAACGTGTAAGTTTTGAAAAGTCAAACATAAAATAGACTTGGCTTTACACCTAGCATTGATGGCATGGATTAAGTGACATGGAAGAAGTGCCAACATGGCTTAAATTACATGGCAAGTTTCAAAAAAACCTTTGTTTATTATATATATAGATATAGATATAGATATAGATGGTGGAAAATTGTCATCTCCACGCAGAAGCTCCTAAAGTGTCTTAATGTGGATCTTGTGACATCAACTTCACTGCTGTTAACCATAGTGTGTTGACTGTTCTTTTGTATATGGATCACACACAGAATCAGCAACTTGCTACAACTGATCCCTTGTGGTGGCGAGGCCTCGTACGCATTTTGGAAGAGAAGGGATTTCTTAAAGAAGGAGATGACAAGGTAATATAATGAATAATACACACATAAGCACGGAAATTACAAGTTTTTCTTTTTGAATAAGCTAAGACGTATATTACAAGTTACATCTTTGCGATTTTATCTGTGATGCTATTCTTATCATTAAGTTTCGATAATATTGTGTGCTGTCTTCATCTCAATCTTTCTGATTTGAAAGGCGTGAATTTTAACTTATTTGCCTAAAAATTGGTTGATTTAGGTTTTTTAAATCTCTAACGGGTTTAACATGTAAAAACTGAAAACTTACCTAAAAGGGAAAAATTGTCAAACAGGTCAAATTTAGAGGTTGTAAGAGTTTTAATACTCTGGAGTCTGTTATTTGACCTTTGCACTTTTAACCAAGCTTGTAAGTTAATCCATTGATCTTTTAGAGATTAAATATAGCCTTGATATTTTGATATCTTTTTACTTTTTATGGTTGCTGGTTCCTTGGTAGTTTGTCACATTGGTTATTCCTTTTGATTGCATCTACAGACTCATGTCCAGATGAAGTTTCCTGAACCAACGAAACTTGGCCTGGAATTTCTGAAGAAAAAGTCTGAGGAATCATTTTATGTTTCTCCAGAAGCAGATATGTTGCTCTCCAAAAGTATGCCCAGATCTCATTCATCTTTTGCAGAATGGGGAAAAGGCTGGGCTGATCCTGAGATTCGTAAGCAGAGGTTGGCAAGAAATCGACCCTTTAAGAAGCCACGCCAAAGAAAGAGACAAAAACGTCAAGTGGATATGAAAACTGTTAGGGGCAGGTTAGCTGCTAAGCTTTCCAAGTGAACTGAAATAGAAAAATGACGTGTACATATACTCTGACTATTTTATTACTTTAAGTTACTTCTTTGACGAGGCATTGAGGCTATTTGGTTAGAGTAATCCAATGTGAAAGATGAGAAATTACTTGTTTTTTCTAAGCTCCATTGGAGTAACAGATTATTTGACTGAAAATGATTCACCTCAGTATATGAGGATCTTTTCTCATGGAACAAGAGAGCCGACTATTTTAAGCCTATGCATAGTTAATGTTAAGTCTTCAATTCTATTTTTTTCCCCGAAATTGTTACTGGCACAAAGTATGGTCTGATTACAACTTGCAAAGCGGTTAACTTTCTAGTACTAGACGAGTACATGTGCATAGCAACGGGATTTTATAGTGGCAGATAGTTGTAGCGATAAAAAAAGTTTGTAGTTTATAAACGAAAAATAATAAAAGTTTGAGGATTCGGGATTAAACATAATGTTTTGAAACTCGGTTTGACCCGGCCGGTTCCGCCGGTTGAACTGATTCCGAAAAACGGGTCAAATAAAACCAGTTTTTATATTTTCGAAACCCGGTTAGACCCGAAAATTGGTTTTGTATAAAAATAAGTCAATTAGCATATATGTGAATACAAACAACACATCAAAATGAATCTAACTTGAGACAAAATCATACTCGTAGCATTTAGTCTTGAGTATAACAAAATACTTCAAGTAACTATTAAGCTTTTGTATTCAATTAACTGGTTGATCACTTCATCAATTTTCTCATATGATGCACAATTGGTAGTACCTTCAATTCTGCAAAAAGCGCCAATGACAAAAATTGCAACAATACGCAAACAAATTCAGAAACTTGGCTAGAAATGAAATTGGTCGAAAGTTTATTTGAACGCTAGCAAAGTAACCTCCTAAAATTAATGATACTGAACTTTTATGATACATTAGGCTTTCTGGAGATTTTGGCAATATTTGTATACGACACCCTATCATTATGCCACACTCTATCAGCTATACACACCAGTTTGAACCTAACATTGTTGTATAACTACACTGAATCTACCAAAATGTCTTTCATAACTCTAAACATTGACACAAAACAAATGCAGTATGTGTTCTACGCATTGAGGGTTTTTCACTCAATAAAAGTCTATTGGAGAATGACGAATAGATACATGGATGATCATTTTTTGAATTAACCAAACTAACACGTTCGGCTAGAAATCATGAAGCTAGCAACCCAGTGCCAAAATCTTTGGGAATTTTAATATATCATAAAAGTTTAACTTCTGACTAAAGTTTCTTATATTTTTTTTTGGACGGCAAAAGATATATATATATATATATATATATATATATATATATATATATATATATATATATATACATACTAGAAGAGTACCTGCGCAATGCGGCGGCGGGTACCCGATGACTATTTTTATAGCGAACAAATGTTTTTCATGTCATCTTTTAAGCATAATAAGCCGACCAACATTTTTTTTTTCAACTTTTTTTTTTTCAACCATTACATAATAATTCAAATACATCTAAAACATTACAAATAAAATGACTAAACTACTAATCTATCAACACATTTACCATAACTTTTAGGAATAAAACTACCAGCCCATGTGGATAAACCCATTAATGGTCCAGATTTTCGAATAGTCCAACTACTAATCCATCAACACATTTACTACATGATGATGATGGATTAAATGGGCTGTTACAACTCAAGTAAATGGGTTTTATGAATATTAAAGTTGGCACAATTAAAGACATTTAATTTACATTTGAAGGTTGGCTTGTTAATTTCAATTTATTAATAAAGAAATGTTCTTGGTCTTAAAATTTTAAGACTTCTAAATATAGATGTCCTAAATACATTATAAGGTAGTATATATATATATATATATATATATATATATATATATATATATATATATATATATATATATAGGGAAGAGATCAAGTAAGAAGAATAATTAAAATAAGAAGGGTAAGAAGTAATTCTAGCCACACATTTCAAATTAGGAGGGAAATTTTGAAGGAAGATACATCCACTTTTGTAGGTGCATCTGAAATGTGTGGTTGTGGTTACTTCTTATCATTCTTATTTTAATTATTCTTCTTATTTGATCCTAACTTTCTCTCTCTCTCTCTCTCTCTCTCTCTCTCTCTCTATATATATATATATATATATATATATATATATATATATATATATATATATATATATATATATATATATATATATATATAAAGCTTCTAGCAAGAAGCTAGAACAATAATTACAACGGTTTTCTTAGCCAATCATCCCAAGCTAAACAATTAGAACTTCTACTATTTAACCAAGAAAACAAAAAAAGTCGAATACTATCATAAATGTCACACTTCCTCAAGTTTTGAGAGTTAAATGTGACGGAATTACGATAGTTCCAAAGACACCAACAAGTAGTAACAACAATCACGATCATGCGATCCTTGAGAGCATTTGGAATCCGATGATTCTCAATCCAATCCAACCAATCCGAGTGAGAGTTCACTATCGGGATGGACATGTCGCACCAAATACGAATCAATCTCCAAATGTTTGAAGCCACTTCACAATAGAAGAAAAGACGCTCATTTGATTCCACCCCATTCGAGCAAATTGGACACATAATCGATGGAATATCTAACCCTCTTCGAGACAAATTCAAGCGATGAGGAAGCCGATCATTTGAAACACTTGTTTGTGGACTAAAGTTTCTTATATTACTACAACAATCCTACTCATCATCCATTGGCCTGGTTGGATACTCAGCTAAAGTTTTTGAATGAAGATTTGAATGAAGATTTGATAAGACTATAAAGAACACGATAAACTAATATGAACAAGCCTCTACATGGAGTAAAAGTTTTTCCAGATGTTGGTTATATTCATGAAAATATTGAACCAATTTATGAATGTCCCGTATAGATGATAGACTACTATCTATGTATCCATTTCATATTTAATGCGAGAAACTTCACACACACACGTTCCTACATGTTACAACTATTAGCCTTTTAAGCTATATGAATGGTGAATCCTAAGGGCTTTGTAAGTTCCCTAGGAATAGAAATTACACACATAGTTAAGGCACTTAATCACTTATGTCATGCCATTGGATGAATCTAATGCTTGTGCATCGTAATTGGCCGCTTATAACCAACAAACAAATTAAACCTAATGAAACTATATCGATGTTACAGTTACAGCATGAAGGAGAATTGCACCATCTCATACCTATTATCTACTCAAAACGGGTACAACTTGATAAAATATTCATTACAAAATATTTAAACATGGTTTACCAGCCCACCATAAAAGCCTCACCAAGATATGATTTTTAAGTTGCAGCAGCACCTTATGTCGGCTGCTATGCAAATTGCGGCAAGGAGGAGATATTCCGTCGAAAGAGGCGGCTGAAAAAATGTGATAGCAACATAGATCTAAAAAAACATCAAAACTAAGTACATAAATCTATATAAAAAAATTCAAAACTAAAAAAACAAACCTCAAAATATGATAAACTCGTTTGTGATATAAAGGTTCCGGTAGTGGGGTTGCTGTGGTGGTTAGACTCGGACGTGGTGGGTATCGGTGGTGGTGACATTGCAAATTCTGGCGACGGCAGTAGCTCCAAGAAATCCTAAAAAAAATAGTCACAAAATTTTTAAGACCTCAGATCTGTAAAGAAAATCATATGGATCTAAAATACTTGAAAACATTAAATTTATATAGATCTAACTGATGAGGCGAAAAATGATCCGTTTTTAGGGGGTCATTTAAGCCCGAATCCTGTAACACCCCCAATTCATGGACGCAGCGGAATTCGAACTGGGTGTTACTGGACAGCACAATAGTCACAATAATAGAAAACGAACTCCAATTGAGTTGTTTTAAAAGATTTATCATTCAAATTATATAAATATCAGAGGTTACAAAATGAGGTCCCAAATGGTTTCATGTTTACGATTTAAATGAGTTTTGAATGATAATAAAATTTATAGCCCTCTTGAGTATCCGTGTCCTTCCGTGCCATCCTTGATCGTCATGAACCTGAAATACATGCTTGAGAGGTCAACACAAAGGTTGAGTGGAATTCGTAGAGTTTGTTAAATCGTTTGAACACAATAATCGTAGTGTGAGTTATAGGCTCACACCAATGTTTGGAAAACAAAAATCGTTATTTATTTCACTAAGCTCATACAACCAAAACATTAACATCGAACCAACAAAATTGGCATTATAGAAGCCCTATCAAGGTACTTTTGCCGTTATACCGCTAAATCTCAAATATAGTGCATTTGTGTGAACTCATCGTTGCTCAACACAAATGGGATTCGTCAATCCCAATAGATCTATTCACAATATTCGCGCTCACTAAAGGTAGTGACTAATGGTTCATGATATAGGGACTTCGAACATGGCAATCGTTACTTAGTGATAATAAAACATCGTCGGGTAGCATACAGTAGAAAGCATCGTGTTCGAGTAGAAAAATAATAGCATGTATTTCCCCCATGGGTTTGTAAAATAGTTAAACAATAGAAAGTGGGGCTACGAACTCACCTTAAGTTATGTAGTGAGTAGTGAATGTGATGGTCGAATCGCGAAGGTTTCTACGAGCAACCTATAATCGAATGTTGCGACTTAGGATCGGAGTAAAGAATATGAAGTAGTGCCTATATATATATCTTGCATTTAGTCCATGATGTGGTATGATGTATATTGTATGTCCTTGAAAGAATTGATTCATGAAACATGTATGTTTATATATCGTTTACTACCGTTCGGGCCGACATAATTCAGAAGTCATGTTAGTAAACGTTCGAGGAGCCAGGACACTTTAATTCGTAAATCCACAACTCAACTCGACGGCTTACAAAATGAACTCCTCACATGAGGCTCCCTACTATTGTAGTAGTTGATGAAATATATAGATATAAGTTTTGATCCGAAAAGTTACATGTCCGATATTTGAATAAACTTAGGAAAGTTTATTAGTACATGAAGATTGTTATTAGGGGTAGTATCATAAGTCTTATATGACCATTTTCTCTTGGTAATATCTCATGGTTTCCTTTTAGGTGAAGTAGATCCAAATTGCTTGTTCATGTTATCGCCTAATTCATTGTTTCATGTTTACGCCTATGTAAGTTGGTATGGTCATTTCGTCATGGCCTAGCCATGACCTTTGGTCCTTGTTCCAAGGTCATGAGACACAACCTTGGCTCTAGCCATGGTTGTGGTCTTGATTATAGGTCATAAGACCCCTTTGGTCTTCATAAACCATAACCTATATGTAATGACTTATTATATGTAAATAGCTGTTAAGAAAATGTGAAATATCTTACTCAGAAAGTGTTTTCAAGGCTCGAGCCTCTTTGTTCCTGAACGAAAACGTCGTTCCGGACAACTTTCGTGTTTTAACTTTTTGATGAATCGGACCAGAAGTGGGACTTTCAAAAAGTCAGAATGCGATTCAGGAAGGTTTAGGCAGTTTTGCCGGAAATCTTTGGTAACTTCAAATGGGCGTAACTTTTGACTCGTATACTCGTTTTAGGTGGTTCAAATTGCTATGGTTTCCTTGTTAAGTCCTCTACTGTAATATGTAATGATCCAATATCATATTTTTACCATTTTGGTCGTGGTTTTCCAAGAAATTCATTAGTTTGCTCGTTTTAGTAACTTGTTTTAACAATCAATAACAATAACTTGTTTTGGTCATTTTTATACATCATGGACATAACTACAAGACATAATATAGCACAAATAATATGTAAATAACATGAACATGATTATTTAACAAGAATCAAGTTAGGGTTTGGCTCACAACTTTTGGCTTTCAAAGATGAAAGGAAGTTAACATGTAAGGATAGGACTTTGATAGACTTGCTTCAACCCTTTTTCACTTCATGCAATCTTTCTACCCTTGGTATTCTTGAAAGAGATGTAATGAAAGTTAAGGTGAATTGAGTGGATTTAAACTCAAGAGAAATCACCAAGTATATTAGGGATTGGAAGAGTTTTGGTGAATGATATTCTAACTAGGGTTTCCACCTTGAAGAATCACTTGAACCTTGCAAGAAATTGGAAGGAAATGAGCAAAGGATGGTGTGGTTTTGGTGTTGGGTATCCACGGAAACAAAGGGGAGGGAAGGGGGGTATTTATAGGTCCATTGAGGAGGTTAGGAAGCTTGCTAGGAAAGTGTTACAACTTGGTGACCAAGTTGTAAATAAGTGTTGATTTAAGGGTAAATTCATGAGATGAAGCCACATGGGTGTGACTCCCCCCTCCTAGGGCGGTTTCAAGACCTTGGAGAACAAGGGTTGGACTTTGGATGATATTATCCAAGATATCTAGTGTGTTTTGACTCCGGGAAATGCCAATCGTAAATGATTAAGCCTCAAAACGTAAAACCGGGTGTCGTAAAATTATGGAATTTGAAAGTATTGTTAGACATGTCCATATGTCCCATAATAAAATATAAAATGAGTGGTAGGTTCCATTTGGGTGGTAAACCCTGCTAAAAACTGGAAACACGGGTCTAAAACGCGTAATACGTAAAACGTACGAATATTGCGTAAAATTGAGAAAAGTAAAATATTACTTTTCTAATAGGTTATAAATGATTTAAAATGACTTATAAAATCAAGGAATGATTTTTGGTCAAAGGAGGAGGGAAAATTATGTTGACTTTTTCTAATAATTTTGAAAACTCAAAATGTCTTAGAAACTCGTTTTGTGGTCTAACGGTTAATCGCCCATTCGGTTAAGCGTGCTCATGTGAGATTAGTACCGACATGGGTGACCTGCTGGGAAGTCTTTGGTCATGTTTTTCTCAGTCACGATTAATTCTCAAATAAATCATGAGTGTGTCAAACATTTTTCTGATGCGGGGTCACTTAACGCGGTCGAGTTTCGTTGTACGTAGAATTTCTGAATGACGTTTTACCCTAAAACGTGTAATTCCTTAATAACTTTCACGAAAATGATCTGACGAATGTCAAACATTTAATTTGCCATGGAAATGATTTATCACTCGAGAATATCAAATAAAAATCAACTTTCAGGAAAGTTTCGGGAAAAATGAATAGTAAAAGTGAATAGTGAAATTTTCCGAGAATGGTAATTAATCTGAAATTGCGAATTGTTACAGTCTCTACCCCTTACGGGGAACTTCGTCCCGAAGTTCTTTGTGTGTCATATGTTGGAGTGGTGTCGATGAAAAGGTGTCGTTACTTATGAGGACTAAAGTCTGGGATTACTGGTGATGTAATTTGATTTGTCATTTCAGTGTATGGTGTAGGATCAGGCTTACTTTTGTGTAGGAAAGGTATGGTAATAATCGTATATCAAAGGAAATTGATATAGCAGTCGAATATTAATAGGAATTGAGATAGTAATTGCAATCATAGCCTAGTAGGTAATCGGTTGTTGTACCTAGTGTTTATTGACTTCATACTTATGTTATTTCGGATACAAATAAGCCCACTTGTTTATAATTCTTTATTTACATAGAGAGGCATCCCAAACAATGTAACTAAGGAAATATAAACTTATGGTTTGGTGATTTACAATGTCTTTATTTAAATGAAAAGGCATCCCAATCCATTCAAATAATTACAAATCATCCTACACAACATTCATACTTAGTCGGTAAGTTACAAGGTATTACGAGATGATACTGGTGTTCCAAAAGTACAAGATGACTATTCAATCTTGTAAAGCTGATGAGGGTACTTGTGGTGTAACTAAGGATGATTTGAGCTTTAAAAGTGCATCAAGATCTGTTAATGAGCTTGTGGTTCCAACGGTTGTGAAGATAATGTTGTGATATGTTGATGAACAAAAGTGTGTAGTGTATGCTTAACATTAATATTGGTAGAGATGTCAAGTTTGCTTTGAAAATCTAAAGAGATTTTAAAGGTTTATGACGGGATGGTATCCTTAGGACCTAAACAGGATAGTACTTCTACAGGATGAAGAGAAGAATTGATAACTATCCCAAGATAGTAGTTCGGATTATCTCATAAATGAAAACTTTCAAGAATGAAATTAGATCATACAAATAAGGTGTTAAGATTTCGCTGAGTGGTAAGGCACTATCGTGTCTCTAGATCGTTTTAAAGAATTCGGGTGGTTTATCGAGTTCGAGTAGGAAATTAACCTAAACATAACCCTAGTACAACTACTCTCAGTATTTGAAAATTTTAAGTCGAATATAGTTAGTCAGACTATATTCCACTGTCCCTAGGTTAAATATAGGTGACTAGTCTATATTTAGCCGAGGTTCGATAAAATTTTCAAATACCTAAATTAGGTATACTTGTGATATGTCCATTGCTTTCGGGAAACTGTCGACTACACAAAGGCAAATTAGACCATCGTGTGACTCAAAACATTTGAGAAATGATTAAGACCATTGTGTCATACAATGTTCGGAAAATAGAAAAGACCATCGTAATTCGTTATAATGTCTTGGATATAAAATGTTGGAGTAGGAACATGGTTGGGAGAATGTGGTTGTGTCGAAATGCCATAGAATAAACATGTGTAGATATGTTTAGATAAAATGATTGAAAATAACTCGAATGTATATATAAATATACTTATATGTTCATGTAGCATAAAATGCTTAATAAGTCCATAATCGCTGGAGGATGGAAGACACGAAGATCGGAAGGCTATAAAATGTTTTTGCTTGTAGTGTGGTTATAGTTTAGGTCTCAATTAGACCCGTTTCTCTATAACCATGGCTCTGGTACCAATCTGTAACACCCCCAATTCATGGACGCAGCGGAATTCGAACTGGGTGTTACTGGACAGCACAATAGTCACAATAATAGAAAACGAACTCCAATTGAGTTGTTTTAAAAGATTTATCATTCAAATTATATAAATATCAGAGGTTACAAAATGAGGTCCCAAATGGTTTCATGTTTACGATTTAAATGAGTTTTGAATGATAATAAAATTTATAGCCCTCTTGAGTATCCGTGTCCTTCCGTGCCATCCTTGATCGTCATGAACCTGAAATACATGCTTGAGAGGTCAACACAAAGGTTGAGTGGAATTCGTAGAGTTTGTTAAATCGTTTGAACACAATAATTGTAGTGTGAGTTATAGGCTCACACCAATGTTTGGAAAACAAAAATCGTTATTTATTTCACTAAGCTCATACAACCAAAACATTAACATCGAACCAACAAAATTGGCATTATAGAAGCCCTATCAAGGTACTTTTGCCGTTATACCGCTAAATCTCAAATATAGTGCATTTGTGTGAACTCATCGTTGCTCAACACAAATGGGATTCGTCAATCCCAATAGATCTATTCACAATATTCGCGCTCACTAAAGGTAGTGACTAATGGTTCATGATATAGGGACTTCGAACATGGCAATCGTTACTTAGTGATAATAAAACATCGTCGGGTAGCATACAGTAGAAAGCATTGTGTTCGAGTAGAAAAATAATAGCATGTATTTCCCCCATGGGTTTGTAAAATAGTTAAACAATAGAAAGTGGGGCTACGAACTCACCTTAAGTTATGTAGTGAGTAGTGAATGTGATGGTCGAATCGCGAAGGTTTCTACGAGCAACCTATAATCGAATGTTGCGACTTAGGATCGGAGTAAAGAATATGAAGTAGTGCCTATATATATATCTTGCATTTAGTCCATGATGTGGTATGATGTATATTGTATGTCCTTGAAAGAATTGATTCATGAAACATGTATGTTTATATATCGTTTACTACCGTTCGGGCCGACATAATTCAGAAGTCATGTTAGTAAACGTTCGAGGAGCCAGGACACTTTAATTCGTAAATCCACAACTCAACTCGACGGCTTACAAAATGAACTCCTCACATGAGGCTCCCTACTATTGTAGTAGTTGATGAAATATATAGATATAAGTTTTGATCCGAAAAGTTACATGTCCGATATTTGAATAAACTTAGGAAAGTTTATTAGTACATGAAGATTGTTATTAGGGGTAGTATCATAAGTCTTATATGACCATTTTCTCTTGGTAATATCTCATGGTTTCCTTTTAGGTGAAGTAGATCCAAATTGCTTGTTCATGTTATCGCCTAATTCATTGTTTCATGTTTACGCCTATGTAAGTTGGTATGGTCATTTCGTCATGGCCTAGCCATGACCTTTGGTCCTTGTTCCAAGGTCATGAGACACAACCTTGGCTCTAGCCATGGTTGTGGTCTTGATTATAGGTCATAAGACCCCTTTGGTCTTCATAAACCATAACCTATATGTAATGACTTATTATATGTAAATAGCTGTTAAGAAAATGTGAAATATCTTACTCAGAAAGTGTTTTCAAGGCTCAAGCCTCTTTGCTCCTGAACGAAAACGTCGTTCCGGACAACTTTCGTGTTTTAACTTTTTGATGAATCGGACCAGAAGTGGGACTTTCAAAAAGTCAGAATGCGATTCAGGAAGGTTTAGGCAGTTTTGCCGGAAATCTTTGGTAACTTCAAATGGGCGTAACTTTTGACTCGTATACTCGTTTTAGGTGGTTCAAATTGCTATGGTTTCCTTGTTAAGTCCTCTACTGTAATATGTAATGATCCAATATCATATTTTTACCATTTTGGTCGTGGTTTTCCAAGAAATTCATTAGTTTGCTCGTTTTAGTAACTTGTTTTAACAATCAATAACAATAACTTGTTTTGGTCATTTTTATACATCATGGACATAACTACAAGACATAATATAGCACAAATAATATGTAAATAACATGAACATGATTATTTAACAAGAATCAAGTTAGGGTTTGGCTCACAACTTTTGGCTTTCAAAGATGAAAGGAAGTTAACATGTAAGGATAGGACTTTGATAGACTTGCTTCAACCCTTTTTCACTTCATGCAATCTTTCTACCCTTGGTATTCTTGAAAGAGATGTAATGAAAGTTAAGGTGAATTGAGTGGATTTAAACTCAAGAGAAATCACCAAGTATATTAGGGATTGGAAGAGTTTTGGTGAATGATATTCTAACTAGGGTTTCCACCTTGAAGAATCACTTGAACCTTGCAAGAAATTGGAAGGAAATGAGCAAAGGATGGTGTGGTTTTGGTGTTGGGTATCCACGGAAACAAAGGGGAGGGAAGGGGGGTATTTATAGGTCCATTGAGGAGGTTAGGAAGCTTGCTAGGAAAGTGTTACAACTTGGTGACCAAGTTGTAAATAAGTGTTGATTTAAGGGTAAATTCATGAGATGAAGCCACATGGGTGTGACTCCCCCCTCCTAGGGCGGTTTCAAGACTTTGGAGAACAAGGGTTGGACTTTGGATGATATTATCCAAGATATCTAGTGTGTTTTGACTCCGGGAAATGCCAATCGTAAATGATTAAGCCTCAAAACGTAAAACCGGGTGTCGTAAAATTATGGAATTTGAAAGTATTGTTAGACATGTCCATATGTCCCATAATAAAATATAAAATGAGTGGTAGGTTCCATTTGGGTGGTAAACCCTGCTAAAAACTGGAAACACGGGTCTAAAATGCGTAATACGTAAAACGTACGAATATTGCGTAAAATTGAGAAAAGTAAAATATTACTTTTCTAATAGGTTATAAATGATTTAAAATGACTTATAAAATCAAGGAATGATTTTTGGTCAAAGGAGGAGGGAAAATTATGTTGACTTTTTCTAATAATTTTGAAAACTCAAAATGTCTTAGAAACTCGTTTTGTGGTCTAACGGTTAATCGCCCATTCGGTTAAGCGTGCTCATGTGAGATTAGTACCGACATGGGTGACCTGCTGGGAAGTCTTTGGTCATGTTTTTCTCAGTCACGATTAATTCTCAAATAAATCATGAGTGTGTCAAACATTTTTCTGATGCGGGGTCACTTAACGCGGTCGAGTTTCGTTGTACGTAGAATTTCTGAATGACGTTTTACCCTAAAACGTGTAATTCCTTAATAACTTTCACGAAAATGATCTGACGAATGTCAAACATTTAATTTTCCATGGAAATGATTTATCACTCGAGAATATCAAATAAAAATCAACTTTCAGGAAAGTTTCGGGAAAAATGAATAGTAAAAGTGAATAGTGAAATTTTCCGAGAATGGTAATTAATCTGAAATTGCGAATTGTTACAAATCCGACTTTATTTGATCAAATATTGCCCTAAATCGTTCCTTTTGTGATTTTAGGTACTTGGAGAGTGAATTCTGGAAAAGAAGCCATTTTGGACGTTTTTGGAGCATAAAAGTGAAGAAAACGGCAAAGTATCAATTTTCCATGCTGGAAACACTAGGTGACGGCGTCAAGAGTTATACCCTGACGGCGTCAGACATCAAGAATAAAATACCGTAGTTGATGACGGCGTCAAAAGTCATCCTGACGGCGTCAAAAGGCCAAGAATAAAATACCGTGGTTGGTGACGGCGTCACACAGGCCGTCATAAGTAGATCAAGGCCGTCCGAGGAAGTATTTGGCGGCGAGGTGACGGCGTCACATGGTTGTCTTGACGCCGTCAGCCCAGTTTTCCTATATATAGTTTTCTAGTTTTTACATTAAAAGAGAGAAGTTTTGGAGAAACCCTAAAGACGAATTTGGTGCAACTTTTACAGGTTTTTCAAGGGTTCCAAACCCTTGATACCTTGCATTGTAATTGAGATAAGTGTTCTTCTAATTCAATCAATATGTCTATGTGTTGGTTGTCTATATCTTGTTCTTGTCTCAATTCCATTATGCTAGGCTAGATCTCTTTTGTGTTTGCTTAGATCTAATGAAACCTAGATGTTGATTATGTGTTGATTACTTGTTTATTCTTGTCTTGGATAAATGATTTTATATTTTAGGCTTAAGAAAACTGGCAGATCTCCAAATGGTAACATGCTTGAACGTCTTAAGAAACATGAACCAAGGCGTACTAGGTCTTTATTGGTTGTATTTAATGCATGAGCCACTGTTTACAATCCCTATAGTTGTGCTGGGTCATGGTGTAGGAGGAGATAAGAGCTCATAGAATTGGGGAGTTATGTATTCCACCCCATGAATGGTATTAAGGAATACGATCCGTCATCCATGCAATTATAACAAGTAATTAACGTGTAAAAGATATCTAGGGAGTAGTGAAGTCTAAGTAAACACATTTTCTCCAATTACTGCTCACAACCTTAGTATAAATTAGTTTAATTTCATTTTTAGTATTTTATTTTGATTGCATCTTAGCTTTGGGTTAGTTGAATAGCAACTAATTCCGCCCACTCTTTCAAAACCTGAGATTTTACTTGCTTTCTAAAAAAATATAAAAACACAAAAATAATCATCCCTCACCTCTAGAACTAGTAATTAGGTTTTCTAATCCTAGCGACACTATTCCTAAGCTGAACGATCAATCCCCCGGTACTTGTCACTATACTATACTACAACGATCAGGTACACTGCCTGGTGGGGGTTGTAAGCTTCTCGATATCCCTCGAGAGGTAAAGCCTGTTGCGATTCCCACGCATCACTAACATAAAAAGTTTATATAAAAAAACTAAAAACTTGAAAGAACCTTCTTTGATGCGGGGATTTCAGTGGTGCTAGTGTTGTTCGTGGGGTTTCCGGCAGTGGTGAGTCTCGATGGGGTGAGGGTTTGGTGAATTGTTGGTGGTGACGGTGAGTATTGAATACATTCGTTTGATTTGGCATATATTTTCCAGTTTGTAGAAACAGAAAGGCATTTTCCGCCCCATTAATTTAGACATTGAAATCCATTATTAATTTCCATATATTAATTCTGCCCCATTAATTCAGCAGGCCATTAATTTTCGTTTGACATTTTGAGGGGTAAAATTGAGATTGACCAAAAGTTCAGTTTTTCACAATTTCACAATTCCACTTTGACCATTTCTCCATTATATGTAGTAAAGATGTGTCAAAATGTATAGCAACTTCTTCGGGTCTTACTGAGCTGACCTAATAACCAATTTTTTTCTTAGCTTTAAAAGTAGTTGATTTATTAGTTAAATTTGATTTCAAAATCCCAAGGATTCAAATAAGGGGTATATTAAACATAGGGGTAATTTCATATCTCTTCTTAAAATAAAGAATTTCATATTTACCTAAAACATGCTTTAAAAAGCATTGTACATTATACATTCAAAGAATGTAATTTGGGTATGTATTACCACTCGGATCACATGAATACATGATATACATGTATTTGGTCACTATAAACTATAATTACATGGATACATAATCTGTCTGTATAACCACTCGGGGTCACGTGAATACATGATATCTTTACTACCTTATAATGTATTTAGGACATTTATATTTAAAAGTCTTGAAAAATAAGACAAGAAACATTTCTATAATAAGAAATTAACAAGCCATTTAGTAAATGTTGTTTGCTTGTCGATACGTTTTATAGACTTTATGATTAACTTTATGATATGATTAATACAAAAATACAAAGTGGTAAATACTTTATGGCTTTTAAAAGCATTGTAATAGAAATGTTTATGTTACTCTTGTAATAAAATCAATAAATTACAAACATAAATAAAAGTTATTACAAATAAATATCTTTCAATTCATAATAGCAAAATTCATACAACCGATGTAACAACCATTTCAAAACTTGATGTTACTACCATTGAAACGTCTCCAACCTATTAAGACTCAGACATTATATTAACCTTCTCTCCCCCCTCTATCTCTATCTCTCTCTCTCCCTCCCCCTCTCCTCTCTCTCTCTCTCTCTCTCTCTCTCTCTCTCTCTCTCTCTCTCTCTCCCTCTCCCTCTCTCTCCCTCTCTCTCTCACATTACTTCCAAACACACACACACACACACACACACACACACACATACACACACACACAAAAGGATTTAGAACCCACACGACTAAACCTTGACTCTTTTTTCTCTTGCTTTAAACTAGCCTCACTGTAAACCGATGCCAACAACAAAATCTGCCACCTACTGACGCCACAATAACCACCACCATGCCGCCATCTGTTGAAATAGCCACTATATCGTTGTGGTTTTGGTTGTTTGGTTTGGTTGTTGATGTCGGTTGTTTGGTTTGTGAATTTATCTATATCCTATTGCCGTTTAAAACGACATATTCTCGTCACAAAATTAGTCACCGGGCACTCACCGCTGCATTGCGCGGGTACCCTGCCAGTACATAATACATGTATTTGGCCACTATAATCACATGAGTACATAATATGTCTGTATAACCACTAGGTTCACGTGAATACATGGTATACATGTATTTGGCAACTATAATCGACATGAATACATAATTTGTCTGTATGACCACTTTGGTCACGTGAATACATGATGTACATATATTTAGCCTATAATCACATGAATACATAATATGTCCGTATGACCACTCGAATCACGTAAATACTGTATATAACCACATAGATTAACATGACATTGAATATGACCTCACGGGTCAACATGATATTGACTATGACCTCACGGGTCAACATGATACATGACTTGCATGATACGATCACACAAGTCAACATAGGCATCAATCACATTACTTGCGTAATAGCTAATATGTAAACATATTCACGAACTTAAACTTGCACTTGCTTAACATAACTCGTAACATGAGTGATAACATCAAATATTCATTGTATAATATACATGAATAACACAAGGTATATAACATGATTTATAGACATATATGAACGCATATATACGCTTAAACTACTTTACTTATCTTGATATGCTTAAACATAAGGGAGTATTTGGTTTCGCGAATAACCATGAACATCAACTTTACTTTTCTTGTATTAACACCACTTATTGGTGTTAAATGATTATAATAGATTACCCATGGCTTTCCATAACATAATAACATGTTTAATGATGAGTATACCGATTACACGTGTAGACATATTTATTGAGTAGAAGCAATATCATTGAATAACTAGAAATAAATATTAAAGTAGGAGATAGTCAAAGTGGGACCAAATGGAGAAACAAATAATTGGGCTTCTAGATACAAAAAGAATATTACAAAGATTGCAAGTTACAGGTGGGCCACCATGAGAATATATCCAAAAGGAATATATGCTTATTTGATCATATATTATTTGGTTATTATTTGATCTCTTGGCACTATAAATAGAGCTCTAGTAATTTTGGTAAAGGATACAATCCTTATATCTCTATGATAACGTCAAGTAGCTTATTCATTTATATTTCAAATTCCCTTATATTATGCTCATATTTCTTATATTATTATAAGATTTAGATACTTAATTGCTTCCTATTTGTTTTATAGGATTTATATGAGCATTAAGCGACGAGATCTGGAATTGAGAAGTTAATCATTTGGAAACAAGAAAAAGCTGAAAAGTTGACATGTGAACCGTATATGCAGCCTTACACATGCGCCGTATGGTAATGTTGCTGCACCTACAAATGCTGCTGCTACAAATGTTACCCAACCAAGAGAACAAAGAACATGGCTTCAAGACTCGGTCCAACAAATTAATTCAGTGCTACTCCATTATGACTATGTGTTGGTTGGTTTTATGTAGTGTTCTTAAGACTATGTTGTCATGCTTTAGTACAGTTTTCAATCTGCTAGTAAGACTATGGGATGTTTTGATACAAATTTTCAATCTAACAAGTTTTCAACTTGTTAATGTATGGCAATGCCCTTTTATGACTATTTAAGGTTGTTTAATTCTGCAAGTTTTTCATTATGCAATCTTTTTTACTTTTGCTAGTATTCACTCAAACTTTTATTTTTTTTTTCTTCTACAACTTTTTTTACTTTTGCACTTTTTTACTACTGCACTCTTATACTACTGCAACTTTTTTCTTCTGCAACTTTTCTTGTCACAATACTTGTTAGCATAAAAAGAAGTCTTACATTAACTTGAACTTCATTACATATAACAAAACTTGTTGACCATTGCATACTAATTTGTTCAACTATGAGTTCAATTAATAAGAACACCAACCAAGTACATTTCTTGACCTTAGAAAGACATAAAGATTACATCAAGAAAGAAAAGGAAAAAAAATCTTTAGCCTATGATTTCCAACTTCCGTTTCATCCAAAGATTCTTGGAGTTCATTTCTTGACCTTAGAAGACCAGGTATAATCTGCCATGAACGAGCACACATAGGTGGATCAAACATTGAAAGGAAATCACAAGGTGGGTCCTATAATGATGTATTAACATCAGTTAGTAAATAAACCATCACAAAAATGCTTTACCTTAAGAAAAAAAAATTAACTTGCAATTTGGGGGCAACACAGAAACCTGCAACTAGGGTTATTCTGAGTCCAAGAAGTGCGAATAGCCGCTTGGTTACTACAAAAATAATTTACATTTGCCATTAATTTGAATGCTTTGATATCTTAGGAAATCAGGGTTTGCTATTGTTTTTTGAGTTTTTTTTACCTACATGGTCACCGTGGTTTTAACCAAATTTCATTGACAGTCCCCGTTGGATTTTAACTACATCATAAGTATCTATTTTTAAAACTACTTGCACCATTGGACCCTATTGTATATTAGCCATCAAGTTTTTCCGTTAGTGTCCGTCACATGCCTTACATGTGAGGGCATGATTGTCATTTCATACATTTCTATTCCCATATAAATACCAACTCAAATCTTCAAAAAATGAATTAGAAGTATGGCAACAATTAACTACATGATTGGCTTAAGAAAATGAATGAAAATTCATCAATAGATTACTAAACATTTAATAATGTGATCCCATGTCATATATGAGTATGATGACGTATAGTCTATATATGGGCCACGAGCCCAAATGATAAACATTACTAAGGCCCAAAACCACCATGCGTGGGCTATTGTAACTTGGGCCACATCAATAATGGGAACAGGCTCACGTAAGCCCAAACCCAAATAAACTATACACGGTATAGATAAGGATCATCTATCTATGGAATAGATATCCTTACCCGGATAAGCACCATGGGTGCGAAACGTAAGGAGCACGAACCCTACAAGGATTCTGCGCCTATATAAGGAATGACATAACTCACATTCAAGGTACGATTCACAAACCCTAAACTCTTTACGAGAACCCTAAATCGATTACTTACTCTCACGCCGGAGTCTAATCGTGGGAGACAATCCCACGATAAGCCTAACGGTGTTGTTTATTTTCTTAGTGCGCAGGTTACAAGTACTAAGAAGCAAATTGGTACGAGAGCTAGAGCCCATAATCAGGAACGCCCAACTTTTGTATCAACAAGTGGCGCCATCCGTGGGACCCTACTAAGAACTAAGAACTAGAATGACAAAGAATAAGAATTCAAGCCAGCGGACTCCGCAGTCAGAAAAACGTGACCCCCAGAGGAAGAATCAACAAGGTTCGACCCCTAGGCAAGTTGCTGGGACAACCAGCACACCTGGTCACCAAGAGGCAGGGACAACCCAACCTCTTCCAGTGGTAGAACTACCTGTAAGGACTACCCAAATCACCCCAGTGGTCCCAAGCGTTGAGGAACTCCAGCGTACCCTCTTCACTACTCCTCACCAAACTGTACCCACAGTAAACAACACTGTGCCTCCAGGCGCGCCTAACCGAGATAGGGTGCCTAATACTGAGGCAGACATTCTTGTAGCAACTGAGGACACACCCAATCTAACGTAGGGAAATTTTGTATCCCAAAATTATGAAACCTTAACCGCCCTCATGCAAGAAGAAGCAAGGAGAAGGGCAAGCACGAGCCTGCAAGCTCGACTCAATTTTGGTCCTAAACGCGAACCATCACCACTGCGCCACCCACGAGGAAGACGCGCAGAACGTACCACTATCCACGATAGGCTGGGTACGACATCTGATTCACAGTACTCAGAAGACAGCGAGAGGCGCACTAATGTTCACTCCAGACTTGGCAGTCGAGGGATACAAGACCGATTAGGACCTCAGCATTCGCCAAGCCAAGGATCCTCCAAACCTGGGAGTAAGAGGATTCACGACAGATTGGGGAAAAGAAGATCCCCAAGTGAAAGTCCCTCAAGCTCTTCTTCTGAAAGAAGCCGGCGCAAGCGCCGAAAAAGAGACTACCCTTCCTCCAGTGACTCATCGGACAACGAGGATAAAGAAACAGGACACTGGAAGTCAAGAGGAAGACGTCGCGAAGAAGAGAATGAAGATATGTCTCTTCCATGGCGTCGCCAGAAATTTGATGCGTTTACACGACGCATCAGCGATTACTCAGACCGCAAACGCAGGCGCATGCCCACTAATGTGAAAACATATGATGGAACAGGTGATCCGGATGATCATCTAAAAGTTTTCGAATCAGCCGCCACTATCGAAAACTGGCCACAGCTTGTGTGGTGCCACATGTTTAATTCTACGTTAGTAGGGAACGCACGCACATGGTTTAGCAAACTCCCACGCAGGAGCATCGGTGGGTTCGAGGAATTACGGAAAGCATTTCGCCTCAACTTCACCCAGAGAAAGAAGTGCGCTAAAATTCCTGTTGAACTAGCAAGAATAAAACAGCGCCAAGGGGAATCAACCAGTGCTTTTATGGAACGCTTCAAGGATGAGTGCATACAAGTCAAAGCATGTCCTGAAATCCTAAAAATTTCAGGGTTCATGAATGGGATTAATAACCCAGAACTTATTCGAAAGCTAAATGACAAAGTTCCCCAGACTTTCGATGAGCTAACAAAGCGCACCAGATCCTTTATACAAGGAGAAGCAGCAGCTGCGGACAGCAAAAAGGGTTATTCGAACTATAGGCAGCAAGAACAGCCTAGGAGACAATCCAACGATCAGAATAATAACCGCAACAGGAATTACCGCAGCGGAAGAGACAATGAAAAGTATACCCCTCTCACAAAGACTCCGAGGGAAATATTTGTAACAGAAGGTGCAAACTTCCCAAAACCTCCACCAATGCGCACCGCAGAGGAAAAGCGCATAGGGAATGGATACTGCGAGTACCATGGTAAAAAAGGCCATACAACCAACGAGTGCGTCCAACTAAGGCAACTAATTGAAAAGTTAGTAAGAGAAGGCAGAATGGACCACCTTGTAAAAAACATCAAAGAGGGAAAAGACAAACAGAGGAACGGGGGTAAGAAAGAACCCCCCCAAAGAAAAAGCTGATACCATATACATGATACAGTCATGGCAGCATAAGATAAAGCAAAAAGTCAGCCAAAAATTCTCTCCAGAAAAAGAGATATCTTTCCCTACCCTAGCTGCGGACAACGCAGTTGTAGAACCTCTAACTATTGAAATACATACGGGAGGACATGATATCTACCACATGTATATTGACGGAGGAGCATCCGCAGACATCCTGTATGATCATTGTTTCAAAAGACTGCTGCCTGAAATCCAAAGTCAATTGATACCAGCAACAACGTCATTGACTGGATTCACAGGAGAAAAGATCTGGACCATGGGGCAGTTACGCTTGCTGGTGGTCGTAGGAGATGAACAACACTCAACCGCAACATGGATAAATTTCATGGTAATAAAGTCTCCCTCACCATACAATGGTATCATTGGGAGACCTGGAATATCATCCATGCGCGCTGTACCATCCACAGCGCATGGAATGCTTAAGTTTCCAGTGGAAGGAGGAGTTGTCACCCTCTATAACACAACAGTACCACCAAGGGAATGCAACGCGGTAACAACTGAAGTAGAGAATATCCCAGAACAGCGCACACAAAAAACACCAAACCTAAAAGTCGCTATTCATCCAGATTACCCGGACCAACAAGTTTCGATTGGTGGATCTTTATCTGACAAAGGTAAAGCAGCTGTATGCGCACTCTTGCAGAAGAACCTGGACATCTTCGCATGGGAACCAAAACACATGACAGGAGTGCCACGCTCTATCACAGAGCATAAGCTACAAATCCGACAAGGATATCCCCCAATACGACAAAAGAAGCGCGGCCAGGCCCCAGATCGTGCAAAGGCTATTCTGGAAGAAGTACATAAGCTCGTAGACGCAGACATCATGCGCGAAGTGTACTACCACGACTGGCTCTCTAACCCAGTTATGGTAAAGAAGAGCGATGGCAGTTGGAGAATGTACGTGGACTTCATGGACCTTAACAAAGCATGTCCACAGGACTGCTATCCACTGCCAGAAATAGACTGGAAGGTAGAATCCCTGTGCGGATACCCTTTCAAATGCTTCCTAGACGCATACAAAGGGTATCATCAAATTCAGATGGCAGTCGAAGATGAAGAAAAAATAGCTTTCCACACCAGTCAAGGAGTGTACTGCTACACAAAAATGCCTTTTGGCTTAAAAAATGCAGGCGCAACATACCAACGACTGGTGGACACAGATTTCGAGAAACAAGTAGGCCGCAACTTGGAGGTCTACGTTGACGACCTTGTCATCAAAATCCACACAGAGGATGAATTGGTGCGCGACATCGAGGAAACGTTCAGAACATTGGGACGAATATACATGAAGTTAAATCCCAAGAAGTGCACCTTTGGCGTAACCGAAGGCATGTTTCTTGGATACTTAATAGAACCCGATGGAATCAAGCCTTGTCCAGAAAAAACAAAGGCTGTTATTGATCTCCCCTCACCGCGCACACTTAAAGAAGTCCAGTCATTGAATGGAAAGTTAGCAGAGCTAAACCGTTTCTTATCTAAGTCAGCAGACAAATCCCTTCCTCTCTTTAAAATGCTCAGGAAGTGTACTAAAAAGGGAGACTTTCGCTGGACTGAAGAAGCAGAAGAAGCTTTCCAAAAACTAAAACACCATCTGGCATCTCTTCCCAAACTTGTCGCACCGCGACCAGGGGAAGAGCTAATCATGTACTTATCGGCAACTCATGGAGCAGTTAGTGCAGTACTATTAACAGATAGGAATTCCGTACAGACACCCATATACTTTGTAAGCAAAGCCCTGAAGAAGACAGAGACTAACTACAGCGCTATGGAAAAGCTGGTCTTAGCTCTAGTATTCGCAGTGATACGTGGGAATCGCAACAGGCTTTACCTCTCGAGGGATCTCGAGAAGCTTACAACCCCCACCAGGCAGTGTACCTGATCGTTGTAGTATAGTATAGTGACAAGTACCGGGGGATTGATCGTTCAGCTTAGGAATAGTGTCGCTAGGATTAGAAAGCCTAAATACTAGTTCTAAAGGTGAGGGATGATTATTTTTGTATTTTTATATTTTTATGAAAGCAAGTAAAATCTCGGGTTTTTGGAAGAGTGGGCGGAATTAGTTGCTATTCAACTAACCCAATACTAAGATGCAATCAAAATAAAATACTAAAAATGAAAATAAGCTAAATTATATTAAAGTTGTGAGCAGTAATTGGAGAAAATGTGTTTACTTAGATTTCACTACTCCCTAGATATCTTTTACACGTTAATTACTTGTTATAATTGCATGGATGACGGATCGTATTCCTTAATACCATTCATGGGGTGGCACACATAACTCCCCAATTCTATGAGCTCTTATCTCCTCCTACACCATGCCCATCACAACTATAGGGATTGTAAACAGTGGCTCATGCATTAAATACAACCAATAAAGACCTAGTGCGCCTCGGTTCATGTTTCTTAAGACGTTCAAGCATGTTACCATTTGGAGATCTGCCAGTTTTCTTAAGCCTAACATATAAATCATTCATCCAAGACAAGAATAAACAAGTAATCAACACATAATCAATATCTAGGTTTCATTAGATCTAAGCAAACACAAAAGAGATCTAGCCTAGCATGATAGAATTAAGACAAGAACAAGATATAGACAACCAACACATAGACATATTGATTGAATTAGAATAACACTTATCTTGATTAATCATGCAAGGTATCAAGGGGTTGGAACCCTTGAAAAACCTGTAAAGTTACACCGAAATCGTACTTAGGGTTTCTCCCAAAAACTTCTCTCTTTATGTGTGAAAAATAGAAAACTATATATAGAAAAATAGGTCTGACGGCGTCAAGACAAACAATGTGACGTCGTCACCTCGCCGCCAAAACTCTCCTCGGACTGCCTAGATCCACTTCTGACGCCGTCAAGACTTAGGTACTTCCAGGCCGTCATGACTCTTTTACTCTTGACGCCCTTCCTACGTGACGCCGTCAAATCCGTTCTGGGTCGTCATGGAAATTCATGAGATTTGCTCTTGACGCCGTCAAGGTTTTGCTCTTGACGCCGTCACCTACTGTTCCCAGCATGGAAAATTAAGACTTTGGCGTTTTCTTCACTTTTATGCTCCAAAAACGTCCGAATTGCTTCCTTTTCCAGATTTCTCTCCCAAAGTACCTAAAATCACAAAAGGAACGATTTAGGGCAATATTTGATCAAATAAATTCGGATTCGGGCTTAAATGACCCCCTAAAAGTGGTTCATTTTTCGCCTCATCATATACCCTTACACTTGAGATTTGCTTGTCCTCAAGCAAATGCGCTTTTATTCTACTTAAAAGACAAGTTAGGGGTCATTTAACACTAATATAAAAGTAATTACAACAAATAATCGTTCCACTAAAGACCAATAGACAAGCACGGAGGTCATACACAAGCACCTCACAAATAGTGTTTAGATACTCACATCTCTCGGGTGTAATAAAGTGTAAATTACAATATGGAGACGGAAGATATCTCTCACTACCTGTCATAGCAAAATAGATTACCATAGGCTTGGGAAAGGATCAAACCTCCACCACATGGCGTAAGCACCTAGGATAAACTATCAAAGAGGTCTTTTAAAGGGTTGTAACGTTAGGTGTAGGGATATGAAATACACGGTTTTGTTGGATAAAGGAAGTTTTACTGGTGGCGAGTTAACAATCTTGGTCAATTACATGTACAATGTGGCGTTGCTAAGCCAAGACTAGACTCGACTTAAGCTAATAAATGAAAAATAACAAAAACATAAAATAAACATAGAATGAAAAGGGATGGTAGTCCGTATGTTTTTTTTCTTTTTTTTTTTTTTTTTTTTTTTTTTTTTTTTGCATACACTCTTACCCTACCATCCAAAATAATACATCATAGGGGATGAGAATTCCCCTTACACTTGAATCTTTACATACTTTACATTTAAACTAATCTAATGACTCGAATTAAGAAAATCAAAACACTTGGAGCACTTTTAAGATTAACGTACATATGGGGGTAATAATATTATGTTCTTCCCCATTACTCCATAAAGTAAGTACTTACCCATGAGTCCCAATCGTCCCAAAACAATATGTACAAGGATATGACTCAACTTAGCAACCATGTAATCAATTAGAAAGTTTACTTAGGGTTTAACAAATAACAATAATGCACTAAAAAATGAGCGCATACACGGAAGGCTAAGGCGATTTGGGTGTACATTTAAGTGGGGTGTAACAAATTCTTCCTTTAAGTAAGATGCTTAAAGTTAGAAACGAAAAGATAGGCTCGGAGGGGTGTACTAGGGGTTTCGTGTACTAAAAATGAGTACAACGCTAAGGGTGTGGGAAAAATTAGTTGACTTAACTAGCCAAGTAATATGACTTAAATGGTCAAGTAATTATAATACGGGTTTAACACAAGGGTAATACTAATGCCTCTTATCATGTAGTAAATCCTACCACACGAATGTAGTCTCACTAGCGGTCTCGGGATGCATCACTAACGCAAGTTCTAGAATCTAAATGCTACCGGTACACTCATAAGCACTAATAATGAATGCTTTTCCTATCAAATCTAAAGGCGAACCTCACATATTTGGGTGGAAAATTTTTCTGAATATACGGTTATGTGCTAGTCATACAATCTCCTATCCATGAGACGCTTGCTATGGCTAAAGTTTCACTCCTAAATGTTGTAAAAAATTTTAAATTTGGCGCTAAAATTGCACTAACAAGTATTTCTCATAGTTTTATTACACATCTACCATTAAACAAAACAAACTCAAGCGAAAGTGCATATGTAAGGTATCATCTTTTTACCCTCCCCTTACACTTAAGATGAACATTGTCCCCAATGTTCAAGTAAAGAATGTAAAAGTGAAAAAGTAAAGAGAATGAAATCAAATACTCCCCTGATTCACTCGGTATGGATAATAGGATGACCAGGTTAAATCTTCCTCCAAGAAAACGAACAATCAAAGCTTCCCTTCCAGAATATAAATCATCTTCTTGTCGTACATAACCTGTAAAACCTGACAAAATAGACAAGACAACCTCGCGTAAAATCGGCGGCATTCTATATAAGTTTCTAAATCCTAGAAAACAAGATAAGATATAATGCTTGTGGAATGAAGTTTGCAGATTCCCTGGAGATTATAAAACTTAATAATTCACAAAAATCATAAGACTCCGTTAGAGAAACAAAACCGGTAAAATTTCCAGATTTTTAACTCCTGACGCCGTCAAGAGTAAACCCTTGACGCCGTCAGAATTGACCTGCAGAAATCCTTATGTTAAGTTTCCAGAAAATTTCTGGAAAAACTTGGTCCTACTTCCTGGAAAATCCTGCAAAACTTCATTATGACTCAATACAGGCATTTGACTCTAACAAATACGAATACACATGTTCATTTAATTTTGTGGAGAATCATGATCGGTTGTTTCTTAAAAACATATTTGGGGTTTCCCCTTACACTTATCTTTTGCAAAAATACCTTTAGGTGGAGTTAAGACTAGGCCAAACAACAAAGTAAAGTATTTCTACTATTTAGTTTAGAAACATGAACAACCAACAATAAAAATTAATCATGCATACGGAAGCAAATAACAATCAAACAAATAAAATCACAAAACATGGGTTGCCTCCCAAGAAGCGCTTTTCTTTATTTACGAGTCTTGTAGCTAGACTCAAGGTCATGGGTTATCGTGTATCGCTTATGCTCACATAACCTAGTGTGAGCCATCTAATAGTCGCCTCATCTTTCTTATAATCATCTCCTAATTCTAAGCATCCGCAATAGTATCTTTTATTCTTTTCATGACTATACTTAAGTCCTTTTCTCTTATCATTCTCACTTAGCATCTCTATGGGCGGATACCTACTACACTTTTCCATGGAAAAATCCTTGAACCTAGGGTGTGTGCGGGGCATTTGATAGACAAAATCTTCTTCCCCATCCGAGAATGTAATTAACCATTCTATGAGTTTTTCATCAAGGTTGGTCAACTGTTTGAAAGGTTTTCCAAACACAACTTGGGTCAACTTATTATCAATAAACTCTCCTAGATTCTCCATAACCATGAACTCAACAAGATAAACCAAGCTTCCTACAAACACATGCAATGGTATTGCCTTAGCAATAATGTTTTCTCCTTTGTACTCTAACTCATCTACCATGATTTGATTGTATTCATTACGTGAGATTACGTTCATTGGAAGAGATGAGTTGAGATAGGCATTAAAGCTCTTAAACCCGATCTTACAAGGGAATTGCATGTTAAATGAACTGTCACACTCAATCCTAGTTCTAGGGTCAACATACCTAAGAGGGTTTATTTCTTCTTCCATCCTATTCTCATTGATCACATCACCATCATCAAGATCCTCATCGGAGTCTGAATAGTAGAAAGGACTAGGCCTACGGTCGTCATCATGATCAGACTCTTCTAACTCAGAATTATTGTCAAAGTGGTGATTGGGTGAAAAGTTAGGAGGGTTCACATTTTCTGCTAAGGTAAGTGGGGCGGGCATTTGGAAAATCCTACGACGAAAAACACGAATAACAGGAATCAAACGATCAATCTTATTGTTATCCATCGAAACAGTTTACGAACAAAGACACAAAGAAATAGATAGACTAAAGAAGACCTAAAAATAAAAATAAAATCTTACTAGAAAGGAATCTAGCAAGTAGACCTAATACAAAGAAATTCTAACCTAGACAATAACTATTCCCCGGGCTGCGGCGCCAAAAACTTGATGCGTGGGAATCGCAACAGGCTTTACCTCTCGAGGGATCTCGAGAAGCTTACAACCCCCACCAGGCAGTGTACCTGATCGTTGTAGTATAGTATAGTGACAAGTACCGGGGGATTGATTGTTCAGCTTAGGAATAGTGTCTCTAGGATTAGAAAGCCTAAATACTAGTTCTAAAGGTGAGGGATGATTATTTTTGTATTTTTATATTTTTATGAAAGCAAGTAAAATCTCGGGTTTTTGGAAGAGTGGGCGGAATTAGTTGCTATTCAACTAACCCAATACTAAGATGCAATCAAAATAAAATACTAAAAATGAAAATAAGCTAAATTATATTAAAGTTGTGAGCAGTAATTGGAGAAAATGTGTTTACTTAGATTTCACTACTCCCTAGATATCTTTTACACGTTAATTACTTGTTATAATTGCATGGATGACGGATCGTATTCCTTAATACCATTCATGGGGTGGCACACATAACTCCCCAATTCTATGAGCTCTTATCTCCTCCTACACCATGCCCAGCACAACTATAGGGATTGTAAACAGTGACTCATGCATTAAATACAACCAATAAAGACCTAGTGCGCCTCGGTTCATGTTTCTTAAGACGTTCAAGCATGTTACCATTTGGAGATCTGCCAGTTTTCTTAAGCCTAACATATAAATCATTCATCCAAGACAAGAATAAACAAGTAATCAACACATAATCAATATCTAGGTTTCATTAGATCTAAGCAAACACAAAAGAGATCTAGCCTAGCATGATAGAATTAAGACAAGAACAAGATATAGACAACCAACACATAGACATATTGATTGAATTAGAAGAACACTTATCTTGATTAATCATGCAAGGTATCAAGGGGTTGGAACCCTTGAAAAACCTGTAAAATTACACCAAAATCGTACTTAGGGTTTCTCCCAAAAACTTCTCTCTTTATGTGTGAAAAATAGAAAACTATATATAGAAAAATAGGTCTGACGGCGTCAAGACAAACAATGTGACGCCGTCACCTCGCCGCCAAAACTCTCCTCGGACTGCCTAGATCCACTTCTGACGCCGTCAAGACTTAGGTACTTCCAGGCCGTCATGACTCTTTTACTCTTGACGCCCTTCCTACGTGACGCCGTCAAATCCGTTCTGGGTCGTCATGGAAATTCATGAGATTTGCTCTTGACGCCGTCAAGGTTTTGCTCTTGACGCCGTCACCTACTGTTCCCAGCATGGAAAATTAAGACTTTGGCGTTTTCTTCACTTTTATGCTCCAAAAACGTCCGAATTACTTCCTTTTCCAGATTTCTCTCCCAAAGTACCTAAAATCACAAAAGGAACGATTTAGGGCAATATTTGATCAAATAAATTCGGATTCGGGCTTAAATGACCCCCTAAAAGTGGTTCATTTTTCGCCTCATCACGCAGCCAAAAGGTTGCACAGATACTTTCAAGCGCATCCAATAGCTGTAATCACCGATCAGCCAATCAAACAAGTTATCTATAAACCTGACGCATCAGGACGATTACAAAAATGGAGTGTACTGTTAAGTGAATATAACATCTCATATAGACCGCGCACTGCAATCAAAGGACAAATCTTAGCCGATTTCATCGTGGAGAAGCCAGATACCGACAGTCCAACATCTGCAACCAAAACAGATCTACAGGAACCCTGGATTCTGTTCACAGATGGGTCCTCATGTGTAGATGGATCAGGCGCAGGCCTTATTCTTACAAACCCAGAAGGTATGGAATTCACCTATGCGCTGCGCTTTGAATTCACGCCCATAAACAATGAGGCAGAATATGAAGCCCTACTAGCCGGACTACGCATCGCAATCCAAATGGGTGTACGCAACTTGGAAGCGAATGTAGATTCTTGGCTAGTCGCTAACCATGTGCTAGGTGAATATGAAGCCAAGGATGAACACATGATCCAATACCTGGAAAAAACCAAGTCCTTAATTAAAAACTTTGACAGGTTCACAATAAAACAGGTGCCCAGAGGAGATAACTGGAAAGCTGATGCGCTCAGCAAGATCGCATCCACAAGCTTCGCGCACCTCTCAAAACAGGTATTGGTAGAAACCCTAAAAAATAAGTTAATCTTGGAAATGGAGATATCCACAGTGATAGATGAACTCTACATGGATGACACCTATCATTGAATTCATCAGCAAGGGAATCTTACCACAAGACCATAAGGACGCTCGAAGAGTGAGGCGCACAGCGCAACGATTTGAACTACGAGACAACATACTCTATCGACGCTCTTTCTTACAACCCTGGCTCAGATGTGTTGGACCTCTTCAAGAAGACTACGTACTCCGAGAAATCCACGCTGGATCATGTAGCATGCACTCAGGGCCGCGATCTGTGGTGGAAAGCACTCTACGGTCAGGGTATTATTGGCCAACCATGCACCGCGACGCACGCGATCTGATAAAGAAATGCAGCAATTTTCAAGTACATAGGCCAATCCCGCGCCGACCACAACAAGAGCTAACACCCATTACCTCACCATGGCCATTTTATAAATGGGGCATTGATATCGCGGGACCCTTTCCAGTTGCAGCAGGAGGAGTAAAGTTCCTCATCGTAGCCATATACTACTTTACGAAGTGGATTGAAGCAAAGGCGGTGGTGAACATCATAGGAAACCAAGTCAAACGCTTTGTCTGGGACAACATTGTCTGTCGCTTCGGACTACCGGGAGAGATTATATCAGACAACAGAAAACAATTCTGTGATAACCCATTCAAAGATTGGTGCGCGCATTTGAACATCACGCAACACTTCGCTTCAGTAAAACACCCACAAACCAATGGCTTAGTTGAGCGCGCAAACCGCAGCCTAGGGGAAGGAATAAAAGCGCGTCTTGGCAGACACAAAGGAAGGTGGGTGGACAGGCTCTCGCATGTCTTATGGGCGCATCGTACAACAATCAAAACCAGTACTGGCGACACGCCATTTTCCCTTGTCTACGGAACAGAAGCCGTCATACCAGCTGAGATAGGAATGCCAACTATACGAACAACAGAGGTCAACGTCACAACAAATAACGAGGAGCGGCGCATAGACTTGGACTTACTGGAAGAAAGACGCGAACGCGCAGCCATACGCGAAGCAAAGGCTAAGGCAAAAATGAAGAAGTATTATGATGCAAAGGTCAAACACACTTCATTCAGGCCAGAAGACTTTGTTTACCGCGCCAATGATGCGAGCCACGCAGATGACACAAGCAAGCTCGGACCAAAATGGGAAGGACCTTACGAGGTCACAGATGCGCTCGGCAACGGTGCATACAGACTGCGCGATATGGAAGGTCACGACCTAGCGCGCACTTGGAATATCTGTAATCTTAAAAGATGTTACTTTTAGGCTACGGACATTACACAGAAACCTTTGCACCCTAAGAGGTGCCCAATAAGTGTTTGTTTTTCTTTTCTTTCCTGGGAATTGTATTTTTATTTTTTCAAAAAACTTGCAAGTATCAATAAAATGTTATGGTTTCTAGCTAACTCCATAGCGTATTTCACTTTATTGCATACATACTTATATATGTCAATATTGTTATCTTATATTTTCGCCTACATGGCGTGCATGCACTAATTAAGACCCACGAAGGCATAAAGGATGAGTAAACCTACTAATTCACTCGTTGAGTAAGAGGGTTACAAACCCATCAACATTGGATCACGCATCCTTTCTAAGCGCCTTACTTTTGAGACGTCGAGGTAAGTTTCACGTGCGCATCCCACGACGGGTGCGCAAATATTAAGTACACCGTACAAGCTTAGCAAATAACGAGCCAAGACACTTGGTCAAATAATAAAACTTAGCAAATAATGCAAGTATATTTCTTAAAGTCACGCACTTAACGAGCCAAGACACTTGGTCAAATAATAAAACTTAGCAAACAATGCAAGTATATTTCTTAAAGTCACGCACTTAACGAGCCAAGACACTTGGTCAAATAATAAAACTTAGCAAACAATGCAAGTATATTTCTTAAGTCACGCACTTAATTAACAAAAAGGTATCTTATTCAACATTTTTACACAAAAATTACAAGGAAAGATACACTTCATTATTTACATAATACATATACAAAAATAGCCTACACGCTATGACGATGCTTAGGGCTATCATCCGGAGCAGTAGAAATCCCCGCCTCTTGAAGCTTTCTCAGAATCAAAGCGTCCTTGGGAGATACGGTAGGAACACTCACGGGAACCCCATAAGACCTGGGGATGTGTGCAGCACCCACGCCACACAACACTGCCTTTCCCTGAATGCCCCTCTTCTGGGCAGCCCTCTGCGCGTGACGCTCTAGAACCTCTTTCAAGGGAATCTCCCTTTCAAGAGCAAACGGGTTGAGGATGTGGCGAGGCTGCGCGAACACAGGAACCTGCAGCTACGACACATCAGGCTTTAAGAAGTAATCTGGTTGCGCCTCTGCATCCTCCAAAAGGTGGCGCTTCAAAGTCAACCCCGCCATAATTACATCTATGGGGTTGTCTTGGTCGCGCTCCAACCTTCCAATGTGCGGCAACTCGAGGACCTTCAACCCCGCCATAGCCTGCATCAACTCATCGTATGCAGCTGCATTATAACCAGGGACCTCTGCCAAGTCCTTGCTCAGAAGCTTGGCCTCATGGAGATCCTCCATAGCCTGCGACTTCCCACGCGCTACCGCACAGTGAACCACCTTCCCAAAGGCATCCAACACCTCTTGGGACTCCAGAGTGCCCATAGCTGCCAGGCGCAGCCCGTGACTAATCAACCACCTGCTTCAACAAAGACAATTTGTGTTAAGGAAAGGCATAGCAACAAAATATTATAAAGAAGAAGACTAAAAAAGGAAGTACCTGCGCTCAGCAATGGTCGACATCAAATGAGGGTATAACTCCTCATCGTACTCAATGCTAAGGCCGCCCAGCTTGTTCTCCTGAACCTGGATGATCTTCTCCATACTTGTAACCTCTCATAAATTTCCCTTACGATTAGTAAATGCATACGAATAAATAAAACGATGTTACGATAAATTAACACCATTTTACGAGTAACAATTTTTTTTTGATATGGCTTGATATTGAACCACTACGATAACTGTGATTGACTGTTTAACCAGGAACGATGCTTACACACAACCTAGATTGCCTATAATTATTGCGAACGATAAATAATTATATAACGCGTTTATATTTAATAATACGTTTCGTCTAAATAACGCATACTATTTATATATTCCCCGAACCTACGAAACTTCCCGAGAACGCTCACTAATATTTTTAAACTTCGACATGATAATCGAGACACACCAGGTGGGCCCCCAACACCCTTTGGGCCACGGATCCAATACACAAACCAAACGGACTAGTACTATTTTTTCTTTCTTTCTTTTCTGCTGGGCCGACGCAAACCATAAGCCCACCAGGCTTTAAGCCCAAACGCACCCTTATATTACTTTCTTTCTTTTGCACTGCCGCGACACACCCAAAACCGCCCTATGTTTTTACGATTTCTACACTTAACCAACATGTATTTTTGCTTGTTTCGTATCACCTAGTACCAAAAAACCAGAAACAACAAATACTGCAACCTCCCTTGTTCGTTTACTACCCTAGAAACCACCCAAGTGAATCACCAAACTCATCATTTGAAAGATGAGTCTAAACGTGGCATATCATTCCTTAGCACCACCCATGCTCTCCAATCCCATCTAAATGAACAATATACATATCATGATTGTCAGGAATGAACAGGAACAAATCTCACAAGATCTAAACCTTGTAAACCTTCGATTGGGCATTGTTTGTGGTGATACTATTCGCCCTCACATGCTACACCAACACTTGTGAATTTATCTTGTTTCTACTGCCTATATAAGAGTTCCATGTAACCCTAAACCACCACATACACTCATACGAACCACATTACACAAAATATTAACGAGAAGGAGCTAGGGAGGGACGAAAGGATTCTCAAGTGTACCACGTCTAAAAGTGAACCTAGGAAGCAAAGCTTGGAGCCTCTTGAACCTTTGGTGGAACGAGAAGTGAACCACGAAGCCATTTTACCATTCCACGAACCATACACGACGTTTTACTCCGCCTTTTAGAGGTGAGGTGAGACCTTGATTTTCATTTCTAATTATATACATACGTATGTTTATGTTTTACACCAACACTTACTATATATATCACGTAAATGATGAACACGACGTATATATTTTATGTATCATACTATTTCTTGGATAAGCCATTAACGAGTACCTATAATAACAATGAACTAATATTAACGTATACACACTAAAAATCACACGTTTCTAAGTTGGGTTGAACCTATACGACATATACTAAAAAGACTTAGATTATTTTTCAACTTATATAAGTTATACGCATGAGTTTTGGCCGTATACTTTGGCCTCGTCATTTTAAAAATCGACACATAACCACCTATTATTTTTGTACGATCTAATTGCCTACTTGATATACTATCAGGAATGATAAATAATTCGACCTAATAACTTCGTTTAATCACCTAACGAGACCCAAAGTAAATCGATATTAGAACTGTTTTCAGAAAACTTAAAAACCTTAAGTGGGCCGTAAAGCCCAAAAGGCTCATTTCAGCTTATTACAATAAGCTGAGCATATAAACTCTTTTGAAATGAATTTGTAACTTAAAAAGATGGATTTCGACTAAACAAGTATACCCCCAAACCCCTTGGATCGTAAATCCTTAACGGGCCCTAAATTTTGGCTCGTTAAGCCCAATTAATGAAATAAGATAATTATAAGCTAATAAGTTGTTAGTATAAGCTGTTTGAAACTTTATGAGCTTATTGAAATAATAAAAATGCTAAGTTTTAAATTTGGTAAAGTTTGGACTATTTTTGCAAATGTTCGAAGGTTAAGGACTAAAAGTGTAAAGTTTGTAAACTTTGGGTGAAAAGTATAAAACTGTTTTTCTAAAGGGTATAAACTGTAATTATTGAAACTTAGAGATAATGAATGTAAATATTTGATATTTGGACTAAAAACGTAAATATATATAATTTTTGACTAACGGCGTAAATGTTTTTCCGTTAAGGGTAAAAAGTGTAAAATTGAGAAACATGAAGGATTGAATAGTAATATTAATTTTAATAATAATTTTATAAATTATATATATTTATACTTATATATATAATTATATACATTTGAATATATATTAAAGACGATAAATAATAAACGTAACTTATTATATATACATATACATATACATACATACATATATATATATATATATATATATATATATATATATATATATATATATATATATATATATATATATATATATATATATATATATATATATATATACATAATACGAATAAAACGTATATAACGAATAACTAAATTTAGACTAATAAAACAATACGTAACCATTATCAATTTTTATACGACGTAGCATATCACATATGCACTTTATCGATGACTCATAATTAATAATAAACGTTCGCAATAAAACGACACTTAAAAACTAAAACGTGCCATATCTTATAGGTTGTGTGTGAAGTCGTTGCCTTGCATCGTTGAGATTATGTTTGTTCTACTATCCTACTAAGGTGAGTTCATAGCCCACACTTAACTTATTTTGTGGGGGGGGGGGGGGGGGATACATGCTCAAAAAACGAACACAAGTCTTTTCCTGATCTTATTATTGCTTAAGTAGCTATTGCCAAAAGTCCCTCGATCATGAACCTTAATCACTTGAAAAGTGAACGTAAATAATTGTGAATAGATCTATTAGGGATTGACAATCCCCATTTGGTGGCTAGAGGAAAGTCACCAAATGCACTTTATTTGAATATCATAGGTTACTGGCAAATACCTATCTTGGGGGCTATATATTTTACATCATTATTACAGAAAATATTAATGTCTGTTAAATCGTTGAGTGTCATGAGCTTAAGGCAATAATAAATGTGATTTTTCTAATTTGTTTATTTGTATTTATATACAATAAGCATCTGTATATTGTGTTCAAACTCTTAATTATAAACCTATGAATTTCACTCAACTTTTTGTTGACTTTTAGCATGTTTATCTCAGGTAACTAAATGGAATGGATGGCAACGGCACAAAGTGGGCAAATAAAGAAGCGTTTATTTTCTCTTTGAATAAAACTTGTTATTAAATAACGAATTCTCTTGGAATTATGAATATTTGGTATTTTAAATAAAATTTACAACGATCACTTGAATCGTTTTCTATAATTGTGACAAAGATCCACGATATAATACCCCAAAAGTCTTCCGCTGTATTGATCGATTTTGGGGGTGTTATAGATTGGCATCAGAGCTACGGTTATTGTGAACCAAGTGTTTTTGGAACATTGGACTATAACTACACTTTAAACGGGACAAAATTTTCATAAAATACAATTCTACGCCCTTCGTGCCTACGCATCCCAGTAATTGGTAAAAAGTATTATTTACCTTATAGCATTTTAAATTGGTTATAATTATGCTTACATTTACTAATCAGGAAATTTATTACAGTGTCATGTCTTCGAACACCCACCCTATCAGCTTGTCCTCAAACTCAGGAACTGAAGATGTTACTTCAGCCTATGCTACCTCACCTATTCCTATGTCTCCTGCTAGCGACAGATACATGCAAAGCCAGCAATTTCTGCCAGCATCTGACACAGAGGCTTCTCCTCCGGCAACATCTGGTCCGATTCGCCGATCTAGGCAAATTAGACAACTTCAGCCGTATGAAGCAAGTACTGCTGTACCAGCACCAGCTCTTGTCATACCACCTGAATCAGTTGTGCCATCACCACCTGCACCACCAGTAATACCACCACTACCAACTATCTTCTACAAGCAAACTACTACTGTGCCACTAATACCATCACCCATAGCATCACCTCCACTAGCATCACCACCTGCACCTTACCGAAGTGTCCCTCTATCACCTCACCGAAGGACTTACCCAATCCGCCCAACCACCTCAAAATCTAGTGTTCACCGTAGACGCCGAAGGATCCACAAGCGAGTAGATGCTTGAAAATGGTCTTTCTTATTGCCCATTATGCGATATTGGAGATCTCAAGAAGGAACACCAACAACAAGGGAACTTGGGGAAAGTTCTTACTCTACCTCCCGAATTCTGCCAGTCACTGGGGAACCCATACACCATACCTTACCATTGTTAGCTGCAAGAATGGTTCGCCACGAAGACCGACTTGATTCCATCGCTAGTATACTCAACAAGATTCCACATGAACTTCTAGAAACCTTTGAAGATGATATGAACAGTCTCATAATTGGTCATCTTGCAATAGAAGATAAGGTCGAAAAGTTGGATTCTCTATTTTGGGAATCAATGGAATTCATAGGAGCACTATGTGGGGCTAACACTTCGACCGAAATAGCATTGGGAACTTTAGACCGAGAAATTGAGAGGATCAACACTGAAAACCTACGCCTTAGGCAAGCCCTGCTAGAAGCTCGAGAAAGGGAAAGGACTCGAGATCAAACCATGGAAACCATGTCCACTGCCATTCAAGAACTCCAAAACCGCCTAGACAAGGCCTTAGGAAAACCATGAGACCACCACCTTGTTAAGAAAAATCAATGTCCTACAAATAAGAATATCTTGTCGTGTTTTGTAAACATTTGCATAAGTATCAATAAGTGTTGGAACACCTTGACATTGATTTATGGAAGTTTATTTTATCTTTATTTACATTGCATTATATCGTAATATATTGGTTCATACAGGTCAAACTTATTCGTAATGTGTGTCATCCCAACATACGAAAATTTACGATTTAAACCTTTTCAATGATCGAATCATTGTAACTACGACCTATATTTAACTATTCATTACTCGATATATATTTTCAATGTGATAAGGTTATTATAAATGTTCTAATAATATACCTTCTTTTATAGAAATATGGCTAGAACTAGGAGAACAACCACGAACGCCGCACCAGCAAACCCCGAAAGTTATGACCCCGGCTGCAATCTAGCAAGCAATCGCTGATGGCGTTAATGCCGTTCTACCTGGACAAGGCCGTAATAGAGATGGAAATGCACCTGCACCCCGCTACTGCACATACAAAGACTTCATAGCGTGTCAACCGACGTATTTCAAAGGAACTGAAGGAGTGTCAGAATTAGCTCAATGGTTTGAAAGAAGTGAAACTGTTTTCCAAAGAAGTGGATGCTCGGAAAACAACAAGGTAAGCTTCGCAACGGGAACACTAATGCAAGACGCTCTATCCTGGTGGAACTCTACCGTTCAAACACTAGGAGCAGAAGCAGCACATCAGCTAACTTGGATTGAATTCAAGGCTAAAATACTAAAGAAGTATTGTCCCCATTCCGAACTGCGAAAACTCGAGGATGAGTTCCATGCCTTAATAGTGAAAGGAATTGATTTGAGAACTTACAACCAGAGATTCCAAGAACTCAGGATACTATGCCCTACCATGGTACCCGATCATGAGAAGACATAAGAGAAATATGTCGAATGGCTCCCTAGGAGTATTGAAGGGAATGTCACCTCAGCAAACCCGCCAACCTTGGAAGCAGCAATGGAGCTTGCTCAGAAACTTCTAGATCGAGAAGTGAAATGCAATGAACTTAAAAGGAAATTGGACGATAAAAGAACCACTCACCATCACAACAACAACCAGCAAAGCTACAACAGTCATCACCGCAACAACAACCAACGCAACAATAATCGGAACCACCAACCATATCACAACACTCGAAGCACTCAGCAGCAGAATCAAAGACAAGAAAAACCCCGAGTCTACACCGCTACGGAAGGTGTAGGGTACAACGGACAGAAACCCCTGTGCCAGCGATGCAAACTTCATCACGAGTGTCGTTGTACCATCCGATGTGACAAATGTCATAAGATCGGTCATCAAACCAGAAACTGTAGGATTCCTGCTACGGGAAGCAACACACTGGCTGTATCACCCACTTGTTTCGGATGCGGAGAAGTAGGACACATCCCGAGGAACTGCCCAAAAGTAAACGAACCAGCCAACGCCCAAGCTAGGGTATACCTACTCGGAGATGGAAACGGACCCGATGTAGTCACCGGTACGTTTCTACTAAACCATCATAATGCTAGAGTATTGTTTAATTCGGGCGCCGATAAGAGTTTTATATCAGATACGTTTGCCCCTTTACTTAATGTTACCCCCTTTAAGCTAAACACCACCTACGAAGTCGAAATGGCTGACGGGAATTTAATAGATACCAATACTATCATGAAAGATTGCACCCTAACCTTATCCGAAAAACCTTTTGCCATTGATCTTATGCCGGTTCAACTTGGTAGTTTCGACGCTATCGTCGGCATGGATTGGCTATCCCACCATCGTGCTAGGATTCACTGTGATGAAAAGGCCGTCCATATACCACTCAAGGATGAAACACTCATTGTCCAGGGCGACAAAAGCAAACCTCGATATGGAATTATCTCATGTATACAAGTGATAAAATACATGAAGGAAGGATGTCAAGTATACATGGCCCAAGTTACGGAAAGTAAGTCATCCGAGAAGCAGCTTGATGACGTTCCTATCGTTAGGGATTTTCCTGAAGTATTCCCTGAAGAATTACCTGGTATTCCACCCGTACGTCAAGTAGAATTTCAGATTGAACTAGTGCCTGGAGCAGCACCAGTGGCTAAGGCACCTTATATGCTCGCGCCGTCTGAAATGGAAGAGTTGTCAGAACAACTAAAAGAATTATCGGATAAAGGATTTATTCGACCAAGCTCATCACCTTGGGGAGCTCCAATTTTATTTGTTAAGAAGAAGGATGGATCCTTTCAAATGTGCATCGATTACCGGGAGTTGAATAAACTTACGGTAAAGAATCGATACCCATTACCTCGAATTGATGATCTGTTTGATCAATTGCAAGGATCGAGTGTGTACTCAAAAATTGATCTGAGATCAGGATATCATCAGCTAAGAGTTCGAGAAGAGAATATTCTGAAAACTGCATTTAGAACGCGCTATGGTCACTACGAATTTCAAGTAATGCCGTTCGGTCTGACCAATGCACCAGCAGTTTTCATGGATTTAATGAATCGAGTATGCAAACCTTACTTGGATAAGTTTGTAATAGTATTCATCGACGATATTTTGATCTACTCTCGCAACGAAGAAGAACACGCAGAACATTTACGAATCATTCTAGAACTGCTCAAGAAAGAAGAATTGTACGCTAAGTTCTCCAAATGCGACTTTTGGATTCACACCGTACAGTTTTTAGGACACATCATCGATAGTCAAGGCATTCACGTAGACCCTGCAAAGATTGAGGCTGTTAAAGGTTGGTCATCTCCTACAAACCCCACGGAGATACATCAATTTTTAGGTCTCGCAGGTTACTACCGAAGATTTATAGAAGGATTCTCCAAGATTGCAAAACCTTTAACTAAACTGACCCAAAAGAATGAGAAGTACATCTGGGAAGAAAAGGAAGAAGCAGCCTTCCAGTTGTTAAAACAAAAGCTTTGTGAAGCTCCAATATTAGCCCTCCCAGAAGGAAACGAGGACTTTATAGTATATTGCGACGCATCTTATCATGGACTAGGAGCGGTCTTGATGCAAAGAAGCAAAGTGATAGCTTATGCATCTCGGCAACTGAAGAAACATGAGGAAAACTACACGACTCATGACTTGGAGTTAGGAGCTGTAGTGTTTGCGCTCAAGTTATGGAGACACTACTTATATGGCACCAAATGTACCATGTACACCGACCACAAGAGTCTTCAACACATTTTGGATCAGAAGGATTTGAATATGAGGCAACGTCGCTGGCTAGAGTTGCTCAGCGATTATGATTGTGAGATCCGTTACCACCCAGGAAAGGCTAATGTAGTAGCAGATGCGTTAAGCCGAAAGGAACGATTGAAACCCCTTCGAGTTAGATCACTAGGGATGACTATCCACTCACCCCTTCCATCCCAAATCCTTACCGCACAGAACGAAGCACTTAAAGAAGAAAACCGACCCAAGGAAAAGATTTACGGTATGCCCGAGAATAAGAATGGTTTCGTGAAGAAATCCGATGGAACACTGTGTTTCAAGGACAGAAGTTGGATCCCTATGATTGGAGGTATTCGTGAGCTCATCATGTACGAGTCCCACAAGTCAAAATACTCCATTCATCCAGGTTCCGACAAGATGTATCAGGATTTAAAGAGACTATATTGGTGGCCAAACATGAAGGCTGACATCGCAGAATATGTCGGTAAATGTTTGACATGTTCAAGGGTAAAGGCAGAACATCAGAAACCTTCAGGCTTACTTGTATAACCAGAACTTCCTATGTGGAAATGGGAACGAATCACTATGGACTTCATCACCAAACTCCCAAGAACCTCATCCGGATACGACACAATATGGGTTATTGTGGATCGTCTCACAAAATCCGCTCATTTTATACCAATCAAAGAGACCGATGAGATGAATACACTAGCTCAGCTATATGTGAAGGAAATTGTCACTCGACATGGAGTACCAATTTCAATTATCTCGGATCGAGATAGTCGTTTCACCTCTCACTTTTGGAAATCATTACAGAAAGCCTTAGGAACTAAACTAGATATGAGCACCACATACCACCCTCAAACTGATGGTCAAAGTGAAAGAACTATCCAAACCTTGGAAGATATGCTCCGAGCATGCGTTATTGATTTTGGAAAAGGTTGGAATAAGCACTTACCATTAGCAGAGTTTTCATACAACAATAGTTATCACGCCAGTATAAAAGCAGCACCCTTCGAAGCACTGTATGGTAGAAAGTGCAGATCGCCCGTTTGTTGGGCAGAAGTCGGAGAAAGACAACTTATAGGACCAGACCTCGTTCGGGAAACAACCGAGAAAATCATTAAGATTAAGCAACGCTTGCAAGCAGCCCGAGACCGACAGAAAAGCTACGCAGACCTAAAAAGGAAACCCATGGAATTTCAAATAGGAGACAGAGTCTTATTGAAAGTATCTCCCTGGAAGGGAATGGTACGATTTGGAAAGCATGGAAAGTTGAACCCCAGATACATCGGTCCATTCAAAATCCTAGAAAGGATATGACCCGTGGCTTATAAACTAGAACTACCCGAAGAACTTAGTCGGATTCACGATACCTTTCATTTGTCAAACCTTAAGAAGTGTTTATCCGACGAATCTCTCGTGATTCCACTAAAAGAGATTCGACTATATGATAAACTTGTCTTTAACGAGGAACCCATTGAAATCATGGATAGAGAAATCAAACAACTAAAACAAAACCGTATCCCTATCATCAAAGTTCGTTGGGATTCCAAGCGAGGACCGGAATATACCTTGGAGCGCGTGGATCAGATTCGCTCCAAGTACCAACATCTCTTCACCTAAGACACCCTTGGCAACTATCTTAGACTACAATTCTGGGACGAAATTCCCTGTAAGAGGTAGGTAATGTAACCTCTCGTAAATTTCCCTTACGATTAGTAAATGCATATGAATAAATAAAACGATGTTACGATAAATTAACACCATTTTACAGGTAACAATTTTTTATTTTTTTTATTTTATGATATGGCTTGATATTGAACCACTACGATAACTGTGATTGACTGTTTAACCAGGAACGATGCTTACATACAACCTAGATTGCCTATAATTATTGCGAACGATAAATAATTATATAACGCGTTTATATTTAATAATACGTTTCGTCTAAATAACGTATACTATTTATATATTCCCCGAACCTACGAAACTTCCCGAGCACGCTCACTAATATTTTTGAACTTCGACACGATAATCGAGACACACCAGGTGGGCCCCCAACACCCTTTGGGCCACGGATCCGATACACAAACCAAACGGACTAGTACTATCTTTTCTTTCTTTCTTTTCTGCTGGGCCGACGCAAACCATAAGCCCACCAGGCTTTAAGCCCAAACGCACCCTTATATTACTTTCTTTCTTTTGCACTGTCGCGACACACCCAAAACCGCCCTATGTTTTTACGATTTCTACACTTAACCAACATGTATTTTTGCTTGTTTCGTATCACCTAGTACCAAAGAACCAGAAACAACAAATATTGCAACCTCCCTTGTTCGTTTACTACCCTAGAAACCACCCAAGTGAATCACCAAACTCATCATTTGAAAGATGAGTCTAAACGTGGCATATCATTCCTTAGCACCACCCATGCCCTCCAATCCCATCTAAATGAACAATATACATCTCATGATTGTCAGGAATGAACAGGAACAAATCTCACAAGATCTAAACCTTGTAAACCTTCGATTGGGCATTGTTTGTGGTGATACTATTCGCCCTCACATGCTACACCAACACTTGTGAACTTATCTTGTTTCTACTGCCTATATAAGAGTTCCATGCAACCCTAAACCACCACATACATTCATACGAACCACATTACACAAAATATTAACGAGAAGGAGCTAGGGAGAGACGAAAGGATTCTCAAGTGTACCACGTCTAAAAGTGAACCTAGGAAGCAAAGCTTGGAGCCTCTTGAACCTTTGGTGGAACGAGAAGTGAACCACGAAGCCATTTTACCATTCCACGAACCATACATGACGTTTTACTCCACATTTTAGAGGTGAGGTGAGACCTTGATTTTCATTTCTAATTATATACATACGTATGTTTATGTTTTACACCAACACTTACTATATATATCACGTAAATGATGAACACGACGTATATATTTTATGTATCATACTATTTCTTGGATAAGTCATTAACGAGTACCTATAATAACAATGAACTAATATTAACGTATACACACTAAAAATCACACGTTTCTAAGTTGGGTTGAACCTATACGACATATACTAAAAAGACTTAGATTATTTTTCAACTTATATAAGTTATACGCATGAGTTTTGGCCGTATACTTTGGCCTCGTCATTTTAAAAATCGACACATAACCACCTATTATTTTTGTACGATCTAATTGCCTACTTGATATACTATCAGGAATGATAAATAAGTCGACCTAATAACTTCGTTTAATCACCTAACGAGACCCAAAGTAAATCGATATTAGAACTGTTTTCAGAAAACTTAAAAACCTTAAGTGGGCCGTAAAGCCCAAAAAGCTCATTTCAGCTTATTACAATAAGCTGAGCGTATAAGCTCTTTTGAAATAAATTTGTAACTTAAAAAGATGGATTTCGACTAAACAAGTATACCCCCAAACCCCTTGGATCGTAAATCCTTAACGGGCCCTAAATTTTGGCTCGTTAAGCCCAATTAATGAAATAAGCTAATTATAAGCTAATAAGCTGTTGGTATAAGCTGTTTGAAACTTTATGAGCTTATTGAAATAATAAAAATGCCAAGTTTTAAATTTGGTAAAGTTTGGACTATTTTTGCAAATGTTCGAAGGTTAAGGACTAAAAGTGTAAAGTTTGTAAACTTTGGGTGAAAGTATAAAACTGTTTTTCTAAAGGGTATAAACTGTAAATATTGAAACTTAGAGATAATGAATGTAAATATTTGATATTTGGACTAAAAACATAAATATATATAATTTTTGACTAACGGCGTAAATGTTTTTCCGTTAAGGGTAAAAAATGTAAAATTGAGAAACATGAAGGATTGAATAGTAATATTGATTTTAATAATAATTTTATAAATTATATATATTTATACTTATATATATATACATTTGAATATATATTAAAGACGATAAATATTAAACGTAACTTATTATATATATATATATATATATATATATATATATATATATATATATATATATATATATATATATATATATATATATATATATATATATATATATATATATATATATATATATATAATACGAATAAAACGTATATAACGAATAACTAAATTTAGACGAATAAAACAATACGTAACCATTATCTATTTTTATACGACGTAGCATATCACGTATGCACTTTATCGATTACTCATAATTAATAATAAACGTTCGCAATAAAACGAGACTTAAAAACTAAAACGTGCCATATCTTATAGGTTGTGTGTGAAGCCGTTGCCTTGCATCGTTGAGATTACGTTTGTTCTACTATCCTACTAAGGTGAGTTCATAGCCCACACTTAACTTATTTTGTGGGGGGGATACATGCTCAAAAACCGAACACAAGTCTTTTCCTGATCTTATTATTGCTTAAGTAGCTATTGCCAAAAGTCCCTCGATCATGAACCTTAATCACTTGAAAGGTGAACGTAAATAATTGTGAATAGATCTATTAGGGATTGACAATCCCCATTTGGTGGCTAGAGGAAAGTCACCAAATGCACTTTATTTGAATATCATAGGTTACTGGAAAATACCTATCTTGGGGGCTATATATTTTACATCATTATTACAGAAAATATTGATGTCTGTTAAATCGTTGAGTGTCATGAGCTTCAGGCAATAATAAATGTGATTTTTCTAATTTGTTTATTTGTATTTATATACAATAAGCATCTGTATATTGTGTTCAAACTCTTAATTATAAACCTATGAATTTCACTCAACTTTTGTTGACATTTAGCATGTTTATCTTAGGTAACTAAATGGAATGGATGGCAACGGCACGAAGTGGGCAAATAAAGAAACGTTTATTTTCTCTTTGAATAAAACTTGTTATTAAATAACGAATTCTCTTGGAATTATGAATATTTGGTATTTTAAATAAAATTTACAACGATCACTTGAATCGTTTTCTATAATTGTGACAAAGATCCACGATATAATACCCCAAAAGTTTTCCGCTGACATTTTAAGTTTTCCGCTGTATTGATCGATTTTGGGGGTGTTATACTTACGCATAAAACTCTTACGCATAAGCTTAAAACTTACGCTTAAGGAAAATCTTACGCATAAACTCACAAGTTTACACATAAGATCAACCTTTACGCGTAACTTTGAAGTCTACGCATAAGTTTGGTGTTACGCATAAGATTTCATCTTTGCCTTAGGATTCTCAATCTTAACCAAAGGAACGTGCATTTCAATCCTATACTAAGATCCATTATTAGACAAGTGTTCTAAGATGTCTCAACCACCACATTACTACTTCTCTCATCCTCAGCAACAGCAACATCAGCAGTATCAGCAACAACAATACCATCAGCAACAATCATATCAACAACCATCACAATCACACTTTCATCAACAACCGTTTAATTCACAACAACAGTATCTCATGTTGCAACAACATCAAATCATTCCTCAACAACAACCATATCCAATGTCACAACAAAACACTCAGTTTTCCTCCAAACAACCTCACTGGTTTGATAGAATGTGTGAAGTTATTACAACTCAACAATCCAGACATGAGGCAGGATCACTTGAAACACCTCCAATGTTAACACCTGGGAACTATGTTCAGTGGTCAAGTCGATTCTTACGATTTATTGAACTAAAGAAACCCCATGGGAAATTCTTGAAACAAGTGATACTTGAAGGACCATTTGAGTGGCCAACAAGACTTGAAATTGGTGATCCAACTGCTGAGCCTCCACGTGCTCCTGCAGAGAAACCTGTTCCAGAATCTCAACTCACAGAGGATCAGAAATACCATCGTGAAGCTGATGAGTATGCAATGGCCTATATACTTCAAGGAATACCTAATCCAATTTATCGAATGTCGATGCTCAGAAAACGGCCAAAGCTATGTGGGAACATGTTCATCTCCTAATGGAAGGCACTCAATTGAACAAAGATGATATGGAATCCAAACTCTACATGGAATACACTAACATCACAATTGAACCAGGAGAGTCACTTGAATCCTACTATCATCGTTTCACTAATGTGGTAAATGATCTGGAACGACACAAAATTACAGTACCAAGGATCGCAGTGAACTCCAAATTCGTCGGTAGTCTTGGTCCGGATTGACACAACTATGTGACATTCGTTCGACAAACCAAAAATCTTCATGATGCACCATATGGATTGTTGTATGATTTTCTAAAACACCATGAACCTGAAGTGGAAAAAGATCGAGCTCTTCGAGGAGGATACTTACCATCCCCAACACCAAATTCATTGGCACTCGTAGCTTAATCTCACTATGCTCCACTACCAATGTCAAATCATGCATATGTTCAAGAGCAAAACTACTTCAGTTATCCACAATCTTCTACCTCAAACCAAATGGTTCCTTATGATTCATTTCTACAGAATTCTACAACTCAACTTGTTCTATACAACAACAATGATGCAGTGTATTACTCGAACTCCAATGAAGATGACGATGAGGAGTTTAACACATTGAATCAGGGACTTGCTCTTATTGCTCGTGCTTTTAGCAAATTCTCCAACAAAACAAACAACCGTCAACGTTCATCTTCTAACATAAGGAATCAAGCTGTTGTACATGATGGAAGGGTTGAAATTCAGAATCGTAACTTTGGTCGATCAGGTTCAGGAGGTTCTTCAGGAAACTTTGGGAATGGTCAGAGGTTTAACAACAATGGAGGGTTCAGGAACAACTTAGGTGCTTCTCAGCAAAGGTCTGAACCAGTTGAAACTAGGAACTCAAACTCTGGGAATGCAGTATCGTGTTATAACTGTAATGATAAAGGTCATATCGCAACAGCATGTCCTAAACCGAGAACTCGGGGTAGTAAGTTTCACAAGCAGGCATTACTTATGGCTCTCCAAGATGAAAAGGATGGACATTTCACTAAGCAGGAGAACAATTTCATGGCAAATGCAAACAACGATGATGACATGCAAGATCTCGAAGCTAATGTAGCTGTGATGCTGATGGCCAACATGCAGGAACTTCAGTTTAATGATTCAGGCCTTGTGTATGACACAGATGGCTTATCTAAGGTACATGATCTTAATGCGTTCCTAATACATGAATTAGTTTCACCCTCTGCTTTTGAATCAGATACGGCGCAAGTTGTTCCATCTGACTCATCTTCATCTTCTCAAGCAGATGAACAAATAAACACAATTGTCATATTCGATGATGACACAGTCGTTTCATTTGATGATTCTATTGAGAATGATAAACATGATCATATAGAACAACATGAACCATCGTTTGATCCAGACCCTGACCTTATATTGTTATCCAAACAACTGAACACTCAACAATTGCAAATCATAAAATGCAACGAGAAAAACAAAGCCTTAAAAGAAACAAATGCGTCACTTGCAAGAGATATTGAGTGTTATAAAATACAACTTTCAAATCAGGAAAACAAGGTTAAACACGCAAAAAGTTTTGAAAAAGCTTTTCAAGAATCTTACAACAAAGAGCAAGATCTTCAACTTAAAATGCAAGATTTAATTGAGTCAAACGGAAAGTTGGTTTCAAAACTAGAAAGTGAAAAGTGTGAACTTCAAACAAAAGTTGAACAACCTCAAAAAGTGCTTTCAAAAACAGAAACAAAATTGTCAATTTGCAAAAAGGATTTTTGTGAACATAAAATACGAAAAAGGAAGTATAGATAAATTAATCGGTGAGAACGTTGATCTTGAAATACAACTCAAAGAATTTCGTAATGTTGTTTACAAAACCGGGGGCTCTGTCACAACAATTTAGAAAGTCACTTTAAAACCGAGACCCAATAAAGGATTTGCACTTTTGTGATTCCAAATCAATGTTTCTTCATAAAGCATTCAAAGAAAATCCTAAAATTTACAGTATGGACCATATGCTTGATAATACAATTGTGCGTACTAATGTTTATGATACTGAGGAAGAAGAAGAACTTGAAGAAGAGAGTCGATAAAAAATGAGTCAAGTTGAATATTGGAAACCATATGATAACTCAAAAGCTCCTCATATTTCTAAATCTTTTGTTCCTCAAAAGGAATTACCTGAGAAATCATGGTATGTCACTGAGTCATATGTTTCATCTTCTAATGCGGCCCCTGTCCAAACTGTAGCACAAATAAATGGTCCTTTACCATCCTCTGGTGAAGTAACACCGTTACCAAAAAGTTGTCGTGTCTTAAATTATTTCAAAACTTTTATGGAAGACATCGAAATTTTGGAGGAAACAATTGAACGTAATTCTGAAATAAAAATTGAAACTTTTCAATCAGCTTACGAGCGAGAAAAGAGAGATATTTTTCAAAAACAAATATTGCCAATTGTCAAACACCTCCGTCTTTGTGCTACACGTTGGGAACAGGAACTTCAAAATGAAGTCAAAACAATGATAAATATTTTCAACTCAAATGAAAATGCGATTTTGGTTCAAAAGCAAAGAAATAGAATTTTAAAAGATGATGCTGATCGACACTTGGAACAAGTTCTCAATGCTGATATTTTGTCTGTTATCATGAATGATCTCTATAAATCTGGTACTTCTATGCTTATGGATGATCTTTGTGTTGTTAATAATTTGTTGAATGTGGAACTAGAGACACTAAAACTTGACAATGACATGTTAAGAAATAACAATGATGATGTGACAAAACAATTTTCAAAAGAAATTTGTCTACTCAAACAAAGGCTTGAATGGTGTCAAGCTCATAGTATTGAAACAGAATTGCAACTTCAAAGTCAAAATAATTCAAACTCTTGTCAGCTTTGCAAAAATAATGAGTCTTTAAAAAGTTTGTGTCTCAAATACGAGAAAGAAATTGCGGATTTAAAAATTGAAAACGTCGAATGGCAACAAAACCGCGATGATATCAAATATTGCAATGGTTTACTTGAGTTGGATATTCAGGATAAGAATCACATCATCATTGATTTGAAAGAGAAAATTAAGCTACTTCAAAAAGGAAAGTTTTTTGACACCACTGTGATAGCACCAGGATTGTATTAATTGGAAAACACTGATAAGGGAAATTTTGTTCAAAACACTAATGTTGATAACTCCACTTTCACAGGACTAGTCTCCACTAATAGCGTTAGCAGACCCAAGCGAAAAAGCAACAAGAAGAATAGGATGTTGCAACATAAAAGAGGACCACTAGAAGCTCTAGAAGTAGAAGATCAACTTAGGAATTTGAATAAAACTCATGTTGCATGAGATTTAGATTCTAATCTGGCAAATTGTAATCAAAATCTAAATGTAACGAATGATGAACCTTTGAATGTTTTGAATATTAATGCATCTTGTGTGTTTTGTCGTAAAAGCGTATCATCTGGTGTTCATACAAAATGTATAGCTAATTCTCTTCTAAATCATCATAAGAAACGTAGGACAAGCATTCCTTCTAGGCCCACTACTGCCTCTAAGTCTACATTAGGAAAACCGCCATCTACGGTTTCTAATGAAGTTGTAGTTACCCCCATAATTGAAGAGAACAAATCTAGGAACAAGCCCATTACTCGTGAATTGATACGTGAGAATCGCACCAGGCTTTACTTCTCAAGGGATCTCGAGAAGCTTACAACCCCCACCAGGCAGTGTACCTGATCGTTGTAGTATAGTATAGTGACAAGTACCGGGGGATTGATCGTTCAGCTAGGAATAGTGTCGCTAGGATTAGAAAACCTAAATACTAGTTCAAGAGATGAGAGATGATTATTTTTGTGTTTTTATATTTTTTAGAAAGTAAAGTAAAATCTCGGGTTTGAAGGATATGGGCGGAATTAGTTGCTAGTCATCTAACCCAATACTAAGATGCAATCAAAATAAAATACTAGAAATAAAAATAAAACTAAATTATACTAAGGTTTTGAGCAATAAGTGGAGAAGTTGTGTTTACTTAGATTTCACTACTCCCTAGATATCTTTTACACGTTAATTACTTGTTATAGTTGCGTGGATGACGGATTGTATTCCTTAATACCATTCATGGGGTGGTGCACTTACTTCCCCAATCCTATGAGTGCCTACTTCACTCCTACGTCGAGCCGGCTAAGAAGCTCCTAACATGGGATCATTAGAATTTACTCATGCATTAAATACAACCAATAAAACCTAGTGCACGTCAGTTCATGTTTCCTAAGACGTTCAAGCATGTTACCATTTGGAGATCTGCCAGTTTTCTTAAGCCTAACATCGAAATCATTCATCAAATATAACCATAAATAAGTAATCAACACATAATTAACATCTAGGTTTCATTAGATCCAAGCAAACACAAGATAAATCTAGCCTAGCATAGTGGAATCAAGATAAGAACAAGATATAGACAACCAACACATAGACATATTGATTGAATTAAAAGAACACTTATCTCAATTACACTTGTAAGGTTTCAAGGGCTGAAAACCCTTGAAAAACCTGTGAAAATTGTATTAGGTTCGGCCTTAGGGTTTCTCCAAAACTTCCTCTCTTTATTGTGTAAAAATTAGAAAACTAAATATAGGAAATAGGGTCTGACGGCGTCAAGACCAAATTGGTGACGCCGTCATCTCGCCGCCAAAATACTTCTCGGACTGCCTTGATCTACTTCTGACGCCGTCAAGTGTTATGTGTTTCCAGGCCGTCACGTATTTTATTCTTGACGCTCTTCCTTGTGACGCCGTCATTTCTGTACTGGGTCGTCATGAAAATTACTCGTGACGCCGTCAAACTTTTGCTCTTGACGCCGTCACCTACTGTTCCCAGCTTGGAAAATTGAGACTTTGCCGTTTTCTTCACTTTTATGCTCCAAAAACGTCCAAAATGCCTTCTTTTCCAGATTTCACTTCCAAAGTACCTAAAATCACAAAAGGAACGATTTAGGGCAATATTTGATCAAATAAATTCAATTCCGAGCTTAAATAACCCCCTAAAAGTGGTTCATTTTTCGCCTCATCATATACCCTTACACTTGAGATTTGCTTGTCCTCAAGTAAATGCGCTTTTATTCTACTCGAAATACAAGTTAAGGGTCATTTAACACTAATATAAAAGTAATTACAACAAATAATCGTTCCACTAAAGACCAAAGACAAGCACGGAGGTTATACAGAAGCACCTCACAAATAGTGTTTAGATACTCACATCTCTCGGGTGTAATAAAGTATAAATTACAATATGGAAATGGAAAACATCTCTCACTACCTGTGATAGCAAAATAGATTACCATAGGCTTAGGAAAGGATCAAACCTCCACCACATGGCGTAAGCACCTAGGATAAACTATCAAAGAGGTCTTTTAAAGGGTTGTAACATTAGGTGTAGGGATATGAAATACACGGTTTTGTTGGATAAAGGCAGTCTTTACTGGTGGCGAGTTAACAATCTTGGTTTATTACATGTACAATGTGGCGTTGCTAAGCCAAGACTAGACTCGACTTAAGCTAATAAATGAAAAATAACAAAAACATAAAATGAACATAGAATAAAAAGGGATGGTAGTCCGTATGTTTTTTTCTCTTTTCTCTTTTTTTTCTTTTTTTCTTTTTTTTTTTTTTTTTTTTTTTTTTTTTTTTTTTTTTTTGCATACACTCTTACCCTACCATCCAAAGTAATACATCATAGGGAATAAAAATTCCCCTTACACATGAATTTTTACATAATTTACAATAAAGTAAACTAATGACTCGAATCAAGAAAATCAAAACACTTGGAGCACTTTTAAGATTAACGTACATATGGGGGTAATAATATGATGTTCTTCCCCATTACTCCATAAATAAGTACTTTACCCATGAGTCCTAATCGTCCCAAAACAATATGTACAAGGATATGACTCGGCTTAGCAACCATGTAATCAATTAGATAGTTAACTTAGGGTTTAACAAATAACAATAATGCACTAAAAATGAGCGCATACACGGAAGGCTAAGACGATTTGGGTGTACATTTAAGTGGGGTGTAACAAATTCTTCCTTTAAGTAAAATGCTTAAAGTTAGAAACGAAAGGATAGGCTCGGAGGGGTGTACTAGGGGTTTCGTGTACTAAAAATGAGTACAACGCTAAGGGTGTGAGAAAAATTAATTGACTTAAGTAGTCAAGTAATATGACTTAAATGGTCAAGAAATTGTAATACGGGTTTAACACAAGGGTGATCCTAATGCCTCTTATCATGTAGTAAATCCTACTACACGAATGTAGTCTCACTAGCGGTCTCGGGATGCATCACTAACGCAAGTTCTAGAATCTAAATGCTACCGGTACACTCATAAGCACTAATAGTAAATGCTTTTCCTATCAAATCTAAAGGCGAACCTCACATATTTGGGTGGAAAATTTTTCTGAATATACGGTTATGTGCTAGTCATACAATCTCCTATCCATGAGACGCTTGCTATGGCTAAAGTTTCACTCCTAAATGTTGTAAAAAAATTTAAATTTGGCGCTAAAATTGCACTAACAAGTGTTTCTCATAGTTTTATTACACACCTACCATTAAACAAAGCAAACTCAAGCGAAAGTGTATTTGTAAGGTATCATCATTTTACCCTCCCCTTACACTTAAGATGAACATTGTCCCCAATGTTCAACTAAAGAATGTAAAAGTGAAATAAGTAAAACAAATGAAATCAAATACTCCCCTGATTCGCTCGGTATGGATAATTAGGTGGCCAGGTTAAATCTTCCTCCAAGAAAATGAACAATCAATGCTTCCCTTCCAGAATATAAATCATCTTCTTGTCATACATAACCTGTAAATCCTGAGAAAACAGACAAGACAACCTCGCATAAAATCGGCGGCATCCTATATAAGTTTCTAAATCCTAGAAAATAGAGTAAGATGTAATGCTTGTGGAATGAAGTTTGTAGACTTCCTGGAGAATATAAAACTTAATAATTCACAAAAACTTTAAGACTCCGTTAGAAAAACAAAACCGGTAAAATTTCCAGATTTTTACCCATGACGCCGTCAAGAGCAAGCTCGTGTAATTGCAAGAATCTATTAGTTCCGGCAATTGTATAGTCTAAGTTACATGCCTTAAGTGCCCAATAAGCCTTATGTTCTAATTCTACTGGCAAGTGACACGCCTTTCCATACACCATGCGAAACGGGGTCGTTCCAATGGGTGTTTTGTAGGCGGTTCGGAATGCCCACAAGGCTTCGTCGAGTTTAAATGACCAGTCTTTCCTATTCTGACTAACCGTTTTTTCAAGTATTCTTTTAATAGCTCTATTTGTGTTTTCGACCTGGCCATTGGTTTGTGGATGATAGGCGGTGGAGAACCGATGTGATACTCCATACCTCTTCATGACCTTTTCCATTTGTGCATTGCAAAAGTGGGTCCCCCTATCACTGATGAGAGCTTTAGGAATCCCGAATCTAGCGAAAAGCTTTTTCAGGAAATGAATAACTACTCTGGCATCATTGGTCCTAAGGGCTTGTGCCTCAACCCATTTTGAAACATAGTCGATGGCAACTAAAATTTATTTGTTCCCCCCTGAAGATGGAAAGGGTCCCATGAAGTCAATTCCCCAAACATCGAAGACCTCACATACTTGTATAAAATTCTGAGGTGCTTCATCCCTATGTGATATGTTCCCGGCCCGTTGACATGCATCGCATGCCTGCACCATCTCTTTGACATCACGGAAAATTGTAGGCCAATAGAATCCCGCATCGAAAATCTTTCGGGCGGTGGTGTTTATCCCATGATGCCCGCCAGAGGGACCAAAGTGACATTCGCTCATAATCTTCACTGCCTCACTCTCCGAAACACAACGTCTTATAATTTGGTCAGGACACCTTCGGAATAAAAATGGTTCATCCCAAAAGTAGTATTTTAACTGAGAAAAGAACCTTTTTCTTTCGTATCTAGTCAGGTGTTCAGGAATGATTCTGCTTGCGAGATAATTGGCAAAATCGGCGTACCAAGGCTCCGAATCAATCATTAACATGAGTTGTTCGTCAGGAAATGAATCCCTAATCTCACTCCTATCGTGCTCACCTAAGGGGTTTTCAAGATGAGATAGATGATCTGCGGCCAGGTTTTCTGCCCCCTCTTATCACGAATCTCAACATCGAATTCTTGTAACAACAAGATCCACCAAATTAGTCGTGGCTTAGCATCCTGCTTAGCGAAAAGATATCTAAGAGCCGAGTGATCAGTAAAAACGACTGTCTTTGAAAGGACAAGATATTGCCGGAATTTATCAAATGCGAACACTACGGCTAACAATTCCTTTTCGGTGGTGGAGTAATTCTCTTGAGCGGGATTCATGGTTTTGCTAGCGTACTAAATAGGTTGGAATTGCTTGTCACGCCGTTGGCCCAGTACAGCCCCGAAAGCGAAATCGCTAGCGTCACACATGATTTCAAACGGTAACTCCCAGTTGGGTGTAATCATGATTGGAGCTTGTGTGAGCTCCTTTTTTAAGAGATCGAATGCATCCTTGCATTCTTGGGAGAAATCGAATGGAGCATCCTTCACGAGCAATTGAGTCATTGGCCGAGCTATTTTGGAGAAGTCTTTGATGAATCTCCGATAAAACCCGGCGTGCCCCAAGAAGCTGCGTATTGCTTTAACAGTCGTGGGGTATGGTAACTTAGATATAGCTTCAACTTTAGCTTGGTCCACCTCTATCCTATTCCCCGAGATCTTATGCCCTAACACAATCCCTTCTTTCATCATGAAATGACACTTTTCCCAGTTTAACACCAAGTTGGTTTCCTCACAGCGTTTAAGCATTTTTTCTAGATTAGCAAGACAGCGGTCGAAGGAGTCCCCGAAGACTGAAAAGTCATCCATGAACACTTCCATGCTGTCTTCCATAAGTTCGTGAAAGATTGCGGTCATGCATCGTTGGGAAGTGGCGGGGGCATTACATAGCCCAAAAGGCATTCTTTTGTAAGCGAACGTTCCATAAGGGCAAGTAAAAGTGGTCTTTTCTTGGTCCTCAGGTGCTATGGGAATTTGAAAATACCCTGAGAATCCATCCAAGAAACAATAGTATTCGTGCCCAGACAATCTCTCTAACATTTAGTCAATGAATGGTAAGGGAAAGTGATCTTTCCTTGTAGCATCATTGAGCTTTTGATAATCAATGCATACCCGCCATCCAGTAACCGTTCTCGGGGGCACCATCTCACCCTTGTCATTCTTAACCACCGTCATTCCACCCTTTTTTGGTACAACCTGTACAGGACTGACCCATGGGCTTTTTGAGATTGGGTAAATCAATCCTGCATCCAGAAGTTTGATGACTTCTTTCTTCACCACTTCCTTAATATTGGGGTTCACCCGCCTTTGGGGTTTCACGGTAGGTTTATAATCTTCTTCCATGAGAATCTTATGTGTGCAAAAAGTGGAGTCAATCCCCTTAATGTCGACTACACTCCATGCAAGCACTCCCTTGTACTTTTTAGGACCTCTAAGAGTTTACCTTTTTGTTCATGTTCGAGGGAAGTGTTTATGATTACCGGCAGCTGGTCCTCTCCCTGAAGGAAGGCATACTCCAAATGGTTAGGAAGTTCCTTAAGTTCTAGCTCAGGAGGTTCGATAGTAGAAGGCTTAAGCTTGTTTTCAGGTTTTCGGAGCTCGAGATGCTCCGTGGCCTCTTATCTAGGGTAGAAGGATACTGCACCAACATCCTCCATCTTTTCCACCTCTAGCAAAGGTAGAAAACTCTCATCCCGTAACCAGCCTTCCTCGATTTGATCATCAACACAGCTATCGATGACATCCGTGAGTTCATCGACCTCCCTAATGAAATAGAGCCGGTTACCTGCTTCGAGATAGAGATCCATAGAGTCCTTAATGTCGAAGGTTGTGCTATCGGTTCCCACTCACAAGGTTAACTTGCCATCATAAAAATCAATGACAGCATGAGCGGTAGCAAGAAATGGTCTCCCTAAGATGATGGGTACCAAGTCATCCTCCTCCATATCTAGGATTACGAAGTCAACCGGGAATTTGAATTTCCCAACTTTGACTAGCACATTCTCGCATATCTCTATGGGGTACTTGACTGATCTATCGGCTAGTTGGATGTTCATACGGGTAGGCTTTAATCCAGAGTATCCTAATTTAATGAACATGGAGTGAGGCATAAGGTTGATACTCGCCCCTAAATCGGCAAGAGCATTCTTTATTGATAGAGATCCTATGGAGCAAGGCAAGGTGAAGCTGCCTGGATCGTCTACCTTCTTTGGTAGCCCTTGATGGGTTACCACCGAACATTCTTCCCCCAAGGTCACAAGACCCTCAAGTTTCTTTCAGTTAGCGAGTAATTTTTTAAAGTACGCGCTATACTTCGGCATGTGATAGCAAGCATCAAGGAGGGGTATGGTGACTATTGAGTCTTTTAGGTATGACAAGAATCTTTTATTATCATTCTCAGTTTTATGGTTCTTTAATCAGGATGGGAATGGAATTCTCACGTGTTGGTTAGGTGGGGTTGATGGGGAAGGGGTCGTCAAGGGAGGTTGGTTGGGAGTCTCGCTGCCTACATCCTCCTCCTCCTCGAGAGGCTTGTTTGGATCGGGAGTGATGGGGGGCGAGCTTGGGTAAGGGGGGTCCTTGGTTGTTGTTCCAGCTCGAGTGGTTATCGCGAGCATGGGGTCTTTTTTGCTTACTGATGGCCTTTCAAGGTTATCGAGGGCTGAGTTAAGCTTGTTGAAAAACTCTCCAATGTCATTCTGCTGCTCGTCAACAAGTTCATTGAGACCGTTTAATTGTAGGCCCTTTTCTTGAGTGAAGTGACCAAGGTCATCTTCAAAAGTGTTCCTGATTTTGAATTCAGGACCTTCCTTTCCTTCTCCTCTTTTCACCAGATTTCCCCAGAGGGTGTAGTCATCATTTTGGTAAAAAGGCAAAAGGGAGGGATCGGCATAGATGTCACCTCCTGACAAACATGCATGTTCAGTCGTGGCTTCTCCTCCGCATTCCTCTATCTCATGCGGGCCCCCACAGTAGTCGCAGATCAAGTAGGGATTTGAAAGTTGCTTAGGTAACTGTGACCCAGCCATGTAATCCACTCTTTTGTGAATTTTTCTTAACCGATCTGAAGTGATTTCAAAAATGCTGACAGTCGACTCAGGTTCATCCCAAGTGTCATCCTGGTCTTGAGCATATTCTTCAATTTTGTCCCATCCTTCTTCGGCACTAAGATTGGCTAGTCTCCCTTTTCTAGAATTGTTGATTCCGTTCCGATCGTTTAAGGAGATATTGTCATAGAAGATTTGGACCAAAAGCCAAAGTTCGATGCCATGATGGGGAACTTGTCATATTAAATCCTTGAATCTAATCCACGATTTATGGAAGGGTACATCCTTCCCTTTTCGGAAACGGAGGATCCTATCTCTAAACGCTGAGGTTTTTCCAGGTGGAAAGAACTTTTCATAGAACTTGGATATGAGTTGCTCCCAGGTGAAAATAGATTCAGAAGGAAGTTTATCATACTATTCTAGAGCTTTTTCATATAGGGTGAAAGGGAAGAATCGTAATCGGGACGTGTCTCTAGTAGCCCCATCCGTACGGAGGGTGTCTACTATTTTCAAGAAGTCTTTAATGTGTTGAATTTGATTTTCCTCATCTAAACCACAAAACTTACACACACTTTGGACAAGCCAAACATCGGGCGCATGTAAGACCTCACTGGTGTGTTCGTTTGGGTAGACAATGGCATTTGAAAAGCCACTAGGGGTTGGGGAGGAGTAGTCCTTAAGGCGCTTAGGAGTAGGAGTTACGGGGGTACTCATCTCGTTGTTGGGTTAGGAGCTAGGGGTTGTAACGTGATTTTCTGAATTTTCCTCAGAAAGGGGTGCATCAAATTCGATAGCAATGCTAGATGGTTCAGGAGTTGAGTGAGTTTGTCTTAACCTACACATTTCTCTTTCGGGTTCTGCATAAGGCAAGACAAGGTCTCTAGTGGTACTACGACTCCTAGTGATCCTAAGGTTGGAGAATTCGTTGGTTGCCATAATGGCGGACGGTAGAGAGGTACAAACAAAAACACAAAGAATTAAGATAGACTAAAGAAACCTAAAAATAAAAATAAAATCTTACTAGAAAGGAATCTAGCAAGTAGACCTAATAAAAAAAATTCTAACCTAGACAATAACTATTCCCTGACAGCGGCGCCAAAAACTTGATACATGGGAATCGCACCAGGCTTTACTTCTCAAGGGATCTCGAGAAGCTTACAACCCCCACCAGGCAGTGTACCTGATCGTTGTAGTATAGTATAGTGACAAGTACCGGGGGATTGATCGTTCAGCTAGGAATAGTGTCGCTAGGATTAGAAAACCTAAATACTAGTTCTAGAGATGAGAGATGATTATTTTTGTGTTTTTATATTTTTTAGAAAGTAAAGTAAAATCTCGGGTTTGAAGGATATGGGCAGAATTAGTTGCTAGTCAACTAACCCAATACTAAGATGCAATCAAAATAAAATACTAGAAATGAAAATAAAACTAAATTATACTAAGGTTGTGAGCAATAAGTGGAGAAGTTGTGTTTACTTAGATTTCACTACTCCCTAGATATCTTTTACACGTTAATTACTTGTTATAGTTGCGTGGATGACGGATTGTATTCCATAATACAATTCATGGGGTGGCGCACTTACTTCCCCAATCCTATGAGTGCCTACTTCACTCCTATGTCGAGCCGGCTAAGAAGCTCCTAACATGGGATCATTAGAATTTACTCATGCATTAAATACAACCAATAAAACCTAGTGCACGTCAGTTCATGTTTCCTAAGACGTTCAAGCATGTTACCATTTGGAGATCTGCCAGTTTTCTTAAGCCTAACATCGAAATCATTCATCCAATACAACCATAAACAAGTAATCAACACATAATTAACATCTAGGTTTCATTAGATCTAAGCAAACACAAGATAAATCTAGCCTTGCATAGTGGAATCAAGATAAGAACAAGATATAGACAACCAACACATAGACATATTGATTGAATTAAAAGAACACTTATCTCAATTACACTTGTAAGGTTTCAAGGGCTGAAAACCCTTGAAAAACCTGTGAAAATCGTATTAGGTTCGGCCTTAGGGTTTCTCCAAAACTTCCTCTCTTTATTGTGTAAAAATTAGAAAACTATATATAGGAAATAGGGTCTGACAGCGTCAAGACCAAATTGGTGACGCCGTCATCTCGCCGCCAAAATACTTCTCGGACTGCCTTGATCTACTTCTGACGCCGTCAAGTGTTATGTGTTTCCAGGCTGTCACGTATTGTACTCTTGACGCTCTTCCTTGTGACGCCGTCATTTCTGTACTGGGTCATCATGAAAATTACTCGTGACGCCGTCAAACTTTTGCTCTTGATGCCGTCACCTACTGTTCCCAGCTTGGAAAATTGAGACTTTGCCGTTTTCTTCACTTTTATGCTCCAAAAACGTCCAAAATGCATTCTTTTCTAGATTTCACTCCCAAAGTACCTAAAATCACAAAAGGAACGATTTAGGGCAATATTTGATCAAATAAATTCAATTCCGGGCTTAAATGACCCCCTAAAAGTGGTTCATTTTTCGCCTCATCATGAATTCACCAAAAAGAAAGCGAAACTAGTTGGAATTGGCAACGTTGGTTACAATATAAACCAGACTTTAAATGGATTCCTAAATTATTGAATACATGTGCTTCTAACCAACAGGAACCCGCACTTTCTTTAGGTTCCACCCTTACTTCTGTTCCATCCTCATCGTCTTCTTTTGATGCAGGTGGTACAGATTGTTCTCTGGATTGTTGATAGCGGATGCACCCGACATATGACAGGCAATCTCAAACTGTTAATCAACTTTGTTTCAAAGTTCATTGGTACTGTCAGATTCAGGAACGATCATTACGCTTTAATCATGGGATATGGTGACTATGTCAGTAGGAACATTGAAATCAGTCGTGTTTATTATGTGGAAGGTCTAGGACACAACCTCTTTTCTGTCAGTCAATTTTGTGATGGGGATCTAGAAGTAGCATTTCGTGAGAAAACTTGTTTCGTTCGTGACTTACAAGGAAATGATCTAATGTCTGGCTCACGTGGTTCTAACCTTTATACAATATCAATGTCAGATATGATTGCTACATCTCCGATATGTCTTCTCTCCAAAGCGGAATCGACTAAATCTTGGTTATGGCATAAATGTCTTTCGCACTTGAATTTTAAAACTATGACTGAACTTGCTTGGCATAAACTTGTTGATGGTTTTACAAGACTCGTTTTACCAAAGATCACTTATGTTCAGCCTATGAACAAGGAAAAAGTACTCGAGCTCATTTTCCTTCTAAATCTGAGCACAGTACCAATCATGTTTTACAATTGCTTCATATGGATTTGTGTGGTCCGATGCGTGTTCAAAGTTTCAACGGTAAACGCTACATACTTGTAATTGTGGATGATTACTCCAGATGGACTTGGGTTTATTTTCTACGAAGTAAAGATCAAGCTCCTTCAATGATCATCACCTTTCTCACTAAAATTCAAGTTCAGTTACGTAACACGGTACGAATGGTCAGAACTGACAATGGAACTGAATTTAAGAATCAGACACTTTGGTCATATTATGAGAAAGTGGGAATTCAACATCAAACATCTATTCCTAGAAGCCCAGAACAGAATGGAGTTGTTGAAAGACGCAACAGGACGTTAGTGGAAGCTGCTAGAACCATGTTGATTAATGCTCAATTACCAGATTACTTATGGGCGGAAGCTATTTTAACCGCATGTTATACCCAAAACCGTTGCATGATCACAAAACGCCATCGCAAAACACCTTATCAAATTGTTCACAAAAGAAAACCAAACATTGATTACTTTCATGTATTTGGAGCACTTTGTTATCCGAAAAATGATCGTGACGATTTAGGTAAACTTAAAGCAAAGGCTGACATCGGAGTGTTCGTTGGATATTGTGAAAATTCTAAAGGCTTTTGGATATGGAATCGTCGGACAAGAGAAATACAAGAAACTATTCACGCTAATTTTGATGAACCCACACAGATGGCTTCTGAGCAAAACAGCTTAGGACCCGAATTCAACCGTCTTAACTTTCCGGACTCTTCGGCTGAACCATTGCCTCTCAACCGCAAAGAATTGGAAACCTTGTTTGCTCCACTGTTTGATGATACAATTGAATACCGGTCTACTGAGGTCTCACCTAATTCCGCTGCACAACCTGATAATACTCAAGTACCTGACTCACCTCAACAAACTACAACAACTGTTGAGAAAGACGGTCCTCCAATTGCATCTCCATTAACAGCAGAACAAACTGCTTCCAACTCAAGACAATCAGCTGAAGATCCAACACCCCAATCAGTTCCACAACCCGCAGAGTATGATCCTAATGCATTCTTTAACCCGTTTGCCCCGGCTCCAACATTTCCTGAAGTAGCTGAGTCGTCCACACGCAATTTGGATCCTGCTAACATGCGAGATACTTATCAACTACACCCTTCGACACACAAATGGACTCGAGATCATCCCCTAGTTCATATTATTGGCCATCCAGACGCACCTGTAATGACAAGACAACGTCTTCACACAGATGGTGAAAATTGCATCTATGCACTCATAGTTAGTCTAGAAGAACCTAAGAACATCAAAGAAGCAATAACTTATGACAACTGGATTGAATCTATGCAAGAGAAATTTCAGCAATTCATATGATTAGAAGTCTGGGAATTAGTTGAAAGACCTGATGGAATCTACGTCATTGGGTTAAAATGGATTTGGAAAAATAAGCTAGATGCAGAAGGCACTGTCATACGTAACAAATCACGCCTGGTAGCGAAAGGATACTCCCAACTAGAAGGAATTGATTTTGCAGAATCCTTTGCTCCAGTGGCTAGACATGAAGCTGTTCAGATCTTTCTGGCTTATGCAGCACATCGGAACATGGTTGTTTATCAAATGGATGTGAAAACTGCATTTCTTAATGGAGAACTCCGTGAAGAAGTTTATGTAAGCCAACCAGACGGCTTCGTTGATCCTGAGCGTCCCAATCACGTTTACCGACTCAAAAAGGCACTCTACGGACTTAAGCAAGCCCCAAGGGCGTGGTATGACAAACTATCTGATTTCTTGCTGGCCAATAAATTTTCTAAAGGTTCGGTGGATCCAACACTATTAACAAAAACATACGGGGTGGACTTACTAGTTGTTCAAATCTATGTCGATGACATTATTTTTGCTTCAACAAAAAGAAGTTACTCAAATGATTTTGCAAATTTAATGAAAGATAATTTTGAAATGTCCATGATGGGTGAAGTTTCGTTCTTCCTAGGACTACAAGTTCATCAATCACCCCATGGAATTTTTATAAATCAGTCCAAATATGCTTTAGAAATTTTAAAGAAACATGGAATGATGAGTTGTGATACTTATAATACACCAATGGGCTATACCACAAAACTAGATGCTGACTTACATGGGACACCAGTTGACCCTACCAAATATTGTAGTATTATTGGGTCACTCATGTATCTCACAGCTAGTAGACCTGATATAGTATTTGTTGTCTACATGTGCTCTCGCTATCAGTCCAAACCAACTGAAAGACACCTCAATGAGGCTAAAAGAATCCTTCGATACATAAAGGGAACCATTAACTTGGGAATCTGGTATCCGAAGGATTCTGGTTTTGAACTAATTGCTTTTTCAGACGCTGATCATGCAGCATGTTTAGACACACGCAAAAGTACATCTGGTGGATTACAATTTCTCGGAGATAAACTTGTGTCATGGCAATCTAAGAAGCAGGACTGCACATCACTGTCGTCAACAGAATCTGAATACATAGCTATGTCTGCTTGTTGTGCTCAAGTCATGTGGATGAGATCACAACTTAAGGACTATGGCTACCTATTCAATAAGATTCCAATCTACTGTGATTCCAAAAGTGCCATTGCCATTTCCTGCAACACCGTTCATCATTGCAAATCCAAACACATTGATCTCCGCTATCATTTCATCAAAGAGCATGTCGAAAAGGGCACCGTTGAATTATATTTTGTTGGAACTGAGTACCAATTGGCGGACTTACTTACCAAAGCCTTAGCACCATCAAGGTTTGCTAGTCTAGTTCACCAAATTGGTATGCGATGTTTGACTCCAGAAGATCTGGAAAAGTTTTTAAAACACAAATGATCGTCAAACATCAAAACTATCTTTGTAAATATCTTACCAAAAACTAAATACAAAAATATAAAACCAGCAAAAACACAAAAAGATTTTTTCTCTTTTCTTTAAAACAAAATGCAAGTCTACACCACTCTTTTCAACACTATTTTTTAAAATTATTATCAAAAACAAGTGTTGAGGGGGAGGGAAAGTATTTTTAAAATCTTCTCAAAATATTTAATTTGTACTTGCTTTTTATCAAAAACATTTATTTTATCAAAGTGATGCTTTAAAGTTTTTTTCGGGATACTCTCCTTGACGATTGAAACTAATTCTGAAAAGCAAAAGGACATCGGTCTAAGGTCAAGGGGGAGTAAATTTATCCAAAGTTGTTCTTTGTTAATGCTTGATGGAGTTATGTATTAATGTGACTTAATTGGGCAATAGGTTTGTATGTAATATGAGGTTAAGGGGCCAAAGATGTCAAATAGTGAAACTTATCTTAACACTAATCAAAACCTTTGACCCACCACTATTTACTGCATCTGATTTCACATTTATTATTACCACCAAACACATCAACGATCCATAATCAACCAATTGATCCATCCATTGTTCTTCAAATCTGTAAGTACAAAAATGTTTTGATCATGTTTCTAAACAAGGGTTTTTAATTTCATCTTAATCCAACGGCTTGTTTATCCTTAATCGTTAAAATAAGCTTTAGGGTTTTGCGTAACATTGGACCCAGTGATTTGATGTGATAATGATTAAATTAGTTAGTGGGAAATGATCTTAGAATGATACTAAACATGTTCCAATACTCTAATCATACCCAATAAAATCAATTGATCGATTTCGAAATTAGGGTTCATTGTAGGTATTGGGGGATTTGAATGTGTGTTATTCTGAGATGATTAAATGATTAGGATACTGTTTATACATGTTATATAACATGTTTTGATGGTTTAATTGTATAAGTAACATGTTTGGATGGTGTTCCTTTGATTTAGGGTTCATGAACACTAGCAGATTTGATCTTGCGTTTTTGTGGATGTAATATGTTATAACTTGGTCAATATGTTTCTTAGGACATGTATAACACTCGCCTGTATCCCATTTCTACCCATAATCATGTTAGGATATTATTGTGATTAGTTGTTCATGCGTTCTTACGCAAAAGTTTGATTTTGGGTTGACTACGCATAAGTTTGTGTGATTTATATGTTTTGGAATGAGTAAGGATAGTGTATTGATCAGTGGTTGTGTTTAAAACTTTCAGGAATCAAACATTACAAAGTTTTCGAAGGTGATTTTTCATTCAGACAATCCTACGCAAAAGTTTACTCATCCTACGCGTAAGATGTAATCTTACGCGTAAGATTCGACTGTTTTGAAAAACTTGTCTTGGATAAGACAATGTTTACGCAAAAGATCATTTCTTACGCATAAGTTATTATCTTACGCATAAGTCATATCTTACGCATAAGGTTCAAACCTTTGCCTAAGCTTCAATCTTACGCATAAGATTCATTCCTACGCATAAGATGAATCCTATGCAAAAGTTTGAACTATACGCGTAGAATATAAGTTAAGCGTAGTTTTTTTTATCTTACGCATAAAATGATTACTTACGCATAAGAAATGTTATGCGTAGGATTTCCAATCTTACGCGTAACAATGTCTGATTTCATGAAATTTGTCTAAGTGTTGTAATTTTTCAAAAGTGTAAACTCTTGTATTTGTTAATACATGTTGTGACTTGATTGTTATAAGTTTCCACTAAGTTTTAACATCTAATATACAAGTTCATCATAAAACAACATTTTTGAACACAAAACACCCACTGATCAATCCAGTAATACATAATCATGTAATTGTATGTCTGAGCTAACAAAGAATATCATTGTTATGTTTGTGTTTGTGTATGATCAATTCAGATGGCACAACATGATGACATTCCATATGGACCAGAACCTGAACCAAAACTCACTTGGGAAGAAACCTTTCCCGAGTATTACTCCAGAAAGATAGGAAAAAACAACTTAAGGATCAACTTCAACAAAATCACGTGCAATGAATCCTCTTGCATTGTAGCTGTGGATGCTCTCCTCTATCACTCGTACAAAATCTTGCTCACCAAATCAGCATCAGTTGCTTGCTTCTACATACACCAATTTTGGCACTCACTCCAACTGGACCTTGGGGAAGAGTCCTTTACTTGTATGCTTCATAAGAGACAAGTCACTGTGGACATAGACACTCTTCGTAATGTTCTTGGTTTACCCAAAGTTGGTCCAGATAAAGAGTACGACCCAGTTCCTAATGAGGAAGAGTTGATAGAATGGTTACGGGATATTGGCTACGATGAATCAGAAGAAGTAGTGACTAGACACTCAAAGGTCAACATAAGATTTCTTCCACAACCATGGATAACTTTGTATATCCTTATTGCTAAGTCATTATCTGGTAGAGATACTGGTCACGAACACCCCAAACTCCAACATCTCAAACTTTTCTGGGCTATGGCAAACGTCAAAAAGGTGGACTATGCTAGCATTATATGGGAACATTTTGTGTGGCACATACAACAGAAAACTACTAATATTCCATTCATTCGTTTCACCAAGCTACTCATAAAAAGCTTCCTTCGTGAGTATGACGACATTCCTCAAAGACTGGATGATGAAGATAAGAACACATTCAGAAATGAGGACACTCTCAGGCAAATTAAGAGACTTGATACCAGTACACGTAAGCAAGGAAAAAACACTTCCCGATTGTCTCTTGAATGATAAAGTGAAAAATTGTAAGAACTACAAGTACTACGTTCAAGCTCTCAAGGAAGACAAAGTTGGTTTCTTAGACGAAGTTATTCTATCTTTGTTTATGTAGAAAAAGGGAAAGAAAGGCAGCAAGTCTGGGAGCTCTGGAAGTTCTAACAAATCTGCACATAAGCCTAAAAGGGGAACTCTTAAGTTCAAAATTCCAGTCAAGAAACCTGTTCCTGAATCAATTCCTGAACCCACACCACCATCTTCTCCAAAACCATCTGACTCAGAAACCGAATCCGATGATGGTCCAGTTTATAGGGAAGCCTGTGCACACATCAACAAGGAGGCTAATATTGAAAATCTTGATGATCTGGACATGTCTTTCGAAGATTGGGACAAAAATATTGATGAATTTGTTGAACAAGAAGAAAACAAAACAAAATTCATCCAAAGACCTTTAACTAAAGCAGACGCTAAATTGGAAGAAGAAAGATTAAGGGGAGATAAGATGAAGGAACCAATGACTACTGAACAAGAAGAAGCTCACTCTAACCTTGGCCTCTCCGTGGAAGAAGAAAATGAAAGGGCTCTTAATTTAGGTCTCCTCCACAGCAAAATTGACTCCTTACAAGCTGATCAACCTCCACCTCCTATGTTTACTCAAACAAACGAAGCTGGCGGATCTAGCAGTATTCCCGAGTCCACTCTAGTTGATCAAACTCAAGAAACAGGAACCAATGCTGCAATGATTGTCTACGAAACACCCACAGTATCACCTACAGATGTAGACATGCTAAATGCTTCAGTAAGAGGAGAATATGATGAGGAGGACCATATGGATACTGATGTTCCATACCTTATGACCATGGTAGAGATGGAGATCAGAGAGAAGGCTCAAGAGGAAGAGCTCAAAAGGAAACTTGAAGCTGAAGAGGCAAGGCTTGAGGAAATGGAACAAGCCGAATTGGAGGAAGCAATTCGTATGGAAGAAAGCAGGAAAGCTGAAGTGGCAGCTAACCATGCAGAAAATATAAGGCTTCAAGAAGAAATTCAGAGACAAAATGAAGAAGAAGCCAAATTAGCTAACGAACTAAGGCTTAAGGCAGAAGCTGACAAATTGGCTGAAGAGCAAAGGTTAAAGGATGAAGCAGCCAAAGATAAGAATGAAGAACCCAAGGATAAACCTGAATCACCAAGAGGAGATGATAAGGACATATCCACCCACATTGAATCTTCACAATCATCATCTCCAGCATCTGAATCTACACATGACGAATCAATCAAGAAACCCACAAGAACAAAAGCCTCTGCTGCATCTAAGTTGATTTAGAAGGCTGTAAGGAGAGTTCATGAAAAGAAGAAAAGCAAATTAGAAGATCAAGTTGAATCATTAGCAAGTCAAGTTGCTGAATTGACAAAGCTAAATACGAATGTCCAAGAACTGCAAGAAAAGGTGGACACCTTCTTAGCTAAAGATGTACAAGAAGCTATGGAAGCTACTTTGACTGCTCAAGCAACTCAATTCATGGAACGACACCTAGTGACAGAATTGACAGATTTGCTGAAGCCAATGAAGGACGAACTCACAAAGATTGCTGAACAGGCTGTCAAGAAAGTGATAAGAACTACTTCTTTCACACTCTGAGCTGACAAGACTCCTCTTCCACAACAAGAGTTGACACCAAATGAGATTGAAACTCAGCTCTTCTACATATTGGCAAGCAAAACAACCATGACACCTGAAGAAAACAATTTGTGGGAAGCTTTAAAAGCCAAGATGTCTAAAGATACCTGCAGCACTGAGGCCGACAAACTAAAACGTCCAAGAGATGATGAAGACAAGGATCCTAACTCACAAGCAAAGAAACAAAAGCAAGCCGAAGGACCCTCATCTCAACCCAAAGAACCTGTCATTCCTCCGACTACCACAACGTCTACTCAATAACACAAGGCATCCAGTTCAGGTCCTAAAGCCCATGACCACTTTGAATACACCGGCGGAGACGAGATTCCTCAGACCGATGAAATACCAGAACCGTCATCTACATAGAAGAAAGAAAGGAAACGAAAACATCATCAGCACAAACCTGACACCTCTACAAAGGCAAAGAACATAAGAAACCGAAAAACATTCTCAATTGGCTGGACGAAGACAAAATTGCCGAATACTCCTAGTTTGACAAGATGATTAATTCACAACCACCACTTGCCGACGATCAAGAACCTCTCGATGGTCGAACAGTGGAATACGCTCAGTTGATTCAACTTAAATTTCACATGAAAAAGATGAATAAGAAAGAGTTACGAAGAATCAAGAATGATGCGTTCAATCTTCTAAAAGATCGGTCTGCCAACTCCATTGAACTTGAATATCATCTAGAAAATATTGCTCGAGCTATGTCAAGTGATATTTACTGGATCAATCCTGAATCTCGCGTCGATCCGGTCACAAAAAAGGCAGCACCTTACATAACCGACTGGTCTAAACCACTGCCTATGATTGGAAAGCCAAAGGAACCAAAGATACCTTACGTTTACTTCTTCAACACTGACCTGGACTTTCTTCAGCATGGCAACACCTTCGAGAAAAGATATGCTACTTCACTCACACTTTCCATTCCCGCTGCTCGTTACTTAAACAACGCAATTGAAGAAGAAGCTACAATGTTGTTTAGTGACAAAATCGTGCCTTATGACAGAAATGCACTTTACGGGATTCACCACTGGCCCGATAACCGTGCACAATTCTACCGGAGCAGCAGACTTTATCAAACAATGGGTGAAGTAATGAGTGACTTGAAGATTGTCTCCGTTCAGTTCATCTCCACCATCACTCACTTCGGGTACTCCTTCCTCAATAAGATCGTGCTCAAAAGACTTGATGAACAAGAGTACGTGATTTCTGAGTCAGACTTTCCTCGACTACTTCTTAATGACATTGAAGACATGTATCTACTCAAAGTCCAAGGAAAGCTGTGCAACCTACCCAAGGATATGCAGCTTGCCTTCATCACTGCTCTACTTATCTTCATGAGACACATCGTCATCAAATAACGAGTAGAAGATCTTCAACTTGGAGTAGAAAGTTATCAGAAGAAGCTGAATCTCATAAAACCTAACCTTTATAATGTCCCCAACCTTCAACACGAATCTCAATACACTTTGATCAAGCAACCAACCTTCGGATTCACCTATCGCAGTGTCAACCGACGAAACTGCTTCATGGCATATGATGAAATCCACAAGTTCTGTGATGAAACACTGAAGTTTGTCAGAGATGGAATCAAAAGCCGACTCAATGACGTTGAACTTTACAAATCCAAAAGGTGGAATACCGATGAGGCCAGACAAGCTCGAAGATTTATCAAAAGGATTGAGAACCGGTTAAAGCGAAGGGATCAGATAAGGAGATTTGAAAGCTATGTGGGAGGCAGACCAGTTGACGTTTCAGAGACCCGAATGGTAGAAATTTGTAAGAACTTGATTTGATTTGTCAATACTATTCTTCATAATGGCTTGTGCACGTATTACGGTGTACAACCCGAACTTGTAAAGAAAGGACCCTGAGGTACGCATCAGTGCCTCAATCCTAATATAAGGAGCGAAGGTGTCACACCCCCAAAATACCTGAATGGCAGCGGAATGGAATACCTGGGGGTGACTGTCATAGCACCACAGTTACAGTTATATTGAACGACCTAAAGTGTCGTTTGGAAAAATACATCGTTTGATCATTAAAACAATCTGAGTTTACAAAACACAGGTCCCAAAAAGGTGTTGCATGTTTATGAAAAACAAGTTCAATCCAGATCAAACGTTTCATAAGTGCAAGAAATATATATATGTGAGACGCATCGACTCCGTGACTCCATGAAGGTCCAAATGCATGCTACCTGGAGCTACCTTAATAACCTGAAAATACATTGCTAAAACGTCAACACGAATGTTGGTGAATTCCATAGGTTTGTAAGTTAAATCGTATGAAACTAGCCACAAGTATCAAGTAAACCGACAAAATGTCAAAAATGCTACATTGGCTCTTAAGCTCATGACCCCGAAGCTAGACAAAATATTGTATTGGCCCTAAAGGAGTGTTTACCAGACACTCAAATAGATTAGACATGAAATGCATCCGTAATTCCGTTGGAGCAACCCAAACACGGATGGATGAGTCACCCTCAATAGATCTATTCACTCACTCTCGCTTGGCAATATAATTAACGGTCCATGATAATAAAGGGGACTTAACTTGGTAGTAAGGCAACTTAAGCAATGTATGGAATTTAATACTTGGGCATGTACAAAAATAATTGATGCAATGTATTCTCCCTCGTGGGATTTGAAATCAAAATATTGAATTAAAACGGGGCTATGAAAACTCACCTAAAGTGATAGTACAATGTGGTCAAATGATCGGGACAACAAGGCGCGAACACTAGCCGCAACCTAAATGAATGAATATGATCTACTTTAGATCATGAAATGATGTAGTGAATGTTCATGCACATGATACCTATACCACTCGTAACTTGAAAATACTAGTTATTGTCAATAGTAAGGTATTTTCCATACTTAGGAAAAATAAGTCCAACTAGACTTATAAAAACTTGTCGTAATATATCGTATATAAAATGTTAGTGTTATATTCCTCGTTTTGAAAACCTTAAAATAACGTCAATTAGTCGTATAAATAAGCCTCGGGTCATACGTACTTCATTGGTTAAGAATATAGCTCTTTAACAATATTTCTAGAAAATATAGTATTTATTACGTAGTTTATTATTTCCAATTGTAGCTGCCAAAATAATATAGTTTCGTCGATTTTGAAACGTGTATATCTTTGTCGTTATAAGTTTATTTTCCTCGTTCTTTATATCCACGGATTCGTCTTAACATGTATTAATATATTTTTGATAGCTCGGCTCCTCTAGGTTACGTCTAACGCCTCTATTTGTCCGTCAAAAATCGCCCAACAGCACGTTATAATTTCAGAAAATAGTTTTCGTCGTTAAACTTGCAAAAATCATATCTCCTTCGTTATAAACTCGTTTTAATCCGTTCTTTCGCCAAAAGTTTCGTTTTTGAAAGTATTTTATAAATCTTTGTTAAAAAATTACCCAAAATATACTGATTTTCCCACGTTTTTAAAATAAGGACAGTAGGTATATATATAGTTTCAAAAATCAATTATAGGGTTTCAAACTAGTTTCAACTTCAACCAAATCATTTTCAATCACCACAAATCTAGTCTAATCTTATCATACACCTTCATAGAGTGTCATGGGTTCCTAAACATCATAAATCAAGTGGATCTAACAAGGATCTACCTATTATCCATTTCTAGGGCTTAAAAAATATAAAAGTTTAAATAGAGTGGTATAAACTAACATATGCATGTAAATCTTCTAAAAAAATCATATGAACATTATAGAAACTTGGTAAATTATAAAAATGAGTTTCATACACTTAATTGAAAGATTAGTGAGCTTTTGATGAAAAATACTTAATTATCCTTGAGGTTTTTATTTCAAAACCTTAACTAGGATACTAATAGGAATTGTAAAATTACTAGATCTTGAAAAATCTTGATTTCTTGCTTCTCTTTGGTGCTTGGTCGGATCCAAAAGGAAGAGAGGAGGAGAGGATATTTTGTTTCACACTTTGAAAATAATGACTATGTGATAAAGTCTTGAAATAAAGATGATATAAGTTGGTGAGATTTTTGGTGCAAGATTTTCAATGTGTGGACTTTGGGGGAGGGAGCCAATCGGCTGAAATCAAAGGAAAAGGGAGGGGGTGGGTGAATATTGTAAGATTTTGTAAGAAAATCTTGACTTTGGTGTAGGATTTAATTAGATATTATCAGTTTTAGAGGATATCGGGTACTGAGTTTGCTAGAAATAAATTTTAACGAAGTTAACCGGGACATAATAAAGTCATAAAAATTGTGAAAATATGTTTGGTACAAGTATTGAGTGTTTGGGTGATTATTGTATAGTTTCTACGAAAACCGTCGTAATTATATTTAACTTACGATACGAAATAAATAAATTTCTAAAATACCGGGTAAATTAATAATATAATTTATATATTATTAAAATGAATATAAAAATATATTAGGATCATAGTCGAGAGCGTCGGACATGTTAGTCACATTATTGGTTGTGTGTTAACGTTTATTTAAAATAAACATACGTAAAAAGTCAATTATACCAAAAATAGTAATTGGAATATCCTACGAGTGGAATAGTATGCAAATGCTATTGTAATGATATGTAAGCCATTTCTAGTCCATATGAAGTGTCCCTACTGATGATTTCAGGAATTCGCAGCTAAACCTGACTGGTTACGCGAATGTAAATATTGACGATGCATGAATTCGCAGCTTAACCTGACCGGTTACGCGAATTTAAATATCCGTAAAATAAATTTACGATGAAATGAATAAAGTACATGAATAGTGTTTTCCTCCGAAAATGAATAGTGTCATATGAATAGTGAAATTTTTAAACGCTCCTCGGAATCTCAAACTGACACAAAAAATGATGAATAGTAAATTGATGAATAGTGATCAGTGAATAGTAAATGATGAATAGTAACTTGTGAATAGAAATTTTCTGAGATGAAAAATGAAATTTCGACATCTGAACAAGGAATATGGAATTACGAGTTGTGACAGTCTTCCCCTCTACAAGGAACTTCGTCCCGAAGTTCAGTTTTGGTCGCTCTCGGAAGTATATTCAGTAAAAGGACGTGGACACTTGAGTTGCATTTGGTTTTCCCGTTTCCAAAGTAAACTCGGAACTTCTTCGAGAATTCCAGCGAACTTTCACGATAGGAATTCATCTTTGCTTCAACCGTTCGACCTCACGGTCCATGATTTCTACTGGTTCTCCTACCAAGTTTAGGTTTGTCATTGGGTTCGATTCCTTTCAATGGAATCATGAGTCACTAATCTGAAAGTCGTTACTCTAGATTTGAAATTGTGAAGCATGTTTGTGTAATCTTGCTAGTTTCCAACAAGGCTGAAGTCTGAGGGTTACTGGCCTACTCTGCCTGAAATATTAAATGGCCCAGTATACATCGAGTTTAGCTTCCCGGATTTTTTTGAATGGTATCATGCCTTTCCTAGGCAGAACTTTTAACGTAACCCTACCACCAACTTGAAATTATAAAGGTTTACAACTTATCGACTTGTAACTGATTCTTGATTTGCAGGAAATTCCTGGTTATTTCATGAGTGCTTACAGGAATAGTAAGTTTGGCTTTTTCCGCATTCGATCCGTCAATAGATGATCAGCGCTTCTTCAGGTTTACAATGTAATATGGGTAATATATGTTGCTGAACTCTGCTAGAACTCAACTCCTATATGTCAGCTGGTCGATTTAAAAATGAATCTTAAATGGTCCAATATATTAGAGGTTCAATCTCTCGTGTTGCCAAAATTGTATCATGCCTCTCCAAGGCAAAGCTTTCTACTTAGTTCGTTCTCCCACTTGAATCTAGATGGTTTGCTGTTCAGGGATACCCAATCCGCATGATGTGCGTCATGCACCAACCTAACTTCTACCGGTTTCTCGTTGTTTGTAACTGGTTCTTGACTTGTGAAATTTTCCTTTGTTGTTCCATAGTTTAGTTCTAGACCAGTGAATTTAACTTTCCGATTTCGGTCTGTAAATGGGTAATTGGTACTTCGACCATAAAGTGCCTCAAATAGTGTAGTCTCTACGCTCGTACGATAACTATCGTTGCAAACGAATCTGATTTATGATAAATGGTTAGTCCAACCATTTCTAGAGTCAATCGCTCACTCTCTGAGCATATCTTTCCTATATTTGAATTGTCCTATCGATCTGACCATTGGTCTGAGGATGATAGGCGGTGTTTACATCTAAAAGGGTTCCGAAGGAAATCTTAAAATGATTGCTAGAAGTCTGAGGTGATTCGATCACCTTGATCAGGAATAATTGAAATAGTTTCAATGAATCTGGTGACTAATTCCACAATGTTATACTTTTCGAAAAGGGCGTTATACGAAGAAGATAGAATATGGGTAACACTTTGATTCCTTTTGTTTTGGTCTAATGGATGCTACGACATGTGTCTTTCTTTGCCTATTGTGCTTAGTCTCCATTAGTGCCTTTTGTAATCGATCTATGGTTTCCCTCCTAATTTCCTTCATCACACATCTTAATATTCCTTATTGTCAAATCACAAAGCCCTAAATGCAAAAGCGATGTAGTATGGTGATTTGTCTTCAAAATTTATCTCACGATTTTGAGTTTTTAGTCGAAATCTTTTTCTGAATAAACAAATTTAGAAAATGGAACAAATGGTCTACTAAATAATATCTTTCTTGATGATTCAAAATCCAATAGTTATGAAATGTGATGCGGTTTTCAAACATGTTGTGAGTAGGACTATTTACCAAAGTTTGATGTTTAAATATTTCTCATTGTACAATGATTCTGCTAAATATTGGCTAAAAAGGATCATATTTATTCAAAATAGGCAATTCAAAATTATTTTCTACGAGATATGTGATTTGTATGAACACAATTTTGAAATCAACTTCATTTAAAAGTAAAAATACTAACAAGGATAAAATAGTAGGATAGGTAATGTTCGCATAAATGCATAGATGTCTAACGTTCGGTTCCTGATATTGGATGATGCCTATTGGCGGGTATCTGGCAAAACTACAAGCCTAGGTATTCAACCAACTTAAGTCCTGAAATGGTTTATCATTGAAATTGTCATCATGTTTGGAAAAATGAGGGTGTCCATTGATACTATGTCGATGAATGTCTATTGTATTTCCACATGAAGCTGGAGAGATATGCTTGGGCCTGATGCCTCTCTTGATGTATAGGTGAGGTTATCTAGAATTTCTTGAGAACACAATGCCTAAAGGGAATCTATATCGATATCCATAATTCGAATCAATTATTCTTTGCGAAAACTCACTGCAGGGAAGTTTGCTTAAGGATGAGGCCATGTTTAATTGAAATGCTTTACAGTATCGGTTAAGAGGCCTGGTTTATCCCTATAGTGTTGCTTAGCGTACCTTCACAGTGTGTTCGATCCTGCAACTCAATCTAGCTAGTACCTTTGAATGATAGAACTGAACAACTAGGTCAGAGATGGTGGTTTGGATGGTCTCGTGGTATCTTAGAATTGTTGTTGAGTTATAAATTGTCTTACTGTATACTTCTAGTCTAGGTTAGTAGTTCTGTAATCCTTTTATTGCTTTTCTTGTACCGAGGAATCCTCCTTGTAATTGATATGGAAAGTCTCTCCTAGATAAGTCAATGGAAAAATCCGACTTAATGTCTGAGTGAGTGACAGGTGAGGTAAGTATCCAGGGAGGGTTTGTCAAAAAGAGATGTTTATGAAAAAGTTTATTTGTTTACAACGCTTTTGAATGAAGATTGTTATTAACAATCCCTAAAAAGTAATTATTTTCATCATAGCATAATCCTTCCTGAATTATACATAGGTGATCAGGCTATGTATAATTGAGGACTAATGATGCAATGCTTGAGTTAGTCAAAAGAGCATTATTTTTCTCAAAAGTTTTAGATGGTGTTCAACGTTTTGTTTTGAAAAATGGTATTCTAGTCATTTCCTTTCAAGTAACTTGAAAATTGTCTCGCGTAATAATAGTAAATACTTGGTGCAATAACGGAAAAATCAATTTATAGGGTGGCAATAAAATAACTTATTTTAAAAATTCTGTAAAACAATTCCCCCCCATGATAGTAAAATAGCTTGAAGTAAAATTCGTTGAATGGTTTATTGGATACGTGGGTGAATCTTATGGTATGGTAATAGTCTACTAATCCACTTATTTAAAGAATGTAAATATTTTAGTTCATGACAGGGCAGTGGTTTATGATTATGAAGTGGTCGAGAATATGGTAGTGATATTGAGAGCGTGAAAAATGAACGTGTCTTTAAGGCATCTACAGTAAACTGAAGGGGATAGTCTATGTGTGAAAGGATATAGTGCAGAAATTTGGTGCCAATGATTTGAAGTATTCGAGAATTTATACTAGGCAAAGTTCGTAGATTCAAATGCTTAATCCCTCTAGGCATGACTAAAATGTATAAAGAATTGAAATTTTTGTACGGGTGATCTGAGTCAAGTAGGTACCACATCGAATGATGTTTGATTTGCCATGAATGCAAGCTAAATGTCTTATAGTCAGGTGAAACTTCTCGATATCCTTTCATTAAAATGAGATCTTGTCCCAATGTGACTAAGCTATATCGGTCTCTGAAAAGAATATAATTTTTTTTCAATAATTGTACCTTGATCTTTTAATCCAACGAACTTATACTAGCGTGAGGGTCTTATAATATGGAATGAGCGAAAAAGTTTTAATTTGAAGTAGTGGTGTTAAGGTATGGTGTATCAATATTAGCAATCTCTGGTAGAGGGGTTTCTTTCACATCTAAGATCAAATAGTAAGTAGGTATAGTGGTTGCTTTCGAGATTCTTTCATGAGTTATGCGTGTTCCTTCTTGGAGATATGGTTTCTAAAATTAACAACATTTATTTGAGTGAAATATTGTGAAATTTGGGCATAAATGTATTTTGGAGTGACTTTATTTGAAGTTTGTAATGAATATAGTTATGTAAAAGATGTGACTACGAAATATTTTGTATTTTGATAAAAACAATATCTCATATATATATATATATATATATATATATATATATATATATATATATATATATATATGTCTTTGGAAAAAGGGAGTTCAAGAAGGTTGTTGCTTAAACAAAAACGAGTTTTTAATCCAACCATTGAAAATCAATAATTTATCGTACTTCATAAGGTTTGCAAGAAATCTTTTTTTTTGTACAAGAATTTAATTAGATTTTGACTTACTTGAATTGTTATTATCTCCGAAACACGAAAACTAGGGTAGTCACTTTTATCTTGGTCAACATGACCATCTAATCTTAAAGACATCTTCGTCTTTATTAATCCTATTGTCTTACTTGCATCTTCCCAAAGTTGTAATTACATGTCAAATCTACTAATGTGACCACCTTGGTCGGTAGAGTGTTGCTAGAGTGACTAATGATGTAATCATCGGCTTAGAATGTGGTGTAATCAAACTTGATAATGAAGGGAGAGTTGTGATGAGTTCCATTATGATGGTATAATACCGTTCAAAGCATCTTGTTGGTTTATTGTGTTATGGACTTATGAGTCGATCATATCTAAGATAATATAGAGTCCTTGTGCTAGATGCCACCCTTGGGCGATTTGTTGAAATTTTTATTGTGTTTGTCAGGCTTGTGGTATTATTCAGAGTGTATCGTCCAAACACTCATGGGTAATCTCAAATAATTAGAGGTCATCGTCTAACGATCAAGGGTAGTAGATTGTCAAGCAGTAGAGGCTCTCAAACTCTCACCAACCTCAAACCTATAAGGTGGTGTAACGTGTGGTAGATGGTAATGGTATGTTAAATAGTGGGTGCTTCTTAAGCGGCCTGTCATATATGGGTGTAAAGTCTCTGAGATGTGATGGTGTTGGTGGTGCTTTAGATGATGAGAATAAAATTGATGACGATGAGATCCTAGTGGTGAGTTAGGAGTTGATGGTGATAATAGTGAATGGAATACTACCCTCTTTCGCTCTATCTCGCGACATCTAAGAGGTAAAACTGAAGTACGCACTATGGGACGACCAATAGTGTAATAAGTAGCTGATGGTGGTAGTACTACCTGAGTAGTAAGCGCCATACTAGTGTGGGAAAGAAAACATACTATCTTCCTTACAATAAGCATCCTAATAGGTCCATTAAGATTAAGTCTGAATACTCTACCAAATGGCATTCTATGTATGGGCTGGATGATAGGAAAACCTTGTTCCTATAACAATTCAATGGTGCTAATGGCGGCGTAAGTGTAACTGGTAGTACAATGGTAGTGGAAGATGACAAGGCATGTTCAATGTAGGAATCCGATGAAAGGATGACAGGGTGTGTATCTGAAGACATGTCACTTGTGAACCAAGTCAATGTAATTATATATGAGTATGGGTATAAATAACTCGCACAGTGTGTGCATGAAACAATATGTATAATGAATATGCACCTATGATGAAATGATGAGATGCTATGATGATGTGGTTATAGTCTATGGTCCAAGATACATCCTAGTTCGCTATAACCTTAGTTCTGATGCCAATCTGTCACACCCCCAAAATACCTGAATGGCAGCGGAATGGAATACCTGGGGGTGACTGTCATAGCACCACAGTTACAGTTATATTGAACGACCTAAAGTGTCGTTTGGAAAAATACATCACTTGATCATTAAAACATTCAGAGTTTACAAAACATAGGTCCCAAAAAGGTGTTGCAAGTTTATGAAAAACAAGTTCAATCCAGATCAAACGTTTCATAAGTGCAGGAAATATATATATGTGAGACGCGTCGACTCCGCGACTCCATGAAGGTCCAAATGCATGCTACTAGGAGCTACCTTAATAACCTGAAAATACATTGCTAAAACGTCAACACGAATGTTGGTGAATTCCATAGGTTTGTAAGTTAAATCGTATGTACACTAGCCACAAGTATCAAGTAAACTGACAAAATGTCAAAAATGCTACATTGGCTCTTAAGCTCATGACCCCGAAGCTAGACAAAATATTGTATTGGCCCCAAAGGAGTGTTTACCAGACACTCAAACAGATTAGACATGAAATGCATCCGTAATTCCGTTGGAGCAACCCAAACACGGATGGAGGAGTCACCCTCAATAGATCTATTCACTCACTCTCGCTTGACAATATAATTAACGGTCCATGCTAATAAAGGGGACTTAACTTGGTAGTAAGGCAACTTAAGCAATGTATGGAATTTAATACTTGGGCATGTACAAAAATAATTTCAGAATCGTCTTAACATGTATTAATATATTTTTGATAGCTCGGCTCCTCTAGGTTACGTCTAACGCCTCTATTTGTCCGTCAAAAATCGCCCAACAGCACGTTATAATTTCAGAAAATAGTTTTCGTCGTTAAACTTGCAAAAATCATTTCTCCTTCGTTATAAACTCGTTTTAATCCGTTCTTTCGCCAAAAGTTTCATTTTTGAATGTATTTTATAAATCTTTGATAAAAAATTACCCAAAATATACTATTTTCCCACGTTTTTAAAATAAGGACAGTAGGTATATATATAGTTTCAAAATCAATTATAGGGTTTCAAACTAGTTTCAACTTCAACCAAATCATTTTCAATCACCACAAATCTAGTCTAATCTTACCATACACCTTCTTAGAGTGTCATGGGTTCCTAAACATCATAAATCAAGTGGATCTAACAAGGATCTACCTATTATCCATTTCTAGGGCTTAAAAAATATAAAAGTTTAAATAGAGTGGTATAAACTAACATATGCATGTAAATCTTCTATAAAAATCATACGAACATTATAAAAACTTGGTAAATTATAAAAATGAGTTTCATACACTTACTTGAAAGATTAGTGAGCTTTTGATGAAAAATACTTAATTATCCTTGAGGTTTTTATTTCAAAACCTTAACTAGGATACTAATAGGAATTGTAAAATTACTAGATCTTGAAAAATCTTGATTTCTTGCTTCTCTTTGGTGCTTGGTCGGATCCAAAAGGAAGAGAGGAGGAGAGGATATTTTGTTTCACACTTTGAAAATAATGATTATGTGATAAAGTCTTGAAATAAAGGTGATATAAGTTGGTAAGATTTTTGGTGCAAGATTTTCAATGTGTGGACTTTGGGGGAGGGAGCCAATCGGCTGAAATCAAAGGAAAAGGGAGGGGGTGGGTGAATATTGTAAGATTTTGTAAGAAAATCTTGACATTGGTGTAGGATTTAATTAGATATTATCAGTTTTAGAGGATATCGGGTACTGAGTTTGCTAGAAATAAATTTTAACGAAGTTAACCGGGATATAATAAAGTCATAAAAATTGTGAAAATATGTTTGGTACAAGTATTGAGTGTTTGGGTGATTATTGTATAGTTTCTAAGAAAACCGTCGTAATTATATTTAACTTACGATACGAAATAAATAAATTTCCAAAATACCGGGTAAATTAATAATATAATTTATATATTATTAAAATGAATATAAAAATATATTAGGATCATAGTCGAGAGCGTCGAACATGTTAGTCACATTATTGGTTGCGTGTTAACGTTTATTTAAAATAAACATATGTAAAAAGTCAATTATACCAAAAATAGTAATTGGAATATCCTACGAGTGGAATAGTATGCAAATGCTATTGTAATGATATGTAAGCCATTTCTAGTCCATATGAAGTGTCCCTACTGATGATTTCAGGAATTCGCAGCTAAACCTGACTGGTTACGCGAATGTAAATATTGACGATGCATGAATTCGCAGCTTAACCTGACCGGTTACGCGAATTTAAATATCCGTAAAATAAATTTACAATGAAATGAATAAAGTACATGAATAGTGTTTTCCTCCGAAAATGAATAGTGTCATATGAATAGTGAAATTTTTAAACGCTCCTCGGAATCTCAAACTGACACAAAAAATGATGAATAGTAAATTGATGAATAGTGATCGCTGAATAGTAAATGATGAATAGTAACTTGTGAATAGAAATTTTCCGAGATGAAAAATGAAATTTCGACATCTGAACAAGGAATCTGAAATTACGAGTTGTAACAGAAGGCTTCTTACTTTTGAGTAGAATTAATCAAATATTTTATGATTTTCATAATTCTGCTCAAATGGACAAGTATTTCCCCAATAAGACCTAATCACCTGTTGAGGGGGAGCACTTGTCAAAACTAAAATACTTTGTTCTAAAATCAAAAGTTCTTGGTGAATCTCCTCATAAGACTCAAAAAGGCATATTTTAATCAAAAAGATTGTCAAAAACATCATTTTATATGCTATTTTTGAGGGGGAGAAAATGGAAAAGTGATTAAAATATAAGCAGTCAAAAAGCTAAAAGTTGTATCTTGTGCGAGCTAGACTCAGAATTGACCCAGGAATTGACGAAATAATAAAAGTTAGTAATCTCGAAAAGACTTATCCTCGACGGGTTATAACATCAAGTTAGTTACTAGAGCTAGTTGTCACCTAAAAGCTGACAATGGAACTCTTTAACTAGCCACGTAAGCATGTCTCGAAAAGGATTTGTCTTAGTAGAAATGTACCGTCTCGAGAAACTTTCTATGGACTTGACCAGGCCGGGTAATAACTTCAAGCTAGTTTAACTAGTGATGTAAGCGTGTCTCAAATCGGTCTTGTTCACTGAAAGTGGATCAATTCAATAATGTATGCTCCTCCCGCATGTGCAAATTTATTAAAATACTTATGAGCATATGTGAAGGGGGAGCCCTTCAAAAGTGTACACAAAACTCTCAAAGTGTTAACCAAAATATTTGATTATCACAAACACTTTGAGAGATTTTCTATCAAAGGTTTCTTGGCTGTTGTCGGTTAATCAAGGAGTTATAAGGTGATTAAGATAGGAAAAACCGTCCTATGATCCGCCAGAGCCGGAGGGATCTACCTAAGGACATCTCCAATAGTTAGAATTAGAAGTCCTTAGGTATGATATGAAAAAGGGAGAAAAGAGTGAAAGGGAAAGAAGGAGTTGAAGAATTAAAAAGATAATTAAAGAAAAGGGCGAAAAGAAATAGCCCTCCATATGTTCAACCTTAGGGCAGACACCGGGTTCAACTCGTATGCTACTGGTTGTTGCTAAGGTAACACCGGTATTGAAGATAAAGTCGTCATGGACCCAGTGACGCAATGTACTAAACCTTCTAAACCACTCAAGTTCTCTTAAAAGAGCTTGTTTCACTCGCACGGGGAACCGGTATAATCTATCGACTTATCTCTTAGAGATGGTTGATATTGAAGCAGGAGACCCCTCCCTAGTCTCCGCATAGGAAACCTAAGTGTGCACTTATTGAGTCTAGAGCCTTGAGATACATCAAAGATCTCTTAGGAACACTTAGTATTTCTACAACTAGTGTTCTACATCAATGGACACCAGCTGTAAATTATCGAGTCCTTCGCAGATCTTAGCAATCTGCCGAGAACGTTTATGAGAGAATTATAAATGTATTTCGCGATGATTGAACGAAAATTCCTGCCAGGGTCAACATCAAACAGCCCTGACAGCAGGTCACTTCGGTAACCCCACAAGGGTTACGCTTAATGTTCGTGGTGGTTCTTTAGCAGTCTACAGTCGTGGAGTGATCCCCAGCGACTCACCCAGTCATTGAGCTACTTAGTAGGTCTCGTAAGCTCCTTCGGGAGTATCTGATATGGGAACGGCCTGGATAAGGATTAGAAGGAGTCTTCACAATATGCTATTGACAAGCTCTAATTCCTTATATGTAAGTACCAGTTGATTATTGCTAACTGTTTATCTGCAGGTACATCACCTCCATGATGGTAGATTCTAGCATGCTCATACATACGTCTTGTAGCAAATGAAAGCTCCCCCAAAGATTTATGCACCACAAAGTTCAAAGAAAGATTCTACGCCAAAAATAAGAATCTGTAAAGTATAAAGACTAAAGATCTTAGAGTATGAAAAGGAACTTCGTGCACGTGAAAGACTAAGTCCAAAGATGTATGAGCATGTTGGAATGGCGGACAACCACCACAGACGCAGGAGTGACGAACGACATACTACTTCATAACACAATCACAACATCATCACCAAAGAACAAAGATTTAGAGCAAAGTACATTCATTATACTACATTTTTGAAGACGTCAAAAGTTCTACGTGTCACAAGTCAATGACGAAGATGAAGACGTCCAGCAACTGTGATGACCGACCCTTAGGGGGAGATTGTTGGGATCATACTTTAGTATTTAGTCAAGTCTCGGTCATTACATTTTGTAATAGGTTGCTTTAGTATTATTTATGTTTATTGCTTTAGTAAATGGGCTACATGTAAAAGCCCATAAGGCTTACAAGCCCACGTTTACATGATTGAAAGGGACTAGGGAATGTTGCCCTAGCTTCCCTCCTATAAATACAAGGCTTATGTAGCCTTAACACTTGTTGGTTATTTGAATATCCTAATGAAACTATTGTTCTTTCACTCTTCATAATATTATAATCAACCATCTCTTATTCTCATCTTATTTCTTATACTTGTGTTTACATAAATGGTGACCTAACAATTTCTCCATAAGTTAATTCTTTATACTTTATAGGTTATGGTATTATTATATTCATTACTTAATTTATTTCTTATTCGTTCAGCAAATAACTTTGGGAATCCCGCTATAAACCTTTCTTTCCAATATGCTTCTTTACAATCAGGTCTAGTCTCAATAAGGTATTAACTATATCATCTTCTTCTGTTACCACTTGTTGATTATTTTCTGTT